>BLBF01000003.1:110304208-110390002 GCA_015471245.1 Laticauda colubrina | reverse complement strand
CCAATCAGAATGGTAGATTTGGAGTCATCCACTTTACATACAGAACATCACCCTTCCCCAACCTGACACTCTTCCTCTTTGTGGGTACAACTGCAATTCCATCTTTTCCCAGCTCATCTGGAGAAGAGTATTCTACAGTATATTCTATTCTTCAACAGTACTTGAACCTTATTGCTGAGGCCAACCAACTCAGCTTTGGCACTTTCAGTATTGTGAGTGATCCTGCTGAGATTCCTTGCCAACAAAAATAGCCAGGGCTCTGGCAGCTTGTGTTGTGCAAACAATTACCTCGATCCCATCTTGGATTTAGCCAGAGTTTGCATGCTTGTAGCTGCTGTTTTCTTGGGATTTTTCTCCTTTTATCACCTGTGCTGAACACTACCTTAATGTGCTTTCCAGGATCAAACACAGTTATTTATTGCCAATAAAGCAATACACACTTATATAAATTAAGCACTGCCTGCCCTGTGCTCCTTCCCAATCATTTCTGGGAGAGCCTCTCTGCAGTCTGTACTGATTTATGGACTCAAATAATAAGCTGTCCAGTAACTAAAGAGGTAAGTGATGTTTTGGCCGTAATAACTAAAAGGAAACTATATATAGTTGCAATAACTTCTGATTTACAAATTCAAGGGGAAGAACAATAAATGGTTGATTCACAGGCTGATTTCAGTGTCTTCTAGTATAACTCAGAGGCAATGTTGATATTCCCTCAAGCTCCCTGCTCACTGCAAAGGAGTCTCCTTAAAATGACAGTGACTGTTTCCTTCCCATCCTTACTCAAATCTAGATGCTTGGTAAATGTTTTATAATTTGTGGCCATACCTAAAAAAGGATGCTGTGATTCTGTGGGTCTTGCCTCCTTGCTAATTGACCAAGCAGTTGATCAGGCAGGTAAAGGTGTGTTTGTATCAAGTTAGACAGGCACAGCAATGCAGATCTAGTCTAAAGAAGCAATCTAATGTCAGATAATCTAATGTCATTTTGAGCGGGTATGCTGTGGTGATGCTGTGGTAATCTATTGCCATTGACTGAATTGTTGGTCATTTATTTATATGATAGACTTTAATTTTTAAACCATGTTTGCTCAAAAGAGTAAAAGTGCAAACAATGATTTTGAGCAAATATGCCTTAATAATTAGTTTGTAAGGCATGTTTGCCCACTAAACCAGTTATTGAAATTAGTTCTTTTAACATACTTTTTAGTGGAAGGTTTTTAATGAATCGCCAAGGAAACTTCATTGGACAGGGGCTGGGTGGACTTGTCTGTGCATTTATCTGTACACCTGGGAATCCCTTCTGCATTTCACACATCCTAACAATCTCTCCTCAAAGTCTTCCATGCTCCCCTATACTGCGGGGAAAGACTAAGAAGGTACAAAGCTAGCATTTACCATATGGGACTTACAGTATAGTTCACTCTTTACTAATTCTAGAATCTAGGAAGCAGCTTTCCAGAATCCCAAGTGGGAGAGGTCTCTGTCATACATGTGTCTACTGTCTGCATGTGCTTGATCTCCCAGATGTAAAAAGGAAGATGTAAAACTGCCCTTGGATCTATAGTTTTAAAGAGTAGCTCTGCTCTGCTCTCTAGAAAGCTCTTCCAGCCACAATACTTACAATAGGTACAGCAGCATAAGGACCCCAGAGCATTCCTCAATCTCTGACACACCAGCAATGGAAATGGAAAGGGCTGCTGGAAAGAGTATCACTTTTGCCCTGTTATCTGTTCTGCAAAGATAGTCGTGCCTCTCCTGACTACAAATGTGAAGGTAGGACATCTCCTGCAGAAGGCAGCCTCTGATCAATACAAAGCAAGAATTTGGCACTTTCTCAACTGGAGAGAGGATGGTTATAACTTGGCTTTGCTTTTCCTCAGAAGTCTGCATGTGCCCTCTAGTGGCCTGCTTTGAAATGATCTCAGATCACAAGACATTTTGTTAAATGGGGTCTTCCTTCTATGCTGGGGCTGAATTGAAGTGCCCCCCCCAATCCATCCTCGGGCCAGCCAAAAAGCTAATAGCTGCTGTCTTGGTTGCTGCCTCTCTTGTGTCACACCAGTCACTCTCAGATATTGTAGGGAAAACAAAACCCCACATTTTGGCTACCTGGAATAAGGGAGTCTGAACTCTAACTGGAATTAGAATTTCTCTAGGATCTTTCTGAACTACAATCTCTACTTTCTATACAGGAAAATCTGACAACAGAGTAACAGACCTGTCAGATATAATTGGATATATTCAGGGCTGGGCATACCACTGCTTGCTTTTTTAAGATGATCATGAAACTAATATTATCAAACTTCCTTCATATGATATCATAATATAGTCTAGCTCTCTTTCTAGTTTAGACTAAGCTTGTAACCCTTAACTCAATGTTGTGTCCTGTGTGCATCAGTGGGAATATGTAGAGCACTTTTGAAATGATCCATTGGCCAATGAAATTAATATTCAATGAAATTAATATTCAGGAAATTAATAAGTTCATTTTATATTTTCAGTAATATTCTTTCATATCAGTTTGGGTCCAAAGCATGGTCTCACTAGCATGGAATTACTGGCTCCAGAAATTTTACTCCAAAAGTTTCTGATGATTATCAGAAACTTATAACCAAGGGTGAGATTCTACCGGTTCTGTTTGGCTCTGTAGAACTGGTAGCTCTGAAGAGCAGCAGACACAGAACTGGTTTTATATCTGCTGCTGTTTTGGCCCACCTGCCCTGCCGGGCTCTTACCTGACCTTTATTTCCTGCTTTTTCAACCTAAGCTGCCATGCGAGGCATAGCTGCAGTTGAAAAAACAGGAAAAAAGGGCTTTTTCAAATGCTGCTTCTCTGCACGCAGCGCTGCTCAGTTGTCCAGGCAGCAAGCTGACAAAGATTTATATGTGTGCACAGCATGCAGGGAAACACATCATAAATCACCAAACCAGCAGTTAATCTGTTGGATCCCACCCCTGCTTATAACCAGTGATGCAACTGCTTTAACTGAAATACGCATTAACACTTTATATTAAATACATTTATGCCAGAACAAATTCCTTTGCCCTTATAATGCTCAATATATTTTTTATTCAGACCTGTGCCACATGGAATTCAATGAGGCTTACTGCTATGTTTTGGTTGCAGCTTTTGGAATGGATCCAGACTTCCTTCCATATATAACAGAGTTTCCTTGTTTTAATGAAAGGACCCGAAAACCACTAGAAATATTTTATGGAAGAAGATATAAAATATTTTTTCTCCTTCCATCTCTAGACTCCCTCCAACCACAAATAGGTACACCCATATTGTGCTTCCCAATTTTAAGAGGATGTCAGAATCCTCAGGTGAATATTTTTCAGAAGACATAGTCAGTTGTAAAGGAGAAATTAATGAAAATTGCTTTCTTCCTTTTGCCATTTCAGATGGACATTTGAGAGGGACTTCCAACTAAATCCATGAGAATTTGGATTGGATTGAAGAATTTGGATTAGATCCTGGTCAGAGACATGTTCAAATCTTACAAGTAATTGTTAAAGAGACTATTTTAAAGTATAGTAATGCTACCAATGAAAACTCCAATAATTTAAGAACATCGTTATTTGTTTCAATTTATTTTAGGAAACATGTTCAAAATGATTAAGAATCTCTATATTGAAATTTAAGAAGTGCTTATAAGAAACCAGTCAAATTCTATAAATGGATCTTTAAAATAGAGGAGGAAACATGTAAGAACTAGATACAGTCCTCAACTTCATTTCAAAAGCTTCCTGCAAACCATCAATATCAACAAGAGTGATCTCTTTCTTCCCTAGCAGCCTACTGCCTGAAAAAGGAGGAGAGAGAAGCATAACAGAAAGATAAAATATGGTATCTAAAAGACAAGACAGTATTGAGAAAAAAGAATGTTCCTCTAACAATTATTTGAGACACCTTCCCTCATTCCCCCTAGAATAGGAATTAGAAATGAATTTGGAACTTTTTTTTTTTTCCTATGAAGAGATCTGTCTAATTACTCTAGGATACCATTTCCCATGCTACCTCTTATAATAAACTTCCATGCAATTCAGGTCATCTTTGTGTCACTTTTCATTCATTTCCCTCATGGCTGATTTTTTAATGAGATCCAGATCCCTGGTAGTTTCTCCATGAAGCACTACTGGCTGTGGTCTAGAAAGGCCAAATCCTGAATATCGCACTGCATAAATAGATTAAAACGAGAGGAGGCCCAAAGTTTAGTTGAAACTGCAGGAAGTGTTGAGGTAGTAGCAGTGGCCCAGCTGGTTGAACTATTCTTAGCAAACAATTGCTTTCCCAAACTAAACTCTGCTATGGTGCAGAAATAGCCCTGTACTGCCTGTGATTTGCATGATTTTGTTGCTGAAAAGTGTTTGATGAAAGACTGATTCAGCTAAAAAGTGGTTTGCTCTGGGTAGCCCCATTTTTCTCTATTTCATTTGGATCATTTACCACAGTGGAGATGGAATTCAAACTGACTTGGGTATCTCACCAGATGTGACAAAAATTGACCTGTATTGTAGAAATTAATCATGAAGGAAAACACAGCTTACCTACAACAGCAAGCATGTGATTTCATGTTGGAAAGGTACTAATTTCTATCCAACTCCATGTTTCCCTTGGAAACATATATTTCCTATATGTTGGAATCTGAGCCATTAATAAATGCTACTGAGGGAGAGCAAATGGAAATGCAATTTCAAGCGGAATTGGGAACAGAAATAAGGTTCACACCTGATCACATCTAAATCACTTTAAATTTCTCCTTTTTTACTGTAAAATGTCATTTATCTTCCCACACACAGTTCGTATCAGTGTTGCATGGCAATACATAAAATATCTACAGGAATCTCCATTTTTTTTAGACATTTGTATGAAAATGTTTCATTCTTTCCAAGGCCGCCACTAAATTATCAGTTGCTTGAGCAGAGATATTATTGTAACAGCACCTCACACTGCAAGTGTGCAGCACTTCAAACTAAGTTAAAAATGGGGGGGGGGGAACACACTTATTCAGCATCTATCTGCATACTACAAGTTTGGACCATGTGTGGGCACTAATTTAGCATCTGTGGAGACAGCTGTTAAGGAAGCACACCTGCATGTTCAAAACACATTTGTCTTTGTCAAAAGCACTGCATTGATGAGTTGGTAGATGCTCCTCCACTCCCTCTGACCTCTTCACATGTTTAATCCAAACAGTGTCAAAAATTTCTGTATTACTGGTTTTGTACAAATTCAGAAGCTCCCTGTTGAAAAAAACTCAACAACTTCTGTAGCACAAAGACCAACTAATGTTTTATCTGAGCCAAAATTTGTGAGGGTCATAGACCTTTGTATTTTAATATTCCATCCATGTTACTGCAATTTCTTATGTGTGGGACTGACTCCAAATTTGACTTGGAAATTACATTGCAGTGTAGCTATACATCAGTGTTAAACCTGCTGCCATTGTATTGGCTCCTTGCCCAATTTCTGGGTGAATGTATAATATGTTAGTGGCTTAAGACTGGGAGAACTTAAGACCAATTTCTTCCATACAACCTACTATATCGCAATTCTTCTTTAGGAGATTTCTATTTTCCCTCAGGGCCTTTGTAATTAAATGGCATGTAACTTGGCTGTCCTTTCCTACCATGTTTAAATACAGTAATACCAAATCCAGATGCTTTGGGGGCTCTTTTTATCTACCAAGCCATTCCATTTTGGGTTTAAACAACCATGGCAAACAAGACCTACTTTTTTTCATTCCTATCTTTCTGTCCTACACAGCTTCTTGAACAGAGCCACTTCAAATAGTACAATAAGTATGGATGTTTTTTTTTTCTGTTTTTCCTATCACAATCAACAATAGTACTGACAAAACCCCAAATGCTACGGAAAACATTCACTTTCCACAGCAATAGGAACAATTTCTTTGTTTCCCATTTTATACCAATTAATATTTCTCCTGCATAAATATAGAAGCACAAAATGAAACTAATTAATCCCACTTTCTGCACAAGCCTAACCTATCAAAAGAAATTCATGTAAACAGTTTGAAAATAAACACCTTCATTAAATACTTGAAATAAAGCTATTGGGATTAAAACAAACTGTCAACAAGTAAAGACATGCAGGTATAATATCACAGCAGAATAAAATAATTACTGAGGGAAGCAATATAAACAACTAGAAAAAAATCTACTTACTTATATAATCAATAATATTGTGAATTTAATCCATATGAGCTAGTGACTTCAGAAACAAATTTGGATTACAGCAATGGTTAAGTATAATTGACCCCAAGAGTAGCAAGTTAATTGCAGTTGAGAGAGAAAAAAGAAACCAGCAGTCTCTTGTTACTGCTTCTAATAGATGATTTAGGTGGCAGCAATTTAAAATGGATAGCAAATCATTACCAGTAATATCAGAAGTCTCAAAAAAGGAGAATACTTGTAGCTCAGGGTTGAAACGAGAGATCTTTGATGTTGTCTGAGCTTGGTTGTTTTCTTGCAGATGTTTTATTACCCAAAGTAGGTAATATCATCAGGGCCAACATCTAATGATGTTACCAAGTTTGGGTAATGAAATGTCTGCAAGAAAATAACCAAGCTGAGAGCACCAAAGACTCCTCATATTAGAAGTCTGATTTTCATGAGTTTGAGATTGTACTCCCTTGAGAAAAGAGGAAGGGTATTATGTGTAGATGTGTTTTCCCCCCCCCCAAAAAATAACCAGAGTTGGCAGACCGGGCACTCTACAGACTTTGTTAATATTCCTTATAGGGAGAGCCTTGTCATTGGCTTGCAAGATGTTATAGAACAGAGCATTGTGTGCCTCACAGTTTATTCTGCATTCTCTAAAATGGCCTGCTGCCCTTACATATAAGAGAAGATGTTTGACTACCAGCAATATTAAAGGAAGAATTAAGCTGAATTCACCAATATCTAGACAATGGCAGTTTTTGTCTTGAATGCCCATTAAGCTAAAAGTTTAGTTCTCATTTTGCATGTTGAGCACTACTATGATTTATAGATCCAGGTTTATTTATTACCTAAAAAGGCTGATAGACCAACAAGCTATCAGGTTCCTCATGATGGTTCTTGTCACAATTTTGGCCTATCTGCTGCAAGATTTTTGTGACACCTAAGACACCATGGTGCTGGCAACCCCTGCTCCCTTGACTGATTTTCTGCATTTATTAGAAATATAATTATGAAGAATAATACCAACTATGAATATGGAAGTCTTACTACATCCTGTTCAACCAAAGTATAATTGGTGGTATAGTCTGGATAGTATAGTCTGGGTAGTATAGTCTGGGTAGCATTTCTCATTGACATTCAACCATGTATGTCAACAAGGTTGAAAAACACTTCTTGTTTAGCACCTTGGGGCTCTGAGCTCTAATTTTTACAGTTTGGATTTGTTTGATTTCACTGAAGGAAAACAAATAATGTTCCTGATAATAAAGGGAAAATAATTATCTCCAAATCAAGGAGGGGAAAAAAATCTTCAAAAGGCTGTGCTTGATCTTACATTAGAAGAAGCTGAGTTGGGTGACTCCCTTGTGGGAATGATATAGTTTCAGTTCTCCTTAAAGGATAAGGAGAAAAAAAGCATAT
Organism: Laticauda colubrina; assembly: GCA_015471245.1. Lineage (NCBI taxonomy): Eukaryota > Metazoa > Chordata > Lepidosauria > Squamata > Elapidae > Laticauda > Laticauda colubrina. Next base: position 110,382,398 of record BLBF01000003.1, on the reverse strand, counting down.
TTATCCCGCTGAGTCTGTTTGATTTAACATAAAAAAAAAAAAAGAATTGAAGCTTCTAATATGTGAAGAAAGGCACAAAAAAGATTTTATAGCGTCCAGAGTGAATGCCAAGTTGCACTTATTTCCTTTTTTAATTCTTCTTTTTCAGATTGTACTTTATCTGTCTTTCCCTCTCCCACCCTCTTTCTCTACTCTGGCCAACCAATCTTGGGCCCACATACTGTTCTCACTAATCTCTACTGTGTATGAAACTAAAGCAATTTTATGAAAAATGTAACAACATATTCGGTCACTTCCTGGATAAGCCATATCATGTAATCTACATTCCCATAATACCCCATTACAATCTTCCACATCTAGGTACATAAGGATCTCTCATTGACATACCACTACAATAATAGTACCAGACTGTAAAAACCAAAGCCCAATAACTTTAAGTTATGTACACAAAGGTTTGATCCCAAACTTTTAGGCTGGATAGCAAAAGTGTTCGGCATGTATGGGAATTAGCTAATCAACAGTGCCTCTATATTTTCCTTACTTTCCATTGTCCTGCTACATTTTTATTTAATGGGGGAATTGTTATAATTGTCTATATGGCTTTACTTTAATTTCATTGTGATTGCAGCATTGTCATTTTAAAGAATTCTTCTTTTTTATTCAGAGTGTTCATACAAATTTTGATGTCACTGCAATCTAAACAACTCTCAGAGGTTTACACAGAAATGTGCAATTTAAAATGTTTGAAGTAAAAAGATAAAAATACCATAGCAATACAATGGTGGAAATGATAAAAAATAAATTGAATAAAAAATAATTCAATTGAAGGATATTTTTTAACAGCTTGGTCTTCATACCTTTATGTATAGCCCACAAAGAAGAAACCATCTTGATCTCCCTAGTCAGGCTGTTTCACAGTGTTAATTAATATTGCTACAGACAAACAGGACTTCCTTACTGCATTCCCACCAAACCTCCCCCAAGTGTGGTATTTGTGACATTTTTGTCCTGGTCAATCTACCAGCTTGGCCAATATTGACCAGAATAGGCAGAATTGCAAGTAACTGGATACTATGCCATGGAAGACTTTATAAATCAAAGCCAGCATCTTAAATTGGACTGAGAAACCAATTAGTAGCCAATGCAGCAACTGAAAATTCAAAATTATATGCCCTCAGTATTGGAGTACTTTAAAGCATGTAAGCCACTGCCTTATGAACCAGCTGGAGCTTCTAAGTGCTCTTTAAGGATAGCCCCAAGTTTAATTGGGTGAGGATTAAAGCATGAATTACTCTTTTATGTCATGGCTTCCATCTGTTGACCCTGCAGAAAGCATGAATTCAGAAATATTTCCCCAGCCCTCTGATGGGACCATCAAAAAGTTAAAAGAACATAGAAGACTGTTGCAACTGATATATCAACAGCCATTCCAACTGGCCAGGGCTCACTTTCTGTCTGTGTTCTCCTATCTAGACCCTGGAAACCTTCAGGTACGAAACAAGTATCCATCAGTTCATGTGTGTATCTTGTAGTTGATGGTGTCAGCTGGTGCTCCATTCAAAATCCAATAAAGAAATACTTAGACTTTTTGAATTAGAGAAACGATATCTTTTACTGGAAGTCAAGTGGTAGCAACAAAAGAATTCTGAATCTGAGAAAATAGGCGCGTAAATCACATATACAAAATGATGGCAATGTTCCCATCCCCAATAATTCAAATGGTTCTTCCAATTAAAAGTTGTGAATGTCATCATGTGGACATCTTCAGGTGGTGATGACACTTCTGGCTGTTGACCTTGGCATATTTTTATAAAGGTTTGCAGCTGCACAGAGAATAAAAAGCTAAGCAAGAAACAGAAACCTAAGCAAGAATGTACTCCCCCCCAGTTTATACAGTTCCACTTTGTAACACCTCCAGCTCACTTCCTACAACTATCCCCCCTCCTCCCCCCGTTACTTATGACAGCCGAAAGATATAAAGGAAAGGGAGAAGGTCTTGAAGGCTAAAATCTTGAATGCTGACAGATGGCATGTGTGTGGGCTATACTATGTTGACTTAATGGGGTTTAATTATATCTGGAGTATATTGGTCAAAATGTGTCAAAATTTACCAGTACTGTCCTCAATGTCATTAGGGAATGAGGAGGAATACCTAAAGCTTACAAAATATTCTACATTTTGACAAATTTGACCTAAGCCTTGGTGGTTGGTTAATCTTCATGGATCCATCTGGTTAATCTTCATGGATCCATCTGGTAATGACTGTGATATATGGATGGTTACTTGGAAAGTAAGAGGAGTAAATGGCAAATGATGCTGATGCTGATATATATTTGTACATACACACAGATATACATATATAATTCTACTGTTCAATATATTATCATTCATGCACACACACAAATATGCTCAACACAGATACAACAGTGTCCAAGGGAAAAATGATGAAAAGCAAGTAAAAAAATGTTCTGAGAATACTGAAAATGTAAGACAGGCATAACTGGAGAAATGTTAAAATATGAATACAGCTTGCTTATGGAACAGCTGTAGGACTTTTAATGTTTCTATGAAGATTGCACTTGTGCCTCTTGAATGGAAGAATGGTACTGTTGTTCCCTCAACCAAAGTAAAAGTAACAAGAGTGAATTACGTGGGGATCCCTAAGTCTCCATGAGACAGGGCAAAGGAAAGCAAACAAAAGAGAATATGTGTTACCAAATTGCAGCACAAACTATGTCACCCCCTTCGTGAGATCTGACATAAGAACAAAATGCAGAGTCTATGTCAGCCATCACAGCACATGTTTCAGCATGTTGGCAACTCTCTGATTCAGAATGAATGCCTCTGGGGGGATTAATTTGTTAAGTATTCCTAGGAAGGCATTTGGTATAATTCTGATCAAAAAGATAGAAGAGGTGACAAAGGGCATTAGGGAAATATGTTTTTGATTTAGATGTCAGGTTGCGGATAGTGATGGTGATGATTGCTAATCAGGTTTTTCAGCAGTGAATAATATGTGAGCAACATTGAGCAATATGTGAACGTGAGAAAACAAGTTTATTGTACATTTCTTGACTCAGAGAACGATGCTGGAATCATTAAATATTTTGAGAAAATACGGAGTTGACGATTGGTTACTGAATAATAGACAGCAAATGATGGAAATAAAGTATCAGCTTTTCAAGATAAATCAGATCAAAAGACAGACACAAGAAATACTAAAACTATATTTATACAAGCACTACTAACAGAATTTGGAAAGTCTGACTGGGCTTCCTGTACCTTCTTATACCAAAGATAGTCAAAGTAGTCTTGATGTATATCCATATTTATGTATACATGAATATACATATACACACACATTTATGTAATGTATGTTTGTATGTATGTATGTATATGGAGAGCTTATGCAGTGAAGACAAATGTCTTATGTGTCCAATCACACTTGGCTAATAAAGAATGTTCTATTCCTATTCCTATTCCAAGACCAGTCTAGTCTAATAGTCAGTATCAATCTTGATGTTCTTTCTCATGCTTTCATGTTTTTCTGGACTAACTTATGTTTTACTAATGAACAACTGTGGCCTTCTACATACAACACACAAGAATAAATGAAATACTTAGCAATGATTCAGTGCTGAGCAGAGAATAAGACAATGTATAGTGTCCCATTGGATATTTAGTATATTTATGGAGAAATATATGAAGAATCCTTGTGGTGATATTAGATTAGAAACATGTTGGTTGCAATTCTACATGTGTTATTGTGTGCTGATGTTGATTGAGAATCTGTAGGATTTGCAGTGAGTGATAGACTGTATCATGAAACAAAGAATATATCTATGAAAATTACTCCATGATATTGTTGTTTGAGTGGCAAATGGAGTCAGCAATCACAAATTATACATCAATACAGCAGTAAAAAAGAACAAACAGATGAATTTGTGAATCGTGTTATTATATTTACTAAATTTTTGGGAAAGGGTGGATATATTTTAAGACATGCAAAAATGCTAAAAAATAAGCCATGAGTAGTTTGTTGCATGCAAAGAATGAGTGATTGTTGAAATAAACAGAAATGGTTATATTTATCCATCTATCTATCATCTGCCTGTCTATAAAATTTCCGTACTTCCCTTTTCACCTAAGTTATTTTGAGTGATTTACAAATTTAAGAGCATGGTTGTGTGTAAGTGAATGTTGTCTACATGAGGAGAAATATACAAGTTGAATGTAATGGGAATAGAATGCAATTCTAAAGAATTGTATGTTGTAAAACAAGAAGTGATATATTCATGAATGAATGCATGCATGTGAACTGAATACAATTGCAATCAATCTGTATGAAAGATGTACGTTGAGTGATTTCATAAATCATAGAATCATGGAGTTGAAAGAAACTTTGAGGATGTTCTAGTCCAACCCTTTGCCCAGACAGGGATCCTCAGACAATTTTTATTACTTATTATGTATTATATTTATTATAGCCACCCCATTAAAAAGAGTCTGGGAGGCGACTATTCTTGATGAACAATTGTTCAACATTTGTCCAACCTAGACGAACAGCTGTCCAATCATAACCCACCAGATCAAGAAGCAATTTGTTATACTGGTCAATAGCTCTTATGGTCAGTAAAAAATACTCCTTGTTTTGAATTTGGATTTCTCTAGAGCTTCTACCCATCACATTGTTGAATCATCATATAGATGCTATAAAGGAGAATGGAATCACAAACAAAATGTATAATGAATAGTAATGGCTGGCTAGGAAGGGTAAGACTGAGAAAGTCATGATTAAATGGAACTGATCAGAAAGCAAAGACAAGAGAAGTTTAACACAGCAACATACTGTATGAAGTAGTGTATGCAAGTCATGAAGCAGAAATGGTATGCAAGAAGTATAGTGGGCGGCATGGTTATAAATTAGCTTAAACTACACTTCCTTTTCCTGCCTCTTATTTCATAACTTTAATTTCTTTGCTTTACGGATTCTTATTCCTTTTCTTCATTCCGCATAATGTTGCTTATGCTTACAGCAGAATGAAATAGCATGGTGGGTATGTTGAGGTAATTCCCCGTTAGGAGAATGAGTGCATACAAGGAGACGTAGTGAGAAAAGTACTTGAATAATACTCCCACAGCACACAGATACACTGGACAGTAAATGTAGGTTTTTTATTTTCATTAAAGGTTTAAGCAAAGTTTAAAACAAGCAGTCCAAAATCATTCACAGGTTAAATCAGTCAGTTTTCAGTGCAGGGATAATCCAGTAACAAAGTCCAGTGCCAAAAAGAGTTCAGTATCAGACTTACATCAAATCCATGAATAACAGTCAATAGAGTAATGACAAAACTCTCCAACAGAGACTCACTGAGTCACACTCTCTTCTGAGACTAAAGGCCCTGTCATATTGGCCGACGGATGCAAAACGTTTGTAAAAAGGACACAGCAGACGAGAAAATGTTCCATTCATTGTTATTCACTCTCAAAAGTGCCCCAAATTTGCATAAACAGAGCGGACAACAACGGAAAGGAATGGACGGGGGGAGGACGTAGCCAGGATGGAAAGCGGATGCTCCACAGAGGCCTAGCAGATGGAAGCAGATGGGAGCAGATGGGAGCAGATGGCACATCCGCAGGGCTTCCGGGGGAGCACAGCGAAGCGGACGCGCAGCGGAAGGAGCAGATGCAGAGTGGATGCCGAGTGGATGAAGTGGATGCAGAGCAGATGCCTAGCGGATGCACAGCGTTCACTACGCATGCGGGGAGGATGCATTGCGTCAGCCCCGCGGATATAAAAGGAAGCAGCTCGCAAGCAGGTCACCATTCAGAGGAAAGACCTGCTTCCAGACACAGCTCCAGCCAGCCAGCCAACAACCATGGGGAAGAAGAGAAAGCCTCTGCCATCTGCTGCCAGCCCTGGCAAGAGGGACAGGGCCACCATCCCACCCCCTGGCACTGACTCTGCTTCTGCTGGGGCTTCTGCTGCTCGGGCTTGCTCTTTTGGTGCTGGAGCTTCTGCTGGCGCTGCTCCTGATGCTGGGGCTTCTGCTGGGGCTTACTCTGCTGGCACTGCTCCTGGTGCTGGGGCTTACTCTGCTGGCACTGCTCCTGGTGCTGGTGCTTACTCTGCTGGCACTGCTCCTGGTGCTGGTGCTTACTCTGCTGGCACTGCTCCTGGTGCTGGGGCTTCTGCTGGTGCTTACTCTGCTGGCACTGCTCCTGGTGCTGGTGCTTACTCTGCTGGCACTGCTCCTGGTGCTGGGGCTTACTCTTCTGGTGCTGCTCCTGGTCCTGCTGGTGCTGCTGGTGCTGCTGGTGCTGCTGGTGCTCCTGGTCCTGCTGGTGCTGCTGGTGCTGCTGGTGCTGCTGGTGCTCCTGGTGCTGCTGGTGCTGCTGGTGCTGCTGGTGCTGCTGGTGCTTACTCTGCTGGTGCTGCTGCTGGTGCTGCTGGTCCTGCTTTTGCTGCTACTTTTGTTGCTGCTGCTGCTGGTGGTGGTGGAGTGGAGGAGCAGCCCCTAAAACCTCGAAGCCCCTCTGATGAGGGCCCATATGGCCCTGCCAGAGAGAGGAAGAGGCAAATGCGTGAACGGGAGAGGAGGCAATACTCAATCGAAGAGGAACATGAGGATGAGGTGCTGGAATGGCTGAGGGAGAACGAGTATCTATGGCGGAAGGGACACAGGCTCTATCAAGACACCAAAAGGAAGCAGGCTGCTTGGAGAGAGAAGGGGGAGAACCTGGGCTACACTTCAGAGGTGCTCCTCGGCTGGTGGAAGCACATGCGCACCTGGTACGGGAAGCTGCACCTCAAGAAATCTGGCCAGGCCACAGTCAAGCTGACGGACTGAGAGACCTACGTGATGGCCAAGTCCAGCTTTTTGGAGGGTGAGATCCACCACCAAGGAGAAGCCCCTCTCACAACCCTCTCTCTCAGACAGCCTGCTGAGAACCAGTCCTCTTCTGGCAAAGAGTCAGCTCCTGTGTCCAGACCGGTATCTGTGGAGCGTGCCACGATGGAGACCCCCCCGACAGTTGTACTACCCATGGCGGAGCACATGGAGGACCCCCTGATGCAGTGGGAGAAAGGAGAGGGCACTTCCACCACATCCCAACCCACATCCACCCCCAGCTCCACCTCCACAGAAAGGCAGAGAGGCAGACAGGAGGGGCAGAGCCACACTGTCCTGCTGGAGATCAAGGACACCATCAGAAGCAGCGTAGATCTCCTCTCTCAGCTAGTACACACCGACGTCCCATTGTCCAACCGCAAGCCCTTCCTCACCTACGTCAACCAGACCCTCATGAACATGTCGGAAACACAGTACCAGGTGGTGAAGGACAGGATAACCGATCTTCTTCACAACCCTCCAGACCAAGATGAACCTGCTCCCACCCAGTCCAGGCCTGCTCCTCCACCCCACGTGATGTCACTGCCTTTCCAAGGCTTTCCACAGCCCTCCCCTACCAAGGCTACGGCTACCAGGAGGTCCAGCAGCACAGGCAGCCCTTCCCAGTCCAGGCACAGGTACATTGAATGCCAACAGTGCCACCAATGCCACTGATGCCACCATGCCACCCATGCCACTGATGCCACCCACGCCACAGATGCCACCCACACCAGATGCCACCCACGCCACAGATGCCACCCACGCCACCGATGCCACCCACGCCACAGATGCCACCCACGCCTCACCTCACTCAGCTGCAGACCAGACATCCCCACAACACTGCTCCTTCCTCCACCCGAAAGCCAAGCCCGGCCTCAGAACATCTGTCATCAGTATTGGGGCTGACACTCCATGTCATAGAGGAAGGGGCTCTCAACATCACAGGGCTGAGCCAGCTCTCTGAGAGCTTCCTCCACACACCATCCCCTGTTGTACTCTTGGGGCCAAGCACCCCAATGATGCCTCAGACCAGCACTCCAGCAGCAGCCACCTCCACAGCACCTGGACCCTTCACCCCTGAAACTGGACACGCCTCAGAGTGACCAAGAAAAGTGCCAGAGACTGGGTGGCTACCTGTTGACTTTATTTTTGCTTTGGACACTTGACTTGGGTCATTTTTCTTTTACAGCTTGTTATTAATAAAGATTATCTTTGCTTCACACACTTGCTTCATTTATTTTAGTCAATAAAGTCTTGGTGGAAACTTTTAGAAATGGTTTAAGCCTTTGCATGCTTGTGGGATGGGTTAAGATAGCAGTGGGATGGGCAGGGATACCTTTGGGATGGGTTAATATAGCTATGGGATGGGCAGGGATAGCTTTATCATGGTAATAGCTGTGGGATGGGCAGGGATACCTTTGGGATGGGTAATAGCTGTTGGATGGGCAGGGATACCTTTGGGATGGGTAATAGTTGTGGGATGGGCAGGGATACCTGTGGTAAGGATAGCTGTGGGATAGATAAACCTCCAGTGAAAGCATAGTGGGACTGTATGGTCCACCCTCCAAGGTGCCACACCTTTGGCCCTTTATTATCAATAACAATGTAATCATTGATCCACACATTTCAACATAAACACATCTCTTTATTAAATGCCCTGTTCATTGTAGGCCCACCCAACATACATGGCACAATCTCATCAGTGTTATGCGACAGCCTCAAGGAAGCATCCATTAAGCATCTATCCTCCTGTCTTGCCACTCCACTGCTCCACTTGGGAGTTGCACCAGTGTTTCAGAAGGTTACGCTGCTTCTTCCGTTCACGTGAAGCTCTGTTGGGGCCTTGCACATCCAGAGTGTCTATCAGGTTTCGCCCTTGCCTCCATTCCCCAGGCTCCATGTCTCCATTGCCTTGCTGGAGGTCCATGAGCCTGTTCTGCAAGACTGGGTAGCGGGTGCACATGAGATTGTGCAGGATGCAGCAAGCTTCCATGATGTTCCTCACGGTCTCTGGGTGATGCTGCATGGTGGTGGGAAGTACCTGGAACCTGTTGGCCAGGATGCCAAAGGCATTCTCCACCACCCGCCTTGCCCTGGACAGCCTGTAGTTGAAGATCCTCTCTTCACAGGTGAGGCATCTGGAAGTGTAGGGCTTCATGAGGTAGGTTCTGAGGGAGAAGGCGTCATCCCCCATGATGAAGTCGGGCACATCTTGTGTGTCGTTGGGCAGGGGGTCTGGATCTGGGAAGCCCATGATGAGGTTGCGTTCCAGCCCCTCCTTGAGGTGACTGGCGTTGTATACCTGGGCATCTGAAGATGAGCCCTTGCCTGAAGCATCGACATGAACTTGTAGTCAGCATCGACCATGGCGAAAAGGATGATGCTGAAGAAGCCCTTAATAAGTGGACCCCAACTTGGCTGGAGCTTTGCAGGCCACGTGCTTCCCATCTATGGCTCCAACGGAGTGGGGGAAGTTCCACCTCTGATATCACTGCTCTGCAACTTTCTTCCAGACTTCTTCAGTGGAGGAGCACTGGAGGAGCTCTTCCAGGTATTCTTCAATGATGGCCTGCACCACTTCTCTGACCACAATGCTGATGGTGTTGTGTGGCACCCTCCAGCCATACTGCATGCTCCTGTAGGTGCTCCCTGAGGCCAAGTGGCGCAGAGTGAGTGCCACCTTGAGCCCAGGGTCCAGGCTGGGCTGGAAGTTGGTGTTTGCCTTGGTCAACCTGGGTCTCAGCCACTCCACAACTTCGTCAAACATGGCTGGAGGCATCCTCATGAAGTTCTGGAATGCACGAGTGTCTTTGTTCCTCAGCTCCACCATCAGCTTGTTGTACAGTCCATACTCTGCTCTTCTGGTGATCCATCTTCGGAGCCAGACACTTTTTGGCCGCCTCCTTTTCTTCCCGTAGAACAGGTGAAAGAGCCTGTCGATGGCTTCGCACTTTGCAGAATGATGGTGGCTACCAAAAGGAGTGTGTTACGATCCATGGTGGAGATGACTGGATGCTGTGGAAGAGCAAGAGCCAGATGAAGGCTGAAAAGGTCTGCACAGCAGGGCTACTGGACTGAAAGTGAGATCCAGGTGAGTTCCTCCCCCTTTTTATAGGAAATATAGGTTTTCCATTCGGTGTCCCTTTGCATCCTCTAGGCATTCTGCAGACATCCTAAATATCTGAGATACGTCCCCTCTGCAAACGTTTTTTCCATTTTAATGCTTTGTATGCAAGCTTCATCCACTTTCATCCTTTCTCCCTCTGTGCGACTAATGCTTTGTGTCCCTTCCACGTCTGTTTCACTTCCTCCCTGTGTCCGTTTTCCATTGGAGTGGATTAGAATTGTGCGGATGCGCAGCGGATGCCTAGTGGATATAGCGGATGCGTAACGGATGACGACAGATGTAGAACGGATGTTCCCCGTATGTGTTGCGGATGCAGATCGGACTTGTTGGATACATTTTCCGCTCAAAAAGTTTTGAGCAGCTCAAAACTTTTTGAGCGGATGAAATGTCAATACACAGATGCTGGACGGATAGAGAGGATGAAAAACGGAGGCAGTGAGTACAGAACAGAAGCATCGCGTTAACCAACAGATGGCAAGTGTTTCTCTCCATTTTACATCCTCTTTCTATCCGTTGGTGCAGTGTGACATGGGCTTTAGACTAAGAGTAAACAACCCAGCTTTCTGGCTCCATCTTATGGCCATTTTAGAAACCACACCCAATTATAGTTTTGCATTTTCTTTAAGATACAGTTTTAAAACGTCTATCCTGGTTTATATATTTCCAACCCAAATTACTGTTAAGTGACTTATATTCCTAACATTCTCCCCTTTTGGATAGGACAATATATACAATCTTACATTCTAAGTCCATAATCTTCATAGCACACCTTATGCTTTATAGAGCCTTGGGCCTTTGTAAAATGATCTGCTATATTGTTTTCTGACATACAGTATTCCAGATTAATCATCTTACTTTGCACACATTGTCTCACATTTAAATATCTTAAATATCATAACTTTCATCCAATGAGGACAGAATGATGTAAACTTGATGTAGTTCTGAAAATAACAGTTTCTTTTCATGTAGCTCTTGAAAAGTTCTTTTCATGAGGTTCAAATGAGCTAACATATCTCCACCTTTCAGAAGATGTGCTCTAAACAGTTTACGTGTAAGATGTATGTGTGCACCTACACTGTCACGAACATAAATCTTCTTCAAATTCTCCCAACACCTAGCAGCAGACTCTTCTCCACGAATATGGACTAGCTGCTGGTCACTCAGTGTTAGTCCAATTATACAAAGAGTTTGTTTGTTGTTCTGTTTAAAGTCAGCAAGCTTCTTGGCATCGTCCTCATTTTCTGGATCCCAAGCATTTTCAACCAATGGGTCTTGAACTACATTCCATAACCCTTCTCTATGCAGAAGTAGACTGCACTTCATCGACCAGGAAACATAGTTTGTTCCATCCAACTGGGTTATCAGTGATAGACTTGTTGAAGTGTCTTGTGCCATCTTTCCCAGGATAGTAACCCACAGTTAAACAGTAAACAGCTGTCTGTATACAGTACTGTGCATTCACACTAACTCTCAGTTATCTGAGCCTGGTATGGCCTGGGCCCATAACCAGTGTTGAGGTAATTCCCCATTAGGAGAATGAGCGCATACAGGGAGACATAGTGAGAGAAGTATTTGAATAATACTCCCACAGCACACAGATACACTGGACAGTAAATGTAGGTTTTTTACTTTCAATAAAGGTTTAAGCAAAGTTCGAAACAAGCAGTCCAAAGTCATTCACAGGTTAAATCAGTCAGTTTTCAGTGCAGGGATAATCCAATAACAAAGTCCAGTGTCAAAAAGAGTTCAGTATCAGACTTACATCAAATCCATGAATAACAGTCAATACAGGAATGACAAAACTCTCCAACAGAGACTCACTGAATCACACTCTCTTCTGAGACTAAGACTAAGAATAAACAACCCAGGTTTCTGGCTCCATCTTATGGCCATTTGAGAAACCACACCTAATTACAGTTTTGTACCGAATACAGAGAAACCACACCCAACTACAACAGTGTATGTGTGTATAGACAACATATCTTCTTCTCCCTTGAAACAGACGTCTACCAGGAACAATTTAGTGAGTGTGTTATGTAGTCTTGGAAGTAAATGAAGGCAATTGCTCTCATCTTACTATTATCGTCAATATTGTTTATAAATATGGCTAATACTTCTCTATTAGCTGTGATGTAGATGTACTAATTGAAAATATATGTTCAAAGGAACGTCGAAGTTTTAACCAGATCTGCAACTGCAGCTTCCACTGTTGTCAAAACTGTTCCCAAAAGCAAAGTTCAGTTTATGTCTGGGGCATACATGTCTTTGCTATCAGCAGACATACATGATATGGGAAGTGAAAAGGATGTTTGCTGAGAAAAGATTCACTGTTCTTTGACTGCTGAAAGGACTGGACATGGACTTATTGTTGCCAACAATGTTATCCATCACTATAGCCCTTGTTATTACTATGAAGTGCTCTCATACCCATGACACTTGATTGACACTTTCTTTAGCTTTGCTTCAGTGCAAGAACCATTTTTCTTCTCTCTAACTTTTTATATTGGTGAGCTTGAATGTTGAATTTTTATTGCACTCTTTGCATTGTTTTAGTTTTGCAGGAGTTAGTACTAGGAGAACATTTGTGTGTGTGTGTGCATGCACATGTGTGTATGAATGTGTGCATACATGTCTATAGCTTTATCTTTATGAACTACTCCTCAAAAATTCTAATGCAAAGAGATAAATATTGCAGCAGAATGTAGCAGGGGCTTGGCTGCTGGAATTCCAAAAAGGAACCTGTGGTCCTGCCAAAAGCTTTTCAGCCTGGGAATTATCCTCCATCAAGAGTAGGGCATCACTAGTGTTATAGCTATGCAAGTTGCTGTTTGCCTTGCTTTGCTGCAGCTGAACAGAGGCATTCCATCAAATGTTGAGCATGTAGAAGAGGACTGTTCTTTTCAGTGTTGAATCTCTGTCAGTAACCATGAGAGACATGATGTTTTTTTTTAGTGTCATCAGAAATCAACTAAGCTTCTCCAAAGCAATACTTACCAACTTCTGTTATGATGTGCAGTACAAAGTTTTGTTTATGAATGCCATTTACATGACCTCCCATCTCACAAGATAATTATTCATTCCTCTGAACCTGTACACTAGGGGTGGGTAGCTTTTTTATGATCAGAAGACAAATGTTCCTTTTGTTAAAAGAAAACAGAGAAAGGAGGGAAAAAATAACCATCAAGGGCTATAGAAATTGTAGTTGGTGATACCATTTCACACTGAAATTATTGTCCTTTGTTTCAGGAAGATTGAGGTTAAAACAGAACAGGCATGTTTATTCTGTCAGATATTTGAAAGCTTAAATTGTGCAGAGATAAAGAATTAGAAGTTTGCCAATTAATTTTAGAAGCTAAATTCAGGAAGTCACAAAAAAAGACTTGGGCAGGTTGCATTCCCATTTGGTCTAATGGTTAAGGCACCAGTCTAGAAACCAGGAGATGGTAAGTTCCAGTCCCCACCTTAGGCATCAAAGCTGGCTGAGTGACTCTCTCTCAGTCAAATGCACCTCACAGGGTACTTGTTGGGAAAATAGGAGAAAGAAAAAGTATTACGTATGTTTGCCACCTTGAGTTACTTATAAAGAAGCGGTCACCAACCTTTCTAGCTCTGTGGACTGGCAGCGGTGTGCAGAGATGGGAGAGGGAGAGGATGGTTTCATGTGTGCAACTTAATTCCACACATGTGCAAATGGAGCTTTGCACATTCTCCCATCACTTGCACGTTCTGGTTCCCGACAAGCTGCGGACCAGTAGCGGTTTGCATAACATGAGTTGGGGATTCCTGTTACAAAGTAATAAAGGCAGGATAAAAATGAATTGCATCCCTGCTTTGGACTCAGATATCTGACCATTGCCTAGGCTGCAGTTGTTCCTCGTTTCTCAAGGTTATTTTCACTGCCCATCATAATCTCTGACAATCCATTTGATTGTCCTAAATCATGTTCTGTCCCGCTATCAGACTTCTCATCATCCTTATATCCTTCATTAACTCTCTCAGTCATGCTTTTAGATTGATTACTTTGCCAACTGTATTTGTAAACAGACTTATGGTTAAACCATGTATTTGAATCAAGCAGACCCTTTTCTTTCTTTCTTTTTTCAATTTTTTAATTGGCTTTTAAAACAAACATAAACAAAGCATAAAAACATCAAGTCATCTTCCATATATGTACATACAGTGTGCCGGTTGGTTTACAAATTGTTTTGTGCTTCCATTTTGTATTCTTCAATTACAATTACATTGTATATAATCTCGTATTTTCAATCAAATATTAAATACATCAATATCATTATTAATCAATCATTTGACTATACTTTTATTCATTCATGTTTTATGAAATAATCATATTTTACTTAATTTGTTTTATAACAGTTCATATTTTCATCCTAAATCTGTCCTAGAATCATTTTGTAGATATAATAAGAAAAGAATACATCTTTATATATTTAGTATTTTCTAAAAGTCTACATATTTAATTACTACATTTTATTGTCTAACCATTGACAGAATAGATCCCAAATTTTATAAAATTGTTTATTATCTTGTTCTCTAATTTCAAATGTCAATCTATTCATTTCAGCACATTCCAATATTTTCTTAATGATTTCCTCCTGTGATGGTGTTTTCTCATTTTTCCAGTTTTTAGCAAATACTATCCTAGCCACTGTTAATACATTTACAATCAGGTATTTCAAGTCTTTATTATATATTTCAGATAAAATTCCCAATAAAAATATCTCTGGTTTCAAATCTATGTTTTTTTGTCATTTTTTCCAACCACGTGTGGATTTTAGTCCAGTATTTTTTAGCATTCTCACAAGTCCACCACATATGGTAATATGAGCCAGGTGTCTGGTTACATTTCCAACATTTTTCGGATTTATTCTTGAAAATTCTTGCTATTCTTCGCAGGGGGAAATGCCACCTGTAAAACATTTTATACAAATTTTCTTTATATGCTGTTGACATTGTCATTTTATAATTTTGAGACCACAATTTTTGCCATTTCTCTAGATCACTCCCATATCCAAAATTCTTCCCCTAAGCAATCATAGTTTCTTTAACTTGTACTTTTTCGAGTTTAATTTCTAATAAATATCCATACAATTTTTTAATCACCTTTCTATCAGTACTTGTCAAAATTTTATCTAAGTCAGTCAGTTTATTATAGAAACCTTCTGTTTTAGAATCTTTATCATACTTTGAATGTATTTGCGCATATGAAAACCAATTCACCTTGATACCTTGTTCCTCTAGTTTTTGTATAGATTTAATTCACCCTTTTCATTCAATATTTCACCATATCTAATTGTATGTTCCCGTTTGCATATTATAGGATAAGAAAATGCTTCAATAGTCGATAGCCAGACTGGAATTTTCAAATAACATTGTCTTTTAATCTTCTCCCAGTTTAACCACAGAGACTCCCGGATATAAAGTCTTCTAAAGTACCCCTGTATTTTAGTTCCTTTGTACCATAAAAAGCATGTCACCTCAACAACAGATCCTTAAACAACATCAGGTTTGTGGCTTGGTAATACAACTCCCAATTAGGCAAACCAAATCCTCCTTTTATTCTAGCATCTTGCAAAAGTTTTAACTTTATTCTCACTTTGTTACCTTGCCATATATATTTCAACACAATTTTATTTAAATCTTCAAAGTAGTCTTTTCCAAGCCTAATTGGAATTGTTTGAAACAAATATAAAATTCTGGGTAATAGAATCAACAATCAATATCTTGATTGTTGATATTCTCCCTATTAATGACAGTTGTAAATATTCCCATTTCACCAAATCTTGTGCTATCTGCTGTTTAAGTTTGATATAATTATTCTCTTTCAGTGTACTGCATCTTGCTGTCAAGTATATCCCCAAGTACTTGATTTTATTCATGACTTGAATTTTCAATAGGTCTGCCAATTCTTCCTTTTGTCTTGATAGCATATTCTTTGTCAAGATCTTTGTCTTATCTTTATTTATTTTCAAGCCAGCCACCTTTCCATATGTCTTTATCTTTTCTATCAATTTTGATGCTGTTTCTAGTGGGTCTTTTAAGATAACAACCAGGTCATCTGCAAATGCTTGCAACTTAAATTCTTCCTTTTTAATTTTCATCCCTTTTATATTCTTTTCATCTTTAATATTTCTATTTTGCACTTCTAAAGTTAACACAAACAACAGAGGTGATAGTGGGCACCCTTGTCTTGTTCCTTTTCTTATATCGACAGAATCTGTCAGTTCTCCCTCTATCATTGCCTTTACCATCTGCTTATGATATATAGCTTCTATTGCTTGAATAAATTTTCTGGTAAAGCCCATCTGTTCCAGCAGTAATAACATGAATTGCCAATTCACATTATCAAATGCTTTCTGTGCATCTAGAAATATCAGAGCCATTTGTTTTTCAGGATGTGCCTCGTAGTATTCCAAAGTGTCCAAAATTACTCTCATATTGTCTTTAATTTGTCTCTTTGGCAAAAATCCATTTTGATCAGGATGGATAAAATTATTTAAATCTTTTTTAAGTCCTTCTGTCTTTTAAGCAAAGATTTTATAATCTGCGTTTAGTAGGACATAGATCTATAGTTCTTGATTTGTAATGGATCAGTCTTCTCTTTTGGAACAAGTGTGATATAAGCTTCTGACCATGATTTAGGTATCCTCTTCTTTAACATAACTTCATTCATAACTTCTAGCAATGGAAAATTCAATGATTCTTGTAATGTTTTGTAAAATTATGCCGGAAGTCCATCTGGGCCTGGTGCCTTTCCATTATTTTGCTTCTTAAGTGCTTCCATCATTGTTATATTGTTTTCTAACATTGTTTCAATCTCTTAGGTATCTGGGGTAAATTAGCATTCTGTAAATACTGTTTAACTCTTTCCTCATCAATATTCTCTTGTATGTATAGTTTCCCATAATAGTCTCGAATGATTTCCTTCTTCTCTCTACTACCGTAACAAACTTGGCCTTGGTCATCTATTAATTGCAATATTTTCCTTGATTCTTTCTCCTTTCTCAATTTATATGCTAACCATCTACCTGGTTTATTTGTATCTTCAAAGTAGTTCTGTTTAGCACCTCTAATTTTTTGTGCTAATTCTTCTTTTTCTATTAGACCCATTTTATGTTTGATTATATCCATTTTTAACTTAATGTCCTTTTATTATGGCATTTTCTGTAGCTCTTTTTCAAGTCCTTGATACTCATCTCTAATGTCTTAGACACTAATCTTTTCATGGTATTTCTTTTCCTTGTATAGTCTATTATCAAGCCTCTGGCATATGCCTTCATTGTATCCCATACATTCTAGATTGATGTATCTTTTTTGTTTTCTCTAAAGAAAAAGGCCAGTTCTTTCTCCATCCACTGTGTGATGTATTTTTCCTTTGAAATAGTATTATTTAACGTCCATCTAGATCTTCTTTGCCCTTTCCATTTAATTGTCATTGGATTGTGACCTGCCCAAATAATTGTTTCAATATATATTTCTTGAATATTAGTTAACAATTCTGTTAACATCCATATCATATCTATTCTGGACCATGATAAGTGTCTATTTGAGAAGAAGGTGTATTGTTTAGTTTTAGCATTTCTTTCTCTCCATGTATCTTTAAAGTTTATTTCATCTCCCATTTTAAAAAAAGATTTAGGGAGAGTCTTTCTATTTTGCTTTATTATTTTCTGTGCTGTATAGTTCAGTTTATTGTCTACAATTCCATTATAATCTCCCGTCATAACGATATTAACATAGTCCAGTTCAATTATTTTCATATGTATTTTTTTATAAAATTCTTCTTGATTGTCATTCAGGGCATAGATTGCAATCAGGAGTGTTTTCGTATTATTGTCCATTATTTCCACCATTCTTCCGTCGTCATCAGTATAATTCAATTTCACTGGGATGGTCTCTTTAATATATAAAACCACTCCTCTTTTCTTACATTGTGTCAAGGAAGTAAATATAGTCCCTAATTTTGGCTATATCAACAATTGTTCATATTGTTTTTTAATATGTACTTCTTGTAGGCAGATTATATCAAATTTTAATTTCTCTAATTTATGAAAGGTTTTCCTTCTTTTAACGGCTGAGTTAAGTCCATTTATATTAATTGTAATCAATTTTTTTCTCTTCCATGGTTATACTTTGTAGTTAGGTTTGACAGCTCTCATGGATCTTGGTTCACATTGTTCTTTGGCTTCCTCTTTTCCGCCTACTGCACCTTCTTCTTTTTCAGTCGTCATTTGGGAGTCCTCTTGGAATTCAATTAGTGAAATTTCTTTTTCTGCCTCTTCCTCCCCTCTGAAAAATTCTGTGTAAAATGATTCAGCTTTCTCAGCTGAGTCAATTTTGTATCTCTGTTCTTGCCATGTGAACATTAAACCTTCTGGAATCAGCCGTGTATAATTCATCTCTTTTTAAAGTAAAAATTTGGTCAAGAATCTGTATTCTCTTCTCATCTCTCTCACTCTTCTGGGTACTTGTTTCAAGACCACAATCTCCTTATCTTTGTATTTCAATGTTTTCTCTCTTTCCACTTGCAATAGTTGCATTTTTATGGCTTTCTTTGTAAATCTGATGTGAACTTCTCTTAGTAAGCTATTTCTCATTGCATATCTCATGAAGACTTGATAAACCTCATCTATTCCATCCATCATCTTCTCTTCACTTATTTCCAAAGCTTCAGCCATTTTCTTCAGTTATTTCCAAAGCTTCAATATTTCTATCATTATCTCAGCTAGATTTTGTCCTTTTTATTCCTCTATGTTTTGGAATCTAAGATAAAATTCTGATCTGCCCATCTTGTTCAACCACTTTTATCTTGTTCAACTACAGTTAATATGTTATCAATGTTTCCAATCTTCTTGTCTCTTTATTTATTTTCTTCAGTTTTTTGGAGTCTCTCATCATACTTCATCATCATTTGTTGGATGTTCTCCACTTTTTCATTGGTTTTCCCTGTTCTTTGTTCAATGTTCTCTATTCTCTTTTCAGTATTCTCTGATCTTGTTTGAATATTTTGAACTCCTTGCATAATCATCTGCAGGGTCACTTTTTCTTGTTCTTTTCCTTGCCTTAATATTGTCTGTATTGAATGTTGTCCTCCAGATAGTGGAGAGGAAGAAGTAGAAGTTGAAGGGGCAGGAGCTGTTAATTTCCTACTCATTTTGAGCAATTCAAAATCTTCAGGCTCTTCTAGACCTTAATCCAATTGTGAAATAACCAATTGCAGTTCCAAATAAAAATAGTAGGAAAAAAAAAAGGCAAATAGTAATAATAATAAAAAAGAAGAAAAAATTTCTTCAGGTTCTTGTATATCTTAATCCAATCGGTTGGTTAGATGACAAAATTCAAAAATGAAGGAAAAGACCATAAACACACACACAAAAGAAAAAGTTGTAAAATCCTAAAAAAGGCAAAAAAAGTGAAGAAAAAGGCTAAAAAAAGAAAGGAAAAATTCTTCAGGTTCTTCAACACCTTCATCCAATTAAGAGATCTCAAATATAAAAGGATGCATAAAAATAACCCCCCCCCAAAAAAAAAACCCAATATGGAAGGTAGATGGAAAGACAAAAATACCAGGAAGGGAGAGAGAAGAAAAAGACTACTCCCTTAAAAAGAAAAGGAAGGGAAACATTAATATGAAAGCTTTTCCTTTAAAATAAAAAGCAGGCGTAGAAATTTAACTTCCAAAGACAAGAAAAAAAAAAAACAAAGACAAGTTCCAAAGAGCCAAAAATCCAAATAGCTATTACAAAAAGTAAACTGATAAGGAGGGGTAGCTTAGAAGAAATAAAAAGAGCACACTGCACTTTGTTTAATTAGCCAAGGCTCTTGTTATAACTCTCTTCTCCAAAGACTTATCACCTTTTCTTTTCCTAAGCTTCAACACCAGACTCCAGCTGTTGATAGAAACCCTGAAGAGCACCTGCAATAATATTCTCCCATGCTCTTCCCTCTATCTTATCAAACAGGCAATGTCCTTGAAAAAAAGTCTCAGTTCTTTCTCAGCTTTGTCTGGTCAAAAGAGAAATAAAATATTTCCAAGCCTCTAGTTGGCAGTGTTACAAAATTTCTTTAGCTTTCACTTTCCCCCTCCTTTTCCAAGCAAAATATCATAAGAATTAATTAAAAAAAAGAAAAAGATATTTTGAAAAAATAACTAAAAGGGAGTCTCTGGCTTAGAATATTATAAAGTCAAAAAGGAAAAAAGAATAGAGAAAAAGAATAGAAAAAAAACCAGTCCAGTTTCAAAATATAAGATCATGTGTAGAAAATCCAGCAATGAGAAAAAAAAATATTACTTTGAGATTCCTGTTTAAAATCGCCACTTAATCACTTCTGTCAAAACTTTTACAGATTCTTTCTTTCTCTGAGGGTGTCCTTTCAAGTCTTAAAATGAAGAAAAAGTTTCTCACCGAACCGGCACACTCTCTCTTTCCATTCTCTTTCATTTTGGAGCTGTCCCAACTTCAGCAGCTTTAATGGCTGCCTCTTTGCTGCTGGCAAAAAGAGCTTCTCCTGGATCTACCAGGGACTTTGTGATATCCCTGGGGTTGATAGGATGTGCTCTTTACATTCACCGTCTCTTCAGTGCGGTTTAGATCCACTTGGACCATCCAGGAGCAAAGATATCAGCAGCGATCTCAGACCTCCAAGATTGCATGCCGTATCATTGCGGCGCCAGCTCCTTAGCAGACCCTTTTCTAATAAAGTCACCCAGTAGTCATCATTCTTATTTACTGATAAAAAAAAAATCTGTATTCTGTCATCTTGTTCCCACATATCTATTCATGACACATAAAATAATAACTTTTTTCTCCAGAGTTACATTTATTCAGAATGTTGCTGAATTTCTTTCCCCTTTCTTGCATTTCTTGTACAAACACAAAAGCATTCTTTCACATAACCCTTTTTAGTAAGATGAAAAGAGTGTTAGTCATACAGCATTCTTTGCTACCAGTTTGATACCGATCCGTTTTGATGTATTTTGGCTAATATATAAGCAAAGCTCAATTTTACTGCAGACACAATCATATTAATACTATTCTCTGCAAATCTTTGTATGTCATCCAGAGACACTGCTGTGGGGTAGACAGCCATATTAATTAAAGATAGATGGATGGATGGATGGATAGATAGATAGATAGATAGATAGATAGATAGATAGATAGATAGATAATGATGACTTGTGTTATTTGGTATGTGTTGTTTGAATTTTTGGGCACCAACATTTAGTTTTCTTTCTACTCAGGGATGGTTATTATGTGCATGCTCACCTGCCTACAGCACTATCCATCTGTGCCTCTAACATAACCTTTTCCTGGAAACGTTTGAATGTGTTTGGATGCAAACTCTCAGAGATCTCAGTTTTCTTTTTGATGTGGAAACAAAAACATTTAAAAAATATTAAAGCTGGATGAACTAAGACATTTCCTATCAGAATGAAAAAGCTTTCAAATAGGTATTTGTATAGAATTAGTTTATTGCAAATATTGTTCACTTCTTTGCTTAATACCCTTATTGCAGACACCGGAAAACTCTGGCGGTGGCTATCATCTGCACCGGACAACATAGGAGTGTCAAATTCAAGACCCAGGGCCCAGATCCGGCCCATGAGGTGCTTAGATCTGGCCTGAGGGGTCACCCTAGAAATATTGAAAGATTAGCTCATGGTGCCTCTGCCAGCAAAAACATGGCCTTCTAAAGTTCCGTTTTTGCTGGCAGAGGGTTACAGTAGGTTGTCCCATCTGAAAACGGAGCTTGGGAGCCCGTTTCTCTGGCAGAGCGCTCCGGCCACAGGCACCCTTGACACGGGTGATGTCAAACTGGCCACATTCACCCTGGTCATACCCAGCCCAGTCCCCAGGGTCAAACAACACTTATGTGGTCCTCAATGCAATCAAGCTTGGTACCCCTGGCAAAGATGAATTTCTCATGCATGAATTAGAAAGATAAAGAAAACTGGAGAGTACCCATTACTTCTCATGTACCATTGAATTGTTTTTTAACATGAGAACACTAAAAACATGTGAGGAATTGAGGAAGAGAACTTATTAAAATAATTCAATATGGCAGTACAGGAATAAATCAGGTATACTGTCTATCTTAGCCTGCACTTTCACATTTTTATATGTAATAATAATCATACCCAGTGAGGCAGTACCTTGATGAGGTTGTGGGACTTATGTGCTCTGAGGAAGATGAGAGCAATGCATACTTGACAAGGCTCATCACAGGAGCCAGACAAAGCATGCCTCTCTATTAAAGAATATGTGGAGGTGTTCAATTATCACCCAGGTTAACAAGGACTGTGCTAGGTTATTATTGCTCTTGATGACAAATATACAGGACTCGGGCCTTTTTGGCTGAGCAACCAGACCAGCAATTGCAGGACTATTGGAAGAAATGTTTTTTCAACAAATATACAAAAACTGAAAATAAAGAAATAATTGTCTGTTATTTTGTCCACCAGAAGGCAGTTAATAACTCATGGGTTAAAACTAGCCAGGCTTTCATGAAAATGAAAACAATCATTTTTTCCCATGTTACTGATCATTTTATTTCTATTGTCCTGAGAAATACCTTTTCCCTGAGATCATCCATCAAGCAATGGAATCATTTTCTTGACTCAAGTGGACAGATCGTACAATATAATATGCCTTGCATATTTTAAGCTATTTGGATGTCGATTATTAGTAGTGTCTTTATAGTTTTTAACCAGGTAGCATAAACTGTCAAATACTGACATTTCTAGCAAGTTACCCATGTACCAAATAACAGTTTTGTTAGTAATATTGCCTAATAAACACAGTTGTGTTGCAAATCTATCACTAAATATGAAATGCCTTTGAAGCCCAAACTGCTAAATATCAAATACAACAGGAGGCCCCAGGGTTTCTCTTAAATACCATTGCTTGTCAGGAAAGACAGTCCAAAATGGCTTAATTGACTCTTCTTTCTCACTGAAACAGAAACCTGACAGTTAAAAATTCTTGACCATTAAAGAAACCTCATTGTTAAAGCTCAACAAAGTTAATGTGTGGAATATATTTCTTTTGTAACTGCCTCACATCAAGTTCCACACACAAAAAAATATGTTTTAAAATTTCACTAAAATATTCTGACATTAGACCATAGATGCTGTAGGCTGTATTACACAAATGACTTTTTCATTGTATTACACAATACTTTGAATTAGCAAAGAGAAGACATTAATTTTAAACTGAGTAAACTTGATGGTTGCTTAATGTGGGTCTCATAATATCTTGTATCTCTGTACCACCCAGGTGCTTTTAGGCAAAGGGTAGAAATTCTAGATGCTCTATATAGTTTGATTGATTAAACAGAATTAAATAAAATAATGTACTAAATCTCTGGGACAAGGTCAAGAAAATAATAAGTTCTGATTTTCCTCGTCCTTTGTTCTTAAAAGTTTACTTTTACAAGAAGGAAAATAATAAAACATTCGTTCATTATAAACTTAATAACTCATTTAGATTGCAAGATTTAATTATTAGATGGATAACACTGTGATCCATTGGGTTATTCTTTGAGAAAAAGGTAGTGTTGTTTGATGTGACTAAATAAACATTAAATTTTTGATTCACCATATTTTTTTTAATCCCATGGACAATCCTGTGATCATCAAAGAAGAATATACTTCATAAATACAAAATAAATTTATTCCAGATAAATGGAAAGCAAACAGGCAGGCATAAAAAGCAGGAGTGGGACTTTTGACATTCTACTGTCTTCTCTTTTGATTTTGCTTTGGGAAGCTGGCAGGGAGCATTGGAAATTATGATCACATGACTGCAAGGATGCTGCAATGGCCACAACTTTGCAAATAAGGCTGGTTTGAACATTGTCAACTTTCAATACCACAAGAGTAATGGGTCCCAGATCTTTTAAGATTAAGTTAGAAGATTATAGATCCTTTCATTCAAAAATTGTCATGGCATATGCACCATTTGGGCTAACATGATATAAACAGACAAACAGTTAAAGACAGTGAGAGGTATTAGTAGCATACAGATCCAATGAAGATTAAATATTTTAAAAATATAATTTCACAATAGTCTAATTTGCTTGTTTTTTCTTCAGCATTTTCAAAATAGTAGCTCAATAAAAAATTGATTTACAGAAACAAAGGGAAACATTCAAAGACTTGACTAAATTCAAAAAATTTATAATATATAATTCAGAACATTTATTAAGCTTGATTTGTAAATTATTGGTAAAGTGACTCAGAATCCAAACAAGTCAAGAGCTGCATGATTAAATGAATCCCACATTTGAATGCAGTAATAAAGATGCAATAATTCCAATTTTAAATGAAGAATATTAATTTATGCTAAATATTAAACTTAGAGAAAATGGTTATGTTTTATTGTTGGTATATCACACCAGCTTTGACTGCTAAAATGAATAATTTGTTTTCTAAAATTGCTGGAAATGTAATGAAATTTAAAATCAGAATTTTTTGCTCCTCTATATTTGGTTAATGTTGTAAAGCTAAACAGTTTTGAAAAATGATTCATATTAGAATGAAACAAATTTTAAAAGTTTAATTTCTGTTTCAACCTGCAATATACTTATTAATTTCAGAAGAGGGGATGTTTTATTTCATCAGATATTTAAATCAGAACAGATTTTCTCTTTTGACTCAGTGTATTGTAGCTTTAATTGATGATGCATACTGTACTGATCACAGTTCTTAATGTTTATTTTTAATTTTGTAAAATGATGTACTGGGATTATATTTTTTCCCCTTTTTTGTTGGTGCTTTGGAGTCAGTTTTGGTTTGAAGTGACAAAGCTCAAAGTCTGTGGTGGCGCAATGGTTAGAATGCAGTATTACAGGCTAATTCTGATGACTGCCAACAGTTTGAGCCTAACTGGCTCAAGGTTGATCCATCCTTCTGAAGTCGGTAAAATGGGGATCTAGATTGTTGGGGGGAAATATGCTGACTGTAAACCATTTAGGGAGTGCTATAAAGCACTATGAGGCGGTACTGCTATTGCCATTGCTTTGCAGTTTTTCTGGCAAGATTTCAAAACCAGTTTGTGATTGCCTACCTTCTAGGGATGAGAGAGAGTGACTGGCCCAAGGTCACCCAGAAGGCTTCAGGACAAAGGCAAGACAAGAGTTCAGTCTTCCAGTTTCTAATCTAGTGAGTTTAACTACTACACTAAACTGGCTGTCACACAATATGCAATAATTCATAATTAATTGTATACTGGAAAATTATAATATATTAACTAATCTTAAATCCCTTGTTTATTTGCTGTTTACTTTTTTAATCTTTTTGAATTTAGTCTTCTGTGTTTTCCCTACAATGTTTAATTTAAAAAATAGCAAAGACAATATTTCTAACAATTGAAGTCATCTGATGGTTTTTGCTTTATGTGACATTCAAAGTGGTTTCTTCATACAAAGGAAGTTTACAAACTATGTATGCATTTGCTACAAATCACACACATGCACACGCACGCACACACCGATTCTTGCTATACTGAAATAATGGATCACAGGCACAAAACAAAAAGTATATATTGGTGTATTCTGGGTCATTTGAAAACCATTTCATTGCTTTGAATTTTGAAGTTCCATTCTCTTGCCTTGACAAGTTTTGAACTCAGTCCATTCAATATGTTTGTTCAGTAGCAATAAAAATTATTTTCCAATGCAATGGCCTTCAATTGCCTTTACTCCAGCAATCATATGAATAAATATGGTTATTTACAGGTTCTTTTCTCAGTGCTGAGTTAAAATGCTGTCCACCAGTTTCAGGTTATCGGGAAATGATCCTAGCATGAAATGTATAGCCCTCATAGCCAATTCCTATCCTGATCTTGTGCATCTGATCTGTTCTAAATCACTGCTTGTTTCTGAGTAATCAGCGAAGTAACTGATTAAGTCCCCTGGCTTTACTGTCTGTGCTCTTTAGCATGTCATCGTCTGATGGGAAGAACATCTGCCAGTCATGCCACTTCATCAGCAATGGATTTGGTCTTCGTATATGACTGTGTCCCTCTCTCCATTCTACCACAACCAGAAGGAACAAACTTTAAAAAAGTAGATATGAGAGATTACAATCATAAGCAGCACTTTTATTTAGGACTAGGCCATAACTCATTGGATCATCATTTCAGAGATAGTTCCTTACCAGATTCCTCAATGCTTTCAACAGTGGCAGATCTTGTAATGTACTTTAAAGGTTATGAAAAATTCTGGGAGATATTCAGAGAGATGTGTGCCTTGAAAGTAGCCCATATTGAACTGTATAGCACAGCCAAATAGCAGGAGTTGACCACAGGAAATGGTTTATATTTTGTATTATATCATAAAATGTGCTTTGATAAAAATCAGCAAAATTTCAGTTCCACGGGAGCCATAGACCTCAGATTTTGGATGCAGTTGATAAATTAGCCCATTTGAGGAACCTCAGTTTAAAATATTTTACCATGTGGTGCACCATTTTCCAGGTTTCAGACATGAAATTTTAGTAGCATATAGATACTTTTCCTTTCCAATGCAATAAAAACTGTTTTCCATGTTTTTTTAATGTTTTGTTTAGAAGGCAACCAAGTGTGCTTTGGGTAGAAGTGAAAGGGAATGGATGGCTACATTATTTAATCATTTTGCTATTTCATCTAAACCAATAAAACACAGTTAAATCTGCTAAAAAGAAAGTATAGCTTGACTGTTCTTATACAATGCAGAGGCCCACTGGTACTGTGCTGCTGTGTCCAGCTATTTAGGGAAAACAACAGTAGAAAGTCAGCAGATGAGGTGGACCAAGGACTAGAGAGGTGGGCACACTTTTACTTATTTAATGTATATACTGTCCATCTCACAACTAAATGGCACTGGGCAACATATGCTCATATCACCCTGCAACAGCCAATAGTTAGCACTCCAATCCAATCTGTTTCTAGTCATTTGATTTTGCCTTGGATGTACCCAGGTAACGAATGGACAGACTTGGTAATGAATGATGATTTTACACATTTTACCATTTTTTTGGATGTTGTTAACTTAGGAGAAGACACTACTTAATATCAGTACATTTGAAGATGATTTAAACCAGAGATGTCAAACTCACGGCCATGGGCCAGATGCATCGCGTGCTGGCCACCCTGACCCCCCCCCCATTTTAGCAAAGGGGGGAAGATCACGATATGTCATGTGATGACAATGTGACAACACGAGTTTGACACTGATATAAACCAATCTCATTCATGATTAAGTAAACTGAACATTGTAAGGACACAGCAGAAAAGAAGATGCAAACAGGCTATGGCTGTGTCATGCTTAGGTGCAAGTAAGGAAAAGCCTTAGAAGCTAAAGACACTGTGTTATTGCATAACAAATTATGTAGTGTAAAAGGATCACATGTGCTCAGATTATGAACAAGCAAAACAAAAGCCACATATATGCTTGCTTTTAGGGTTGCTCTCAATGATTTCAGAGGCTGAATTCTTACCTCGAAGAGCAAAAGTGTTATGGTTTCGAGTGGAGACTAATGCCCAATTTACCACTTGTGTCAACAATTGACATACATTAAGGCATACTATTGCTCTTACCACATGGAATTGTGCAGGCGCAATCCCTTGTTCTCAAACAATGCATACTTGGAGGACTAGAAAGAAATGTGAATCTATTTCACAGTGGCATTTATTTATCCTTGTGATAATCAGACTTATTGCATTAATTTGTACCTGTCTAACTAGCACAGATGTTGAAAGCAGCTTCAGTGTTAGGGCAAAGCTTCTAATGGAGTAACATTTATCTTCTCAGATTGAGAGAAGGAAAAAGGCAGCCTTTTGGAAGACTCTATTTGAGTTTGTTTTACTCTCAGGATTTCAACAATGGCATAGCTCAAACAGCAGCAAGCATGTTCCTATCAGAAGACTCAAAATAAAGAAGGCACAGTTAAAATTCAGTATGTTTATGAAGAAAGTGAAGTATAAGTTAAAATTATGTGTGATAAAAGGGAGCTACATTAATTGTATATGTGCATATTGTAGAGAATGGCTCGAGACTTCAAACATTTTGTATATTCTTGGCAGACAAAATAAGAGAAGGCTGTTTCTACTCTCTCCTCCTTGATCCAGCGTATTTTTCTTTAGGAGATAAAAAATAACCATTCAGCTATAACATTCATTCAGAAAATGCTAGTCAGATAATACACAGGCTTCTTTAATATATGGGTTTAGTGCTGTTTTGAAAAATCTTAGATTAAAAAAAAAAACACCCTGGGATAGCACTCTTCTGGAAGAGCACTAGACTTGTATTCAGTAAATCAGTGTAAATGGGAAAGAGAAGTTGTTTCTCTTGTTGGCCTTTCATGCAGTCCTTGTTTACTGACTCCAACAGGGACTAGCAACTTGGATCTTAAGTGAAAAAGTTGCTAACTGAAATTGCAACTGTGCTCATCATTTTCAGCTTTCCTTTCCTGCAAAGATTATGAGAATTGGTTGCAAAGTTACTTTTCCCATCACCATCTGCAAAGTATAAACTTCGTAACTGTCACTAAATGAGGCAGTTGCTAAATGAGGTTTACCTATAAAGCATTTTAAAAAGAACATAAAGCCCATTATTAGATGCCATCCAGTGAATTCAATGCAAACTGCACCACTGCTAATCTTTTTACAAAATATTTTTTAAAAATATTTCCCAAAATACAGGCAGCAAACATTCAGTGACAAAAATATTTTCAGAAAGTATTGGCACAGAAAGCTGACATTCTAAGTATAATTCTGATCCTTACTAATGACTTGCAATGTTGTTTGAGGAAAATGGGAAAAGTATTCTAATCAAGCATTTTAGGGAGCCAGATAAAAGCAGCGAATGGATACAACTATTTTGCATCATTCAAGATTACCTAATGTAAGGCTACTAATACATATAGGATATTTAATCTGTTTTTGCACTGAATGCCTATCCATAGTTCATCTAAGTAAGATTTATTGGATCAGTCTACTTTCCTGAGTTCGAACTATATCATATACTCGCAAAATATGTTAACTTCTCACAAAATATTGATTCACAAATATTTGATTTTAATATATATCCCAGAATATAGGGATTTTTAAAAAATGGAATCTGGAAAAGCCAAAATAATCACAGTCAGAAAAACTAACAGCAGAACTTAATCATTCAGCCCAAATGCCTGAGGATAGAAGGCTAACAGGATTGGGGTCATCTGGATTTTAGGAAGAAGGCTGCTCGATAAGGCATATGCATAGCTAACTGCAAACAACAAATCTTGAGCAATATCAAACAACAAATCTTGAGCAATATGTGTGTGGAGACTTTAATATCTACCGTTGTATAGTTTTTCCAATCTGGAAAAATCTAAAAACCTTCAAATGTATTGGGCTACAATTCTCCTCATCTTTAACCACAATAGTAATTCTGACTGCAGAGAATAGGACTTGTAGTTTAAAACATTGGCACATTTCAAATTGGAGAAAGTGTGGTTAGTATGAGCCAACTATGTCTGGGGAGAGATATGAATTAGGCTATCATTATCAAATCCCACTCCTCAATAAAATTCTGTATTGTTCATTTAAGTGGCAACAGTAATATTTAATCAGAAAAGTATTTGATTGGACAGATTTTAAAAGTATAATGTAGTTCTACTATGAAGTTTAGGAAATTTAGCTTCAAAAAATGTAGAGATCATGTCTACTTTGTTCTGAGTCATTTGAAGCAAAACATATTACAAATAAATAAACAAATAGAAAATGACTTTTATAAGAATTCTAACATCTATATTTCCTTAGAGAAACTTTTTAATAAAGACTTCCCAAGGGCCTTGAGATTAGCATTTTGTTTGTTCACTTGCAGTTATTAGATTTACAAAAAGAATCTGAACATTTACTGTTTGCTAAAATATGTAAAGTAGCAATTCTGCACCTTAGCCACACTGAGAAATATAAAAGCTGATATCAGATCATGGAGCTTCAAAGCTTCCCAGTGAAAATAGAGTCAGCCAAATTCTGACATGCAACTAATGCAATTTTTGTTGAAGCAATGGGCAACAGTCTTATGAAAACACTGGTGCCCTCTTTCTTTATCAGTGGCAGTGGGAAGTGCTCACTAAAAGACAGGAATAAAAATGTTGGCCCAGAGACCCAATCCCACTTTCCAAAATAGTTTACAGTTCTCCATCAAATTCTTCCTTATATGTAGACTGCATCTCATTATTTCTCCTCAAGGCAGAAAGGTGGCAGGCGAGAGAACCAAGGAAGAATTGCTAATGCTGGCAGTCCTACAGTACAAGGAACAGGTTTGCATTGCTTGTCATTCAAACTGCACTTCAAAGGGAAAAGAGAGTTCACATGAAGTTGATAGACATAGAACAACTCTGCCAGTTGTTCTATATGATCCTACTCTGGCTTTACTCCATTTTTTTTGTACTGCCCAACTTTTCTTATACAAGTTTGGAAGTGTTCTGTATGAAAATAGTAGACTCTTAATTCACTATTCTGATTGGCTAAAAAAGCCAGTATAGGGATTGGTTCACTAGGAACCAATTCAAGAAGCCGCTTAAAGGCGGCAAGATTAAACTACTGTCATTGGCTACAAGCCGGCAGGCAAGCCGCTATAAAAGGGTTGCCGCGGCTTGAGCCAATGTTCCGTTTTTACTTGTTGTTAACAAATAAAGACATTTGTTTGTTGGAACCCAGTCTGACTCGCGTTTTTCCGAACGGAACACTGGCGACGAAGGTGGGATCGTCCTAAAATGCGAGATTGTGCACTAAAACAAGGCTGAAGACGATGGCTGGAAATAACACATCGCCCGCACCCTTCAATCCCAATGAAGAGGATTGGGAATCCTACGTAGACCGTTTCCAAATGTATTTGGAAAGTAACGAGATGGAAGAGATCTCAGACCAGCGTAAGAGGGCTGTCTTCTGAACGCATTGTGGGCCAATTATTTTCAAAATGGCCAAGTCATTAGCGAAGCCCAGAGACGTGAAGCAAATGACTTGGCCCAAACTCCAACGAATACTGAAGGCTCATTACACGCCAGTAGTGTCAAACCTTATCAAATGGCACGAATTTTACCTAAGAGACAATCTTACCTAAAAGAAGGTGAGACCATCGCTGATTTTGTGGCAGCCCTCCGACAACTGGGGGGAGCATGTGAGTTGCTGAACTTAGATGAAGCGATGCGAGATCGAGTAATATTGGGTTTAAGAGACTCTAATTTACAAAGCAAGCTGCTAAATAAACCCAACATAACCGTAGCCGAAGCCATCACTGAAGCCACAGCTGCTGAAGCCGTGAAAAAATTGGCAGTCAAAATGAAACAGATGAACGCGAACAATGACGAAGCGAGCCTAACTAGAGGAAAGAAACAATTTCCTGCCACCACACACCACAAAGATTTTGACGAGACGTCAGAATCCGGAGAGGAAGACGATGAGGTCCACTGCCTATACGTCAACAAAAAAGGGCGCAAAAAAAGAAACTGGTGGAAATGCGCCGGCTGCGGAGGAAACCACCCTTGAGCCGAGTGTAGATTCCTTGATGCCATCTGCAGAGCTTGTAAGAAAAGGGGACACAACGAGAAGGTCTGCAGAAATAAAAAAAATTACAGCCCAGACGCAGCAACTCTCCCCCACAAGCTGAGCTAAAACAAACCGAGAGAAAGTGGCAGCGAAACAAACGAGCCAGTAACCGAGAAAAAACCATCAGACTTTCACTATCGGAAGCGCTCAGACGGAAAGCGGGAAAAAAAGTCAAAATAATAGTAAAAATCGAAGGCAGCCCCTGCGAAATGGAGGTAGACTCAGGGTCTTTCCTGTCAATGGTGTCATGGGACACAATCAAACAACTGGTCCCTAATATCAGACTTAAAGAGCTCCAGAAGCAAAAATTAACCCTGAAGGACTACCAAGGGAATCGAATCCCTGTGGTAGGTCTAGGACATTTCCGAGTCACCTACAAACAACATGTCGAAGTCCTGCCATTGACAATAGTTGACCGAGACCGACCAAGTCTCCTGGGCATCGAATGGTTCGCACCATTGGGCATCGGAATGACCGGAGTAGACCGGTTGGCCAAAACCAACTGGGAAGAAAACCTGATCCACGAGTTCCAGGATGTTTTCAACAGCTCCCTAGGCAGGTATCGGGGGACCCCAATTTCCTTTAGTTTAGACACCCAGGTAGCCCCTAGAAGACTAAAGGCCAGATGAGTTCCTTTTGCATTAAAAGCAAAAATAGAGGAACAACTAAAAAAATTAATTGACGAAGCGGTTTTGGAACCTGTTGACCATGCTAAATGGGAGACGCCCATTGTAACACCAGTTAAACCTGATGGGTCGGTTCGCATCTGCGGAGACTACAAGGCTACCCTGAACCATGCGCTGCAACAAAGCGCCTACCCAGTGCCAGTTGTATAACATTTGTTACGTTCACTTGGGGGAGGAAAAGTTTTCGCTAAACTAGATTTAGCACAAGCTTACCAACAGCTTCCAGTAGATCCCTTAACGGCCGAGGCACAGACAATAGTGACCCACAAAGGGGCATTCAAGTGCAACAGACTCCAGTTTGGAGTGAGTGTGGCCCCAGGCGTGTTCCAAAGCCTCATGGAACGCCTATTGAATGGAATACAAGGGGTCGTACTATATTTTGACGATGTCCTAATTTCAGCCAAAGATACGACCCAACTAGAAAAAAGACTAAGAAATGTACTAACAAAATTCAGAGAATCTGGCCTGAAAGTAAAAAAACAAAAATGCTGCTTAATGACTGATCGCGTCGAATTTCTGGGCTATTTAATAGACGGAGAGGGTATACACCCTACTGGAAAAAAAAATCAAAGCCATTAAAGACGCACCACAGCCAAGAAACAAAACTGAATTGCAGGCATTTTTGGGACTAATTTTTATAACGTATTCCTCCCTCACAAAGCAACAATAGCGGAACCATTACACCGTTTACTGGATAAAAAAACTAATTGGACTTGGGGTCATAGAGAGCAAAAAGCCTTCCAGAAAATAAAAAAAATATTAACATCAAACACCATTCTTATCCAGTTTAGTAACACACTTCCATTGACGGTGACCTGCGGCGCCTCACCGTCCGAAGTCGGTGCCATACTGAGCCACCAATTGCCAGATGGGAGAGAGGCACCCGTCGCTTATTACTCAAAGACTCTGTCTAAAACAGAACACAATTATAGTCAACTAGACAGAGAAGCCCTGGCAATCGTCGCCGGAGTGAAACACTTCCACGAATATCTCTATGGAAGAACATTTTTGATAGTAACGGACCATAAACCGTTACTAGGAATTTTGGCGGGAAACAAGCCTACACCGAACATTTTGTCCCTGCGAATGACTAGATGGTCAGAATTCCTAGCAGCCTTCTCTGATACATGAACACATCAACCCAGGAAGCAAATCTCCCATGCAGATGCATTAAGCAGAACGCCGTTACTGACAACGGAGGAATACCCGGCACCGACGATGACCACCTTGCAGATAGAGACATGCTCTGAACTACCAATATCTGCAAAGGATGTCACCAGAGCCACCGCAAAGGACCCAGTGACTGCCCGCATACTAAACTGGGTAGGTAAAGGCTGGCCGGAAAACCAAACAACTGAAAACTTTAAACCTTTCTGGACCAGACAAACCGAACTCTCAATTCAAAAAGGTTGTTTATTGTGGGTTGATCGGGTAGTTATCCCTCCTAAATTACAAACCAGGGTACTGGGTATGCTTCACGAAGGCCACCCTGGTATTGTTAAAATGAAAAGCCTTGCTAGAAGCTATGTCTGGTGGCTGGGTATAGATAGGGACATCGAATACTGGGTTAATTCTTGCAACAAATGTCAAAAAACCAGGCCTTCCCCACCACAAGCACCCATAAGGGACTGGGAAACCCCACGAAGCCCCTGGTCTCGGATCCACATTGACTTTGCGGGACCTACTAAGGGACATACCTTCCTAATTGTCATAGATGCATACTCGAATTGGCTGGAAGTTGTAGTAATGCCATCTATGACAACTGAAACAGTCATTAAACAACTTGACAAACTCTTCGTAACCCATGGACTGCCGGATGTCCTAGTGTCTGACTATGGGCCACAATTAAGGAGTATCCAATTCGAACAATACCTAGCCTCCCTTGGGATAAGACATGACCTAACCGCGCCGGCCCACCCGGCTGCAAACGGTAGGGCAGAGAGAATGGTCAGGTTTACCAAAGAAGGTTTAGGGAAAATAGACATTGGGGATGTCCAAGATAAAATAAATCGCCTACTCACCCTCCAGCATATCACACCCAGTACTATAACAAATAAAAGCCCAGCGGAACTACTAATGGGAAGAAAACTTAGGTCGCAATTAGACAGATTGCACCCAAACTATACACCAGAAAAAACCCCCAACTCCTCCACCCATTTCAGAACATTTGAAATCGGTGACTTAGTCTGTGCAAAAAATTTCACCAGGGACCCCTTATGGCTTCCAGCCACAATCACACAAATTACAGGCCCCCAGTCCTACCGACTAACCATAGACGATGGCAGGGAATGGAAACAGCACATAGACCAGCTTCATTCCCGAAACATTGAAAGAAATACGAACGCACAACCACAAATAATAAAGAACGATGAAAAACAAACCAAAGAGGGAGGGGAAATACAAGAAAATAATAAAGAACTGTTTAAAATAAACCCAGAATATTCTAACAGACAAAAAGAGCAAAAAAGAGACTTACAGTTAGAAGAAACTTGCGGGAAGAATCCAATCGAAGGGGCCAGCCAGGCCAGCTCGACCTGCCCAGAGAAACCAGGAGGGAGCGGCAAAACCACCGGCCTGAGAAATTCAGGCAGCAGCAAAATGGCTGACTCACCCTTCCAGGCCGTTTCATGGAGAAGAGCCGGAGAGACAGCAACCCCATCCGAACCGGTTGAAGTCTCCAGCGAAAATGAACCACGCAAGTCCAGTAGAGTCAGAAGAAGCCCCACCTACCTGCGCGACTATGTCACCACGTAGGACTGAACCAAGAGGGGAGGGGTGTTCTGTATGAAAATAGTAGACTCCTAATTCGCTATTCTGATTGGCTAAAAAAGCCAGCATAGGGATTGGTTCACTAAGAACCAATCCAAGAAGCCGCTTAAAGGCGGCAAGATTAAACTACTGTCATTGGCTATAAGCCGGCAGGCAAGCCGCTATAAAAGGGTTGCCGCGGCTTGAGCCAATGTTCCATTTTTACTTGTTGTTAACAAATAAAGACATTTGTTTGTTGGAACCCCGTCTACCTCGCGTTTTTCTGAACAGAACAGGAAGGAATGAAGTTGACCCTCCTGGTTCAACATGTGGTGTATGTCTTTCGCAGTGAGGGAAGGCTCTCACTGCAAAAGCCACTCTTGGTGTCATACAATAAGTAGGTTCACTTGGCATTGCTGTCTCTGCTATTCATCTGGTGTAAATGCTTATCACTGGTAGTATAAAATCACAGGTGACCCAGCCAAATGGGGGGACCATGACTGTTACTTCCTCCTGTCCCCACCCTTAAATTATACCACTCACTTTGCTATGGTCTACAGGAATTACAGGTGATACCTTGCTTTCAGACATTATATTGCTAGTTGATTTTTAACACTTACAGGAAGCCACAACTTTCCACATAGCCAATACTTTAACTGCTAAACACAGTGATTCTATACAGTTAATGTATTTGTACCATTATTTGTCTCACATCCACATGCTCCTTATCACTCACAGCAAATGTCTGTGTGCATGCATATTTTTCATCTACAACCTGATTTTGCTTTCTTTGTACATATTCTCATCAAAAATTTAGCAGTGGCAATTTTGAATGCTGAATTCATAGCAGTTCCAAGTAAAACCCACACATTCTGTAAATTATAAATATTTTCTCTCCCTGGGTCATGGTATTTTGGAGAGAAGTTGCTTCCAGCTATGATAAGAAATAGTACCATCACTCTTTCTGTGTGTGCATGTATGTATTTCAATGAGTTGTGATTATCCAATCCATAGTCACAAAAGAGGGGGCTTAAGTCATCCTTTATTTCAAGCTCACTCTCTATGAAACAGTAAGGAATGGAATTGTACTGTTATATTGACACCCAGTAGTTAGTAATGTAGTATTTAAGTATTGGACCTGGACTAAGCATTGGGGAGATTCAAATCCCATTCAGACATGGAGCTCCCTCAATGATTATGAGCTAATCACTTTCTCAACTTCAAAGTTTACTGCTAAAGAACAAAAAGTGAGGTAGAAATATTCCAAACAAATAATATCTGTGGCATTTTGACAAGTGTCAGCAAATAAAACCTAAAATTTGATTAAATAACTGGGGCAACACTAAAGGAATTTTGAGGAAAAGAATTTAAAGAGAAATATCAGAGATAGATTGCTTTTATCTCTTTAAAATTCTTCTCTAAGTACTCCTAGTGTTGTGTATAGAACTTGGTAGACTCCAAATATCTTAAACTGATTGGCCGAATAGGCCATTCTCAGATTGGTCAGTTAAGCGCTATTCCGATTGGCCTGCCTGATAGGAATACTTGAACAACTGTCATTGGCCACAAGCCGCGAGCAAGCCGCTATAAGAAGGGCTGCCGCGGCTTGGGAAAATGTTCCATTACAAGTCACTGTACTGTTTTAATAAAGAGCTGTTTGTTGGAACCTGGTCTCGCGCACCTTATTTCCAAACGGAACACTGGCGACGAAGGTGGGATCGTCCTAGAAGAGCGAGACTGAAGCACATGGCAACCAGAACCAAGTGACTGAGATGGCCGGTAACAATGCGCCGCCCGCACCGTTCAACTCAGCCAAAGATTGGGAGTCGTACATTGACCGCTTTCTGATGTTCTTAGAAAGCAACGAGCGACAGGAGATAACTGACCAGAGGAAGAGAGCTGTATTCCTCACGCACTGTGGGCCAGCCGTTTTCAAAATGGCCAAGGCGCTAGCTAAACCGAGAGACGTTAAGCAGATGGCATGGCCTGAACTGAACAGAATGCTACGAGCCTATTACGCACCTGTGGTCTCCAACCTGATCAAAAGGCACAAATTTTATAAACAAGACCAATGGGAAGAAGAGAGCATCGGGGATTTCATAGCAGCCCTAAGACACATCGGAGGAGCCTGCGAGTTCCAGAACATGGACGAGGCCATGAGAGACCACGTGATCCTCGGAT
Organism: Laticauda colubrina; assembly: GCA_015471245.1. NCBI lineage: Eukaryota > Metazoa > Chordata > Lepidosauria > Squamata > Elapidae > Laticauda > Laticauda colubrina. The sequence goes on along the minus strand of BLBF01000003.1, from coordinate 110,345,170 downwards.
TGAAGGACGCTATACTCCAAAGCAAGCTGCTAAACAGATCGAATATCACAGTGGCCAAGGCCATCGCAGAAGCCACCGCCGCTGAAGCAGTCTAGTAATCCACAGCCACTATGCACCAGATGAACTCCATTCCAGATCCGCCAAATCAACCCAGAGAAAAGAGGGTGGAAGGAAGCAAGAAACAGCCCACAGCCCACCATGAATATCTTGACTCCCTGAGTGACACTGATGACAACAATGAAGACATACATAGGCTTCAGTTGGAAAGAAAATGGCGGGAAAAAGGAAGAAGCAGGCAAGAATTCCAGTGTGCTGGATGCAGAGGAAATCACCCGCGTTCAGAATGCAGGTTCTTAGATGCCATTTGCAGATGTTGTGAAAAATGGGGGCACATTGCAAGGGTCTGCCAGAGCAGAAAGAGCTATAGTCCAAAAAGACGTGGCAGTACCCACCCCCAGAAACTAAGAGAGACAAGCCGGAAGCAGGTGGAGCTGAGAGAGCAGAAACCGGCAAACGAACGACAGAGAAGAAACACACCAAACAACAACCATCAGAAATGCCAGGGCAGCAAACACTAAAAAGGTCCGGATAAATGTGAAAATCGAAGGAAAGCCCTGTGAGATGGAAGTAGACTCTGGATCATACCTGTCAATGGTATCTTGGAACACTATCAGAAACCTGATACCAGACATCAAGCAAAGAGAACTGGAACAGCAAAAATTGATATTAAAAGACTACCAGGGAAACCGAATCCCAGTAGTGGGCCTTGGACATTTCCTAGTAGAATTTAAAAACCAATGCTGAAGTGCTGCCTCTGGCAATCGTCGGCCGTGATCGCCCAAGCCTGCTGGGAATCAAATGGTTCGCGCCTCTGGGAATCGGAGTGACCGGGATCAACAGCATCATTGCGGCCAACTGGGAAGAGAGCCTGCTGGAAGAGTTCTGGGATGTATTCGACAGGACCCTAGGAAAGTATAAGGAGACCCCAATATCATTCAGCCTAGACCCAAAGGTAGCTCCCATCAGGCTCAAAGCAGACGCTTCCCTTTGCCTTAAAGCCAAAAATAGATGAGCAGCTTAACAAACTCATCGCACAAGGGGTGTTAGAGCCAGTTGACCATGCCAGGTGGGAAACACTCATTGTGACTCCTGTCAAACCAGATTGGTCAGTGCGCATCTGTGGAGACTATAAGGCAACCCTAAATCATGCACTCCAACAAAGTGTGTACCCAGTACCGGTAGTGCAACACCTATTGCCCTCATTAGGGGGAGGAAATTTTTTTGCAAAACTTGATCTCGCACAAGCATATCAACAGATACCAGTTGACCCCAAGACTGCAGAGGCACAGACTATAGTCATGCACAGAGGGGCATTCAAGTGCAACTGACTTCAATTTGGCATTAGCGTTGCCCCGGGCATCTTCCAAAGCCTCATGGAGCGTCTTCTAAATGGAATCAAAGGGGTCGTCCCCTATTTTGATGATGTATTAGTATCAGCAAAAAATGCACAACAATTAGAAAATAGACTAAAAGAAGTTTTGCGAAGATTCAGAGAATCAGGGCTAAAAGTCAAGAGAGAAAAATGTAAACTAGCCACCGATCAGATCGAATTTTTAGGCTACCTTATCAATGAGCAAGGGATACACCCCACTGAAAATAAGATAAAGGCAATCAAAGACGCACCCAGGCCTAAGAACAAAACTGACTTACAAGCATTCTTAGGTCTCATTCATTTCTACAATGTCTTCCTGCCCCAAAAAGCAACCCTAGCTGAACCTTTACATTGACTGTTAGATAAAAAAAAAACTGTCTGGAAATGGGGCCACCGGGAACAAGCAGCATTCCAGAACATTAAGGTTTTATTAATTTCTAACACCATTTTGATTCAGTACAGCAACACTTTGCCATTGACGGTCACCTGTGATGCATCACCTTTTGGAATTGGCACCATCCTGGGTCACAAGCTTCCAGACGGCAGAGAAGCATCAATTGACTTCTATTCCAAAACACTGTCAAAATCTGAAAGGAACTACAGCCAACTCAACCGAGAAGCCCTCGCAATCATTGCAGGTGTCAAAAGATTCCACGAATACCTATATGGTAGGACATTTTCAATTATCACTGACCACAAACCCCTGCTAGGGATTCTAGCAGGAAACAAACCAACCCCGAATATTCTGTCACCAAGAATGACGAGGTAGTCAGAATTCCTCGCTGCATACAATTACACACTCATCCATCGCCTAGGAAAGACCATCACCCATGCGGATGCCTTGAGCTGTTCCCTGCTGCCTGACATAGAAGGCGACCCAGCTCCCACCGTCTCCACTCTCCAAATCGAGTCATGGCCGAATCTGCCACTAACCGCAGCAGATATCGCTAAAGCTACCACGAAAGACCTGCTGACAGCTCGAATCCTGCATTGGGTAGGTAAGGGCTAGCCGGACGAGAATAGAGGTGAGACTTTTAAACCTTTTCGCAACCGACAGATTGAACTGTCTATTGAAAAAGTCTGTATATTGTTGGGGGACAGGGTGGTAATCCCCAAAAAGTTACAGGAAGAAGTGTTGTGCATGTTGCACGAGGGACACTCGGGCATAGTCAAAATGAAAGCCCTGGCCAGGAGTTATGTCTGGTGGCCAGGGTTGGACAAAGACATTGAACGATGGGTAGAAACATGCCATGACTGCCAAAAATCAAGGCCTACCCCCCCACTGGCACCAGTCATGGAATGGGAAACTCCCAGAGGCCCATGGTCGAGACTGCATATTGACTTTGCTGGGCCAACGAAAGGAAACACCTATTTTGTAATCGTTGACGCCTACTCGAACTGGTTAGAGGTTATCCTTATGGCATCCACTACTACTGAAGCAGTCATAAAACAGTTAAACAAACTTTTTGCCACACATGGACTGCCAGATGTAGTAGTCTCAGACAATGGGCCCCAGTTTACCGCTTTAGCTTTCGAGCAATACTTGGCTGCACAGGGCATTCGACATGCCCTGACAGCGCCGGCTCATCCGGCTTCTAATGAACGGGCTGAACGCATGGTTCGTTATACTAAGGAGGCCAAAGAAAAAATGGACATGGGGGACACGCAAGATAAACTTAACAAACTATCAACTATTCAACATATCACCCCTAGTACAACCACTGACAAAAGCCCAGCAGAACTCCTCATGGGTAGAAAATTGCATTCCTACCTTGATAGACTGCACCCTACCTATACATGTGACAAACCACCTGACTCCTCCAGTAAATATCGCTCCTTTGATATCGGTGATTTAGTCTATGCTAAGAACCTTACCGGGGACCCATTATGGCTTCCAGCCACAGTTACCCAAATCACAGGGTCCCAGTCATACCGACTTGCACTAGACGACGGCAGAACGTGGAAGCGGCACATTGACCAGCTTCGCTCTCGAACATTGGAACGCAACACTACACCACTGCCGCAGACACCAATAAACAAGCCAAAAACAACTGAGGAGGTGGGGGGAAATACAAAATAATAAAAAAGGGAGAGATGAACCTCCAATAACATGACAACAATCACTACACAAACCCGAACTAGAATCCCAAATGAAACAAAAAGAGCGCTTACCCATAAATGACCTCCAGAGAAGAAGCCCAGGAGCAGAAGAGCGAGGCGAGGCCTTCCTGGAAGGAGACAGCCAGGCCAGCTCAACCAGCCCGGAAAAACCAGGAGGGAGCGGCGGAGCCACCTCAACCAGCCCGAGAAACTCAGGCGGGAGTGACAAGGCTGACTCACCCTTCCAAGAGGTTCCATGGAGAAAACACGGAGAGAAAGTGATCCTGTCCGAACCGTTTGAGGATCACGCTGAGACTGAACTGCGCAGGTCAAGTAGGACCCGCAAAAGCCCTACCTACCTGCGTGACTACGTTACGCGTGTTGGACAAAACCAAAGGGGGAGGGGTGTTGTGTATAGAACTTGGTAGACTCCAAATATCTTAAACTGATTGGCCAAAGAGGTCATTCTCAGATTGGTCAGTTAAGTGCCATTCCGATTGGCCCGCCTGACGGTGGGAACACTTGAACAACTGTCATTGGCCAGAAGCCGCGAGCAAGCCGCTATAAGAAGGGCTGCCCCAGCTTGGGAAAATGTTCCATTACAAGTCACTATACTGTTTTAATAAAGAGCTGTTTGTTGGAACCTGGTCTCGTGCACCTTATTTCCAAACGGAACACCTACAGTCACTTTCAATTTCTGAGTAGTCAGAGGAATTAAGGGAACTTGAAATGATCCGTGGCCATTTGCAAACACCTCCCCAATTCTTCATATTGGTTAAGATTCTTATGTTCCTCCTTAGCATATAAGTTTGTTCTCAGATCTCAATATCACTATTGAAAAAAAAGTAGAAAATGGCAGCTGCCTTCAAAACTGCTTCTGAACAGGACCATCCCATGAGCAGCTGCTAAAAAGACACCACTAACCTCATTGCTTTTGAAGTTGACTTATTTAAAAAAAATCCAAATCCAGATCACCATGCTTTGATCATCTGAAAGATGAGAGAAATAATCAAGCATGTGTACAATTATTTGACCAGAATTTGATTAGATTTGCTTTTCCTTCATCCCTATCTTATAGAAGCATTTTGCATTTCATTTTTTCCCTTTTAGGTTCATATCAAATATAGCTCCTGCCTGGACCTGTAGGTTTGCTGAAGTTTATTCAACATTAATTTTTAACCACCTCTTAGAACCAGGTACTTCTTCCTGTGTCCATGGTTCAATTTCCATTCAAGTGAAACCATCTTTTTTGAGTTGTAAGTTTAATTACACTTGATCAAACTTATTTCTGGATAGAATTACTATAATGTTTAAATCTTAAGCAAAGTCATTAAGGAGAACATGAGAAGCCATGTTGAGTCCTTTTCAGAATAAAAGGCCATAGGATTGTTCTGGATAAGGAGCTGCCTACAGGTGCGTGTGAGAGTGTAGGTAGAAATGCCTGAATCTGGTTTTGAGCTTGTGATGTAGTTCAGTTTGAATCCTTGATACAATGCTCACAGTGATGAATCAGAAAATTAATTTGCACATATTCCATCCCTTCCCAGAAAATCTAGTAAATTAATTAGGAGAGCAGCTAAAATTATGGATATTAAAACATTCCCCTATCACAGGTCTAAATTTAAACACATAGTTTCAACTGGTAATTCACTATCCTTGTAGTGCCAAGATATTTTTTTTAATCACTTTGTATGTCAAATTTGTCAGTAGTGAGTCTACAAGAAATCATTTGCTGCTAAATTTTGGAAGCCTTCTTCCAGTAAGTCACTGTTTTCTCTAAAAATATGTATGAATCAATCCGCATGTTCTCAGATCTTCAAGGAACTTCATGGAAAATAAGTCTACCTCCCATATAATCCAATACAACCCCAATGCCCACAATGCAATTATAAATAAATTATTCAGTACTTTTCTTATACTCAGCCCACTTCACCCTCATTTAAATTATAGAGCCTGTAACATAGATCTAATGTTGAAGGAGGCCTGAGTGCAACGCTATCTTTAATACCAAAAATCTAGAATTATACTGTTCTCAGTATCAGTCATCCCATTAAACACACTTTCCAGAAATGGTCTTGAAGATCTCCAGAAAAGAAGAATCCACCATTCCTTAAAGGACTTATTTTATTAAACAAACTGTTCACTGTTAAGATTTTTTTCCTAATGTTGAATCAAAATCTATTCTGCTGAACTCGGCCATTCCAGAGTCCTGGGGCAGAAAATAACCAAGTTTCTTCTTTGTGACAGTCCATGAATCCATGCCCATGGATTATTGTGCTTAGATAGCCATATTAGATTAAACACATTTTTATAGATGAAGATTTTCAGGTGATGTGTTGAATGAAAGGTCTATTGATTAAGAGTTAAGCAAGTTGCTGGGCTTGAATGAAGGGCATCCAAGAGTCAAATCCCCACTCAAGTATGAAGCTTACTGGGTAACTACACCACTGACTCTTTCAACCTGATTGGGGAGTTGTTTTATTGGGGAGGTGGCCAGGATATTAAAATAAATAAATAAAATAAATAGCATAGCATAGCATAGCATAGCATAGCATAACACAGCATAGCATAACATCAACCTAACTTGCTTAAAAAGGAAATTGTGGAGATAAAATTGTAAATCTTCTCCCCACACATGCACCCCAACTATTCATCACCAACACCATCTGAATTAAAGTTGATAAGAAGTGACCATTAAAGAAAGATGCCACAATCTTTTAACTTATTGCCCATGCATCCACAGTTTCGTTGTACTTTTACAATGACAATAAAGTTCTCCTTCTCCTTCTCCTTCTCCTTCTCCTTCTCCTTCTCCTTCTCCTTCTTCTTCATCACCACTTACAGAGTTTGCCTCTTCAATTTTGCTTTGCTGACAATTAAACTATTTGCAGCAGCAATATTTAAAACTATCCTTTCATTATTATTTTTTTTTTGAAATAACCCTTGTACAATCAATCAATCACAATAAAGAAACAGGCTAAGTAAGGGGGTGGAATTCGGCATGGTGTGCCAGTTCCATAAAGCAGTTGGAGAATTATCATTATCATTATTATGGTTGTTATTATTTAATTAATGCACTTAGAAGGTTGCTGGATTTGAGCAAGGATTTGTTCCTTCAGTACACTGACAAATTCTTCCGAACCAATGACACATTCGGAAATAGGAGAACCTCCAGAGATGTAACAAACAGTCCAAATTCTGTCACCAAAATTCTACTGCAATCCTTTTCGCATCTGTTATTTCCATTCACCTGGAATTGTGCCAGGAGTGGGCAAACCCAGGAAATGGTACCCGGGTTTCTCCTGTATGACTACACATCGGGACTCTGCTCAGATCTTTTGGTCGCGGAGGTTGCCTGTCACTTCATTTCAAATGAACGCACACGCACCATTTGGAGACCTTTTGACGGCGGGAAAATGGGAGGTTTCCCTTCCTTTTCTTCCAGTATTCGATTGAAGACGAAGTCTCCGTTCTCGGCGAAAAGGCAAACCCTGAATTCTTCACGCCAAGGAATGATTTCCCACTCCCACCCTCCCGCACGATGGCATGCAAAGACCGCCGCTATCTCCCAAAGAGAACCTCTCGGGCGCAGTCAAACTTCCACGCCACAGTTGCTCGCGGGCGCCTCGAGTTCTGGGCGCCTCGAGTTCGGTCCGCAACTTCAGGCCAAACGCTTCCCGCTTCGACGTGTGACAAAACAGGGCTTCGCCCCCCGCCCCGCATTTCACACTCCGGGAAGAAAGAGGTCTCCCGCCTCAGACGGCCGGCCGGTCTCTTTCCCGCCTCTGAGCAAGGCTTTCTTGTCGCCCTCAGGAGAGACGGGGGAGAGCCCTCAGCGCAAGCCGCGCATCCCGAAAAAACGTGGCTCTGTGTGGAGGAACGAAGCGGGACGGGGCTCTTTGGGCCTGGGCTGGGCTTAAGGGGCCTAGAGCTCAGGCTCCCGCTTACCCCACAGCCCGAAACCCACGGGCCTTTCTCCGGCCTCTGGCAGCACGGGTTGCGATTTCTTCGCAGGGGACCGGGACTGGGCGGGCCGAGGGAGGCGGTGGCCACTCCTCTTGAAGCCTCTATAGCTGTCCCCGCCCGCTCAACAGCAGCAGCAGCAGCAGCAGCAGCAGCAGCAGCAGCAGCTCCTCTCCAGCCCGGGCGTGCAACAGCGGCGGCGCAGGGAGCTCCGGCCAGTGCGCGGCGGCGACACGGATGCCCAGCGCGGCGTCTCCGCAGTGCTCCCGCTCCGCCCCGGCATGGTAAGTGAAAGAGGGAATGCGTGCCGACTTCGGGACAAGGGCATTGGGCGAAGAGAACAGGGGACCGAGGGGGACTGCAGTCTTTGCTGGCAGCCTGGTTCTGCCCGAGCGTGGCACTGTCCCTGGGGCTCCGTCTCGCCGGGGATCGGAGCGAGGGAATTCCCTCCCCGAACGGGTTGTGGGATCCGAACAGCTTCGTTCGGGCGTTGCTAAGTCCCGACGGCGTAGCAGTCCTTTCCCGCCCCCTCTTCTCCCCCTGGCCCCGATCCCGATCCGGGTGGGAGGATTCTTTCTTTTTTCTTTTTCTTTTTCTTTTTTCTTTTTCCTGCCCCAAAGAGACCTTCGGCGCTTCTTCTGGACAGTTCTGGCCCTTCCCTCCCTCTTCAATTCGGAGTCATCCTAGGCCCCCTTGGGGGCAACTCCAGCATCCTTTTAGCCCTGTCCCAGCTTCTTTCTCCCCGCTCATCTTTGCCTGGGCAGGTAGCCTCTGATGTTTCCTTCTCTCCCGTAGCCCATCACTGGAGGAGCTGTAACAAGGAGGTCAGGACTCCCAGAAGAGAGTCATCTCATCTTTGCCCTGAAGCAGCCGAGTAGTGCCTCTTGTTTCTTATCAGGATGAAGTGAAGTGCTAAATTGCTCCTCTTCAGATCCATGGAGTGGCAGGACCAAGGTTCTTGATTGGACTGGGCTGGGCAGAGCCCCCCACCTCCTTTGTTCTGCTTTTTCAGCTCACCATGGGGTGGAGGCATCTCCTCTTGCTTCTACCATTTGCTTTGTATGTCCTGACACTACTTCTGACCACCCAGGCAGCTGGGCCCCTACGGACGCCCAAAGGCAACCGGACACAGGGGGCAGGAGCCTCCCGGAGACCTTACAAGCCAGCCAAGGAGCAACTGAACCAATCCCTAACCAGCACGGCCCCTTCTTCTGTGCAAACCAGTGGTGGAGGAAGCCGTGGACGCAGTCCTGGTGTAGGGCCAGCAAAGGTGCCCTCCAGCAGCAGCAGCAGCAGTGCAGGCAGCTCCAGCCCAGCATATGAGACATGCATGGGTTACTATGATGTGAGTGGACAGTGGGACAAAGAGTTTGAGTGCAACAATACTCAGCAGGATTTTCGCTACTGTTGTGGCACCTGCTCTTTCCGCTTCTGCTGCAACAAGCGTTCTAAGAAGCTCAATCAGGAAAAGTGCCGAAATCAGGACCCCCGTCCTAGCACAGATCCTATGACCCCTGCCACCAAAAATGATGGACCAGGCGATATACCCAATGGGTATGACCCTAATGAGGACAACACAAATGCCACCGTCTACATTTCATGTGGGGCCATAGCCTTTGTTGTCATTGCGGGCATTTTTGCTAAGGTGGCATACGACAAAGCACGACAACCACCACAGGAAATGAACATCCACAGGTGAGAACAGAGTGTGGACCCCTGTGCCTTTTTTTTACTTTCCACAACCTGAGCAATGAGTGTGCACTGATGTGAGTGAAATATTTTCACTCCAAATACTATCATTCTATGATGGGAAGAAATCCCCTGTCTCACAGAAACACTGTTGCCTTTCCCAAGTTGGCTTATGACAGTAAATGCCACTTTACTGTCTTATAAATGGGATGATTGGTTTTCTTGTTCCTCTGTGCAATCTGTTCTCCTGTGAGAAATGAAAGGAGTTTCCTTTAGTATACTTGAGACATTGTCACCTGCTGTTCTTCAGGGGTCCTTGTTTCCCTATAGAGAAACAAACGTGCAAACCTCATATAATTTGTCTCATCTCCTGGTATCATGGAGATCCTCATTTCTTAACATTTATTTTGTTCAGAATTAGCATGGCAATTCTTCTGTACCAGCCTTGCCCAGCTTAGCATCCTCCAGAAATTTTGGATTAAAACTCCTGTCACCCTTACCCAAAATGACACATTGGTTTCAATGATGGGAGATTTTGTCCAACAAGGTATCAGGTTAGGGATAGCAATTTTACACCACACTATTCCATTCCTTCTCTTTTTATTAATAGGAACAATTGGGAAAAGTAGATTTTAGCATCTCCCTCTGAAAAAGATGACGTTATTAGCATTAGACAAAATACCACAGTACTGAGTATTATCATACCCATAGCATATTTTTAAATAATCCAATTAAAAATCCTCATATTTTTCATTAGTTCATAGAATTGTAGAGTTGAAAGAGACCATAAAGATCATCTAATCTGACTCCCTGCAATATGCAGGAACCTCCAAAAAACCTCTTTGAGAGGGAGCTGTTCAGCCTCTTCTAAACACCACCAAAGATGGAGAACTTCTGTAGAAATACAGAAGTATTTCTGTAGAAATACTTCTGTAGAAATACTACAGTGAGATAAAGTCTTGATATATATGTGTGTGTGTGTGTGTGTGTGTATATATATATATATATATATATGTTTTTTTAAGCTTTCGCGGGTACTTACATGTGTGCTGTTTAGCTTCCTTCGGGTATATATATATATAGGCACAGAAGAATAAAGTTTTTGAAATAACTTGCTCAAATGCAGATTATGAAGAGTTATAAAGTAAAACCCAATCATAAAGTTGAATAAATATTTAGGTTATGGTTAATTTTACTCAACAAATAAATGAGCAGTTTCTTTTGAATTAGATAGCTGAACAGGAAAGAGTAAATTTTATCTAAAACTCAGCTACCTAAAACCTGCTACAGCTTGAAGAGCACCCTCTAAATAGAAGGTGTAGGTGGCTGAGTTCTGTATTAATAACAAATTATTTAACAGCCCAATTATCACAAGCAGCTAACAAATTTGGAGACCTTACTTCATTGGTTTTGAAATAAATATTGTCCAATGATTTCTTAAAAATTAAGTATTTTAAAGGTTTAGCTGCAAACCTTTTAGTGAGGTCTGAAATTGACAACTTTTAACAAATGTTAATCTTTATTCTATTTCTATTTTCATACAGTCTTGAAATCTGTATTTACCTTTAGGCACTAACATTAATTTATTTTACCCTAACAACAAAGCACAGAATTACATAATATCAAGCAGGCTTAAAATAGGAAAATAGTTGTTCACTTTTAACAATATATAAAAACCACAAGAATTAGGTTCTCTGTTGTTTTGTAGCTTTCAAAACAGTTCAGATTGCTGTTCATCAGGCACTTTTCTATATAGCTTTCAATCTTAAACAGGGTGTTCCCATTTTCTCTCTTTTAAAGTTTGCATCTTCCTGTTAAACACTCAACAGTTCCCTCTACCCCCAATTGATAAAACTGCACAAAACTCTCTGGGCTATTTGCTACAAGTTCTATCTTTTCTTCCAAAGGTGAAAACACTTTCCCTATATTTTTAAATCCCTATTTAAGATTTTCTTTCCTCCTCTTTAACTCCTGTTGATTTTGCATCCCCCTCCACTGACCCAACTAAAACATGCTTGTACAATTGCATATTCACTTTCCCCCCATTCCTGAATTCTGTCTGAAACTTTCACACTTCCGAGAGTGCCTGATTTTCTCCTGCACTCTGCTGGTCCTGCTAGTTTTTGTTTTCCCTAAGTGCTACATAAAGTGGAACATTTCCTCCTTGCTCTTCTAAAAGGATTAATCTCTTTTTCTAAGCCAGCTTCTTCTCCTTTATGTTGTGGAGAGGAGATCCATGTTGGATTTTTGTTGTTGTTGTTCAGTAGTTAGAACTGCTACAAAGTGCTCCATGTTTCTGTTTTGAATACATTGAGGCATTCTAAGTTAACATTTGAACGATTAAGGTGGTACTTGATACTTTTTTTTTGGTCTTTAAGTATAATAACAAAAGAAAACTACTTGCCCTTTGTGGAAATGTTGCATAGCAGAAATACGTTTTAACTGGGAAAAGTCAGGTGCCCTTCATTTTACCTCTGTGAATGACAAGTACTCTTACATCTGACATGAATTGTTGAGATGGGACTTTCAAATGTAGGATTTGGGATGTATGTGTCACTCAAGTGTAAGTAAGCTAATTTGTAGTGAGCAATTTTTTGAAATTTATGTAATAGAAGCAATCATGACAGAGAGGAGCAGCTGCCTTTGCATGATTATCTTTCATTTAAATCATCAATTAAATATTGTGTATGCTGAAAGACTTGACACCAGCTTATTAAATGAAAAGCAAGTGTATCTTACCCAGTGCATAGAATACAGTATCAGCATTCTGCTCAGTAAAATCTCAAGCAAGACTACAAAAAAGCCCAAATTTATCACATCTATTCCCCCCACAACATCCGCCACCACACAAGCAAATCTGGAAAAGTTGAAAATATTATCTTATTTCATTTTTCTCATTTACTCACTACTATATTATACACAATGAAGGCAACTCATCAGCTGGTATGCACACTGAATCACATTTTTCTTACAGTCTTAAGCTTTGCATGTGAAGGCTTATGCTAAAACTGAATTTTAATTTGAAAGCACTTGGCTCTTAGTCAGTACCTTATTGGCATGCATGCATACACACAAATACACACACACACACACACACACACACACACACGCAGAGAGAGAGAGACAGAGAGACAGAGAGACAGAGAGACAGAGAGACAGAGATATCCCACATGCACACATGCACATACTAATAATATTAAAAACTTCTGTCAGCAATACTGGGAAATATTACTGCATAAACTTCTGTAAATATTAGGAAGAATTGAGAATATTGTCTTATGGGACTCAAACACCTCTTTGTTTTATTAATGCTTTTGCTAAGACCAGCACATCTCAGTAGGTAAATGGCATTCTTGATGAATCTGGAAATATATGTGTGCTTCTCTTTCCCTTATTTTTTTATAATGCCAGGAGCAGTGGCAGTACAAAATCTCTCATCAAAATCACATGAAGCCTTATCAGCCCTGTCTAAACTCCCTCTTGTCATTTCTATTCTTAGATGTTCTTTTCACTTTTAAAATATGTTTTTAAATGCTGAAATAAATCACTTGTATGGAGATCAAGGATCTAAAAAAATGAATGTTTTAGAAAAAAATAGATCTTTGGATTTTTAAAATTATTATTAGAGTAGAGAAGATGACAAAAGATTATATTGTTCAGAGACATTTAACCTACATTTCATCAACTTTGGTAAATCTATTTAAATATTCAAAGCCATTTACCAGTTACAAGGGTATATATATCACGGTATGCGTGGTATATCACAGGGTATTCAACTTTTGCCAGCAAAAGATCACTCAGACTTGTACAACATATCAAGGGCCATATTTCAAAGCACAAGTTCTGAGTGGCTTGATTAAAGTAGATATGTTAAAATAAATTGCAGAAATTAAGATTGTAAGGACAGTTCAGATATTGCTAACGGTAACTTTTCAGATCCTAAAGAATCTATTTTGTCCTTTCAAATCTCTTAAAGCTCATTCTGGGAGCTGCCAAAAGATTTGCTCGTAGTTCCCATGAAGTCATGGAGCCTACTTTTCTCATATGAATGTATTTCTTCCTTAATTTTAAAAAGAATAAAATCATGTATGGTCAAGATCCATATGTTCTTAAGTCTGAGGAGATGTGTTTTCCATACCTTTTAGATCTTTTGGTTCTGTGCAGGCCAGTTATGTCTTGGGATGATCAAGCAGGGAGAAAAAACTGGGGCTGATGGAAATACATTCTTCTCCACACATACTGGTCACTTATATTAGGCTAAACTTAATATCTGGAACCAGGTAATCTTTTTGCAACTACAAGCTGAATTTTTAGAATTGAGGATACAGTAAATAAACTGCTTGCTACAAAGAGAAGTCAGTGGCTTTGGATTAAATAACTGATTTTAGGTGAGTTAATATTTTCACCAATTTCAGAGGGAGTAAAATGAATTCTAAATTATAATGAATATTATGTTTGTAAAAGTATTCTAAGGATGTATATAGACACTATAATGATTTTTATTTAACTCTAGGGGAAACAATGTTAGCTCAGTCTGAAGGATTCTTAAGTAAAGGCCTGTTTTTGTTGGAGATATAACTGTATAGTGATAGGACCAATATTGCTGGAAGATTTTGTGAGATTTTGTAATTCACAGTTTCTAAGAAAAGTATTATTGTATGTCATAAAGAATCAACATGTTCAACATTGAATGGTATCATTGTCCTCTGACAGTCCTGGGTGACTTTTTGAAATGTTAAGATTAGGGAACTGCTGACATTGGTCTGTATGCACATTTTCTCGCATTTCACTTTGTCACTTTTTTACATATAAAACATAAAAGGATACAAGTGTCGAGCAATGCATTGGTTGGAGTTTTGAGTATATAAAGAAAAACAAAGTGTTAGAATTAAGAACTAAGATTTTTAATATTTTTATTGAGGAAATAACACAGAGAAATAAGGTATAGAAAGTAAATGGTACAATGACATTGTAATTGCTTGAACTGATCTATCACAAATGTATGCACAATTTAAATTGTTAATGTTAGCAGAAGCACAATTATGTACCTGACTTATTCATGAGGGTAAGAGTAAATATTTTCATATTGTTTTAACAAACGATAATACATTTTTTCTCTAGCGTTTGCTAAATTGTCTCAACTCTGTAATATATTTTGAAATATCCTTCAGCCTAGTGCTGAAGGATAAAAGTGACACAATGCTTCTCATTTCAAAGTCAGCAATTGAATAGTGTTCTATATCACACATGGAGATAGCAAAGTAACTGAGAGCATACAGGACAGTGTGAAATATTTAGGACTTTGCTTTGAATACTTCATTACTGGTCCCTGGAAATATCTGTTTGAGGCAACCACCTTGCTCAGACTAGACTTGAGTATTTGTTATGGTTACTTTGAAAAAAAAACATGTTTTATTATGTTTATCAAGATGCACTTTTGAATCTCATCTTACTTTTTCGACAGGAACAAACTGTTCACCCAGTCTAAACACCTTCTGGACTATGTCTGTAAGCCTGGATGTCTGTTGTGAGTTGTTTTCTGGATCTTACCAACCTTAAAATGATATGGATCCTAAATCTCCTGTTAAAACACAAAGTCCCCCTCCCCCCCAAAAAACTATGAATTTGTCTCACCTTCTCACCACTCACAGGTCTCCCAGCCTTTCTAGGCAGCTTGCACATGTGAATGAAACAAAGACAATTGCCTTTAACTATTCCATTTCTTTTAAGTTGGCAGTGAAATTCAAATGTAATGTCCATGCTTTTCTAGTTATAGATTGGAAAGTTATGCATCACCTTTCTCCTATTGTAAAATATCTATCCTAACAGTACTCTTTATCAGTCAAAGCATTTGGAGTGGGGGTGATAGGGTTTGTTCTACCATCGAATCTTGTACAGAATCCTTGGAATTTGTTCTGTTAAACTTAAACATTCTCATCTTTAATTTGTTCTAGTGCCTAGACTTGGATCCCATCAATGTTGCCAATTAAGTCACAGAGAGAATTGTGAAGAGGTTCATTGCACTCCTCTTTCTCCCATCTGAGAAAATTGTCTCTTGATTTGAGAACCTTCTTTTGTTTAGACTTAAAAGTTTTCATTCTGATATTCTTTCAGGTACTGCATAAGCAGAACAACTTATTTTCCCTCTATGGCCAGCTTTCAGAAGTCTTACAGATGTTCTTTCATATCGTTATGATATGGCACAAATCCATATAGGAACATATAGAAATCAATACATGGCAACTGTATAATAACATTTGTAACTAAATGACGGCAATATGAAACCAAATCTGATGAACATCAGTTCATGTAGGCAGTCCTTGCTTAACATCTACAGTTAGGACCAGCAACTTCTTGCTATGCAACACAGTTATTAAGTGAAAAAACATGATTGCAGTGGACTTGCAACCTCACTTCTCTGGCAGCCATTAAGCAAATCCCCTCACAGTCATTAAGTGAGATATCATGTGACTGAGACTTGTGATTTCACTGCCAGTCTTCATTGACTCTGTCAGAACCAAATTATATGATCATGGGATGCTCTGTTGGTCATAAATGCCCACTGGTTACAAAGGGCCTGAATCTCAATCATGTGACCATGGGGACCCTGCAGAGGACATAAATGCGAGGACTGATTGCAAAGTTACTTTTTCAGCACCATTGTAACTTCATTTATTCTATGACCTCAAACTGTAACAATCACTAAATAAGATCACTAAGTGGTTAAGCGAGGACTACCTATTTATGATAAATTTGGCATTTTGGTACATACTTGTATTTTATCATATTCCTGCATCACTTAACAAATAGGATATGACCCAGATTTCAGATTTGGTACTGATGTGGAATAAACACATGCTCATAGAGTTTTCTTACTTCAAGTGTTTTCCTGATATGTGTCAGCTTTATTTCTTGCTATCTCCCAAGTCAGTATCTAGATTATTTCCTTATTCTTCTGTTACAACAGAATTCCTATTGTAACCCTTATTTGTACTAGCTTCTGTTTCTGAAATTTCTGTCATATCTAAATCTTTTGTCCCCATAATCCGAGTCTGTTTCAGTTTACATAGTTTGCATCTGCTCTAAGTCAAATTGCAGATCATTTTATAATAGATGTGCACTGATATCCCTCATTACACTCCTCTTGCGCTGTCAGGAATTTTGCTGGATATCTTACATCACACATTATTTCCAGTTGACATTTAGATACGAACCTATAGGAGTTCCACCATCCCAGATTAGTTTACTGTTTGATTTACTGATACTTTGTGGTCTTTTTGCACCATTTGTAAAGGCACACTTGAAAACTTGCCGGGCATTAGTAATCATTGTCCGTGGTTGCTGAGGAAGGTAATACTTTGTAGGTTTGTTTAATGCTGCTACTTGTCTGTACCTATTTACTCTATCTAAACCAGCAACAGGTAATCAATGTATCATCATCACCACCACCACCACCACCACCACTACCATCATCATTTTAGCCACTATGTATCCATTACAGGAAGAAGGCTTTTTCCACATGTTTCCAACCTATATGGTCATGACCTTTCTTTTGTCAATTGGGCCTGCGATACTTGTTGATATCATCAATCCATCTTATTTTAAGATCTCGTAGACACATTTTATCAATCTGGATCCATTTTATGGCTGCCTTGATCCACCTGCCATCAGTTGTTCTTACAGTGTGATCAGCCCATTTACATTTAAATTCTTTTACTCTCTTGATGAAATTGTATACTTTTGTTTGTTCTCTATTCCATGTGCAGGTCTTTCTATCTTATCATTCTTCAGCATTAGGTCTGTTGAACTCCAATTCCATCAGTTGTTGAAGAATGATAAGATAGAAAGATCTGCACATGGAACAGATGGAATTGGAGTTCAGCAATGCCTAGGAGCCCACATATTGTTCATTCTGACTTTAGTTATTTTGAATATAAATATACATCATGTCAGAGTTATTACTTCACATTTGGGTATTAGCTGCAGGGAAGATATTAGTAATTAGGGGGCATTTCTGTGACCAATTGGAACAGGACATGAAATGCAAAACAAAATCTCTGGTCATCTATATTTATTTTGGGGAGGGGGGTTGTAAGCAAGAGGAATATGATTCCAGTTTTCTACACATGTATTGCCCACAGTCATTACACTGCTGAGATGATTTTAAATGCCAGCTGTGTTTTCATTTCTGTCACTAGAATGTAATGTATAATGCTGTTGTGCACTTTGGAATTTGTGTTGTCTTCCATTTAAACAACAATATTTTAATCTATATTCATCCCTCACCAGCCTTAGTTATCTGACTCTTTGAACTTGCTTTTCCACATAAAGATCTTTACTTATACACATACACATTAGCATATGCAAAAAATAATGGTACCTTGCTTAATGGGAATTGTTCAATTTTCACTGAGTATGTGTGGCAATTTGATTCTTTCATTTATGTTTTTTTGCCCAATTTTTCAGCCTTTATATAATGTGCAGAGGATAATATGTAGGAGTAAGCAGAAGCCACCTGATCCACTTCAAGGAGCCTGAGCCAGTGCTATAGAAATAACCTGATCTGCTCTAGCTTTGTGTGTGGGTAGTTCAATCCAACTTTATAACCAGATTTGAAGGATGATTCCAAAAAACAGATCAGTCCTCCCACAAGAATACATGGGAAAATCCCAAATGGCTGTTAACAATTTTGCTTTTCAACAAAAAGAATTAGATTTGCAAACAAGCTAATGTTCTAGTGGTTAATTTAGTGAGCTAACCCCTTTAAAATTCATTTGATTTTTTTTAAAAGCCTGTACTTATTTTGAGATAGAACGTGCCAACATTTGCAGCTATAGAATTGCTTTCTGGTGAATATACCACTGCCAAATTTCAGGTGATATCAGGCTTGCTTATCTTCTTCTTCTTCTTGGTTGTTTATAATTGCATTTCCAATATGCTTATTTGTTGTGTACCTATGACCCATAGGTGTGAGACATTTGAACCCTTGAACTTTCAGCCCAGCCCTTTGACATTTCTGAACCATCGACATGTATTTGCGCTGATCCACAGCCATTAGAAGGATATATTATAACACAGAAAGAATCACAAACATTTGTATGTAAATCTTTTACTTTATGAGAATGTTACAGCAAAAAATCCATATATGGATCTTGTCATGTCAGGCTGTGGTTCCCCATATCCATCCCTGTGATGTTCCAAAAGTGACATAAGCCTGCCTGAGTCTGGATGGGAGGTAGAAAAGACTGGCAGTGGATATAATCTTGAACTGCAGATGTTTCATTTCCTGTTACTTTTGGCTAAGGGTGGCAGGCATTAAAGGACTTAGAGTGTTTTTGCTGTGGTAATGTTAAAAGTAACATAGAAAAAAAATAGTAGATAGAATTCCATCCAAATTCTGTTTAAAGGAGCACTGCCTGTGGATAGCATTTCTCTGACACCCAGGCAATGAATGCCAGAATGACCAAATCAAGAGCACCTGAAGAGGAATACCAGAATGACCAAATGAAGGTCAAGAGAGCTCAGCAGAATCTGGATGGTCTGAACTCACCTTCTTCTGCTCCATGTCCCAAGGCAAGCTTGTTTTTCAAAGGAACTGCCTTGCTCTCTGCATAAGAAGCTTCTGACAGCCTTTTTCCATTTCTCTAGGCAAAATAAAAAAGGGAATGTAGAAACCATAACTACCTCATTAAAGGTTTTAATAACTTTCAGCACAAACCTCATCACAAAATTCAGGTCTAATATATTAATTTTAATGAAAGGGCTACTCCAATTTCTGGGAGGGTTGAGTTTGAAAACACATCAGTTAAAATAACTTTATATTTTAGTTTTATTTTTTCCTAAACCCTTATTTGTAAATCAGGTAATTCTAGCACTGAGACGGAACAATCATTCACAATAATATATGATAGAGACTCTCAAGGCACTAGAATCCTAATAGGCAATTACTGAGTGTCCATGCCAAGAACTGGTCAGCTGTGAATCTAGAGAAAGAAATATTTTTTATAAAAAAAACTCTCTGTAATAGCTTCTCTTAAATCAAATCCAAAGCACGTAGTGATTTATTTATTTATTATATATATATAATTATATATATATGTGTGTGTGTGTGTGTTTTAAAGTTTTTACGGGTACTTACATGTGTGCTGTTCAGCTTCCTTAGGGTATTATCCCATGTCATTGTAGTTGTGCTTTTAAAGTTGTAGCAACGTTTCGGCAGAATCTCATCTGCCATCATCAGGCTTCTGTATTGTGTTCGTATGTACAGAAGCCTGATGATGGCAGATGAGATTTTGTCAAAACGTTGCTACAACTTTAAAAGCACAACTACAATGACATGGGATAATACCCGAAGGAAGCTGAACAGCATACATGTAAGTACCCGCAAAAACTTAAACGTACACACACACACACACACGTGTGTGCACACACACACACACACACATATATATATATATGGCTGCCAAATTGGAAAGACTCATGCCAACTTACATTAAATAAATCAATAAAAGCAAACAATTGGAATGCAAACGTGAAAAAAATAAAGTAAGTGGAATAGGGATGGGGCCAAGTGGGAAAATGTATTATTTCAGAGACCAGAAGTGGTGCCATAGAAAGCAATCTTCAGGATTCTGAAAAATGGCAGTTTAATTGTTAAATGGCCCTGGACCATCCTCTCCCTATCAGTTCTTATAGGACAAGTAGAGAGAATTAAGAAATGGTATTCCATAGATAACCAGATCTTGGAATCCTACTGGTGACCAGTGTAGGTACAGAGATGTTGCATATGCATACCATGGTAAGCCTATAACTGCTTGTGCAATTGCATTCTGGGTTATAGCTTAAATCTTGAAGTGGTCTTCAATTATTATTATTATTATTGTTGTTGTTCTTGTTCTTGTTCTTATTATATGTCTATGTTTATATCTATGGAAACATATATGGCCTTTCCTACCTACCTAAAATTCCTTTATACTTTTCAAACTATCTTAGGAAATACAAGGTACTTAAGAGTTTTCATCAGGATTCTCAGAGACTTCTTCAGACTTTCTTAACTGTCATAATAGAAACCATAAAACCATAAAATTGATTTAAAATTACATATGTTTAAAAAGTAAGAGAGATAAGCGCTGTAGTTTGTAGATGGAAGGCCTTTTAAAGACATGCTTCTCAACATTAGCCTGAATAAAATACTTCTCAAAGTATTAAAATAGCAACTACTTTTGTAAAGCCCATGTAGCTGCTGTGAAAGTTGTCTCCAACTGTTTCCATGTGCATGCATATATACAGGCACTGGCAATTCCAGTGAAAATTATCTATGGAGATACATATTTTTAAATATCTGTGCAGTTCTTGCAAAGGATGTGCTTTGTTTGATGAACAGGGAGGTTGCTTCATTTATGCAAAGATATTTTGTGAAGTTCCTGATTTTTGAAAACATGGTACAGTCCTATTCTTTACTACTTGAACCAAACTATTTACACTAGATAGCAATATCCAAGATTTTTATTGATCGGAATCATAAAGGAGCAAAAACACTAACAATCCCACCACATACATATGCCCTTGCAGCCTCCATAAGTTTGAATATCCATCCAAAACAATCTCCATATAAATCTCAGTGTAGTAAGAGGTCTCAGTACTATCATTTTTTTCTGTGTTATAAATGGAATATGAATCTTCTAAGGTACTGTAACCTGCAGCAATGAACAAGATGGAACACATTGTCAATTATACCAGTGCACTTGGAGCAACTCTATTTAAACTGGCATAATTAGTTTGGATCTTGGCCTCTATATATTATCCAAACTGGCTGCATTTGAAGATAGGAATCTGTATCAAGGCCAACCTGACTCTCCCATCTGCTCATATAGGTGAAGCATAGTTTTAGGCAAGATTTTTTTAAATCTATCATTGGCATCAACACTGTGTCACTGTCAGCCTAGGCCTACACATCTCTTACGCAAATGAGTAGGATGCCTTTGGCTGTTCTAGAGAAGAAACTGGCAAGATTAAGTCCATCATTCCTCTCCCTTGCAGTTGGGAAGCACCCAGCTGAAATGTCATGTGTTGCGTATGTAGTAGAACAGTCATCTCCAACAAACAAGTAAAGGAATATATCAAGGAAAAATATTGTTTTCTTTTTTCTCCTTTTGGGAGGCACTTGTCTTAAAAACTAATAAAGGAGAATGATGTTTGCATTTATGATTCTGCCACAGTGGTATGCTGAATATTGCAAAGTTAGGAAAAAATGGTATAGAACTTCAGTTTGCTAAGGCTGATGTAGCTGAGTTAGGTATAATAATCACAGCTAAGGTTATAACTTAGAATTCTTCTGACACCAGTTCAGTATTCCTCAACTCAGAAAAGTCTCCATGCTTTCAATTATATTAGTCAATTATAATTTCACTCTTAAAGTAAAGAACGAAATATCATAAGGGCAGACAGAGCTAGATTACACATATTCTTTTAAGTATTTGTTCTGCCACTTCTACCAATCTTCAGTCCACCCCCTTCTTTCTTACTTCATGGAAACTGGGAAAAATCTCTACAACTTCTTTTTTCATAGATAGAGTAACATGGACATAGTCATATCACACACTTAGTGACTGGATCCTAAGTCACAAAGAATTAATGAGCATTTATGTCTTTCTTAGGATTTGTAGAAAACCTAAAATCCAAATTCAAGGCAAAACATGACATCCTGATCATGCATTACAAACAGATGGATGTCTTTCTGCAGGAGATAACTTTTAGCTCTTTAAAAAAAATCAGAAGAGAGGATTGTTCCAGCTTTGTGAAGGAAAGACAGACATCTTAAAATTAAATAAAGTTTAGTTTTAATTTTAAATAAAATATTTTAAAGACTGGATGAGTTTCTATGTTGGAGAAATACAGTAAGAAATTGTTCCAAAAGAAGAGAATATATATGTATATAGCTCCCTGAACTTGGCAGTTTGCTTTCAGATGTTTCGTTAGTCAACTTGGTAACATCATCAGTGATCATAAGGGTGGGGTTTGCTCTCTGTTTATATATAGTAACTTCAAGACTATAATAGCTATAATAGCTACAGTACATAAAGTATATGTTGTATAAGTATCATGCACATGTGTAAAGCCCATGTCACACTGAACCAACGGATGCAAAGAGGATTTAAAACGAACAAAAAACCTTGCCATCCGTTCGAAAACGTGATGTACTCACTGCCTCCGTTTTGCTTCCTCTCTATCCATCCAGCATCCGTTTATTGACGTTTCATCTGCTCTGAAAGTTTTGGGCTGCCCAAAACTTTTGCGTGGAAAATGTATCCAGTTCGTCCGTTCTGCATCCACTATGCATCCGCTACGCATCCATTACGCATCCGTTACGCATCCGCTATATCCGCTTGGCGTCCGCTGCGCATCCGTGCAACTCGCATCTGCCCGGACGCAGGGAGGAAGCTGAACGGATGTGGAACAGATGCAGAACGGATGCAGAACGGATGCAGCACGGAAACAAAGCGTTTAAAGTGGAAAAAACGTTCGCAGAGGAGACCTATCTCAGATATTAAGGATGTCTAGAGGATGCCTAGAGGATGCCTAGAGGATGCAAAGGGACACCTATACTGCCTATAAAAAGGGGGAGCAACTCATCTGCATCTCACTTTCAGACCAGCAGCCCACCTGTGCAGACCTCTGCAGCCTTCATCTGACTCTTCCTCTTCCACAGCATCCAGTCATGTCCACCGTGGATCGTAACACAGTCCTTTTGGCAGCCACCATCCTTCTGCAACAGTACGAAGCCATCTACAGGCTCTGTGAACTCTACTACGGGAAGAAAAAGAGGTGGCCAAGAAGCATCTGGGTCCGAAAATGGATCGGGAGAAGAGCAGAGTACGGACTGTACAACAAGCTGATGGTGGAGCTCAGGAACGAAGACACTCGGGCATTCCAGAACTTCATGAGGATGCCTCCAGCCATGTTTGACGAAGTTGTGCAGCGCCTGACACCCAGGTTGACCAAGGCAAACACCAACTTCCGGCCTAGCCTGAAACCTGGGCTCAAGGTGGCACTCACTCTGCGCCACCTGGCCTCAGGGATCACCTACAGAAGCATGCAGTACGGCTGGAGGGTGCCACACAACACCATCAGCATTGTGGTCAGAGAAGTGGTGCAGGCCATCATCGAAGAATACCTGCAGGAGCTCCTCCAGTGACCCTCCACTGAAGAAGGCTGGAAGAAAGTTGTAGAGCAGTGGTATCAGAGGTGGAACTTCCCACACCGTTGGAGCCATAGATGTCAAGCACATGGCCTGCAAAGCTCCAGCCAAGTCGGGGTCCACTTATTTCAACTACAAGGGCTTCTTCAGCATCGTCCTCTTCACCATGGTCGATGCTGACTACAAATACATGTACATCAATGCTTCAGGCAACGGCTCATGTTCAGATGCCCAGGTATACAACGCCAGTGACCTCAAGGAGGGGCTGGAAGGCAACCTCATCGTGGGCTTCCCAGATCCAGACCCCCTGCCCAATGACACACAAGATGTGCCCTACCTCATCGTGGGGGATGACGCCTTCTCCCTCAGAACCTACCTCATGAAGCCATACACTTCCAGACACCTGACCCGTGAAGAGAGGATCTTCAACTACAGGCTGTCCAGGGCAAGGCGGGTGGTGGAGAACGCCTTTGGCATCCTGGCCAACAGGTTCCAGGTACTTCTCACCACCATGCAGCATCGCCCAGAGACCGTGAGGAGGATTGTGGAAGCTTGCTGCATCCTGCACAATCTCATGCGCACCCTCTCCCCAGTCTTGCAGAACAGGCTCGTGGACCATCAACAAGGCAATGGGGACATGGAGCCTGGGGAATGGAGGCAAGGGTGAAACCTGATCGACACTCAGGATGTGCAAGGCCCCAACAGAGCCTCATGTGAAGGGAAGAAGCAGCGCAACCTCCTGAAACACTGGTGCAACTCCCCAGCTGGAGCGGTAGAGTGGCAAGACAGGATGGTAGATGCTTAATGGATGCTTCCTACAGCCTGTCTCATCACACGGATGAGATTGGGCCATATATGTTGGGTGGGCCTACAATGAACAGGGCGTTTAATAAAGAGTTGTGTTTGTGTTCAAATGTGTGGATCAATGCTTACATTGTTATTGATAAAATAACAACTGTAAGCAAACAGCCAAGCTCAGAGAACACCAACAACTCTACCAGAAGTTGTTCATTAAAATAATAACACTCAGCCTCCAAAGATTTACAGAATAATACAAGCATGGAGAAGGGATGGAAGCATGGAAAAGTTTTGCCATTTGTGCAATTCATGTTGCAGACAATATTGAGCAGAGCTAAAAACAATTTCACATTCAAAAATTCACCTGGGAGAGGATCACAATTTTCCAGGAAAATGCTGTAATATACCCAACTCTAAGAAAATGAGATGTCCTTGCTGCAAAGATAAAACTACAGTGAATCACAGATGGAAAGATCCTTTGCATCCATCTGTGGCACTGAAAATGCATTGTTTATGACGTTGATAAAGCTATAGTCCAATGCACACTTATTTATGGAGGATGCCTGACTGATTTTACTTCTAGCATGATTGGATCACATGATTAGAGCTCCTTGGTGAACAGGGCTAATTCTCAGAGTCTTTACTTATTAAGATCTAATCTAGGCTTGACAATAATTGCACACTTCTCTCCTTAATACTTGTTTTATTTTTATTTTTAAAAAGAAAAGTCGTTTGGAGAAGATGTGTTCGGGAAAGACTCTGTTTAATTCTTTCTCCTCTTGCTTATGTCTTCTTCAAATTTTTAAAGTCATTTTCTCCTAGATGGGGGGAAAAGATAAATAATCTTTTCCTGTACAGATTGGAAAGTAGCTTGTCTCAAGATTTAAATGGAAAAATGAAAGAAAAGAAAAGAGTTATAAAGAACATTCCTTATGTTATTCTTCTTCTCAAGACTACATCTAGTTACAGATGTTTTTCATTAAAAAAAAAAAAATCCAAACCATAGGTGGAAATAGAATACTTCAGGTGTAGTTTGGCCCTGAAATTCTAAAAACTCATGGGGATAATTCTAATTAAAACTTTCACATTCTAGAAAGTGTTTCCTATCAAATATAGCTATTAATAAATATTATGATGCAGAGCAATATAATGCAGGTATAGGACAATTCAATTTGCCCTCAGCTTCTGCAACATTCATTTCGGCTTTTTTTTTAAAAAAAAAAAACAGCTAACCCTGAACTCAAGTATTTTTTTCTGGATTTTGTTTCTAGTATGTACAGAAAGATTCATTTAAAAAAAATCCCTTCCCCATTTTTTAATAAGTTGTAAACCATTTTTTAATATTGAGAATGAGAGCAGAATTCTCTTTTTTCAGGGAATGGTAGTGACTAGGTGTGGCAAGAAAGAACACACACATTTACCTTATCATCATTAAAGGGGGAAAAGGCAGACAAAAGCAAATTCATAGTAATCTATACATGTAAATGCATAAATATAAATACAGCAGTGGATATGACTGTAATCAGGCAATCTGTTAACCTCCTCATGTAACATCTGTAGACTGCTTCTTGCAATATAGTTACAAGCACTCCTTGCTTGTAATGTTTTTACATACATGCACACATGCACACACAACTTTTCAAGCAGAGAAAGGCAGGAAACCTTTTTGTAATCAGTAATGGCATTTTTAAAAAATTAGTTTTGTTCTTGTAATCGCCAAGAACCAAAGGGGGGAAATGGGGCTGATATGTGTATGTCAGTAAAGAAATGTTAAGCATCCAGGGATGGCTTCTGATTTAAGCTATCGTCTTTAAACATAAACCTACCGTATTTTGGTATCATAGTCTTGAGGTCTACAAAAATAAGAATGGGGGCAGATATACCCTCTACTCATCCCTAAAAATTTGACGTATGTCCATATTATCCTTGATCTAAGTTAGATTATTTTTTTAAAAATGATCTTCACTTATTTTTATATTAAAGGTTGGTATTTTAATGACTATCTATTTATATATCACATTAAGAACACATCTAATGCAATTCAAAAACAAAGAGGCAATAAATCAAGGACTAATACAATAAGCATGTATCTAAAATATTCTCATGGACACATTCCTTAACCCAGCCTCTGAGAAAAGAGCAAGGTTGTCCAACATCATAGGGTTCTGTGGAAGACATAAGGAATGGCTTTGAAATCTGTTACCAAGACAGCAATCAGACAAGTGTACTGTATAGCTTAAGCCCTGCCAAGAAACCAACTTGAAAAAATATATCAGACTGGTCCCTGCCTAATTCACCTGAAGTTGAAGGGGGGGGGCACCTATTTACACTTGCAAGATTCTGTTACTAAAGCTGTTCGAACAAAATTTGTTTTATTGGACTTATATAGCATTGATTTTTTTTTCGCCTGATAACTTCTTGTGGAAGTACCTCCTTCAGGGATACATTCACCACTGCATGAACTCATCTACACATCACTTCCTGGATGCTGGGGTGGGGGGAGAAATAAAAGACAGACCCAGGGAACCTGTCCATTTCTTCAAATATCTTCCAGATAATACCACAAGATGGTGTGTTACTTAACTCACAAGAACTTGCCTACTCAGTCTAATTATGGTGTTTTCCTCATCAGGTAAAGCAGTGTATGCAGCAGACTACTTAGAAAGCTAGAAGAGATTTGGGGGTCTTCTTGATAGCCATGTGAACATATATTCCTTTAGACTTGTCCTGGCAGAAAAATATGTTACCATGATTTGTGCTGCCCTGATAGCTAAGATCCAATACACTTCAGTAATGAGGATTTCAGTTTGTTCTGTCCTTAGAGATTTATGTGGAACAGTTTAAGAGTACCTTTTGCTAGATGCTACTAGCTTATTTTCTCCTCCTTCCCAGTGTCAGTAGATGACATGAAAGTCACCAATCATTTCCTTCAAGTATGGTGGGATGAGTTTGTATGAGTACAGACAGTACCTGAAATGGAAACTTTAGCTCCCTTCTATGTATCAAGAATAACAAGTTGTCAGTATAGAGTTGCTCTGCAACAATAACCTGTCATTGGGACTATTTTTGAACATGACTTGGGAATTATGTGCCCAAAATATTTAAGGTTCAGTTCATCATTAGGTCTCCTAGCAAGCAGTTTTACTTTACCTGATACTGAATAATTTGTTCTTGCAATTCAAGGTATTGTCAACCATTTTCTTCAGTGCCACAATTTAAAAGTACAATTTTTCCTTCATTCAGCTTTTCTGAGGGTCTACATATCATAGCCATATGTTACAAGTGGGAAAACCATGGGTTGGCAACATATAATTTGCTGTCATTGTGATGTCTCTGCATTCTACTATTTGTCTTGCTTTGTCATGGTCTTTCTGCCAAGTGGCAGATGATACTTTATTTCATATTTACAGTCAGCAATCTTGAAAATATTTGAGCCTGTATTTACACACACATCTAATTCTCTTGCCACAGTCCAAAAGTAGTTTTATACAATTTCTTTTGGGGGATTGTTTTCTTCTTCTTTTAATTTTTTCCCTCTACCTTGTAGCTCTGGGATTTCCTCCATATAAAAAAATAACACAGTTATAACCCCTTTTTGCTTTTTTTAAGGTCAGCTAAAATCTAATTTTGTACACACATACCAGCAAAAGGAAATGTGACTTCTGTAATATTATCCCTTTTTTATTTTAATCAAAAGTCAGAGGGGATTTTACTCATATTTTTACTTGCTACTTACTTGTTTTATAAAAGCTTTGCGTGATTGGTGTTTCTTCCTTTTAGGGCTCTAGCTGATATCCTCCGGCAGCAGGGACCAATCCCCATAGCACACTGTGAAAGAGAGACTATCTCGGCTATAGATACCTCCCCCAAAGACAACACACCCATCCGAACATCTTCGAAAAACCACTATACACCAGTGCGCACCTCTAAGGCCAATCCAGGTAAGACTAGCACTTCTTCAGCGCTTGCATAAACATACTAAGTGACTTATGTGTGGGTTCTGAGGGAGTGGTAGAATATTATTAGTGCTATATTTGTGTGTGTGCATGCGTGTGTGTATGTGTGTGTGTATTATTTATTTTATTTATTTATTATCACATTTTGAAACCACCCTTCTCCCTCACAGAAGAGCTCTGATTAATGTACAAATTAAAATGTATACTGGATCTGAGGACTGAGGAACTTTCTTTTGAGTTGTATTTGAAGATGTAGTTGCATTTAAATAAGCGTACATTCTTTTGCTAAAAGAAGTTGCTACTGATACTTATGAGCCATTTCTCTTTTATGAAAACCCAACATTATTCATAAGAGTAAAATAAAAACAAAAGCGTACATTTATAATTTAATGTAGTAACACTAACACAAAGACTAATATAAAGATAATACATTTTTAGAGATGGTTTTGTGACTGTAGAGATGGTCACAGACAGAGGATCATAAGTCCGGGGTGGCTCATTGATATACACTGTGGTCCCATTGATGATACTATGACTTACTGAGTCATGTTTAGCTATTTCATGAAGATTGATAAAGCCAGTAGGCATTCTGTTATGATCTTGCAGTAGTAAGATCATTATTAGACTAGAAGAAGTTAAGGAAACAAGCAAATTGCATATGTTTAGGAGGTAGAAAATATTATGAATGGCAAATGAATTGTGTAACATGTGTCTGCTTGAAAAACATGACCCAAATCTTCATTCAAGTACAGTCTTCATTCGTGCCCCCGATCTCCTTTTTCTGGGAAATAAGACATACTTCATATTCTCTATTCCTTGAGCCTTTAGAATTATAATAGCATGTTATATGAAATAAGATGTCCTGGTTCAGTCAGAAGTGATAGGGCATAAATATCATTGAGTGCAGTTTCCTGTCTCTGATCATCTGAGAGGTCAAAGCAGTTGATTTGCACAAGAGGATTCTTAGATGTTTTGTAGGAGGCAGTGCAAATTTAAGATACCCACTTCTATAATATTTCAGAGGGTTTTCGATTTGGTTCGATTTGTATTTACTATATATAAGATCTAGGAGATGATCAGGCTGAACCTAAGGGAGGGGTCAAACCTACCATCAGTCTTTGTACCCCACAAGAGATCTAAGTCCAGCCTATCTTAAATTCCTTTCTAAACTTCCACCCACTTCCCTAGACCACTAGTAGTTCAGATTCTGGTAGAGAGGTTAAGCTTGCAATAAATTTCTCCAGCAATTGACATAAGAGTTGTTATATGAAAGCTGGGATCTATTCAAATTTAATAGTTTACAATAAAATAAAGACATGACTAAAGGATGACTATATATTACATAATATATTGAAATAAATAGATTGAAATGTTATACAGGGATGTCAAACTTGCGGCCCATACGTGCAGATCACTCATACCCGGCTCCACAAAGGCAAAGTCATGATATTTCACGTGATGTCACGTGATGCAATCGGGTTTGACACCCATGTTATCAGATATTGAGGCCAATGAAATAAAATGTTAGAAGTTGAAACCTCCTCTCTTAGAAGCCCTCTGGGTCTCCACACCATGTTTCCACCTTCTGCACTGAGAAAGTAGTTTGTTAGTTTCCTCTGCCATCATCTATATCCAATGAAAACTCATTTGACATCCACTTCTTAACTCTAATATGTACTGGGGTTGGGATTAAAATGTAAAAAGACAATAATTGAAATCATGTCATTGGTGCCACTTCCTGACCATGTAAGCATAGAGACATGGTGGTAGTGGATTCATCCCTTCCTCTCTCAGTTGGCTGATAAATCAAACTCATAGCAAATAAACAAAATCAAGTTTTACTATTTTTTTAAAAAAGTATGTTAAAAACTTTTGTTAAACTTTTAAATGTTAAAATGCAGCCATTCAATGGGAAAGAGATAATTACAGAGCTGCCTAGATTATGGAACCATAGCAGTATGCAAATTACTTATGAAAAAAAAAAAAACCCACACCACAGAACTCCAGAGAGAATAAAAGAGAGTGCAGATGTAGAAACAAACGAAGAATCGTCTATCCAAAATATTACAGATTCCTCGAAAAACAATGGCCATAGCCTGAGAGATTTAAGAAGCCAAAATCAAAGATCCAATTTTTCAATTTGTTGATTGATTGCATGCTGTAAACTCCTGGAAATCATAAAGATAGATTTTTCCAGAATCATATATCCCCAATCCAGTCTTTCGGATGTCCCAACAACACACCAATTGTCACTGTAATTAAATCCATCCAGTTTGCTGCTGGTCATCCTCTTCTTCCCTTTCCTTCTAATTTTCCCAACATTAGGGACTTGTTCAGAGAGAGAAACAAAATGAGATTTAGCACAATACAAAACAGAAATTAAAAATCATAGGATCAATCCTAACAATATACTGCATATTCATCAATTTTTACAATATAGCTTTGAGATTCTTAGAGTTTTAAGGCAGTTCCTCACAAAACCTATTTCTATGAATTTCTTCCATGTTTTTATAAGGACTCTAGCAGAGGAAATATATGGGGTACCTGTACTTCTGTAATTGACATTGTTCACTCATGAGGATGCACATTTTGTGTCTGCAGTCTGGCATGAGGGCTATATTCACAGTATGTGTATTTGAAGGGAAAATACTTCAACTGAAGGAGATTTTCAGCAGAGAAACAGCAGAGGGGAATGTATGTTGTTATATTGGCTACTGATCCAAAGGAGGCACTATGCAACTTGTTTCATCCTTATTTTGAAACATTCATGGAGTACAATGGCAGCCTAGTGGTAAAGACCAGTGTTGAAATGCTGCCGGTTCAGACCAGTTCAGTAATTTAAAAAGCTCAGATGATCAGCTGAGTGGAGAAAGAAGAGAAAAGCGCAGGATGGGCCTTCCCACCTGCCCCTGCACTTTTCTGTTCTCTATCCTCTCAGCTGATTGGCGTGGCAGAACCTCAGCTGGTGTTTGGAAAACACACACACAAGTGCGCGATCACCGAACCAATAGGGAAATTGGTAGAATCCCACCACTGGTGAAGATGCTCATCTCCTACTCAGAAGGTTGAGAGTTCAATCCTAGGTAGCAGTAAATATTTTCTCTCAGGGTACAAAGACACAATATCTACAGCAAACTCCATATAGGTATCAGGAAGGGCATCTGGTTAGTAAATGATCAGATCCATTCAGCCACCTGGACTCAACCCAAATTAAGAGATTACAGGATTGTAAAAAGAAAAAAAATATTGAGACATTCCTCAGGCATAGGTAGCCCCCAAGATACCACATGCTCTTCCAAATCTGCTATTTAACTGTAGTGTGATTTCCCTTGTGTGGAATTCACAATATTTATTTGTACCTGGAAACACAAGTACTCTTTTAGAAGATGTACACTGGTGTAGGGGAGAACTTCAGTACAACGTTAGTAGATGAGAGAATTATTAAACTCTGCACCTTCCTAGCTATCTGTGATACACCTTCTGTTCAAGCTGTTGTCTCTTAAAATGAACACTACTGAAGTTTAAATGCATGTTGTTTGTACATCATGTGCAGTCAGAGTCAAAACAAGACAATCTCTTGAAAATTAGAACATTTTGAGTATATTATTGCTGGATACTCAGTGGAAGTTGCCAGGAAAGCACAGCACTAGGATGAAAATGAGGTCAGAGCTGTAGGCTTGAAATAAATGATTTTTCATCCCTCATAAAATTATAGTTGTTAGTAGGTCAAAATAGTATCTGAATCAACACTGAATGTAGGATAACAGTATAGTTAAGTAGTAACGGTATTATCTGTGTCTAGAGTTTTGTGAGGTTGCTGTAAAGATGAGACTGATTAGTCCGTGGCACAGTATAACAAGAGTAATTGGGAGTAATGTTATAGTTGTGATAATATTCTTAAATTCTTTCAGTAAGAATGGTTAATCATCCCATTTGGAAAATTACTGAGAAATTAGCCAGTACAGTAAAGATGGGTACATTTTTTTCCATTCTAGTTTTATCAGACAGTTCAAAAAACATAATGAAAGACATACTTTATATACTGATTTTCCATTATTCTTTCAAACTACTAAGCTCTTTTTTTTAACAGATAGCATCCCTCACCACGGAATATATAAACTGTTTCAGCAATAAGTGATATAGAATCCTATGTGAGTGGCCACAAATCCCCAGCTAAAAAATAATGGTGGTATTGTAGAAGTATTATTAATTTATTGGATTTTTATCCCAGGTTTATTAATTTGTAAGGAACCCAAGACAAAAAACATTACAAATACTCCTTCCTCTTCCTATTTTCTTCACAACCCTGTAAGATGGGTTGGGCTGAGAGAGAATGACAAGGTCAAAGTCACCCAACTGGCTTTTGTGTGAAAGGCAGAACTAGAACTCAAAGTCTCCTAATTTCTAGTCTAGCACCTTAACCACTGTACCAAATTGACTCTCCTGTGTGCTGTTAATTGGAAGAGATCATTAATTGGTTCAATTTCATCAAAGACTGAGAAAATTGCTGATTATCTGGAGGATTTTAAATTTTAAAATTCTCCAGATTTTAAATACTAGCAATCTGTTTTTGTTACAGAAGGAAAGTCCAAATTTTCTAGAAACCTGAGTATTAACTGATAAAATATCCTAGGAATTCTAACAGTTGTCTTCTGCTAGCAACTGAAGCTGTGTTTTAAGTTAGTTTCTTCACTTGTTTCTAGAGAGCATAGAATGTGAGGGAGATGTGATTGTTTGGAATGATTATGTTAATCTGTTTAATGACCACAGCTGCCAAATGAAAAAGAATAGAGATTCTGTGAGTAATTTGAATATTGCTTCCCAGTGTAAAAACCATGTTTGTTGATAAGTATTCTAATCATTTTTTTTTCAGAACTATTTTCCTCAGATGGGAGAGAAGGAGGGAAAGAAAGAAAAATAGACTGCAATTATTGAAAATTAGGAATCATGAAAAATAGACAATCCTTTTTTGTTTTGAATGAGAATCAGTGATAACCTGTGGCCATATCAATATCTGTGGTTTAATTGGGGACAGAGATGAGTGCTATTGTACTATGTATCATAACAGACCAACTAGTCCTTTGAATGTCTAATAAAAGGTACAGCTAAGGCCATATATATATCTTCTTTCCTTTCTTTTATTTAGTAGAATTCACTTCAGAGTGGAATTGCAAAATCACACTATTATTAGAAAAAGTTCCTGAATATGCACTGCCAATATCTTGGAAGGCAGACATGTAATGGAAGGTGTTACGGAATGTGTTTGAGGAGGGTTGTGGAAAGTTTCATGTTCATCTAATCAGTTACAGATTCAACAGTAGGACTTCTTTGAGGAAGTGGTTCAGCCAATCTACATAGTCATCTAAATAATTCACTGTTTGTTATCTTGAATTAAAAAGAAAATGGGATACAAGAACCATCTTTAATTAGTCTAAGAGTAGTCTTTTGACACCAGTGCAGAGCCATTAATTGTTGAAACTCTGCATTAAAGTTCTATTTGTTCTGTTTACAAGTTCGATTTTGGTGATTTCTGGCTGATGGTGGCCAATTCAGGACACTATAATTAAAATTAATGCTACTTTTTCTGCTTTCTCTGAGTATACATTATTTCAACATTCTCTTTCAGCATTGTTCAGTATAATACATTATTTGTTTCCAGTTGAGCATTTTTGACGTAAGTGATCCTTAATTTGGGATAGCCAACTAGTACAGTGTTTCTCAACCTTGCCAATGTTAAGATAGGAGGCCCTCAACTTGCTGCATACTGGCTAGGGAATTCTGGGAGACAAAGTCCACATACGATAAGGTACAGTGGGCTAGTATAATGCCCAGAAGTATGGGAGAATTCTCAATATCTATAGTAGTCCTTGATATATGACTGCAATTGAGTCCAACTTCTGCTAAGTGAGAGAGTTTTTAAATGAATTTGCCTCCTTTTATGACCTTTCTTGCTACAGTTGGTAAGAAAATCATTGCAGTTATTACATTAATAATAACACAGTTGCTAAAGCTCCTGTCACACTGCACCAACGGATGGAAAGAGGATGTAAAACAGAGAAAAACACTTGCCATCCATTGGTTCACGCGATGCTTCCATTCTGTACTCACTGCCTCTGTTTTGCTTCCTCTCTATCCGTCCAGCATCCGTATATTGACATTTCATCCGCTCAAAAAGTTTTGAGCTGCTCAAAACTTTCTGAGCGGAAAATGTATCCAACACATCCATTCTGCATCTGCTAGGCATACGGGGAACATCCGTTCTGCATCCATCGGCATCCGTTACATGTCTGCTACATCCGCTAGGCATCTGCTGCACATCCGCGCAAATCACATCCACTCCAGCAGACAGCGGACACAGGGAGGAAGTGGAACAGACGCGGAACGGACACGCAGCACGGATGGAGTAGCACAGACGGAGAAAGGATGAAAGCGGATGCAGCACGCAAAGAAAGCATTTAAAACAGAAAAAACGTTCGCAGAGGGGACCTATCTCGGATATTAAGGATCTCTAGAGGATGCCTAGAGGATGCAAAAGGACACATAGTGGAAAACCTATATTGCCTATAAAAAAGGGGAGCAACTCACCTGGATCTCACTTGCAGCCCAGCTGTGCAGACCTTTGCAGCCTTCATCTGACTTTTCCTCTTCCACAGCATCCAGTCATGTCCACCTTGGATCGTAACACAGTCCTTTTGGTAGCCACCATCGTTCTGCAACAGTATGAAGCCATCTACAGGCTCTGTGAACTCTACTACAGGAAAAAAAGGAGGCGGCCAAGAAGCGTCTGGGTCCAAAGATGGATCAGGAGAAGAGCAGAGTACGGACTGTACAACAAGCTGATGGTGGAGCTCAGGAACGAAGACCCTCGTGCATTCTAGAACTTCATGAGGATGCCTCCAGCCATGTTTGATGAAGTTGTGCAGCGGCTGACACCCAGGTTGACCAAGCAGAGCACCAACTTCCGCCCCAGCTTGGACTCTGGGCTCAAGGTGGCACTGACTCTGCGCCACCTGGTCTCAGGGACCACCTACAGGAGCATGCAGTACGGCTGGAGGGTGCCACACAACACCATCAGCATTGTGGTCAGAGAAGTGGTGAAGGCCATCATTGAAGAATACATGGAGGAGCTCCTCCAGTGCCCCTCCACTGAAGAAGGATGGAAGAAAGTTGCAGAGCAGTGGTATCAGAGGTGGAACTTCCCCCACACCGTTTGAGCCATAGATGGCAAGCACGTGGCCTGCAAAGCACCAGCCAAGTCGGGGTCCACTTATTTCAACTACAAGGGCTTCTTCAGCATTGTCCTCTTCACCATGGTCGATGCTGACTACAAGTTCATGTACATCGATGCTTCACGCAACGGGTTAGCTTCAAATGCCCAGGTATACAACGCCAGTCATCTCAAGGAGCGGCTGGAATGCAACCTCATCATGGGCTTCCCAGATCCACACC
This sequence comes from Laticauda colubrina, assembly GCA_015471245.1. Classification (NCBI taxonomy): domain Eukaryota; kingdom Metazoa; phylum Chordata; class Lepidosauria; order Squamata; family Elapidae; genus Laticauda; species Laticauda colubrina. The sequence continues at coordinate 110,309,586 of BLBF01000003.1, read as the reverse complement.
CCCTACCCAACGACATGCAAGATGTGCCCTACTTCATCATGGGGGATGACGCCTTCTCCCTCAGAACCTACCTCATGAGGCCCCTACACCTGCAGATGCCTCACCCCTGAAGAGAGGATCTTCAACTATAGGCTGTCCAGGGCAAGGCGGGTGGTGGAGAACGCCTTTGGCATCCTGGGCAACAGCTTCCAGGTACTTCTCACCACCATGCAGCATCGCCCAGAGACCGTGAGGAGGATCGTGGAAGCTTGTTGCATCCTGCACAATCTCATGCGCACCCGCTACCCAGTCTTGCAGAACAGGCTCGTGGACCTCCAACAAGGCAATGGGGACATGGAGCCTGGGGAATGGAGGCAAGGGCAAAACCTGATAGACACTGAGGATGTGCAAGGCCCCAACAGAGCCTCATGTGAAGGGAAGAAGCAGTGCAACCTACTGAAACACTGGTGCAACTCCCCAGCTGGAGCGGTGGAGTGGCAAGACAGGATGGTAGATGCTTAATGGATGCTTCCTTCAGCCTGTCTCATCACACTGATGAGATTGGGCCATTTATGTTGGGTGGGCCTACAATAAACATGGCATTTAATAAAGAGTTATGTTTATGTTGACATGTGTGGATGAATGATTACATTATTATTGATAATAAAGGGCCATAGGTGTGGCACCTGGGAGGGTGGACCATCCAGTCCCACTATGCTTGCATTGGAGGTTTATCTATCCCACAGCTATTACCCATCCCACAGGTATCCCTGCCCATCCCACTGCTGTCTCAACCCATCCCACTGCTATCTTAACCCATCTCACAAGCATGCAAAGGCTTAAACCATTTCTAAAAGTTTCCACCAAGACTTTATTTAATAAAATAAATGAGGCAAGTGTGTGAAGCAAAGATAATCTTTATTAATAACAAGCTATAAAAGAAAAATGACCCAAGTCAAGTGTCCAAATAAAGTCTACAGATAGCCACCCAGTCTCTGGCATTCTTATCGGTCACTCGGAGGTGTGCCCAGTCTCAGGGGTGAAGGGTTCAGGTGCTGTGGAGGTGGCTGCTGCTGGAGTGCTGGTCTGAAGCCCCACTGGGGTGCCTGGCCACAAGAGGACAACAGGTGACGGTGTGTTGAGGAAGCTCTCAGACAGCTGGCTCAGCCCCGTGATGTTGAGAGCTCCTTCCTCCATGCCATGAGGTGTCAGTCCCAATACCGACGACAGAAACCTGCCTGGAGACAGGAGTTGACTCTCGGCCGGAAGAGGACTGGCTCTCAGCAGGCTGCCCGAGAGAGAGGGTTGTGAGAGGGGCTGCTCCTTGGTGGCCGATCCAGGAAGCTGCATCTGCCATCACGTAGGTCTCTCTGTCTGTCAGCTTGACCGTGCCCTGGCCAGATTTCTTGAGGTACAGCTTCCCGTACCAGGTGTGCATATGTTTCCACCAGCCGAGCAGCACCTCCGATGTGTAGCCCAGACTCTCCGCCTTCTCTCTCCAAGCAGCCTGCTTTCTTTTGGTGTCCCTGTAGAGCCTGTGTCCCTTCCACCACAGATAGTCATTCTCTCTCAGCTACTCCAGCACCTCATCCTTGTGTTCCTCCTCAATGGAGTATTGCCTCCTCTCCCGTTCTCGCATATGCCTCTTCCTCCCTTTGGCAGGACCAGATGGGTCCTCATCAGAGGGGCTTCCAGGTTGTAGGGGCTGCTCCTCCACACCACCAGCAGCAGAGAGCACCAGCAGGATCATCATCAGCAGCACCAGCACCAGCACCAGCAGGACCAGGATCAGCAGCAGCAGAGTAAGCACCAGCAGTGCCAGCAGGACCAGGAGCATGAGCAGGACCAGCAGGACGAGCAGGACCAGCAGGACCAGCAGGACCAGCAGGACGAGCAAGACCAGGAGCACGAGCAGGACCAGCAGGATGAGCAAGACCAGGAGCACGAGCAGGACGAGCAGAACTAGCAGGACCAGCAGTAAGAGGAGCAGCTACAGCAGAGTAAGCACCAGCAGAAGCACCACCACCAGAAGCAGCATCATCAGCTCCCCCAGAAGCAGCATCAGCAGAAGCCCCAGCACCAGGAGCAGTGCCAGCAGAGTTAGCACCAGCAGAAGCACCACCGCCAGAAGCAGCAACAGCAGAGTAAGCATGAGCAGAAGGACCACCGCCATAAGCAGCATCATCAGCTCCTCCAGAAGCAGAAGCAGCAGAAACCCCAGCCGCAGAAGAGCGAGCCCATGCTGCAGAAGCCCCAGCAGAAGCAGAGTGAGGGCCAGGGGGTGGGAGGGTGGCCCTGTCCCTCTTGCCAGGGCTGGCAGCAGATGGCTGAGGCTTTCTCTTCTTCCCCATGGTTGTGGGGTTGCTGGCTGGCAGCAAGGCAGGCAGGCAGGCAGGCTGGCAGAAAGGCTGGCAGGAAGGCAGGTAGCAAGGCTGGCAGGCAGGCTGGCAGGCAGGCTGGCAGGAAGGCTGGCAGGAAGGCTGGCAGGCAGACTGGCAGCAAGGCTGGCAGGCAGCAAGGCTGGCAGCAAGGCTGGCAGGCAGGCATGCAGGGCAGGCTGGCAAGGCACTCGATGTGTCTGGAAGCAGGTCTTTCCTCTGAATGTTGACCTGCTTGGGAGCTGCCTCCCTTTATATCCGCGGGGCTCAAGCAATGCATCCTCCCCGCATGCGCATTGAATGCTAGGCATCCGCTAGGCTTCTGCTGTGCATCCGCTAGGCTTCCACTCTGCATCCGCTTCATCCGCTCGGCATCCGCTGTGCATCCGCTTCATCCACTCGGCGTCCGCTCTGCATCTGCTGCATCCATTCCGTGTCCACTTCGCTGTGGCCCCCCAGAAGCCTTGCGGATGTGCCATCCGCTCCCATCCGCTTCCATCCGCGAGGCTTCCATTCCGCATCTGCTTTCCATCCACCCTGCGTCCTCCCCCCGTCTGTTCCTTTCCGTGTTATCCGCTCTGGTTATGCAAATTTTTGTCCCTTTTGAGAGCGGATAACAACGGATGGAACATTTTTCTCATTCGCTGTGTCCTTTTTACTAACGTTTTGCATCCGTCAGCCAGTGTGACAGGGCCTTTAGTGAATCTGACAACCCCATTGATTTTGCTTACCAGAAGGTCGCAAAAAGAGATCACAGAACCCCAGGACACTGCAACAGTGATAAATATGATTCAGTTGCCAAACATCTGAATTTTGGTAATCTGACCATGGGGGGATGCTACAAAGGTTGCAAGTGTGAAAAAAAGGTCATAAGCCATTTTTTTCATAAAGTGTCATAAGACACTAAACAAACTGTTGTAAGTGAAGGACAACATGTACTGGCTGATTTCTTAAGTTTTCAGCTAAAGATAATTATCATATAGAATGAGGATATTAGAGCACTGGGCCCTTTAGTGGTGCCAGAGGAGGAATAGATGGCTATTGAGATATTGTTGAATTACATTCACTCAGAGTCCATATGGAAAAATTGTTGGGGACCATATCAAATGGGCTTTATCAAAATAAAATTAAGACCTCCCTTTCTCCTGATGCATTTAAGGTCACCAATTTATATTTTGTATTTATATATTATGTATGTTTTAATATTCTTTTTCAGTTTATTCTTTATTTTGTTGATGTTGTTGTTGTATGCCCAGAATCATATTGTTTGAGCTAGGCAGGCTTATCAATCCAATAAATCAAATTAATAAGAAGGAAAAAATGCATTCCACCTTGGAGATAGAATAAAAATATATTTTCTGAAACTTTAATCATTTTTAAAGTAAGTTTATTCTACCTAGCCAACTATTCCTTCCGAAGTTTGATTTTTATTTATTCATCAACAATTGGTGGCAGCTGTATGGGAGCCTGGGGATTGAAAAGCAAGATTAGCAAGAGGTCAGGTTGCACACCCAGAATGCAAATGTACCAAAATACCAATGCAGTCTAACCAGATTCTGAAACATCTGTTAGATGGTTCAAATTTGGTTCTGAACCAGGGGTGGGATTCAATTTTTTTAACAACTGGTTCTGTGGGAATGGCTTAATTGGTGGGTGTGGCTTGGTCGTCATATGACTGGGTGGATGTGGCTTGGTGGTATGTCATTGGCTGGGCGTGGCCAACTCAATATGACTCACATTGAGGCACGCATTTCCTTGCCTGGCCTCTCATGACTGTGGGGATGATGCAACAGTTGTAAGTGTGAAAAACGGTCATAAGTCACTTTTTTCAGTGCCATTGTAACTTTGAATGGTCACTCCACACAAGCAAGTACCAGCAAAAGAGGGAAAGAAAATTCCAGAGAGGTTCCTGAGACAGGAAGTCTAGTCCTGCCAAGAATGTAATAAGGGTTAATGGAGAGGCAGTTTCTGTAAACAACACCAGAATGTTTCCTTCCTGCCTTCCGTAAGGCCCTGTCCCACTGCACTTACGGATGCAAAGAGGATGTAAAACGTTAAAAAAAGCTTGCCATCCATTGAAAAATGCTATGCATCCATTGTGTACTCATTGCATATGTGTTTCAGACGCTCTATCGGTCGAGGATCCGTCCACTGCGATTTCATCCGCGCAAGAAGTTTTGAGCTGCACAAAACTTTGTGAACGGATGAACTTTTCACCATGTACAATGTAAATCCGTGACATACAAGCAACAAATGGACAAGGGAACCCCTTCGGAGGTGTCATCCGCTGTCATCCGCTAGGCTTCCTATGAACATCCATTTAACATCCCCGCTACATACTACCCACGTCCGTTCTTTTCCCTTCTGTTTATGCAAATTTTCACCACTTTTTGAAGCGGATAACAACGGATGGAGCCACCCCTGAAATTTTGCTCGTCCACTGTGTCCTTTATGCATACGTTTTGCATCCATCAGCCAGTGGGACCTAGCCTTTACAGGATTAGGCCAGTAATTTCTTCTAACAACCGGTTCTCTGAACTGCTTAAAATGTTAACAACTGGTTTTTGCGAATAGGTGTGAACTGGTAGAATCCCACCCCTGTTCTGAACCATTTGGTATCTGTGGATAAACTCCACAGAGACATCCCACTTCTACCTGCAAGCATACGTACTTCTACTCTGGCAGATATCTGCATTCTAAGTGCTTGGATTTCATGAGATGGTAAAATTGTCCACAAAGGATGGAAAGTTTCTGAGCAAAGGTTAGTATTTGTATTTTTAAAAAATATTACTTCTTATAGCAATCAGTCCAGAAAGAAATGGCAGAAATAGAAATCATAATTTGTGAGAGTAATTGTTAGGACATGCTATGTATACAAGTGGTCGTCACCCGTTGTTTAGAGACCATTTGAAGTCATGACGGATTCCTCCCAAAAGGTACTTATAACCTGGTTCAAAGCTGCCCCAAAGCTGGACTTTCTTTCTTTCTTTCTTTCTTTCTTTCTTTCTTTCTTTCTTTCTT
>BLBF01000003.1:110274727-110304198 GCA_015471245.1 Laticauda colubrina | reverse complement strand
TTCTTTCTTTCTTTCTTTCTTTCTTTCTTTCTTTCTTTCTTTCTTTCCCCAAACACGCTATAGTGAACAATGGTTTCACTTAATGACTGCCAGAAAAAAAGTTTTAGTATTGGGTTGATCACATGAAGGCACATTTTACAACTGTCATGGTAGACTCCATTACTGTCATAGGTCAAGGACTGCATGTATGTATGCATGTCATATTGGGCCCACAGAATGAAACATTTGGAATATTTCTTGTGATCAGAAGTGCTAAAATTCCAGGGAAAATGTTTGCCAAATACCATTGGATTCACACCCAGAATATTGTTTGCAGAGTCTGTAGTAAGCAGAAGACTGTGACATTTTAAGATAGGGTACTCACAAAGAAAGTTTCTAAGTAGAGTTCCCTGCAATTTTTTTCATACAGAGAGCAATTTAAAAACCCTGAATGGCAATTGAATTCTCACCTGTCTTTTGAAAGGCAGAAATACTGAACTCTCTAAATAAGCTAAGAACTAGGGAGAGGGGCATTTTCTCTATGCCAAGTTTAGGAGATAAGACTTTAACTGGCAAATAATTACAGCTAGAGGTAAAAGGAAGACATAGAATTATCAATTAGTTGAAAAGGGGGAATTCTTCAGCTCAAATATTTTAAATTGAAGGCTACCTGCCCAGTGGTGGGATTCAAATTTTTTTTACTACTGGTTCTGTGGGCATGGCTTGGTGGGTGTGGTGTGGCTTGGGGTGGGCATGGGCGTGGCTTTGTAGGCATGGCAGGTGAAGGATACTGCAAAATCCCATTCCTTCCCCACCCCACTAACCTGCTTTCCAGCTCCGTTCTCCTGTGCAGGGCAACAAAAGAAGACCCATCCAATCAGTTGAGACTCAGGAGGCAAAGAATAGATGGGGGCAGGGCCAGTCAGAGGTGGCATTTGCCAGTTCTCCGAACTTCTCAAAATCTCCACTACAGGTTCTCCAGAACTGGTCAGAATCGGCTGAATACCACTTCTGATACCTGCCAGATATGCAAAGATAAGGAAAGGAAACTGTGTAAAGAAAGATATGACCTGATAACATAGCGGCACTGTGGTGAGATTTGAACCTTAATTTTTTTTGTGTGGCTGAGGTTCCATTGAGATATCCTCCTTCCTTCAAAAAGCAAGTTAAATACTTTACACCATCAATAACAGACAGAATTTTAGGGAGAAATCAAAGATCTAGATCCTTGTATCACATTATGCTGCTATTCATATAAAAATTTTGTAGACTGAAGGGTTCTTACTTGGTTTATCATTCTCAAGACATGCTGATTTCCTTTTTCATAGTATAGTATAAGAAGGGTCAGGAAACCTGAACAGAGTGCTCTAATACTGCTCTCCATGTTTTTCAATCCAGTGTTATCAATCTTTGGGTCCTTTTGCATCAGAAGAACTTACTGATGTTGTTATAGCTTTGAATGCAGCAAACAGCACCCTTTAGACCTCTGATTAGTTTGAATATAGCTGGAGAAGGTTTTTAATAAGCTATTTAAGAAAGAATATTCCTGATGTGAACACATTCAAAGTGCTGTTTCAGCAACTCTTTCTACCTGGGGGCATATTCTGATCTCAGTTTGCATGCAAAACAAGAGCAGAAAATGCCCTTGATCTTTTTCTTTTTTTAAAAAAAAGTTTTAATGAATGTGTCCAGCCAAATGGAAGATTCAGCATCATGGGAAATATTCTCTGTTTTAATCCTTTTATGCAGATGTGAAGAGATTTGGAAGCTAATGTCACATGCCTCTGGCTTGGCAGATGGCAGAGGAAAAGGATTTTGTAGAGAGTTATATTGACCTATGCAGGATACCAAAGTCTCTTTATCTGCTGTCAACTCCTGATGATTCCCCGAAGAGGACTGATAAAGTACCTTACCCAGTTATCACAGAGGACTTTGATGGGGTTGAAGATGATGCAAGGAAAGATGTTCATGGAGTTTATTTGACAACTAAATATCAGCTAACAAGGCCAGATATCTGACTGAGAAATAACTGGCTACTGATACCTATAAACCCTTGCTTAACTCTAGCTTTTGGGAGAACAGATAGAAGTAGAATTATAATGTATGCTTGGAATTGATTAGATCTGAGAGTTAAATATAAAAAAAAATATTTCATTCCTGCTTTTGAAAAAATTCTCTTAACTGAAGAGAAGGAAAATTGTTCACATTGGTATGCAAAGCAGTAAGAAACTCTTAACTCATACTTGCAGAGTGGAGGTTGGAGAAATAAAAGGGCTTTTGCTATGTTTCATTAATAGTTTGACTAAAAAGGAGAAAAAACCTGAAATATATTTTGTACCATCTCTTCAAATCCTTCAAAACTCCATGCCTAATCTAACACCTCTTCAAATCTTTAGGGGTACTCTTATACCCACCCTGGAATTTCCTAGTAGTCTCACATTCAATTCTTTATCAGGCCCAATACAGCTTAGTTTTATGCCACCTACTTAGGCCCAGCCCATCAGAGTACATTAGAAAAGCACAGGTACTCATCAAGACTTCAGACCCCAAACTGTTATTCCTTGAGCATATAGTATAGAGAAATAAAAAAACATAACAAAATAAAAACAAAACTTGAGGAATCATGCTATTAGTAATATCCTATTTTAAAGAAGCTGTTAAATAACCAAAATAAATATATTCATAAGGTGTTTCAGTGCAAAAGAAGGCTTGAAATAATAACAATTGAGATCTAGGCTAAGGCAGGACTGCATTGCTGATTTCTTTTGAATCAGTGCTGAATTAAAGTTAATGTAATATGCAGCTGATCTGTACCATTACTGCTGACTTGAGGATAAATATAGAGACACCATTGATGATTACTTATATATTTCAGTAAGCTGCCTTATTTTAAAGAGCAAATGCCTCTGCTTTCTTCTTCACAATAAGATCAAAACTCTTATTCCATCCCAAATACAATCTCCAAAGCTGAACTCCTGATTTTCTACTTAGTCACCCTCAATTTATCACTTTACAGATGTGCCAGCCAGAATTCCAAACCAGATGGATAAAGATTTTGAAAATTGTAATTCAATGTGTTTGACAGGGGAGGGTCAAGTTGGGGAATGGTGATTTAACATCTATTCAATATTAACTTAAATACCACAGTTCATTTATGGCTGATTATTCTTTGTCTTTACTAATCTTTCCCCACACTCCCTTCTACACCTGCACTGTCTTAAAAGCAGAAGTTATCCATGTTTATTTCAAGAGCTTGTGCAATTGCATTGTTTATATAGTTTGACAATGCACACATCCATTTCAAGAAACAGCCTATATGGATGGCAAATTAACAAAAGTTTCACTGTACCCCTTCCCCCAAACCCAAACCCTTACTCTCACCTTCATGTTTTCTAGGAAATACTGGTTGGGTCCATGTAGCAAGTTAAGCTGTGGCTTGTCCCATCTTGAATAACTTATCGAAGCAATCTTATTAAATTATTATAATTTATTCATTAATCTATGAATGGCAAGGACATGAGTCATGACAATTATGATATCCTAATCCATATAAACTCACAAATTAATGCACCAGCTGGAGCTGTACAATGACCTCTCTGGCCATAGATTCTGCCAACTGTTCTACTGGGAACTATGAGTCCAGGAGAACCTTCAATTTGCTGAAGTTCTCCTTAAAGAAAAGCTCAACCCTTCAGCTCAACCCATGTGCTAATAAAGCCAACAGTAACTCCATTTTACAGGGATTTAACCGTAGCCTCACCCTAAACCTATAGTATCAAAGCACCCAGTTGGGGTTTTCACAGTATTTGCGACTTGGCCTGTGTGGCAATATATACTGATGTTACCTTACTTGAAACTGATGGACAGTTTTATGTATCCGTTGAATAGCATGAGAGAGAAGAATGAGTCCTGGGCATCCTTGGCTCAGTCACTCTTTACCAGGTACTCAGACTGAAGCCATTCACTAAGGAAAGAACAGAATACCCACAGGATAATAATAATGTGCAGTACTCAAGGCACCTGAGAAGGATACATGATCAATGATATTCTGCTTAGAGGACTAATAGGACTTTCCTCAAAATCTTTCTCAAGAAGGTTTGGCCAGTAGCTGTAGAAGGAGATGGAACATGGTTCTTCTGCAGGTCAGTGAAGCAATAGATACTTCCTGAATTGGGCCCAGGCACTGCTTCCAGCTCTAGGAATAAACCAGGTGGAGCTTGGATCCAGTTTGCAGGTGGCAGAGCGCATGCCACAGAGAATCCTATCTATTTCCTCCTTTTCCACAAAAAGTCTGGGTGAAGTCTAGCTCTGAGTTAATGTGAATTATTTTGTTTCCAAAATACTTGTGAATAAGTCACAGCAACCTGAAGGACCATCTTTATTTTCTTCAAAAGGTAAAGGGTAATCTAGAAGAGTGCTGCTAGATGCAGGTGTACAAATGTGATACAATAGGATAATATTTGCAGTTTAGATTTCAAATGAGGAGTTCTTGGCAGTATCTTGGTTATTTTCCTGCAGCCATTTCATTACCAAACAAAATAGCATTATCAGTGCTAGATACTAACATTAATGATGTTACTTAAGGCCGTGTCACACTGCCCAACGGATGCAAAGAGGACACAACGGAAGAGAAAAATGTTACATCCGTTGTATCCGCGCTCAAAAGGGGCGAAAATTTGCATAATTGGAGCAGACAACACGAACGCGGGGAGGATGCAGAGCGGATGCAAAGCGGATGCGGAACGGAAGCCCAGCGGATGCAGAACGGATGGCGCGTTCGCAGGGCTTCCGGGGGGTCTCAGGAGAGCGGACGCAGAAGGGAAAAAATGGATACAGAATGGATGCACAGCAGATGAAGCAGATGCACAGCGTAAGCCTAGCGGATGCACTGCGGAAGTGGAATGGATGCCACGCGTTAATTGCGTATGCGGGGGTGATGCATTGCACAAGTCCCCCGGATATAAAGGGAAGCAGCTTGCACGTGGCCAGCATTCCGAGGAAAGACCGGCTGCTGGACACTTTGAGTTCCTTGCCTGCCCTGCCTCCAAGCCTGCCTCCAAGCCTGCCTCCAAGCCTGCCTCCAAGCCTGCCTCCCAGCCTGCCTCCCAGCCTCCTGGGCAGCCTCCCTGCCAGCCTGCCTTCCAGCCTCCATTCCAGCCTTGCTGGCAGCCTGCATTCCAGCCTCCCTGCCAGCCTTGCTGCCAGCCTGCCTTCCAGCCTCCCTGCCAGCATTGCTGCCAGCCTGCCTTCCAGCCTCCCTGCCAGCCAGTCTGCCTGCCAGCCTTGGTGCCTGCCTGCCTGCCTGCCTGCCTGCCTGCCAGCCTTCCTGCCAAGCTTCCTAACAGGCTTCCTGCCAGCCTTGATGCCAGCCTTGGTGCCAGGCTTCCTGCCAGCCTTGGTGCCTGCCAGCCTTCCTGCCAACCTCCCTGCCAGCCAGCAACCCCACAACCATGGGGAAGAAGCGAAAGGCTCAGCAACCTGCCGCCATCCCTGGCAAGAGGGACAGGGCCACCCTCCTGCCCCATATCCGTGACTCTGCTTCTGCTGGGGCTTCTGCTGCTTGGGCTCGCTCTTCTCTTGCTGGAGCTTCTGCTGAAGCTGCTCCTGGCGGTGGTGCTTCTGCTGCTGTGCACTCTGCTGAAGCTGCTCCTGGTCCTGCTGGTCCTGCTCGTTCTGCTCGTGCTCCTGGTCTTGCTGGTCCTGCTGCTGGTGCTTACTCTGCTGTTGCTCATCCTGGTCTTGCTGCTGCTGCTACTGCTGCTGCTGCTGTTGATTCTGATTCTGATCCTGCTGCTGCTGCTGATGCTGCTGATTATGATCCTGCTGGTGATGTTTCTGATGATGATGATTCTGCTGCTACTGCTGCTGCTGCTGTTGGTGTGGAGGAGCAGCCCCTACAACCTCGAAGTCCCTCTGATGAGGGCCCATATGGCCCTGCCAGAGGGAGGAAGAGTTGTTCGCGTCAACGGGAGAGGAGGCAGTACTTTATTGAGGAGGCGCACGAGGATGAGGTGCTGGAGTGGCTGAGAGAGAACGACTATCTGTGGCGGAAGGGACACCGGCTGTACAGGGACACCAAGCGGAAGCAGGCTGGTTGGAGAGAGAGGACGGAGAGTCTGGGCTACACTTCAGAGGTGCTACTCGGCTGGTGGAAACATATGCACACCTGGTACGGGAAGCTGCACCGCAAAAAATCTGGCCAGGCCACAGTCAAGCTGACGGACAGAGAAAACTACGTCATGGCCAGGTGCAGCTTCCTGGAGGGTCAGATCCGCCACCGAGCAGCACCAGGAGCCCATCTGTCTACCCTCACTCTCAGGCAGCCTGCTGCGACCCAGTCCTCTTCCAGCCGAGAGTCAGTCCCTGTCTCCAGGCAGGTTTTGGTGGAGTATGCCACGGCGGAGAACCCCCAGGCAGGTGTTGAAAGCTTGGTGGAGAGCGAGGAGGACTCCCTGGTGCAGTGGGAGAAAGGAAACATCGAGTCCACTGCTGCCGAAGTCCCATCCACCCACACCGCCGCCTCCACAGGAAGGCAGAGCCAGACCGCAGGAGGTGGAGAGCCACAAGGTCCTGGTGGAGATCAGGGACACCATCCGCACCAGCATAGGTCTCCTCTCTCAGCTGGTCCCCATTGAATCCTCCTCCTCCAACCGCAAGCCCTTCCTCAATTATTTGAACCAGACCCTGAAGGAGATGCCGGATCCCCAGTACCAGCTGGTGAAGGAGAGGATCTCCATGCTGATTAACAACCCTCCAGACCCAGAGGCACCTGCTACCACCCAGTCCAGGTCTGCTCCTCCACCCGAGGTGATGTCCCTCCCATACCAAGGCTTCCAACAGCCCCTCACCTACCAGGGCTACAGCTACCCGGAGGTCCAGCAGCACAGGCAGCAGCCCTTCCCAGGCCAGGCACAGAGTCATCGGGTGGCACCGTTGCCAGCTGTTCCACTGATGCCACCGATGCCACCCACGCCAATGATGCCACCGACGACATCGATGCCAGCCATGCCACAGATGCCACCCACGCCACTCCTCAGCTCGCTGCACAGCAGGCAGTCCCACTACACTACTCCTTCCTCCATCTCAGAGCCAAGCCCGGCCTCAGTACATCTGTCCTCAGTACTGGGGCTGACACCCCATGGCATGGAGGAAGGACCTCTCAGCATTGCGGGGATGAGCCAGCTGTCCGACACCTTTCTGAACACACCATCCCCTGTTGTTCTCTCGGGGCCAGGCACTCCATCAGCACCTCAGATCAGCACTGCAGCAGCACCCACCTCCAGAGCACCTGCACCCTAAAAATTAGACTGGGCACACACATCCGAGTGACCAAGTGGAGTAGCAGAGACTGGCTGCCTGTATATTTTTGGACTTTATTTGGACACTTGACTTGGTTCATGTTTATTTTTCAGGTTGTTATTAATAAAGTTTATCTTTGTTTCACACGCTTGCTTCATTATTTTTTTTCTATAAAGTCTGGGTGGAAACTTTTAGAAATGGTTTAGCCTTTGCATGCTTGTGGGATGGGTAAGGATAGCTGTGGGATGGGCAGGGATACCTTTGGGATGGGTTAGGATAGCTGTGGGATGGGCAGGGATACCTTTGGGATGGGTTAAGATAGCTGTGGGATGGGCAGGGATACCTTTGGGATGGGTTAAGATAGCTGTGGGATGGGAAGGGATACCTTTGGGTTAAGATAGCTGTGGGATGGGCAGGGATACCTGTGGGATGGATTAAGATAACTATGGGATAGATAAATCTCCAGTGCAAGCATAGTGGGACTATATGGTCCACCCTCCCAGGTGCCACCCCTATGGCCCTTTATTATCAATAATAATGTAATAATTATCCACGCATGTCAACATAAACACAACTCTTTATTAAACGCCCTGTTCATTGTAGGCCAACCAAACATACATGGCCCAATCTCATCCGTGTGATGAGACAGACTGAAGGAAGCATCCATTAAGCATCTACCATCCTGTCTTGCCACTCCACCGCTCCAGCTGGGGAGTTGCACCAGTCTTTCAGAAGGTTGCGCTGCTTCTTCGCCTCACATGAGGCTCTGTTGGGCCCTTGCACATCCTCAGTGTTGATCAGGTTTTGCCCTTGCCTCCATTCCCCAGGCTCCATGTCCCCATTGCCTTGTTGGAGGTCCACGAGCCTGTTCTGCAAGACTGGGGAGAGGGTGCGCATGAGATTGTGCAGGATGCAGCAAAATTCCACGATCCTCCTCATGCTCTGTGGGCGATGCTGCATGGTGGTGAGAAGTACCTGGAACCTGTCGGCCAGGATGCCAAAGGCGTTCTCCACCACCCGCCTTGCCCTGGACAGCCTGTAGTTGAAGATCCTCTCTTCACGGGTGAGGTATTTGGAGGTGTAGGGCTTCATGAGGTAGGTTGAGAGGGAGAAGGCGTCATCCCCCACAATGAAGTAGGGCACATCTTGCGTGTCGTTGGGCAGGGATTCTGGATCTGGGAAGCCCACCATGAGGTTGCTTTCCAGCCCCTCCTTGAGGTGACTGTCGTTGTATACCTGGGCATCGGAAGATGAGCCGTTGCCTGAAACATCGATGTACATGAACTTGTAGTCAGCATCGACCATGGCGAAGAGGATGATGCTGAAGAAGCCCTTGTAGTTGAAATAAGTGGACCCCGAGTTGGCTGGAACCTTGCAGGCCACGTGCTTGCCATCGATGGCTCCAACGGTGTGGGGTAAGTTCCACTTCTGATACCACTGCTCTGCAACTTTCTTCCATCCTTCTTCAGTGGTGGGGCACTGGAGAAGCTCCTCCTTGTATTCTTCGAGGATGGCCCACACCACTTCTCTGACAACAAAGCTGATGGTGCTGGGTGGCACCCTCCAGCCGTACTGCATGCTCCTGTAGGGGGTCCCTGAGGCCAGGTGGCGCAGAGTGAGTGCCACCCTGAGCCCAGGTTCCAGGCTGGGTGGGAAGTTGGTTTTTGTCTTGCTCAACCTGGGTGTCAGGCGCTGCAGAAGTTCATCAAACATGGCTGGAGGCATATTCATGAAGTTCTGGAATGCACGAGTGTCTTCGCTCCTGAGCTCCACCATCAGCTTGTCATAAAGTTGGTACTGTGCTCTTCTGGCTAACCATCTTTGGACCCAGACTTTTTTTGGGTGCCTCCTTTTCTTGCCGTAGTAGAGTTCACAGAGACTGTTGATGGTTTCGCAGTGATGCAGAAGGATGTTGGCTGCCAAAAGGATTTTGTCGCAATCCATGGTGGAGATGACTGGATGCTGTGGAAGAGGAAGAGTCAGATGAAGGCTGCAGAGGTCTGCACCGCTGGTCTGCTGGTCTGAAAGTGCGATGCAGACGAGTTGCTCCGCCTTTTTATAGGCAGTATAGGTGTCCCTTTGCATCCTCTAGGCATCCTCTAGGCATCCTCTAGGCATCCTAGAGATAGGTCCCCTCTACAAACGTTTTTTCCGTTTTAAATGCTTTGTTTCCATTCTGCATCCGTTCTGCATCCATTCTGCGTCCGTTCCACTTCCTCCCTGCGTCCGTTTACCGCTGGAGCGGATGGAGTTGCGCGGATGCGCAGCGGATGCGCAGCGGATATAGCGGATGCGTAGCGGATGAACTGGATACATTTTCCGTGCAAAAGTTTTAGGCAGCCTAAAAATTTTGGAGCGGATGAAACATCAATAAACGGATGCTGGACGGATTGAGAGGAAGCCAAACGGAGGCAGTGAGTACATAGCGTTTTAGAACGGATAGCAAGATTTTTTTTCCGTTTTGCTTCCTCTTTGCATCCGTTTTTGCAGTGTGACAGGGCCTTTAGTTTGGGTAATGAAAATCTGCAAGAAAACAACCAAGCTTAGAGACCATCAAGGACCCTTCATTACCAGTCATCATTCATTGCCATGTCATTCATTGACATGGAGTGTACCTGTCTGTGGTCATGTTCACTCTTAATTCCCCTTTGGCTACATTCTAGCTTAACTTTTAATTCTGGCTGTCTCTTTCCCCACTTCAATTCAATTCCTATGTGAACTCTTAGAGGATGATTGGTTATTCAGAGGCAATCCCTTCTGATGGCCTTACTGATGAGACTGATTTCTAGATTACTGGACAGCTCTCCAAATTCCCTTATATAATCCAGAAGATCCATGGGGTATTTATGGCAGATTTTCCTAACCAGTGCATTATCCCTGTAGAGATTCAATATGGAAACAAAAAAGTGGTCTGTCAATGTATGACAAGTCACAAAATTCTAATGTAGTCCATGGTTCTATGAATACCTTAAATTCCTGATCCCATTTGGATTTTTCACCTAGGACTTGGAGTTAACGTTATAAAGTACTACTGTTCTGTATAAAATAGTATACTCCAAATGTCTTAAATGTGATTGGCCAGAAAGGCCTGCATGGGATTGGTTCACTAAGAACCAATCCAGGAGAACCGCCGAAAGGTGGCAAAATCAAGTAACTGCCATTGGCTACAAGCCGGCAGGCAAGCCGTATATAAAGGGTGCCACGGCTTGAGCCAAACTATTCCGTTGTAAATAATTGAAATAAATACATTTGCTGTTGGAACCCGGTCTACCTCACATTTTTCTGAATGGAACACTGGTGACGAAGGTGGGATCGTCCTGAAACCTGAGACTGTGCATGCGGCGAATTGAAATCCAGGCTAGAATCGATGGCTGGAAATAATGCACAGCCCGCACCCTTCAATCCCAATGAAGAGGATTGGGAATCCTACATAGACCATTTTCAAATGTATTTAGAAAGCAACAAGATGGAGGAGATCTCAGACCAGCGTAAGAGGGCTGTCTTCCTAACGCATTGTGCACCAACTGTGTTCAAGATGGCCAAAGCATTGGCGAAGCCCAGAGACGTAAAACAAATGACCTGGCCTGAACTCCAGCAGATGCTAAAGGCCCACTACACACCAGTAGTGTCAAATCTCATCAAACGGCACGTGTTCTACCCAAGGGACCCAAAAGAAGGTAATACCATAGCTGATTTTGTGGCAGCCCTCCGACAACTGGGGAGACCGTGCGAGTTCCTGAACTTAGATGAAGCCATGCGAGATCGAGTGGTCCTAGGCCTAAAAGACTCTAATTTACAAAGTAAATTGTTAAATAAACCCAATATAACAGTGGCTGAAGCAATCACAGAAGCCACAGCCGCAGAAGCCGCGAAAAAGTCAGCGGCCACTATGAAGCAAATGAATGCGAATAACGACGAAACGATCCTAGCCAGAAGAAAGAAGCAAGCTCCCGCCACCACACATTACAAAGATTTTGATGAATCATCAGAATCAGAAGATAATAACGATGAGGTCCACTGCCTGTATGCCAACAAAAAAAGGCGCGAAAAAAGGAACTGGCGGGAATGCGCTGGATGCGGAGGAAACCACCCTCGAGCCGATTGCAGATTCCTTGATGCCATCTGCCGAACTTGCAAAAAGAGAGGACACATTGAGAAAGTCTGTAGGAATCGCAAAAATAACAGCCCTAACAGATGCAGTAACTCTCCACCACAAACTGAATCGAAGCAAGCCGAGAGAAAGTGGGAGCGCAACAAACGAGCCAGAAACCGAGAAAAGACCCATCAAACTGTCACTATCGGAAGCGCTCAGACAGAAAGCGGGAGAAAAGTCAAAATCATCGGAAAAATTGAAGGAAGTCCCTGTGAGATGGAAGTCGATTCAGGATCTTTCCTGTCAATGGTGTCTTGGGACACAATCAGACGACTGGTCCCAAATATCAAATTAAAAGAACTCCAGAAACAAAAAATAATTCTAAAGGACTACCAAGGGAATAGAATCCCTGTGGTAGGTCTAGGACATTTCTGAGTCACCTACAAGCAGCACATTGAAGTCCTGTCTCTAACAATAGTTGACAGAGACCGACCCAGCCTCCTGGGCATTGAATGGTTCGCACCATTGGGCATCGGAATGACCGGAGTGAGCCGAGTAGCTGCAACCAACTGGAAAGAAAGCCTGATTCATGAGTTCCAGGATGTTTTCGATGGCACCCTAGGCAGGTACCGGGGGACCCCAATTTCCTTTAGCCCCTAGAAGGTTAAAAGCCAGAGGAGTTCCCTTTGCGTTAAAATCAAAAATAGATGAACAATTGAATAAATTAATTGACCAAGGGGTCTTAGAACCTATTGGCCATGCTAGGTGGGAGACGCCAATAGTAACACCGGTTAAACCTGACAGTTCGGTACGCATCTGTGGAGACTACAAGGCTACCCTGAACCATGCGCTACAACAAAGCGCATACCCTGTGCCAGTCGTACAACATTTATTACACTCACTCGGGGGAGGAAAATTTTTTGCCAAGCTTGATTTAGCACAAGCATACCAACAGCTTCCAGTAGACCCATTAACGGCCGAGGCACAGGCATTTTCCAAAGCCTCCTGGAAGGTCTATTAAATGGAATAAAAGGGGTCGTACCATATTAACGGCCGAGGCACAGACAATAGTAACTCACAGAGGGGCATTCAAATGTAACAGACTTCAATTTGGAGTAAGCGTTGCCCCAGGCATTTTCCAAAGCCTCCTGGAAGGTCTATTAAATGGAATAAAAGGGGTCGTACCATATTTTGATGACGTCCTAATTTTGGCTAAAGATATGACCCAACTAGAAAAAAGACTAAGAGAAGTGCTAACAATATTTAGAGAATCCGGCCTGAAAGTTAAAAAGGAAAAATGCTGCTTAATGACTGATCGCTACTTAATTTCTGGGCTACTTAATTGACGGAGAGGGTAAACACCCTACAGAAAAAAAGGTCAAGGCTATTAGAGATGCACCACAACCAAAAAACAAAACGGAATTGCAGGCATTTTTGGGTCTAATAAACTTCTATAAAGTATTCCTCCCCCACAAAGCAACGATAGCAGAACCATTACACCGTTTGCTGGATAAGAAAACTAATTGGACTTGGGGTCATAGAGGACAAAAGGCATTCCAGAGAATAAAAAATTTATTAACCTCAGACACCGTTCTTATCCAGTTTAGTAACACACTTCCATTGACAGTCACCTGTGACGCCTCACCGTTTGGAGTCGTAGCCATCCTGAGCCACCAACTGCCTGATGGGAGAGAGGCACCTGTCATCTATTACTCAAAAACTCTTTCTAAAGCAGATTGCAATTATAGTCAACTAGACAGAGAAGCCCTGGCAATTGTTGCCGGAGTGAAACGTTTTCATGAGTACCTCTATGGAAGAACATTTTCCATTGTAACTGACCATACTAGGAATTCATACCTTTTTGATTGTCGTAGATGCATACTCAAATTGGTTGGAAGTTGTAGTAATGTCATCTACGACAACCGATGCGGTTATTAAACAACTCAACAAACTATTCGCAACCCATGGATTACCGGACGTCCTAGTGTCCAACAATGGGCCTCAACTAACCGCTATACAATTTGAGCAGTACCTAGCCTCCCTAGGTATATGTCATGCAATAACCGCGCCGGCCCACCCGGCAGCAAATGGTAGGGCCGAGAGAATGGTCAGGTTTACTAAAGAGGGTTTAGAAAAAATGGACCTCGGGGATGTCCGGGATAAAATTAACCGTCTACTCACCCTCCAACATATCACCCCCAGCATTGTAACTAACAAGAGTCCAGCAGAATTGTTAATGGGAAGAAAACTTAGGTCACATTTAGATAGGTTACATCCAAACTACACTTTGGAAAGACCCCCCAATTCCTCCAGCCATTTCCGCACGTTTGAAATCGGCTATCTAGTCTACGCAAAAAATTTCACCGGGGACCCTCTATGGCTTCCAGCCACAATCAAACAAATAACAGGCCCCTGGTCCTACCTCCTAACCATACATGATGGCAGGGAATGGAAGCGGCACATAGACCAGCTTCATTCCCGAAATATTGAACGAAATACAAATACACAACCCCAAATAATAAAAATCGACGAAAACAAAACCAAAGGGGGGGGAAATACAAGAAAATAATAATAAAGAACTTTTTAAAATAAATCCAGAACATCTAACCAATCAAAAAGAGCAAAAAGAACACTTACGGTTAGATGAGACTTGCGGGAAAAATCCAGACGAAGAGAAACCCGTCCTGGAAGGGGCCAGTTAAGCCAGCTCGACCTGCCTGGGAAAGCCAGGAGGGAGCAGCAAAACCACTAGCCTGAGCAACTCAAGTGGTAGCAAAATGATTGACTCACCCTTCCAGGCAGTTCCATGGAGAAGAGCTGGAGAGACAGCAACCCCATCCGAACCGGTTGAAGTCTCCAGTAAAAATGAACCGCACAAGTCCAGTAAAGTCAGAAGAAGCACACCTACCTGCACAACTATGTCACCCACGTAGGACTAAACTAAGGGGGGAGGGGTGTTCTGTATAAAATGGTATACTCCAAATGTCTTAAATGTGATTGGCCAGAAAGGCCTGCATGGGATTGGTTCACTAAGAACCAATCCAGGAGAACCGCCGAAAGGCGGCAAAATCAAGTAACTGCCATTGGCTACAAGCTGTATATAAAGGCTTCCGCGGCTTGAGCCAAACTGTTCTGTTGTTGTAAATAATTGAAATAAATACATTTGCTGTTGGAACCCGGTCTACCTCGCATTTTTCCGAATGGAACAACTACAATCTCCACCATCAGCCCCACGATACAAATTAGGTGCTGGAAAGGATAGCAGGCTGGTCAGTCAGCCTTGCCCCTTAAGACCTATTATATTATATTAGGCAAATGGCAGGGTGGCACTTCTAGTTGCAGCCAAGCTCTCACAAACAATAATCAACCATATATATTCCCTTACGATGGCATTGAGGCTGTTCTGTATGGAACTTGGTAGGTTCCAAGTACTTCATTCTGATTGGCTGAAAAGGCTACTTAAGCTGCCAAATGTTGGGAAGAATTAAATAACTGTCATTGGCCACAAGCTGACAGGCTAGCCGCTATATAAAGGGCTGCCGCGGCTTGGGCCATGTTCCATTTCTTTACCTAGTGGTTTGAAATAAAGAGTTGTTGTTTGGAACCCGGTCTCACATGCTTCTTTCCAGATGGAACAGAGGCAGAAATCTGGCAGGCAGATTTCACAGAAGGCTACCCTGCCCCATCTTCAACCAGCAAGGTCTTCTATGATGTAAGCCAGATCAGCACCCTTGTCTAGTACCATAGCTTAGAGAAATGGTATCTTACACACATATCTGGCATCAACCAATAGCAACTGAGGCTTTAGTCTCAGCACAATGTTACCAAGGCCTAAGACTGAAGTTGTTGAACCAGAATGTGAAGGGATCGGTCAGGGAGAGGATTGCACCAGACAGTACACCGTCCTTTCCTTATAATGTCTCCTATCATACCTCCCATGGCCCAGGACCATGATTTGTTTTATAATTGATTTCTTTGTGATTGAATACATCTAGCCTGAGGAGTTATTTCTTGGGACAGTTCACAATTGCTTCTTTAGGGTTCACTTTGGATTCAGCAACATTAAAAACAAAAAAGAAGGAAAAAAACATAATAAAAAGTAAAGGAATATGTGGGTAGTGCTGCATATATATCACAAAATATTTTTTTAAAGTTAAATGTTAGCAACCTATTATGGAATGAGAGATGATTGGGAGGGATAAGAAGAGTATAAATTTAGTGGCTATTTTTTTGAGAGATGGTGTTGGTTTTTTACAATGTTCCAAAGATGGGCTGATTTTTGAGTAGGTGGGTGTGAAAACCATCAGTAATAATTCAGAAAAAGTAGAAATATACATCAAATTTAGATGAAGTACTTTCTCTTACCTTACCATTACAAAAATAAGCAATGCAAATAAGACAGTTATATCAGTCCAGATATTATTTAACATGGGTTGTATTTTGTGATTATACAAGAAAAAACCAATGACCATTATATACCTCATATCCAGCCAGTTTCAGCACTTCACCATGATGACCAGCCTGAAGCACAAGCCAGCTTGGGAAACAGTTGTATTTCTATCTCTCTTGTCCTAAAACCCATAATCCCTCTAAGTGTTGAGACTGTTTTAAAAATCACAAGGCTAAAAATAACATATTTAAAGCTTGGTTGGTTGAGCAACCAATATATATATTTTGGGGGGCAGTGGAACCTAATAGTAAGCTCACAAAAGCTCACAGCAATTTGTTTCATGAATCTGGAGGTTGTCTGAATGGTATCATTCTAGTTTCCATTGTTCCTTTAGTAATGTTGCTGAAGTTTATAAATTACCTAGTTTGGAATTTCATACTTCTTCAAATTGGGTGTCAGTTTTCCTTACAGTTCTTTTCTGATTTGGGATATAAAAAAGTCATACATTCCATTTTGCTGCCTCATCCAGCTATTATGACTGCTGTCCTAGTTGTGGCAGTGGAGAGAAAAGTCTCTTGGTGATGGGAGTGAATTTCCACTAACCCAACAATTAATTGGGCTCCTCAGATGTTTACCTAGCAGTTAAATCTGAACAGCAAATTACAATAGCAATAGCACTTAGAATTATATACCACTTTATAGTGTTTCACAGCCCTCTCTAAGAAGTTTTTCAGAATCAGCATATTTCCCCCAACAATCTGGGTCCTCATTTAACCCACCTTGGAAGGATGGAAGACTGAGTCAACCTTGAGCCTGGTGGGAGATAAACTGCCAAATTTCAAGCAGCCGGTAGTCAGCAAAAGTGGCCTTCAGTACTGCACTCTAACCACTCCACCACCCAGGCTCTATCAACTTATTACTTCCACTGTTACCTGATCTTTATATCTTCTGTATTTTCCTTAATCCTCCCACCGTGATCCTTTCATCTAGGGGCTGGAAGGATATTAATTTTAGAGATCAGTTCAAAGAGGACACATAGTAAATCAAGTGATGAAACAGGAAAGTAGGACAGATTAATGGGCAAAATTGCTTCTCTTTTGAGAGCAAATTATATGTTTTGTAATGTGCCTGGAAATAAAATTTTGGCATTGAAATTGTTTTCTGTTTATGAAAAGTTTAAAAAAGACACATAGTAAAATGCATCTCTGTAAAACTGCAGGTACATTATTAATTCATCAATCTTGAATTAATAATTCATGAATATGCTTGCATATTCAAATAATCTCTTAATTTGGGTCACTGGTAGCTTTAAGGCAATGCTTGCATCTAGCTGATATGGAGTAATGTGCATATATGATACACAACACCAAGTGTGTACATATGTCCTTCCCCAATCTGTCTTATTGCTGCCCAGCAACTGTCATTTCCTACTTCAGCTGTGGAGAAAGGTGGAGAGCAGCTGATGCTATGCAATTTTGGAGGAACCAACTGTTCCAGTTCTATTGTCAAGGTAATATCAGTTAACTCCATACACTCTTCCTCAGACTTGAGAATTGTTTTCCACCAGCACCCACCTTATATACAAAATTGGATGAAGGCTTTCTTAGCAGGCCAGACAGTAACTCTAGAGAGGGTGAGGTTGATCTCATAGCAGATCCTATTTATACAAGGCTTTATCTGCCTTTAGAATGTTGCAGATTAATCTAGTAGAAAAAAACCTCAACCATTAAGGACTCTCTTGAAATATCTAAGGGTCTATTTATTGCTGCCTTCTTTTGCTTCGCGAGACAGCCTCTGTCTTACCTTTGCCTGCTGTGCTTAATTTTCCCTGCAAACTCCAGGTAGCCATAGAATGAAACACTAGTTCAGGACAACTTCAAATGATCTCATGGGTTTTATAAAGTCCCACTGATAAACAAAAGTCACTATACTGTGAAATCCAGCATGCTACAATGGAATGGAACAGCTCCCCTTGTCCAGCACAGAGTTGCTGTGAAGTGTGTTTGACTGCAACTCTTCTTAGGTGGGCCAGTAGCCATGGTGGCTGAAAATGATGGTGGTTCAATGCATCTGATTAAGGATGATTTTATTTATAGGCTGTGGAAGACTGTTGAAGTGTATGGGTTCAGTAGTTGGGTTTCCAGCTGGCCCACAAGCATGGGATTTAGCATATAACCCAGCATATAGCCACAGAGCCTTGAAGTTTGGCATCCTGGCTTTATCGTCCACTGTGATATCAGGAAATTGTGGGTTACTATGGTAACAATATCTTTTTTATATATACAAAAAAGAGGGACTAATAAAAGTAGCAAGTGAATGAATGTGCAAGAGCATTTAAGAATACAGCTTTACTTTGAAACAAAACATCACAGCACACTCATCGCACTCTGTGCCACACAGCGAGTTATAGAGACCACAGGAAGTGGATGGTGTTTGCTAATAGAAAGGGGCAGTAAGAATTTCCCCATTGGGGAAAACAAAGGATATTTCACAAAGAAGAAATATTTTATTTATTTTATTTTGTCAAGCGATTATAAGATAACAGGTATAAATATAAATATAGTTATGAATACATGAAATGGATACATGTATGAAAAATAAAAAGAAACAATAAGACAGGGACGGGAGGCACATTGGTGCGCTTATGCAGCCCTCCTAATATAATATAAGAAACAATCATGTTTATCTCAGTGGGAATCTTTTTGAACTCTGCACTCTGTGTGAATGTATGGGTGTTATGTCTGTGTTAGGAAAGAGCACTTCTTCTGTAGTGGAATTGTTTGTTGCTCCTTGTACAAGATGATGCTTTCCTTAAAGCAAAAGAAAGTATAGGTCTGTGCTTGGCAGCCTCAGCATATCAGAACTAGATGTTAATTTTGCTCTCACACTCAAGTGAATTGACTTAAGTTCACATAAAACAGAGAGCACTAGCAAATGGCAGAGGGGCCCAAACTTCAGTGTCAGCCCAAGGCATTTTGCTGTCTGAAGTAGAGCATCAAACGTGTGTATTGCTCTCTTCTTATGTTGTGACAGACTCCAAAAACGTGTTGCTTCGCTTGTCTGCCAAAACCTATGGAGTTCTGAAGCACCTGAGAATGACCCCATTCCTTTACAAAGTACTGTATAAAGGCAAAGGCAAGCACACAGAAGTCTTGAAGCAGCTCATCCAATTAGCTTATGAGCAACAGACTAAGTAGCCAGGCATACAAGTTATCAGGTCATAGTCTTCCCCATAAATGTGAGGATGGGATGCAATGTCTCTGATTAAGTTATAGCAATGATTGGGGAATGAGCATAAATATATGGGTGGCAATAGAATTGGAACAAATACATATTCATATGTTATCATGTATAGATTTTATTTATAATTTATTAGATTTTTATCTCACTGTAATTACTTTATAATAATTAACTCAAGATGGGAAACATATCAAATACTACTTCCTCTTCCTGCTTTCCCTACAACAATAATCCTAATTCAGAACTGAACCCCCTTCACTTCAGAACTAAAGAAGCTTCTTGGATGCTTTTTTGGAAAAAAGCAGCTCTGTGACAACATGGTGGGTTGGATTGAGGTAGAGTATCCAGCCCAAAGATGCCCAGCTGACACTCATGACAAAGGCAGGACTAGAACTCACAGTCTCCTGGTTTCTAGGCCTGTTCCTTAAGTACTACACCAAATTGGCTTTTTAGCTTATATGCTTAATTTGTAAATTTTAGTTGTTTCTTAATTTTGCAGGTGTATTTGTAGTTATCTGAATGTACTGCACATTTTTGTAGAGTATGGCCGCCCCTGCAAGCCTTCTGTGCATCCAAGCTTATGTTGTTTTAAAGCATGCTTCTGGTGCAGAATTCAGATGTGAAATCTTGCTTTTGTTTGTTTCCTGAAACAGACAGTATATACACACACACCTAAACAAGTTTACAGAAAAATACCCTCAAGAGCATATACTTAGTGTGGAAGATTTGTGAAGGAGATTCATTCTCTTGTGTTTTGGGAGTGTTTTATCAAGAAATGGCAGGTGATAAAGGCTACTGGTCTCAAATTCCAGTCTTACATCTATAAGGCTCATTGTATTTTCCCCCTTGCATTTATCAATTTTTCTACCAAGTCTCCCCCCCCCCCCCAGCTCCATTTAGCAGTAATCTACAAATGAGGCAAGCCAAACATAGGGAAGGAGAAGGGTGAACGCTGAGGAGAAAGTCAGCTGCATACCTCTTAATCTATGTGTATTGCAGAGGAGGCTTGGATGCCTCTGCTAGGTTTTGTAAAAAATAGTTCTAATCTGTATTAGTAGTATCACATTGTTTATATATTACATAATATAAAACCATCCTGGCTTTTCCATTTCTTGTTTAAGTCTAGAGTAGATTATGAAATCATTAAAGAATGAAGGAATTGTGAATGGAGGCAGAAGCTAACCACTGGAGAAGGAAGGATGAAAAGAGAATGAAGGACAAAAAATATATCTTCCCCCCATGCTTGCAAACAGAATAGAAATAGAAACAGTGTATTTAGATTTTCTGGTTCTCCCTTTAAGGGCCTTCGTCTTTTTGCTCATAATAGCATTTAGAACTCTAATAATGGCTTGTTAATTCTGTGTGCTGAATGCATGGCTTGAGTTACAATTGAAGAAGCTTAAATTGGTTTAAATCACAGGTTGAGTGCAATTATTTTATACCTGCTTATATGCCTAAATTATTTTTATACTGTCCTTCAGTCAAATTCCAAGCAGTGTCAGTATGGAAGAATGTATATCAAGACAAATTCACAGAAGCCTAGCTCGAATCTGGCAGCTATCAGGAATCTAGTATGATCTGCAGCTATTTTTTCTATGCCTAGTCTGGATTGTCATTAATATCATAAATGTACTCATTTCCCAAATTTGGAAGTCCAGTCCTGAAAAATTTGTACAACATATATGTCTTGTTCTTGGTGAAATGTATGTTTTCTTCTTAAGGTTATATAGTAAATAATTCTTTCCCAACTAGATGTATTGAGCTGCAATATTCACTACCATTTATTTAGTGGCAGTTGAAAAAAAGAAAGGTTTGGTATTTCAGATAGTATTAAAGACTATCTGTTGCTTGTCTTTGTTTTCTTATTGCCCCATCAGCCAAAGAGGTCTGTAGGATAAACAGAGAATTAGGATGTGACGAATGAGTTGACCAAAAGAGGTGAGAAAATTCATTGGATACAACCCAGATTTACATAGTCTCAAAGGGTGCACACGGCTAATCCTTTCATATAAATGATCTGGATAAATGATATCCAGAGGATATATTCAAGATTATTTGCTGGTGATCTATTAGGAATGCGTTAGCCTTTAAACATTTTATCGTGCCCAGCCTTGGTAGTTAAAGAATGATAAAAATGTGGGAAATTTGTGTGTGTGCACATGGGTGCATGTGTGTATTTGCGTGTGCTGTAATGTGCATACATATGCATTATCTGTGCAGAGTTAGATAGACGAATGAATTAATGTACGTCTTGTCTTAAGGGCAGCTGAAATTGTAAAAAACAGAATATTCGTCTTGCATATTTTGCATTTGGAATAGTAAATAGAGGAAGACAGTCAGTAGAGAGATGCCTTTTAAGTATGCTTGTGAAAATGAACTACAAGTGTTAAGAGTCCACCAGTACATGCCTACATTTCCTTCCAAATGTTTGCAGATAGAAATATATGCTACAATTTTGATGCTGCTTAGTGAGTCAAATACATGGAAGGATTGGCTCTGTGCCAGAATAAAGACTTATTATAGAATCAGAGGTGATTTTGTTGGGGACATATTGAAGCAGAACTTGCTAAGGTTAGACTCCTTTATATCTGCTTGCTGAGTTACTTTTTCCGAGATAATATTTTGATTTCACTTCCGCTTTATTTAGTCTGCTTTTTTCTCTGCCCCTCGCACCTTCATCATGATTACGCTATTTCTTCTGTCTTTTTCCAACTATTACATCATGACCTAATTCCCTTTCCTTGTATTTGTTTGCTTTAGGGTTGCTTTCTAGCTACAAGTATATTAGATATCTAGCATATTAAATGTGAAATGTTAAGTACCAGAGGATATTACTCCAGTGGTAATCCAAAAAAGTATTTTTGTTTGTATTTGGGTGAGTAGGTGGAGGTTGGAAAAGTTCAAGATACAGGAAAGAACATTGCTTTGGTATGATTTGGATTATGGAGACCTAAGCCCAGATATATTCCTTTTATGTAATTTCTGGTTTGCATTTTAGAACAAGTAGAGAATTTAGACTGGAGGTGACAGGAGGGGAATCTATCTGCAGTGTGAGCAATGAGATCAAATTTATCTTGCATCTAATTTCTGTAACTAGTCTAGTCCAGCCCAAGATAATCATAGAGCCAGATAACATGAGTCATATTGTCAGAAGTGATATTAATTATGTTCTGCATTTCTCAATTCATGCTGTATGCTGTAACAAATTTCGTAGTCTGTAGATGCAATCTGTTAAGCAGAAATGGAATCTGTTTTAGGTGTTGATTTTTTAAAAAAATCATATGGGTGAGATCTACTTGTAGCAGTTGGCCAGGACTGTTTTTTTTTTTTCCCTTCCAGCTCCTTCTGCTATTTCTTGATTCTTCCCTAATAGTTTAGTTGTTTCTGCTTTGTAACACCCAATCCCACTCCAGTTTTCATTTACAGAAATATGTACAGAATTGCCAGACAGTTGCATTTCATTTTACTCCTGGTGGTGGGATTAGAGCTTCGATGACACTGGAGGGCAGTAGACTACTTTAGGGATACTTTCAGGATAGAAATGATCATGTCTTCCAAGACAAAGGAATGATTGGAGTGTGGGGAGAAGTTCTTGTTTACATCCCTAATACCTGCCATCATAGGAAACTGTCTCATTCTGTCCTATGATAGGACTGGCCGAGCTCAGGATAGGATAGGACGAGCTCAGAAAAGATGTCTTACCATGAAGAATGGAATTTAAGAAAGATAGAAAGTGGATTCCAAGAATCATGGAAGAGAGCAGCTATCTCCAAATAGAAAAAAATCTGATAGGAACTTCTTCTGCAGTTTCTGGTTTTATTGCTTCCTACTGACATTTTCCTGTTTGGCAATAATTGAGATATTGTTTGGAAAGTATTAAATATTGTATGTGGGAGTGGGGTATTTATCTTTCTCGAGACCTGAGTCAAAGTAATTGATTGAGTTTTCAAGATAAGTGTTTTTGTTAGCTAAATGATGAACAGCAGAAGGCATTAACGAGCCAAGGACGTATAGGCCTAAGCTGAGACTGACCCACAGTCTTTCCAAGAAAACATTTTGCAAGTTATGGTTTTTTTCTTTAAAAGACCTAAGGTAGTCATTTTTTCAAATAGCTATCGCCATTACTTATAGATTAATTGGTATGTGGGGTCCTTAATGCTCTCTGAGTTTGGTTGTTTTCTTGAAGACCCAAACATTTGGGCAATGAAAAGTCTGCAAGAAAACAATCAAGCTCAGAGAGTACTAACTAAGTTCTCCACTCCCCATTTCATCCCTGGGCTACAGATAGTCTCCTCTATAGATTGGTTGGTAGTCTGGCAAGGGTGGAACATTTTAACCTGTCTCCGCTCCCTGCAACCCAGCTAATGTACCTCTACTGCTTAATTAAAACCAGGCTAGAAATCATGACTATTATGTATGGTAAGAGTTTATAGAAATAAGAGACTCATGTTAAAGAACAGGTTTCAGTAAGAATTTATCCAAGAATAATATTGCATGTCTTGCTGGCTTGGAGAGTTCCAGGTATGTTAGAACTGTACATAGAAATGGTCATCGGTGGAAGCTTAAAATAATTAATCCTGATCAATATATAAGTAGGAAATAAATAAATAAATAATATAAATCAAGGCAGTGCAAGAAATGTGTGAGAAGCAGAAACAATTAATTTGAAAAAGGGGGGAAGGCTTCCAATAAAGACTCCACCTTCTGAAGTTTTCCCTTTCTAGTTACTGTGGAGGTGCAAGAACAGGATTAAGATACTTTCTGAACTGGTGTTGTGATATTGTATTATTGAGCCCAATTGCCTGCACAGCATGACAGTATCGTATTGCTGCCAACCAGAAACCATTATTGTGTGGGATTGCCAGAATGGAAATAGAAATGGAAGAAGGCACTGACTATGTACTGAGTTTATAAGGTATCACAAGATGAATGAAGTTTGCTATGTGACACTAAACTGTCATGTTGGCAAAGCAATTGCTGATTGATTAGGTTTATATCACTAGCAAAAATATATCACTTTGAAAAAAAAACAGTGCAAAATCATTTTCCCAAAGGACAATGAAGATTTTATTTTTAAAGTAAAAAAATAAATCGTGTATACGCAGGAGTCAAAATACCAATTCCTTTTTCATATCACAATATTGACCACAGACCTATCTATAACTTAAATAAGGATCCGACTTATTTCTAGGCTAACTACTTTATCCTAAAGAGATATTTCACATAAAAGTAGAAATTAATCTTCAATTCATTAGAAACTTCCATACGTTATTACAGTAAGCAGTAAAAAAAATGCTGGAAGATAGAGCCTGGCTATTTGCTGCTGATCATATGACTGAGAAAGCACGGCATTCCACTGTAGATTCCATCAAAGTAGCGTTTCTCGGCCTTGGCAACTGTGAGATGTGTAGACTACAACATCCAGAATTCTCTAGCTAGTACTGGCTAGGGAACTCTTGGAATTTAAGTCCACACATCTTAGAGTTGCCAAAACTGAGAAACACCGCATCAGATTAGACATTTGGATCAGCTACCTTCTCACTCCAGGAAATACAGAGCTACAGCATCCTCACAAAGCCTCTGAATGAATTTTTCCAGCAGGAAAAATCTGATTCAACATTCCAGATCCATGGATTTGTACCGTTTTCATCTCATAGCATACTGTGAAGTGGTAAAATTGCTGTAAAATCAGAAGACATTGGTTGCTGAGATGGAGGAGTTCTCCTGTGGTGATCTTATGGAGGAGGGGTTCTGTTTCCCTTATGCTTCCCAACCTTTACTAGTGGCCTATAAATGCTACACAACTGCAGATCTCTTGCGGCACACAAATGTGCTGTGGTATAATGGTTTAAAATCACTGTTCTAGACTTATCTGGCACCTTTTAACAATATTTTTCATCTGCAAAATGAAGGAAATGGAAAGCTTTTCATGTCTCTCTTATAGTCGAATGACCACTGATTGGCATGGAATGCCCTAGTACCACTATTCACTACAGGGAGGCTGGACCAGGGGTGGGCTGCTGGGGGTTCGCAGGGGTTTGGGAGATCCTCTAGCTAAGATTCTGCTCAGTTTGGAGAACCCACAAATCCCACTCTTGGCTGGCCCGCCTATCCCATCTCTCCCAGGAGTCCTCATACAGCCCATTTTGAATGCAGGTAAGTGCAGGGCACACAGGGAGGCTTGGAGAGGGCAAAAAACATGCCTCCTGGAAGTTTGGGAAGGCCGGAAATGGGCCCATTTTCAGCTTCCAGAGAGCCTCCAGAACCCAGAGAGCCTGTTTTTGTCCTCCCAGAGGCTTTAGGAAAGCCTCTGGAGCCCAGGGACCCAAAAATGCCCCCCTCCTGCCATGGTGCAGGAGGCCGATTCAGCCATGCCCACCATGGCCACACCCACCAAGCAACCGGGCAGAGAACCCATTACTAAAATTTTTGAAGTCCTAATAGGATGGACCCATTAGATTGGTTTTCTCCTGGTGACTGCCCTTAGTGTCTGTGTATAAATCATCTGGATTATAAATCATCAGCTTGAGCATGTAGGCAACTTTAGTTTCTGTAGCTATTCCTTTATCTATGAATTTAGTGGTTGCCCAAGGGTTTACAAGAGCATAAAGTTCCTTCTTTATCTGGAATCTAAAGTAACAGTAACAACTGTCTAAGGCTAAGCTCGAATGGTAGTCAATTCCTGGACTTATGACTCCTGCTCAAAGAGCAGGTGGCAATGGTTTCTAGGAGGGCTTTTTCACAGCTTTAGGTTGTGTATCAGTTGCACCCATTCCTAGATTGGGAGGGTTCTGCTCATAGTTATTTCCCAATTGGATTATTGTAATACACTCTAAATGGCAGTTCACTTGAAGAGTATCTGGAAGCTTCAGCTGGTGCAAAATGCAACATCATGGTGTACTTCCAGAAAAATACAGTTTACACTGGGGTGCTTTGGTTACTAGTTTAATAATAATAATAACCTTTATTGTCATTGTACATATATACAACAAAATTGAGTTTTGCTTCTGCAGGTGCTATCTATAACAAAATGACAACTTGAATAATATAGAAAGTGGTTGTTATATAAGTAATTAGAGAGAAACCAGTCATATATTTCCATGTATGCATGAGGTGATTGTACTTGTACTTAGGAGTCTGACAGCCCATGGATAAAAGCTATTTTTAAACCTGTTTGTCCAGTTGGCTATGCTTCTGTGTCTTCTGCCCGATGGTAAAAGTGAGAAAAGACCATGCAAATCATCCCTAAGTATCTTCCTTACTCTGCTGAAACAACAAGATTTGGCGTTGTCATCCAGTGGTGTTAGGGGGCAACCAGTTGTTTCTTGTGCCAAATTAATCACTCTCTGTAGTACCTTCCTGTCCGCAGCTGTTATACAGTATATAAAGATACTTTCTATCGTGGACCAATAGAAAGAGGTCATCAGCCATTATTCCACCTGATTTTTCCACAGGACTCTAAGGAAATGAAGTATATGTTGAGTCTTCCAAACCACCGGAGACATGTTGTTTTTCCAGGCAAGATCTTGACTAATAACCATTCCTAAGAATTTAAAAGAGGAAACCCTCTCCACACAGCCCCCCTTGATATACAGTGGGGCAGGTCCTCTTTGTGCTTCTGGAAATCCAGCACCATCTCCTTTTTCTTGCTAGTGTTTAAATGTAAGTTGTTTTCTAAACACCATGTGGATAGCTTCTGACTTCTTCCCTCTTTGCTGATTCGTTCCCTCCAATTATAAGACCCAGCACTGATGTATCGTCTGCAAATTTTGTTATGATGTTGGATGGATCAGAGGATATGCAGTCTTATGTATACACCAAGTACAGTTTGCTTCCAGGTCCAGTTCAAAGCTTTAAACTTTAAATAAGTTCATGATCATGTCATTGGATCAAATTATCCAAGCGGCTGCCACTCCCCATTTATATATGCTGGTCTCATCAGGTCTGGCACGGAAGGGATGCTGCAAGTTCTGTCTGCTAAGGATTTACACTTAGCAGGTTTCAGGAGGTAGGCTTTCTCTGCTATGGTGCTCACCTTATGGAGCATTCTCCTTTCCTGTAGTGAGGTTACCTTCCTTGTTAATTATTCAGAAAGTCCCTCAAGAACTGGTTTTGCCATCAGCCTGGAGCTCGAAGGACTGGTGAAATGTCACAATGGCTCCATCACTGTGGCCATCACTATCTGCTACACTGCATAGTTGTGTTTGAATTAATTTGAATTAATTAAGGATTGCTTTTGTGAGATGGGCAACCATATACATTTGATAAATTTTTTAAAAAATGCAGAGTTTTACTCTGGGAATGGAAAATCAGATGTAGATGTGTTGGATGTGGTATGGCTGATTTAGAAATCACACTCCTGGAAAAGATATTGGAATGCAATCTGAATGTGAGCCAGCAATGTAATGTGGCTGCAAAGAATGGAAATACAATTTTAGGCTTCATCAGATACAGAATGTAATTTCCAAGTCATGGAAGAAATGATTTCTCTCTATTCTGCTTTGCTCAGACCTTTCCTTGAACGCTGTGTTAAACTCTGAGCACCATATTTTAAGAAGGTTTTAGAGAAATTAGAGATGAAGAACAAAGATAAAGAAGTAACTAAAAATTACACATGATGAGAAACCGTAGAAGCCAAGAAAGGATTGATGGGGAGTGAAATACAATAGCTGCTTTTAAATGTAGATAGGATGTTAGTATTTCTTTCCCTCTTGTTCCAGAGGATAGTGCATTGGATAATGGGCTTAAGTTACAGTTCAAATTAATGCTGATTCTGATTGGAGCGGAGGGAGAACCTTCCTAACAGTAATAGAGGTTTGGTTATAGAACAAATGATCTGGAAAGGCAATTGACTCTCCCTCAGTGCCTCTGTTCTCGGAGAAGCCAGACCGACTTTAGGATAATTTATTTTGGATACTTTATTTACTTATTGGATTCAGTGGTATAAATAAATTCTTCCAACTTTAAGGTTCTGTGAGAGCTGCCTAATTGTAAACGGCATTAGAAAATGGATTTTTTGTCTCTTTCATGTGATAGCCTAGCAGAACTTTTATTGGATCAAAGGATTCAGCCCTTAGAATTGGTCAGCACACTGGACTAATAATATAGAAATTATATGCAGATTATATACCTCCCTTTGTTTTTTTCTGACTTAAATGCCTTTAGATAAAGCTGTGTTGTGGTTAATCCATTTTTAACATTTTAAAAGCAGCGCCAGGTTTCTCTTCCGGCACTGTATTTGTTATTTTCACCAATATGCAACATTTGGGAAGATTTAAATTGGGAGTTATATGAACAGCACTATCCATTTTTGCTGCTCTGTTGAAGGACACTTTATCTGTGAATACAGCATTGGGGTATAAATGCCTTAGAAAGGCCAGCTAAGACAAGAAGAAAAATGTAACACATCCCAGACATCTGGCTTTCAAATATGGATGTTATGTCAAATACTACTACCCGATTTGAACACTTGAGGGCAGAATGCATGCTCTAATTTCCCATCTCACATCACTCTGCTGCTAAACGATCCAACCCCCCCCCACACACGCACACACGTGTCTTGGTGCCTTTGTGAACAAAGATCATTGATTGCATCTTGTAGTTTTCATTAAGTCTCGTTGCTTATTTTGAATTTGTGCTACTGAGCCTTTGACTTTCCTCTGCTTTTAAATCAAACAAATTGTATGATTTGCCTGTTGCAAGAATCCAGAGAAATCTCTGCATATTCTGTGTCTACTCTTTGCTTACATCAGTCTTATGCTTAAAGTATAAGTGCTTAAAGCGTTCCACTTACATTCAGAATGCAACTATATTTTCCACATCTGAATGAGTATAATGTTCAGACACTTGTTAACCCACATCAAAATTTATGGAGATAGTCCAAAAGCTATAGGGCGCAGCTGTAGTAACAACTACAGCATTTTTGTTGTTTGTTTCTTTGTTAGATACAGATATCCCAAGAGCATTTGAAGCAGGCATGTTGTACTCTAAAGATCTAAATGCATGTCAGTCCAAGGGACAGCCAGTGCTATAATGCTTCTGACACATACAACCTCCTGGTCCTTGAAAGTCATAGCCATGAATAATGCTAAGCTCAACTTGACAAATGAGTTTTGAGAGCCAAAATCAACCTGAAATAACCCAAAGGATGAAGAGTCTTCTGCCCAGTGGGATTCCTAAGAAGAGTCAGATTTGGAATTGATGCTTTCTTTTATCCTTCCAGAAATCCCTAATATAAGCCCAATGTGATAGGTGGGGTAACCTAGAGGGGTGTAACCTTTAGTTGGCAAAATTTAATTATAATTAAGGTACTGGCCTCCCAACTGTGAAAATTATGCCAAGAGAAAAAAATGTATATGTATAGTCTAATTTTGAGCTATCACTTCGCTGCTGTGAAGTCAAAGTGTGTTGTTAAGCTTGTATCTGTTAAGCCTGGGTTCCCCAACCAGGGTTAGGTAGACAAGCTAAACA
>BLBF01000003.1:110239128-110249727 GCA_015471245.1 Laticauda colubrina | reverse complement strand
TGGCTCCTTTCATTTGTGCTCTTCAAAAATGTGTATGAATTTTGAGAATGTTGTAGAAGTGACTTGAGCAAGTCATGGTAAAAAAATATAGAGCATGAGACAAGTACAATGGGATGAGATTTGTTTGGCAATTATTATGGTTTGTCACCTAAATAATGTGGCCAAGAGAGAGTCTAAATGAGGCTTGGTAGAAAACATCTTCGGACCCAGACGCTTTTTGGCCGCCTCCTTTTCTTCCCGTAGTAGAGTTCACAGAGCCTGTAGATGGCTTCGCACTGTTGCAGAAGGATGGTGGCTGCCAAAAGGACTGTGTTACGATCCACGGTGGACATGACTGGATGCTGTGGAAGAGGAAGAGTCAGATGAAGGCTGCAGAGGTCTGCACAGGTGGGCTGCTGGTCTGAAAGTGAGATGCAGACGAGTTGCTCCGCCTTTTTATAGGCAGTATAGGTGTCCCTTTGCATCCTCTAGGCATCCTGCAGACATCCTTAATATCTGAGATAGGTCCCCTCTGCGAACGTTTTTTCCATTTTGAACGCTTTGTTTCTGTGCTGCATCCGTTCTGCAGCCGTTCTGCATCCGTTCTGTGTCTGTTCCGCTTCCTCCCTGCGTCCGAGCGGATGCGAGTTGCGCGGATGCGGAATGGATGCCTAGCGGATATAGCGGATGCGTCGCGGATGCGTAGCAGATGCGTAGCGGATGCAGAACGGACACATTGGATACATTTTCTGCGCAAAAGTTTTGGGCAGCCCAAAACTTTCTGAGTGGATGAAACGTCAATAGACGGATGCTGGACGGATAGAGAGGAAGCAAAATGGAGGCAGTGAGTACATCGTGTTAACCAACGGATGGCAAGCTTTTTTGTCCGTTTTACATTCTCTTTGCATCCGTTGGTGCAGTGTGACATGGGCTTTGGCAGCTTGCCAGTGCCTTTCAGTGGGCTCAAAGATATATCTCGCTAATTGATTAACACGGTAAGCAATATCTGGCCTTGACCAATTACTGAGAAAAGATAAACTACCAATCAAGGACTGATAAATGTTTTTATCAAAAACAGGACTTTGAACATGAACATGAACACTATGGCTAAACTCCTGGCTCATTGGTTGTTTTAGCTGGCTTACAAAGTTCCATTTTATAACTTTGTAGTAATTGGTTAATTTTATCTGTCTGTGAGATCTTGTATCCTCCCCTAGTTCTATCTATCTTTAAACCAAGATATTGTTTGATTTCTCCTAACAGTTTTATCTTAAATTTCTGTTCCAATAGTGAAATTATCTCAGTAGCTTCTTGTTCAGTTTTGGTGATTAATGCTATGTCATCAATAAACAATAGCAATAATGACACTATACCATCACTTTCTCTTTTAAACAAACATGGATCAGCCATGCCAGCTACAAAGCCTATTTTAGTTAATTCTTTATACATTGGTTCCACTCATATCCTGATTGCTTCAAACCACAAAGACTCTTTTTCAATTTCCAGCAATCATTATCAGTGTTATCATTTTTGAGACCTAAAGGTTTCTTTAAATATATAGTGTGTTGCAATGGTGCATGCAGATAAGCTTTCTCTACATCCAAATGATTTACAATATATTTCTCCTTAGCTGCCCACACTAACGCTGCCCTTAATGTAGTAGCCTTCAGACTAGGTGCAAACACCTCATTATAGTCATTTGCTGTCTGATTGAACCCTTGTGCTACTAACCTGGCTTTATGGGTAACAGTCCCATCTACACCACTCTTCAGTTTATATATCCATTTACATCCAATGGCATGTTTACCTGGTGGTAACTTAACATTTTCGTATACACCCAGTTTTTTTAAATGATTCCAGTTCCTTATCCATTGCTTTCTGCCAAGCAGTCTGATCCTTAGCAGGATACAGTTTCAGTTCACTATAGTTACTTGGAACTGTATTCACTTGGCATACAACACTAGCCTGATATCTATCAGGTGGTCGTGTTACTCGGGTTGAACGTCTTGGTAATACAAGACTTACTGGTGGACTTTCCTGCGCCATCTGCTCCTGTTCTTCTCTTTCTTCCTGTGCTTGTTCTTCTACTTTCTCTTGTTCTTCCTTTTCCTTTTTAATGGCTATTTGGGGTGTACTGATTTTATCTTTAGGGACTATTTGGATGTCAGTTATAATATCATTGCTGGATTCCTGTTCCAGTTTATCCCACCCAATGTGCTCAAGAAATTTTGCACTAGCACTACAATAAATATGAGCTGTGCCTTGATCCCAAAATCTAAATGATCTGTGGTTGGCCTCATAACCCACAAAAAATAACTTCTTAGCTCTATGTTGCCCTTTCAGTCTTACTTGTGAGGGAATTTGCACCCATGCTGGAGCTCTAAATGTGTGTAAATAACTTAAATTTGGTTTTCTGCCATGCCAACGTGTGAATGGCAATTCTCCAGTTGTTGTATTTACTACATTATTTAAAACATGGTTACTACACATTATGGCCTCATCCCAAAGTGTTTCAGGTAAACCTGAGTCAGATAACATAGTGCGAGCCATGGCTTGTAATGTTTGCCCTCTTCGTTCTATAAACAAGTTATGGTGTGGTCTGTAAGGTGCAGAACGTTTATGCTCCACACTAGCCAATTTCAGCATATTTTGGAATCTTTTGTTAACAAATTCAGTCCCATTATCAGTTATTAAAGTCATTACTTTACTTTTCATTTTTTTCTCAGCAAACCTTAGCCAGTTAAAGAAATGTTGGAATGTTTCTGTTTTGTTCTTCATAAGATAACAGAAACCATATCTTGAATAATGGTCCATAATACTCAAAATATAACAGGCACCTCCTAAACTTGGTTTCTGAGGATCAATTATGTCAGCAAATTCAAACTCTAAAGGTTCTTTGGTCTTAAACCCATTTAGTCTGTTTGCAGGAGTAACTTTACTCTTTCCTTGACTACAAGCGTTACAGTGTAAATACTTGCTACAAGATTTCAATTTTACTCCCTCTGACAATTGAAGTTTGTTTGAGCAATTTGAAATTAATGTGCCCTGGACGTCTATATAGTAAATGTATACATTCATCATGTGGCTTAACATTGTTATAAACTGAGTTAGCCATCTTCAACTGATCATCATGTATTACATATAAATCAGTCTTTAAAGTAGCAATAACACTTTTACCCTCTTTCTCTATTATACAGTTATCTCCCCTAAAGGTTACTACATAACCAAGATGAACTAAGGCCCTTACTGATAGCAAGTTAAATTTTAGTTTAGGTACATATAACATGGTTAAATGTTCATTTATACAAGAACAATATGCAGTACCTTCACCTGATGCTTTCATCTTCCATCCATTTGCCAATGAAACATGTTGTTTACTCGTGGACATCTTTACAAACCTGTTTCTATCTTTAGTAATTCATTGTGATGCTCCACTATCAACAACCCACAAATTGTTGTTTACAGTTGAATTGCTAGACATAGCTAAACTAACATTCTTCTTGGCCTTCTGGTGTTTACTAGTATTCTGTTGTTTTCCCTTTTTACAGAATTTAGCTATATGTCCCCTAGCCCCACAAGAAAAACATTTCCTAACATTATAGGCAGTGGAAGATAAATCCTCTTCTTGTGGTTGTTCCTTCCCCAGTTGGTCCCGATCAAGCTGTCTTCTTGCTTCTTCTAGCAATCTTCCAGTTATGTCAGTTAATGTCAGTTTATCTCTGGGCAGTACTTTCAGTGAAGATACATAGTTATCATAACTTTCATCCAATTGGGAAAGAATGATGTAAACTTGATGCAGCTCTGAAAATATTAGTTCTTTTTCATGTAGCTCTTGGAAAGTTCTTTTCATTAAGTTTAAATGAGCTAACATATCTCCAGCTTTCAGAAGATGTGCTCTAAACAGTTTACGTGTAAGATGTATGTGTGCACCTACACTGTCACAAACATAAATCCTCTTCAAATTCTCCCAATACTTTGCAGCAGACTCTTCTCCATGAATATGGACTAGCTGCTGGTCACTCAGTGTTAATTAAACAAGTGGTCAGTCACTCAATTAAACAAAGAGCTCGTTCATTGTTCTTTTTAAAGTCAGCAATCTTCTTGACATCATCCTCATTTTCTGGATCCCAAGCATTTACATCTGGTGGATTTTGAACTACATTCCATAAACCTTCTCTTCGTAGAAGTAGACTGCATTTCATAGACCAGGAAACATAGTTTGTTCCATCCAACCGGGTTATCAGTGATAGACTTGTGGAAGTGTCTTGTGCCATCTTTACCAGTAAACCACAATTAAACAGTAAACAGCTGTCTGTATACAGTACTGTGCATTCACACTAACTCTCAGTTATCTGAGCCTGGTATGGCCTGGGCCCATAACCTGTGTTGAGGTAATTCCCCGTTAGGAGAATGAGCGCATACAGGGAGACGTATAGAGAGTAGTGTTGGAATAATACACACTCAGTACACAGATACACTGTACAGTTAATGAAGGTTTTTACTTCCAGAAAGGTTTAAGCAAAGTTCAAAATAAGCAGTCCAAATATCATTCACAGGTTAATCAATTAGGAAAAATGGAGCAATAGCAATACTTTCCAACAGAAGGAAATAAAGATATACTCTCTTCTCTTCTGAGACTCAGACTAATACAATCCAGGTTTCTGGCTCCATCTTAAGGCCATTTGAGAAACCACACCCAATTGCATACTCTTGCATTCCCTTAAAGAGACAGTACTAAAATGTTTATCCTGGTTTATATATTTCTAACCCAAATACCTGTTAGGTGTTTCATATTCCTAACAAGCTGCACTACCTGAGCCACTTATGTGGGTTGTAGACTCCGTCTCATGCTACCACTAGAATAAAGCACTGCCAGCATTCAAAAGTGACCAAACCATCAGCCAGAAAGCATAAGAACTGAGATGTGGTCTGTGGTCACCACCTGCAGAACCACTCCTTTATTGGGGATGTCTTGCTAACTGCCTATGCTTTCCACCCGTTGTCTATTCCATTTGCACAACAGCATGTGAAATTGATTGTCAATCAGCGTTGCTACCTAAGTGGACAGTTTGATTTCACAGAAGTGTGATTGACTTGGAGTTACATTGTGTTGTTTAAGTGTTCCCTTTATTTTTTTGAACAGTGTATTTACATTTTAAGTTCATAATTAGTGCTTCCAGTGAACAGTCTTGTTTTACTTCAACTAGTATTGAATTATCTGTTCTTCTTTCAGTTCAAAGTATTCTCAACAATATTCTCCAATGTTCAAAGGCATTGATTTTTCTCCAGTCAATCTTTCTGATGATCCAGCTTTCATTGTATATATCCTGTGTTAAGACTGGAAAGACTGTTGCTGTGACAATGCAGTGTATAACTTTGTTCTCAGTGTAATTTCTCTTGTGCTAGATAAAATATTATTCGATTTCATTCAAGTAGCTCATATCCTTTGGAGTTTTTTTAAGCCTATGAAGATAAATCTGGGATTGCTTCAGTTTCTTTGTTTTATTTTCATGCTGGTGTGTGTGTGCATGTGTGTATATGAAATATACATATATGTGTATAAATTTACATATCTTTCAGCAGACTTTTATACTATATTCTTTTATCTTCAAGGAGAGATTTCTTAATTCTTCCTTTAGCCATCAAACGAACTATAAACATAACTGAGGTTTTTAATGTTTTTTTCCAACAATTTGATGATTTCCTCTAATCCAGTATTACTCATGATGTAGGCTGCATAGAAATTAAATAGATAGGTTAACAGAATACAACTTTGCTACACACCTTTCCCAATTGTGAACAAATTACTTGTTCTATATTCCATTCTGTTACTTCCCGATGAGCATACAAAATCTTCAACATATATACCAGATGGGCTAAATGTCTATGGAGATTCTCAGTCTTCCAGGTCATGGTTGTCCAAAGGTGCTTTTCAAAAAGTAACTGGACTTTGTTTTTTTTTCTTTGAAAATATTTTGCTTCTCATCCAAAAAGCTTCTTCAGTTTATATTTTCATTTCGCACTCTGAAGGTCAGTCATTAGCTCTCTGAGAGTCCTTGTGGCCACTTGGAGTTATCTGTACCCTCAGAGTCACCTGAATAAGAGTGCACTGGGTGTGAAATCTTCTTGGTGCTGCTAAAAGGTCTGTGTTGTTGACAACAGATATAGTATCCCCCCTTTCTATTGTTCAATTTTAATGGTCTCTTTTGACCCCTCTTTCAAAGCAGTGGTCCTCTCTGTCCAGAATGTAGACTTTGCTATCTTCAAAAGACCTTTGGTCTTTGAAAGGCAGATGGACTACTGATTCTTTTCCTGATGGATTTATTATCCTATGTTGTGCCATGCATTTGTGAAAGAGCTGCTTTGTTTCTTTATGGTGGGCTGATTCAAGTAGCCTGAGTCATGAAAATTTGTGTCTTTGACATATAGTAGTAGTCTTTGACATATAATCGTAATGAAGCCCCCCCTTTATGGTTGCATGTCACGATGGACATTTGGCAAGATGTCCTCTTTTAACATTCCCTGTCCTCTGCTCAATGAATATGCAGGTTGTTAAGCAGAGCATAGGGAGCCTCGAGTGGAGGAGGCCTTGTTAGAGTAAGTATTGACCCGTTCACCTACCCCAGGCCTCCCAAGTCTTCTCCTATACCATGAGACATCCTATACTCAATTTTCTGCCCTTTAACTCCTGCAGTCCTCCCCCCCCCCAATCTTTGCATGTGCACACACACACACACACACCTAATCTCCCACAGGCCACTCCCCATTCTTGATCCCTGCAGGCTTCCTGTCTGCTTCAGTCTACCCTAGGCCCCATTACTCCTCCTCATTTGATTTTTGAAAAGCTCTGGCACTTTTTTCTTATCTGAAATGGGTTGATTTGTTACTCGGCCACCTGGTGCAATTCTGGAAGCAGCTGCCATCATAATGTTACTATGATACTGCCAGTGTCTGCCTGGTAATGTCAGTGTTTAGATTTGTCATTTAGATTGTTTGAAAAAGATATTTTCTGGAAAAAAAATAGCTATTCTGCAGAACTCTTTATCAGTCAGTCCCTTGCTTTATTCTGCACATTAAAGCAAAATATTTCTATTATTCTTAAGATTTCACCTGTTCATAATGAGTATGATATCTTTCTTGGATGGGGAGGTGGAGGTCTATCAACAAGGATTTCATGTCAGCATATTCAATATCTGCTTCTTCTGCAACTGTGATGGAGCACAGACTTGAAACATTGATACTGATTGGTATGGCTTTGACATCCACTCATTTTTTAAAATTTGAATCCAAGCACTGACTTTTGACATTTCTTTGTTAATGATTATGACAATTTCAATTCTTCTATGATTTCCTTTTCCAAAATGTGCTATTTCAATATCAGTTACGCTGAAAGTTCTCTGTAGAACTCTTGTATCAATTTTAATATTGTTAACAATCCAATGGCAAAAATTTCATTGACTGCACCAAGCATAAAAAGGCACTTGGTTTTTTCCCTTTTCTAATGGCAATCTACTCAAAAAAATTGCAAGAAGGAAGAAGAGGAGGGGATCATTACAGTAACCTGCAGAGAGATATGCTGGATTGACTTTGCTTTTTGTGAAACAGAAAAAAAATAAATTTATGATATATGATATTATGGTTAGACATGTGTTTATGTGTGTAAATGTGTGTAAATGACTTGTGTTTTTAACCTTAAGTGTGTAAATTTTTAATTTTATTTATAACTGTTGTAAAGAAAATTGGAAGCTCCTTCCTTCTTTCCTTCCTTCCTGCCTTCCCTCCCTCCCTCCTTCCTTCCTTCTGTCCTTCCTTTTAGCTGTTTCTTTGATTTCCTTTTTATTTTTCCCTTACATTTGTTTCTATTAATTTAACTGCTTTCTTAACAGTTTTAATGCAATTAAAATAGACCATTGCAGGGTAAAATATATATCTGCTTTTCTTCTAAATTTTTATTGTTATATGAAATAAAAATTGTAGGAAATCAACTATAAAAGTCATGGGCTTTTTATCTGGACATTTAGAGTTCCAAGATATGAGCAATAAATACGTTGTATAAATATGATATAGTAAACTGCTTAAGGCCTAAAGAAATGTTAAATATTATTGTTTTCTTTATCTTTGAGTGTATCATTTTCTTCAGACATCATGTCCAAAGTCTTAGTCAAATATTTAGGCATAAATGAAAACAGAGAAATAAGGAACAACAATGAAATCCCATTTTATCCTTATTCTTTTAAAGACTTTCTCTGTGACCTTGAATAACTCAAGCTATAATTGTACCCTGATTTATCTGTGTGCATGAAGTGGGGAAATAATTTTAGGGGATCCTTTATTTGCAGCTTTTGAAGATTCTATGTTGATAGCCTGTCACATTAACTGTTGAGTGGCAGAGGATGTGAAAGAAGAAGGGCAACAAAGTGATGAAGAAAATGTAGATGGGACAAAGGGAGTAATGAAACATGAAGGCAAAAAAATTAAAATTCATTCATAAAATAATGAGTCAATTAAGGAGACTGGAACAGAAATGAATAGCAAAAGTAGAGAAAACAACAGAAGAAAAAAATGTACTTTGCTATGTAGATTTATGCAAATATGAAATACACAGCTGCAATTATCTGATTCTAAACAGAGGATAAAACTAATGATTCTTTGTGTTGTCTGATTAACTCTTACAAGCAAAGTGAAGTGAAGCGAAACGTGGAAAAATATTAATTCAGATTGAAAAAAAAGGGAAGGGAAGCTGCAATGTTCAACCCTCTCCAGATGGAAGAGAATCAGACCTGCTGGTCAGCTGTGGTAACCTATGAGCCTTACAGCGTTAATAGCCTGTGAGAAATAAATATTCTTCCTTTACTTCCCAAGGAATTCATTTCTATAGACAAGTAATTGCACGTATTTCTCTCAGGGGCTTATGACTTGATTGGCACTGGCACTCACTAGTACTTCTCATGTTACCTAGTTACGTAATGAAATGTCTGTGAAAAACATCAAACTTCAGAGAGCACAAAGAATCCAGGTGATTGGTTTGTCTCAAGCAATTGAAAGCATACAAATAAAAGAAGGCACAAACACCTGAAAATATAGAGCAGTTCTTTTCTCATTTTTGTAGAAGATTCAAATATTAGTTTTAACATCACACAAACACAGGTTTTTAAGTTGGAATTTAAGTACCCAAAGAGCTCACGTTTCTAACATCTGTGTTTAGGAATAAAAGTTTCCATAGGTGCATAATCAGTGGTGGGATTCAAATTTTTTTACTATCAGTTCTGTGGGCATGGCTTGGTGGG
The DNA here is from genome assembly GCA_015471245.1 of Laticauda colubrina. Lineage (NCBI taxonomy): Eukaryota > Metazoa > Chordata > Lepidosauria > Squamata > Elapidae > Laticauda > Laticauda colubrina. The sequence goes on along the minus strand of BLBF01000003.1, from coordinate 110,240,461 downwards.
TGTGGTGTGGCTTAGGGGGAGTGGCAGGGGAAGGATATTGTAAAATCCCCATTTCCTCCCCACTCCTGGGGGAAGGTTACTGCAAAAATCCTATTTCCTCCCCAGCTAGCTGACCTGATTTCTCCTGTGCAAGGCAACCAAAGAAGACCCAGCTGATCAGCTGGGACTCAGGAGGTAGAGTATAGATGGGAATGGGGCCAGTCAGAGGTGGTATTTGCCAGTTCTCCAAACTACTCAAAATTTCCTCTACCTGTTCTCCAGAACTGGTCAGAACCTGCTGAATACCACCTTTGTGCATAATGATAGTTCAATTCAACTCTTATAATTTCATTATTTGAAGGCTTGTAATTTAGTTAACATTTATAACATATTACTTTCTGAGGGGTTCTTGGTGCTCTCTGAGCTTGCTTGTTTTCTTGCAGGCATTTCATTTCCCTAACTAGGTAACATCATCAGTGCTGGGGTAATAAAACATCTGCAAGAAAACTGAGCTACAAATATTCTTCTGTACCACATATCAATTTCTTACACAACTTACCTTGGGTGTATATATTTGTGCAGTGGATTGTCTCTTTTCAGCTGAAAGCCCTGATAAAGTTGTATATTATTGTCCAACAAGCAAAATACACATTCATATGCAGTTTTGTCAAATTTGAAAATGACTTGGATTCCTTTTCCCTGTGATTTCATTGCATTATTTGAAAAATAACAAGACCGTGTAGGGAGCAGCCCCTTATTTTCCCAGTGTGGCACAGCTGTCTCCTACAATTTCCTGGGTTTTTTTATTTTTAAGTTATTGGGTTTTTTACCTTTTGAAATGGAAGAGACAAAATGTGAATTGAATTGATCTCAGGAGAATGAACCCCAGCAATTGGAGTCAACCAAGTTGTGCGTAATAAGATGGATCTAGGATATGCAACCTCAGTTTTATAGACCTCGATAGAAAATTGTTGTGATCAAATGAAAAGAACCACTGCTCAGAGGTGGGAAAAAGTTTGTAATTCTGTTTAAAAACATCATATTTTTCTTTCAGTATGGGGCAGCTCTGTATGTCTTATGGTTAAGGCTGACCTAGTTTGCTCAAGGAACAATATTTACAGGCTGAAAAAAGAAAAATGGTGGTCTCTCTATAGGTAGAATACCATAACTTTATCTCCATATGCATGAATATGCCTGATGAATATATTTATAGATGAACATGTGTAAATGAGTTAAATGAAAAAGGCAAAAATGTGCTGATGTGACTCTACCTGGAAATGGGCAATGGATTATATATACTTTTTATGTTATATTATATTATATTATATTATATTATATTATATTATATTATATT
>BLBF01000003.1:110222327-110232473 GCA_015471245.1 Laticauda colubrina | reverse complement strand
ATAGATAGATAGATAGATAGATAGATAGATAGATAGATAGATAGATAATAGAATTACTTAGTGTGTCTGTGATGCTAGGATACTAATGTTGTCCTTCTTCATGTCTTCTGTGATGTAGTTTCCCTGTTAGAATTGAGTAGCAATTCTGGATGGAGATTCTGGGTTAGGAAAACTGGTTTTATGGCATGTTCCCCATTGTGAATACGAAGGAGGTAGACTGAGGTCAATGATGTGGAACAGAATGAGCTAAAATGATTTATGCCTCTGATGTGAGATCCTGCAGGACCAGTCATTGCAGTCATCATTTCAGCCTATCAAATATTGTGAAGTGTATTCTTTAAATATGAGATAGGAATATGTTTGAGCTTAGACAAAATAAAAGTGGAGGGTCTCCCTGTAACAGGATATTTTTCTGGGATGCTTAAAGGTAGAGCAATGGATTTGGATATTTACGAACAAAAAAGCTGTGCATTATGTCCCATTGTGTTTTTTCAGGTAGCTGGCACTGCTGTCATTCTCTGGAGTATGAAACTAGATGAATTGAAGGATAATTTAGAAGTGATCATCTTGCTCTGATCAAGATGATTACAATATATATGGAGGTGGTAGCATAGTGTAAGCAGTCAACTCATATGGCAATGGAATGTACAGATAGACACATGACTCATTTTATTTATTTGTATTATTACTTATTTATTAAATTTGTTTGCCACCTATCTCACTGCAGTTCACCACAGCTTACAAATAATGCTCTTTTATTTCAATCATTGATCAACACATACAATAGAGAGAATAGCAACATATAGTTACAGAGTTCATTTGTATACAGTCATTTTATGTATGAAGCATGCTTTCATAAATTTGTTTCTAGGCATCATGTCTAGCAAGAATTGTATGATGTGTATGAATGTGTGTGCGTGCATGTGTATGTATGTGTTCAAAAATTTCTTTTTGAAACTTTAATTAAATGTGAGATTTTCAAATTCTGTAAACTCTGTAATAGCACATCAGCTGTTGATTAAATCTCATAAACATCACAACAGTGGATAAGATATAGAATAAACCAGAACCTGGAATCCAATAAGTAGCTTCTTAAGCTTAAAATAGTAATATTCCTGAGATAATTAGCTATAGTAAAGCTTAATAAAGCACCATATTTCTGTTTCTTCAGATGATAATATCCCTTATGTATTGGTGAGTTACTTCTCCAAATATATCACAGATTTCAGCATATTTATGATAATGTACCTCTTTTCCATAATTTTTACTCAAGACCAATAGTTTACTTAGAGCATTACAAGGCCAAACCCAGGGGAAGGAGAATGGTCTGCCAGAATTTTAGAACACTGGCTTTAAAACCTCATCTCAATCATATATGATTTTGTTTCAGCCCTATAAGGCATGCCAAACTAAGAAGCAGACACCAGATAGATCAAAAGCTTCTTTTATTAGAAAGCTATAGTGTCAGAATCTAGGAGAATTCTACGGTCTTGCTTTCCTCCTCATCTTATCTGGATGTGCAAATGGGATGGGGTGGGGCTGTCTGAGGTGGTTTTTTATAAAGCAGTTTCTTGGTCTGGGTTCAAACCTTATTTATCAGATTATTACCTTAGTAATGGGTCATCTTTTAAGGTCATCCTGTATACTGACCACAGTTTCTAATTTTATTTAAAACACATTATTATCCTAATAAGACGTTCCTTAGCAATTCATTCTTTTGTGTGATTAAAATAGACAAATAGATTGATACAATAAATAGACAGACAGACAGACAGACAATACATATATACACACATGTAGATACTATTTGAGCTATTATGTACATAATATTTGAGCCATAAAATTTGCCATAACTACCTTTAAAGTCAAAAATATATATTGGCCCCTGGTATGTACAACAATTTAATTATAGCTAATATGCTCCTAATATCCTTACATTTCTGACTTTCAGGCCAGATTCAGACCTAAAACAAATCATATTTTCTCATATGGACAGGGTGTTGTGCTTGTCTTTTTATGTCTTCTTCTTGTCCTTTTCTTCTGCATGCTGATTGGGACTTTCCATTTTCAGTAGAAAGGGAAGGAAATGCATATATATCTCTTCAAATGGAAAGGAATTATTGTGTTCTATTATCTCTGGTTGGCATTTCAATCTTTGTCTTATGCTTGTGACTGAATTAAAAAAAATACAAATTACTCAAAGTAAAGTCAGTTGTTGATACAAATTAAACATATAATTACCCACATTGTTTAAGAACATTAGAGTCATGACCTCTGTCCTAAAAGATTAAAAGCAGCAATGGATAATATTGGAATAGTACCATTTCAATTAATTGCAGAACAAAAAAAGTGAGCTTGTCTTCTGCATGCCAAGCTAAAGGCAAGTTACTAGCTATATACTTTGTTTGGCCTTATGTCCAATAACTTCTCAATTTTTGCAGGCCAAGGCCAAGAGCAAAAAACCCAAATTGATTGGAATGCTTTTACACAGTTTCAGGCTTTTCTCTAAGTCACTACAATGCATCTCAAAATATTTTCAACCTTTTCTTTTGAAGCCAAAGTGAGGGTTGGATAGAAGAGTAAACTTGATTTCTGATACAATTTGACCTAATGACAAAAATCAGCTTCTCTCTCTTATATGGCCCAAAGTTTTAAACTCTGTGTTTCTTTCTTATACTTTTATTCTGTAATAGGCTTGGAACCACCATTTTTGCAGAGTTTTTTTTTTGTTCTAATTAGCTACAAATTGTTTACAAAATGGCCCTCTCTGCTTTCCAACATCCCATTTCCTATCTTCCCAGTTTTCTCCTTGATACCTGGTTGTTGAAACCTGGGTTGGTAGCTCATATGCAGGTTTGATGCATAAATATATTTATAAGCAGAAACATGGCCTGGTATGATGATAACTTGCTTCAAGATAATAACTTGAAGAACCTTTTCTCTGGTTGGCATCTTTATATGATCTCTGTATATCTCTGTCTTGTTCATGATCAGTACACTGATTGCTGACAAAAGAGAGTTGCTTGGTTTCACATATTTAAATGGTCATAATTTTGTTTGGTTTGTTCATTTGCTGTTGGGAGTATCTTGGTTTTTGAAGATTCATTCCATAAAAATGGTGCAAGTACTCAATAGAGAATTATTTCCTCATGCTTTAATTCTGTATAATTTTTAAATTGCTCTTAATTTACTTTAATGGCTTTTGTTGTTATTGCTTTGGCTATTTATCTGCATGTGTTGTGTTTAATTATTTTTAACTGTGAGAAGAATCCAGAATCAAGGGGGCTCGTGCAAGATGGGTGGTTATATAGATAGAGCAAATCAGTAAATATTGCAAACAAATTAATTAACATTACTTTATTTCAAATGGCTTTTTATGATCAAAAGAAATCTTAACATTTAAATCAGAAACTATAATGTGACCAAAAATCAAATTAGATATTTCTCACATTTCATGTATCTTTTCCTTAAGGAACAGATTTATGTAAGTTACATTAGGACTACAGCATTCCTAGATTACTATACATAAGTTGTAAACAAGACAGGAAAAACAGGAGGACATATGAGAAGAGTACATTTACAGACTGAGTATTTTTTTTGTTCTCTGTGTTTGTGTGAACATAATGTCTTGGAAATTCTTTTTGAGTTTTCAGCAGAAAGGCTAGATGATAAACATAAGGATGTCGCTCTTATGTTGTTTCTCTAGCACCATTTGTTCCAGCAAAATAAAAGAATCATACATGATGAAATGTAAGTGTAAAGTTATATTAGATATTGCATGTAATTTTAAGTTATTGGTATACTCTCATGTGTATGTGGATACACATACTCTGTCATGTTTAGTACACAGACGTTAATTTGCTGAATTATTGGCTTGGATAGCATCCAAACTAGAAACTTGATGGGTGAACAAATTCCTGAAAGCTACAGGCTGCTGTACCTTACATAGTCTTGTTTTCCTTTCATATCGCTAAGTGCTCTCCATGGTCCTTCTGCTTCCATATCTTCAGTCTTTAAATAATGCTGCAAATGATCTTCGAGGCTCAGTGCTAGCTTCTTTTCCGTTGCATATCTGAAATAAAATATATCTTCTCATCAGGTTTGTACATATTTATGTCATTGTAAGTTTCCAGTTATCACTGAATGAACCCAGTCCATATGAATATAAGATAGACCTGTCAGGTCTCAGATCTTTCAAGAAATGCAGTTAAGATCTCCCCACTGTGCCACTTCATCAAATATCCATGTCCTCAACTGATTTGGCCAGATTGAGAAAGGAAACTTGGAAGGTGCAACTCTTCATAGGAGAAGCTACAGTTTCCAATAAACAGGCAGTGCAAAGAACCATAGATTTTGGCATACAGATTCCAATGCAGGCTAGAATGTTTGCATTCATTGTCAGCTTGTAACAGCTAACACAGCTGACTTTAGTTCACTTTGGTTTCATTTAGCACACTTTTTGAATTTAGTTTCAAGAAATTCTTCATACAAAAGTATTGCTGCAAAGAGTTGCTTGGACAAAAAAAGTAATTGATTTCTTTGTAATCATCATAGACCAGCAAAAGGAGAGCAGAGGCAGGATTTGATGAATATTTTACAAAGGCACCAGAAGAATGCTTGAAGCAAGAGATATATTCTCATTACATGGGAAACGCTGATACAGACAGAAGGAAACCAGAAAATATATGTCAGCTTTACATTTTTCCCATGTTACCATGTTTCTCCAACAATACGGCCTCCACCAATAGAAAGGTCCAGCATGATTTCGAGGCATGAGATGAAATTAAGCCTCACCCCCAAAATTTAGGCCTATTTAAACCATGAGTTTCCCCGCCATTTCTCACATTGTTCGTTAGAACTACATGAGGTGAAGAGAAATGGGGGGGAAGGGCAGGGGGGAGAAAACTTGCATTTAGAAGTGCCCTGCAGGTAGCCTAGGCTAGAATACCCCGATCTACTGATAGAACATCAGCCGATAGAAGCTCCCCGAAGGCAGAATCCCCAGCTGCTTCAGGGCATGGCATGGCTGCCTATGTCCCCTCGCCTTTAGGCAGTCTTTCAGGCGATGGAAGCTCCCCAAGTGCAGTCACCAGTCACTTCGATCAGCCGGTAGAAGCGGCCTCAGGGTGAGCACACACACACACTCCCTTCACTGCGAGGCCACTTCTATCAGCTGACAAAAGCTCCCTGAAGGTAGAATCCCCAGCCACTCCAGGATGTGGTGTGGCTGCCCATGTCACCTTTAGGCAGTCTCTTTTGGGCGATGAAAGCTCCCCAAGTGCAGTCACCAGCCACTTTGATCGGCTGGTAGAAGCGGACTTGGGGCAAGGGGAGTGTGTGTGTGCACTTGCCCTGAGGCTGCTTCTACCAGCCAATCGAAGTGGCTGGTGATTGCACTTGGGGAGCTTCCATCGCCCTAAAGACACTGCCTAATGACGAGGGGACATGGGCAGCCATGCCATGCCCCGAAGCAGCTGGGGACTCTGCCTTTGGGGAGGTTTCGTTGGCCTATAGAAGCAGCTTCGCAGTGAGGTATGTGCGTATGGGCCACTGTAGGTGGGGGAGGAAATTAAGTCACCCCCGAAAAGATGGCCTAGCCATTTTTTCGGGGGTCAAAAAAAAATAAGGCCCGGCCTTATTTTGTGAGAAACACGGTATTAGTAATAAGAGACTTAATCAATGCAACTTTTTACATATATGTTTTCTTCAGATTTCATAAGTGTTATTTTTAATGTGAAAGTTTCTTGAAACCACAAAGCACACATCTGAAAATAGCAAAAGCCATCAAGCACTATCATTATTGCAGTTGAATTCTATAAAACAGAGTTGAGAAACACATCAAACATGACAGGGTTTTGTTAAACAGTTTTCTATCTTTATTTTATAGAGTTGCTTTTTTTAAAAAAAATCCTATTAAAAGAGAGAATTGATTTTTTAGAGTTTGAGATGAAATCAAATTTTTTATTGTGTTAACTTTGCAATAGCTATTTGAACCTGACAAAATTTTGATCTGATCATAACTTTCCTTAGCAAATGATTGAGTATTGGACTTCTGCTTGAAAAATTAACTTTACAATTGAAGCATAGATGGTTAAGGTTTTGAATGATAGCTGGTAATAAGAGAGGAGAAAAGGCTGTACTGGCCATTAAGGTTGATAAGAATATGTAATTGTAATCTGAAGATGGGTTAGAGAGAAATTTGAGTAGTATTTGAGAGCATTGATAGCCAGTTAAGGTGCTAGGCTACAAGTCAGAAGACTCTGAGTTCTAGTCCCACCTTAAGTTCCCTTTCCCCACCTCTCTCTCTCTCTCTCTCTCCCCCCCCCCTCCCCCCCCCCCTATCTGTCTCTCTCTCTCTCTCATGTTGTGGCAAAAATAGGTGGAGGAAGTAATATTAGTTCTGTTAACTGGCTTGAATTATTTTAAAAAATAATAAAGGCAGGAAATAAATATAAATATCTTAATGAGTTCCTTGGATTTCATACATTAAGGAAAAATCTACAATTATAACTACTGCTTTCAAATGACACATACAAACTATATTTAAAATGTTGAAAGATAAGTTATAAGGCACATGAAGAAATTTCCTACATAAAGAGATATAAATTTCATTGAAGCAGTATGTTTATTTTTAGAATGCACCATTACTCATAAGTAAGTTTTACAAATAAGCTTGTTGCTTGAAGATATTAGCATAAAAGTACAAATAGGCATAGTTTTCTAAAATATACCACTAAAATAATTATAAGACAGACATCATATTTATTTTATTGATTCAGGGAAAGTCTATATGGATTATTTTTCTAAAATGTCAGGATGTTCTATAAAGATAATAGTGTACATTGAGAAATTTGGCTATATTTAGATAGAATGTTCTAGTGGATATTGGAAAGTTCTTGAGTGTTCGTACATTGTAATCTTTCTTACCTGCAACTATGAACCCAGAATACATTTTATTAAAGTTCAAATACTTAGTGCTCTCAAAGACTACTAAGTTTACTCCTTGTCACCTGTACCAGATAGAACGGATTAGGAAATCAATTCCAGAGGCAGTAGGAAGGTGAATTATTTTTACTGACAGCAGCTCTTGTAGATTAGGAAGTGGTCCGTCTGAGCCTCTTCCACATATTTTATGCCTATTGTGGACTTAATATGTTGTTGCTTTGGTGTCAGATCTCATGTATTTCCATCAAAATAATCTTCAATGTTCTCTACACTCCTTTTTCATAAGAGTGCTCCGTCCATGTTCAAAAATTATCTAAACAGGCCTGTGTATGTAGTGTTACATGACACAATTCCTCTCCACCGGTGGTTCTTAGCTCTCTGTAAAGCAATATAAAATACATATTTACCACTCTTTCATAAGAAGAATAAACCTATCTTTAAAAGCAGTTTGACTTAACATGGAGGAAGGTGCAACTTATAAGTGGAGGGTGATTTCTGTCACTCTGTACAGTCACCCAAATCTTGTCAGCTGTAATGTAGGGTCTGGTACAAGAAGAGTTTCCCTCCTGCCACATTGTGCTCATCAGCTCTAACAGCTTTAGGGACAGGAAAGATGGCAAGAGAAGGGAAGTTGCCTTTTTACTCAAAAACTCTCCAATTCCCAAAGTCAATCCAGAAGATTGGAGACTTGAGGACTTTGAAGGGGAGCCAACAGTGGTCTCATTTCTGCCTCTTTCTCTGGCCCCAACTATCATCAGTGGAATGTTTACCACCAGATGGTGATATTTGTTGATGCGGGAGGGAAACAAAAGCATAGCAATTTACCAATCACTTTCACTAATGTGCCCTGCAGAGAGTTAATAATGCACTATTTCATGAAGACATTACTCAATGTCATTCATGCCTTACTCACCTCTTGGTTGAATAAGCTCTCCATGAGGTTGGCCTTAAAGACTATTTGAAAGCTACACTGGCATGGACTTCAATGGAACAGATGATTTGCAGGCTGTCTGTTTGGGAGCTACACTGACTATGTGATTCAAAGGCTGGTCGTCAACTTGAAAGCCCTTCATGGTTCAGGACATAGATATCTGCAGGACTGCCTTCTCTCATTAAGTTCCAGCAAACTCTCTTGGTGATCTCTAATAACTCCTCCCTTCTTGTCTTCAGAAAAGAGGAAAAAGGTCCTTACTTCCCCAAGCTAGGGGAGTGGGTTGTTATGATTATCTCTCTGGATGATGGATTGGCTTGCATTGATTTTAATCATTATTCCTACTTTTATGTGGCTAGGCCACATGGTATATTGTTTTTAACTGGTCTGTTTTTAATTTGAATGTTGATTGCTTGGAGTTGTCTGTAAACTTTAAGTAAATCTTGTTTAGTGACTACAATTTGGTTAATAAGTGAAGAAGTCACTAAATGAAACTGTGACTGTGTTTACAATTGTATTTCAGCTCTTCTCTGCTTCACAAACTTGTGGTTTTCCTTTTTTCTTTTTCATTACCATTACTTTTTCATTGACAAAGTAATTGTAAATGATAACTGTCTGAGCCAATCAGTAAAGAAGGACATCCTGTGAATAAAATGTATCCTACAGCAGGATGGGGATCAGTAGCAAGAGCAACATTTGCGTCAGTCTCCATTTTTGCCAGTTTAAAGATTACTGCAGAGCATTTGGGAAATGTTTACATCTGATTCTGATGAATTATACAAAACCCATGTGGAAATAGGAAGACAAAGTGATAAATCAATTCTGTATCATTATAAAATGCAGAAGCCCAGCCTCAGTTCCACATGTGGAGAATGTCCTGACATGATTTGACTACTTGACATGAAGACCATTTCAACCAAAAATAGGTGCTGAATTTATCTGTTACTTATTTAATAAAACAAACATTTTAGAAAATTACTGATATCAACACAACATGAAGCAGCAACAAGAAGAATGGAAATTATTGAACTAAAATATGACTCAAATGTATAAAGTTCCACCTGGATTGGGAAAAAAATTAAGATCAGACTGTACCTTAACATAGCAAAACAGGGAGAAAGATAGGTAATTAATACACAGTTACTAGGATACAACATAGGCTGTCATCAGTTTTCTCCTCTTTTCCCCTAAATTAACCTTGCACATCCCTTTTGTTCTGAAATTTCCCCTTCCCCCCAAGTCAAATCTGGGAATGCATGGATAGTTATAGAAATTAGACAAATCTAGTAACATCCATTCTGTGAAAATCCAGTAGAGTGGATTGCAATCAGAGTGATTGTATTTCAACTCTCTAAAAAATATTCTGCTTTGATCTGTGGTGATTTTGGTATAATATTGCAGTCATTTTGCATCCTGTGTTTTTTCTATAGTTTTAAATTCATTCACTACTGGATTTACTAATTTGTGGAATATTTTAAAGCTATACTGGAGCTTTTGTGCAGTTCTCAAAATAAAGAAATATTTCTGTCTAACATATAGATTACTTCTGTCCAAATGTCTTATTTCTAACATTTTAATAGAATGATACATGTAGAAATCCTTGAAGATTATATTCAGCCTGCATTTTAAATGAATCAGATGTATACTTGTAAGACTAACTTGCAAATTGGAATGGTTTATTTTTCACTTTCCTTTTTTCTTCATAATCTGTATAAGTATTACTGTTCAAGAATTATCCAGCCAATTCTCTATCTAGATTCTCAACTGTGGGAGTAACCTAGCTATATTAACATTGGTCACACTGACTGGTTTGTATTCAAGAATATAAATGGAGAAATTATTAAACCTGCTACATGACCCTTCTTCTCTCCCACCCTCCCTGCCTGCTTCTTTTTATCATTCAACTCTTTCCAAATTTCTAATTGTCTAGATCAGGGCTATCAAATTCCCTGCCTGTGGGCTGGATGTGTCACACATTGGCCACACCCATGCCCAGTTTGGTGAAGAAGTGGAAAGTCCCAATACATCATGTGACACCACCGTGATGATGTGAGCTTGACACTCCTAGCTAGATAGATGAACTTTGCACATACCATTTCAGCCTGAAATCACAAAAGACATTTTATGCTACAATTTTGCAAGCTTTCAATCTCCAAACTCCAGAAAATGTGGAATACATCTCATGGCATGGCAAGGCAAGGCAAAGCAAGACAAGGCAACAGAAAGGAAGGAAGGAAGGAAGGAAGGAAGGAAGGAAGGAAGGAAGGAAG
>BLBF01000003.1:110191037-110217067 GCA_015471245.1 Laticauda colubrina | reverse complement strand
GGGAAGAAAAAGAGGTGGCCAAGAAGCGTCTGGGTCCGAAAATGGATCGGTAGAAGAGCAGAGTACGGACTGTACAACAAGCTGATGGTGGAGCTCAAGAACGAAGACACTCGGGCGTTCCAGAACTTCATGAGGATGCCTCCAGCCATGTTTGACGAAGTTGTGCAGCGCCTGACACCCAGGTTGACCAAGGCAAACACCAACTTCCGGCCCAGCCTGGAACCTGGGCTCAAGGTGGCACTCACTCTGCGCCACCTGGCCTCAGAGACCACCTACAAAAGCATGCAGTACGGCTGGAGGGTGTCACACAACACCATCAGCATTGTGGTCAGAGAAGTGGTGCAGGCCATCATCGAAGAATACAAGGAGGAGCTCCTCCAGTGCCCCTCCACTGAAGAAGGCTGGAGGAAAGTTGCAGAACAGTGGTATCAGAGGTGGAACTTCCCACACACCGTTGGAGCCATAGATGGAAAGCACGTGGCCTGCAAAGCTCCAGCCAAGTCGGGGTCCACTTATTTCAACTACAAGGGCTTCTTCAGCATCATCCTCTTCACCATGGTTGATGTTGACTACAAATTCATGTACATCGAGGCTTCAGGCTACGGCTCATCTTCAGATGCCCAGGTATACAACGCCAGTCACCTCAAGGAGGGGCTGGAAGGCAACCTCATCATGGGCTTCCCAGATCCAGACCCCCTGCCCAACGACATGCAAGATGTGCCCTACTTCATCATGGGGGATGACGCCTTCTCCCTCAGAACCTACCTCATAAAGTCCTACACCTCCAGACTCCTCACCCGTGAAGATAGGATCTTCAACTACAGGCTGTCCAGGGCAAGGCGGGTGGTGGAGAACGCCTTTGGCATCCTGGCCAACAGGTTCCAGGTACTTCTCACCAACATGCAGCATCACCCAGAGACCGTGAGGAGGATCGTGGAAGCTTGCTGCATCCTGCACAATCTCATGCGCACCCGCTACCCAGTCTTGCAGAACAGGCTCGTGGACCCTCAACAAGGCAATGGGGACATGGAGCCTGGGGAATGGAGGCAAGGGTGAAACCTGATCGACACTCAGGACATGCAAGGCCACAACAGAGCCACACGGGAAGGGAAGAAGCAACGCAACCTCCTGAAACACTGGTGCAACTCCCCAGCTGGAGCGGTGGAGTGGCAAGACAGGATGGTAGATGCTTAATGGATGCTTCCTTCAGCCTGTCTCATCACACGGATGAGATTGGGCCATGTATGTTGGGTGGGCCTACAATGAACAGGGCGTTTAATAAAGAGTTGTGTTTGTGTTCAAATGTGTGGATCAATGCTTACATTGTTATTGATAAAAAAGGGCCATAGGTGTGGCACCTGGGAGGGTAGACCATACAGTCCCACTATGCTTGCACTGGAGGTTTATCTATCCCACAGCTATTACCCATCCCAAAGGTATCCCTGCTCATTCCACAGGTATCCCTGCCCACCCCACTGCTATCTTAACCCATCTCACAAACATGCAAAGGCTTAAGCCAATTCTAAAAGTTTCCACCAAGACTTTTTAAAAAAAAACAAATGAAGCAAGTGTGTGAATTAAAGATAAACTTTATTGAACAACAAGCTGTAAAACAAAAATCCCCCAAGTCAAGTGTCCAAATAAAGTCCACAGGTAGCCAGCTACCCGGTCTCTGGCACTCTTCTTGGTCACTCGGAGGTGTGCCCAGTCTCAGGGGTGAAGGGTCCAGGTACTGTGGTGGTGGGTGGTGCTGGAGTGCCTGGCCTCGAGAGGACAACAGGGGACGGTGTGTTGAGAAAGCTCTCGGACAGCTGGCTCAGCCCCATGATGCTGAGAGGTCCTTCCTCCATGCCATGGGGTGTCAGCCCCAGTACTGATGACAGATATACTGAGGCCGGGCTTGGCTGTGGGGTGGAGGAAGGAGTAGTGTAGTGGGGCTGTCTGCTCTGCAGCTGGGTGAGGACTGGCGTGGGTGGCATCATTGGCATGGGTGGCATCGCTGTCGGCATCATTGTTGTGGGTGACATTGGTGGTATCAGTGAAACAGGTGGCAACGGTGTCGCCCGATGACTCTGTGCCTGGACTGGGAAGGGCTGCTGCCTGTGCTGCTGAACCTCCTGGTAGTCGTAGCCCTGGTAGGTGAGAGCCTGTGGGAAGCCTTGGAATGGGAGGGACATCACCTGGGGTGGAGAAGCAGACCTGGACTGGGTGGGAGCAGGTTCCTCTGGGTCTGGAGGGTTGTGAAGCAGCGCGGTGATCCGGTCCTTACCAGCTGGTACTGTGGATCCGCCATTTCCTTGAGGGTCTGGTTGACATAGGTGAGGAAGGGCTTGCGGTTGGAGGATGAGGAGTCGATGTGGACCAGCTGAGAGAGGAGATCTATGCTGGTGCGGATGGTGTCCCTGATCTCCAGCATGACAGTGTGGCTCTGCCCCTCCTGCTGTCCGGCTCTCTGCCTTTCTGCGGAGACGGAGCTGGAGGGGGTGGATGCAGCTAGGACTGTGGTGGACTCGATGTCTCCTTTCTCCCACCGCACCAGGGAGTCCTCTATGCACTCCACCATGCTTACCACACCTGTCCGTGGGTTCTCTGCCGTGGCACACTCCACAGAAACCTGCCTGGAGACAGGGACTGACTCTCGGCCGGAAGAGGACTGGCTCTCAGCAGGCTGCTGAAGAGAAAGGGTCGTGAGAGGGGCTGCTGGTGCTTCTCGGTGGCGGACTTCACCCTCCAAGAAGCTGCACCTGGCCATGACGTAGGTCTCTCTGTCTGTCAGCTTCAAAGTGTCCTGGCCAGATTTCTTCAGGTGCAGCTTCCCGTACCAGGTGTGCATGTGCTTCCACCAGCCGAGGAGCACCTCCGAAGTGTAACCTATACTCTCTGCCCTCTATCTCCAAGCAGCCTGCTTCCACTTGTTGTCCCTGTACAGCCGGTGTCCCTTCCGCCACAGATAGTCGTTCTCTCTCAGCCACTCCAGCACCTCATCCTCGTGCGCCTCCTCAATATAGTATTGCCTCCTCTCCTGTTGTTGCATACGCCTCTTCCTCCCTTTGGCTGGACCAGATGGGCCCTCATCAGAGGGGCTCCCAGGTAGTAGGGGCTGCTCCTCCACACCACCAGCAGCAGCAGCAGCAGCAGCAGCAGCAGAATCATCATCATCATCATCATCATCATCATCATCCTCACCAGCAGGATCATAATCATCATCATCATCATCATCATCATCATCACCAGCAGCAGCAGTGGCAGCAGCAGCAGCAGGACCAGGATCAGCAGCAGTAGAGTAAGTCAGCAGGGCCAGCAAGTCCAAGAGCACGAGCAGGACCAGGAGCACGAGCAGGACCAGGAGCACGAGCAAGACCAGGAGCACGAGCAGGACGAGCAAGTCCAGGAGCACGAACAGGTCGAGCAGGACCAGCAGAACCAGGAGCAGCTTCAACAGAGTCAGCACCAGAAGAAGCCCCAGCACCAGCTGAAGCACCACCGCCAGGAGCAGCTTCAGAGAAGCCCCAGCAGAAGCAGAGTCAGGGGCAGGGGGCGGGAGGTTGGCTCTGTCCCTCTTGCCAGGGATGGCGGCAGGTTGCTGAGGCTTTCGCTTCCTCCCCATGGTTGTGGGGTTGCTGGCTGGCAGGGAGGCTGGCAGGCACCAAGGCTGGCAGGAAGGCTGGCAGGAAGGCTGGCAGAAAGCCTGGCAGGAAGGCAGGCAGGCAGGCACCAAGGCTGGCTGGAAGGCAGGCTGGTAGGGCAGGCAAGGAACTCGAAGTGTCCAGCAGCAGGTCTTTCCTCGGAATGCTGGCCACGTGCGAGCTGCTTCCCTTTATATCCGGGGGGCTTACGTAATGCTTCCCCCCTGCATGCTCAATTAACGCTGTTCATCCGTTCGGCTTCCGCTGTGCATCCGTTAGGCTTCCGCTGTGCATCCGCTTTATCCACTGTGCATCTGCTGTGCATCCGCTTCATCCGTTCGGCGTCCGTTCTGCATCTGCTGTATCCATTCCGCATCCGCTTTGCTGAGGCCTCCCGGAAGCCCTGCGGTTGCGCCATCCGCTCCCATCTGCTTCCATCTGCTGGGCTTCCATTCCGCATCCGCTTTGCATCCGCCCCGCGTCCTCCCCGTGTCCGTGTTATCCGCTCTGGTTATGCAAATGTTTGCCCCTTTTAAGAGCGGATAACAACGGATGGAACATTTTGCTTGTCCGCTGTGTCCTTAAACTTTATACTGCCTTCATGGTTTTTGCAAAAGATGGCATTGATGACTTTGCAGTTTGTCTGAAGGATGTTTTGAGGTTTATCAAAACGTCTCTCATAACCACCTCTCTTCCACCTTAGTATAGATAGAAACACATTAGCTTTACTTTGGTATTATTGTTGTTCTTGAATTGATCGCTGTTATCTTTTTCTTTCTCTTCTTCCTTTTTTTCTCAGAATACTCCATATTTTGACTACCAGTGTCAAATATTTAATGTTAGGGTAAGAAAAAATGTCATTTTTTTTCATATGACCATAATCAGACATGACTTTACCCCTATCTAAAGCCTCTACCTCACCTCTTTTCTTGTTGAAAACATTAGTACTATGATTAATGATTGACAGGTACATCGTCAAGACAGCTAAACCAGGCCAGAACATGATGAAAAATGAAGCTGCCTTATTTACTAACAAATTCATTTAGCACCTATCAGCAGGCATGGAAGGACATTGTTTACAAAAACAAAGAGAAAAAATAGATACCAAACAATTGAGTGATATTTTCAATACAAACATACATACAAAGGCAGAACCTTGAAGTTAATGTTATTCTTGGGGTTATTATGTAAAGTGCTAATTGTGAAACCAAATTACCATTTTTAAAAACAGAATGCAGGATTGGAATATGTTGTGAAAGGAAGGACAGAAGAGAAAGGATTAAAAGAATGAAAAGATGGAGCAAACTGCCTGAAAGAAAATCAAGTGAAAATGCAAATGAAAATTGTTGGTTGTCTGAAAGAAAATTACTTTCACATGTCGAGAATCTAGCAAATTGGAGAAAGATTAAAAAAAAAAACACTATTTACAGGTCCCCATTTTACTTCCAGTAAATTAAAATCATCCTGGATCACCCTGTGCTGTGCTTGAATTTAGGATTTATTGTTCACATCGACTCAGAGCATAACACCAATAAATATTATTTTTTTGATCAAATGAGCATATGAAAATATATTTAAATATAATGTGAAATTTCGTGTATATTTGTTTCTTTAATAATACAGTGCAATGGTCTTATACATGAACAGCTCAGTGATAATGTATAATTATCACTTTATTTGATTATCACTTTATTTGAATGTATAATACATACATTCAAATAAAGAAACTTATCTAACTCATATATTTTGATGCTCCAAATAGCCCCACAGCCAGATTGATTTTAATGGCATGAGAAATTTAAGGGCTTTGAATTATCAGGTTTATGTAGCCACTTTAAGTTTTAAATGCCAATAAATAAATATTTATGTTCTCTTCACCTGCCCATATACTTTTGCCCACAAAGAAAATTGTGACATTTGTTACAGTGAATAAAGCATTCATTAATCTGAATGCAAAGAGATCTAATTGGTACACAGCTGGGAAAAGCCCTGATGGCTTACGAAAAAGCCACCAAAATCTAAACTGTTGTATTTTTTTGTGAATAACCCAAGGCCATGTCGTTCTGCATTGATGCGTACCTGCACATTTAAAAGAATTTGACCCCTTTTCAGTGCATTTAGACTATAACTACCAGAAGCTCCAACAAAGCATTGCTGGCTTAGAATTCTGGCATTTGTAGTATCAACACATCCAGAGGACAGCAAATTCCAAGAGGGCCCTTTAAGTCATATTTTGTTCGTAGGTTGATTTTCTTCTTGCTTATGCATGCATTTCAAACTGATGAAGGCTTTTACACAGTAGTGGGCTGCAACCAGTTTAACAACTGGTGTGGTGAGCATGCGGACCACTGTAAATGAAGCATTTAGAAGCTCAGCTGCTTACCTTCCAAGTCAGCAATGGTAAGTAGAACAGCGAGGAAGGGAAAATCAGCTCTGTCACGCAATTGAGATGAGCTAGAAAGCAGGAAATAAAGGACAGGGGCGGGTGGGCGGGGCCAGTTGATAGTCAGAACTACTAGTTTGCCTGAGCCATTCCGAACCAACAGCAGCCCACCACTGCTTTTACATTGAAAGAACTGTGGTGGCACAGTGGTTAGAATGCAATACTGCAGGCCACTTCTGCTGACTGCCGGCAACCTGCAATTTGGCAGTTTGAATCTCACTCAGCCTTCCATCTTTTCAAGGAGGGTAAAATGAGGACCCAGATTGTTGGGGGCAATAGGCTAATTCTTAGAGACGGCTGTAAAGCACTGTGAAGCAGTATGTAAGTCTAAGTGCTATTATTATTATAAGATACCATGCAGGTATTATTGAGGACTCTTTCTTGGAAAGGCTACATGGCTCTGCTTTGTAACTGGCTTTAAAGGGGAAAACTAAACTGCCTAAACTTGTACCAGAGGTGGTATTCAGCAGGTTCTGACCAGTTCTGGAGAACCGGTCGTGGAAATTTTGAGCATTTCGGAGAACTGGCAAAAACCACCTCTGACTGGCCCCACCCCATCTATTCTCTGCCTACCAAGTCTCAGCTAATTGGCTGGGTTTTCTTTTGTTGCCCTGCGCAGGAGAACGGAGCTGGAAAGCAAGTTAGTGGAGTGGGGAGGAATGCGATTTTGTAGTAATCTTCCCCCTGAAGTGGGGTGGGAATGGAGATTTTACAGTATCTTTCCTCTGCCACGCCCACCAAGTCACATCACTCCTAGCAAGCCACGCCCACAGAACCGGTAGTAAAAAAAAATTGAATCCCACCACTGACTTGTTACCACTGTTACTCATGTAAACAGGGAGCTCCTCTGATATTCAGAAAAATAATCTCTTTCAGTATTAATTAGGTCACATTTAGTCAGACAAACAGACATGTTATTTTACCATCTACATCTCATTTCGTTTCTGGGGACTGCTTTTTACCTGTAAAGCATGTTATGAGGAATTCTGTAATCTCAAACAAAGGGATAAAAAAAAAACCTCTGAATCTGCTTCTCGGTCCTTTTTTTTTTTTAGCCCATAACTCTATTAGACTGTATTCCAAATTTTATAGGAGTACAGGTGGTCCTCAGTTTATGACCATAATTGAGCCCAAAATTTCCAATGTTAAGCAAGTCAGTTGTTACAGGAGTTTTGTTCCATTTTACAACCTTTTTGACACAGTTGTTAAATGAAGGACTGCTACTTAACTGCATGTTCAGTGAATCATGCAGACGTTAAGTGAATCTGGCTTCCCCAGTTTACTTTCCTTGTCAGAGGCCTGCTGGAAAGGTTACAAATGGTGATCACATGATCCCGGGACAGTGCAACTCTCATAAATGCATGCCAGTTGCCAAGCACATGAATTTTGATCAAGTGACTGTGGGGATGCTGCAACAGTTATTTATTTATTTATTTGTTTGTTTGTTTGTTTGTTTATTTATTCAAGTGACTATAAGTATAAACATAGTTATGAATACATGAAATGGATACATATAAGAAAAATAAAAAGAAACAATAGGACAGGAATGGTAGACATGTTGGTGTGCTTGTGCACGCTTCCTACAGTGGTTTACCTTGAGTTTGCATCTATTGTGTGCTCTTGTATTGTTATGGTTGAAGCTGAAGTATTCAACTTCAACCATATAACATGAAGTATAACTGTAAAGACCAGTCATAAGTTAGTTTTCTATAATAGTACATGGCCTCACGGTAGCATGTAGTTTGATATTCAAGAAAGCAAGAGCATACAAACACATTACATCTAAATATGTGCAAGGCAACATGGACAGCTTTTTTTAAAAAAAATAGTTCTGTCCATCTGCTTCATCAAATGAAAATATTGTGATGGAAACCTTTTCAGGGTTCCATCCCCATTAACTTCAATGAGGGGAAAATATCTACAAAAGCTTGTTGACTTTACAGGCAAGAAGCCTCAATCTCTGTTTCTGGGAAAGAATAGTGTCAGAAATTCCAAATCCATCTCAGGTAAATGCCCTGGCATGGTCCCCTTTCAACTTTTTCTCCCAAATCTGCATCCCATGTCGATGTATCTTGCTAACAACTTCCATTCCTCCCTCATCCAGTAGCAATAGAGTTAGGATTTCACTGTTGAAGCATATTTATTAGTCAGTTAAAATTCATACAATTCCTTGATTAAGATTGCAGGTGACAGTCTTTTTAAAAAGAAAATGAAGGGTCGTGCTTGGAGAAGTGATGGTATGGCATGATGAATTAATTATCCAGGGAAGAGATACATTATCCTTCTGAAGCAACCTTTCTTTGAGATAGATGGATCTGTCTGTTATTTGTCTGTGACAACTTCTTATGTGCTCATTCTTTTTTCATTGTCTGTTTCTGTTTCCACATTAATTTGCAAACTAAGAAAGCAAGTATGAAAATTCACATTGAACTATGTATTTTGAATACATATTTATACAAAATGCACATTTCTGATGCTGCAGAAGTATACATTATTACTTAGAACTGCCTGGGAATTATTTTTGGGTAAGTGTATTCAAGGATTTTGGCATAAATATTTTGTCACATTTTTAAATGTTGACACATTTTAAATGCATTTATTTGGTTACTAATTTATGCATTTATATTCCCTTTTAAGAGTAATTTCACGACAGCTCTAGCAATAATTTATCTTTAAGGAGCACAAGTTAAAATTGGAGGGAAATGCAATCAACAGTTTTGAATGGCCTGTGCAGCTTTGACTAAACATGGCCAAGTAGCAGTCATTCAAACTTATTTTAAATAGTCTTAGTTCTCAGGACACATTTATTATTGTTGTTGCTAGTCACACAGTAAGCCAGATGTTTAGATTGGATTTGGCATTTTTATCCACACATTAAGTCCTTGTCAAGGACCTGGGCTACACAGATATTGATGTTTGATGGTGTTAAATGAATTGTCACAAGATGTAAGCTTTTCCAAAACTATCTTTGCAATTGACTGATAGTGATTTTTTCAATGTTGATGGTGTTCAAAGTGGTGCTCCAGATGTTATTAGTCAATTGAATAAAAATCAAATAAAAATAAATAAATAACTAATATATAAAGTTCTGAGGAAAGAAAAAAGAAAACAAAACCAAAGCATGCCTTCATAAATGCACCTACTTACCTAAAATTCTACATATTTCAATAAATTGACGTATTTCCTTTGAACTATTCATAGCTAACATACACTGATAAGTAATTCATTTGAAAGTTGTTAATAACATTATCTCTGTAGTCCATTGAGTATTTGGAGCTATATATTTATCCTTCCAATGCTGAAGTGTAAGTCTTTTAGTTATAAGTGAAATATGGAAAATCTGTTTGGCTGTCAATTTCCATGTTCAGGTGAGAATATTAAACCTTAACTCAAAGACGACTTAAGATATGTGATGGCTGTCTCCCAAACTGTAGTTTAAATAAAGCATGAATCTTGTTGCATCTCTAGCAACATGACAATTAATGGTAAAGATTAGAAAGTTATTGTTTCTGTGCTTGATGATGAACTATTGATCAATTGGATCTAGAAAATTTCATTGCTTATTCCAAAAGGCAAAATATATTTCAGTAGAAACATAAAGAAGGGAATAGTTGTAATTTTGCCTCGTATAGCTGGTATCCTACTGAAGGCCTCCTCCTGCTGTGCTAGAAAGTGCAAGAAAATTTCTGAAAGGGAAAATAGTCATCCCTGTGGTAGACTATTTGGAAGCCTTCCCTGTACATCATCAGAATGACGCCCCCCCCTGCCCCCCCCCCCCCCCCCCCCCCGGCTAAAGGTTAACAATTATAATGGTTTTGGGATTGCTGCAGTTTTGTCATACGCTTTTTCTGAACATAAATGACAACCATTTAATATTCTTTCAAGTGATGCCAGACTTTTCTGGAAGTACATTAATTTTTCTGCCTTGAACTGAGCTCAGTTATTTTTTTTCCCTCAGCTATTCTGCTATCAGTCAGGATTCCTGCCCTGCACTGGTCATTTTCTGCAAAATGGCTTATAGTTTCCCAAATACTTGAGTGTATGTTTTGTTTATTGTCATCTGAACAAATCATACATTCTCAGATTTAATAATTTTTCCTAATATCTTCTTCCTCCTTCTCTCACATAATGTCAAGTTCTTTATCCCATTCTTTAGCCAAGAAAGGTCCCAGAATCATTTACAGAATCAAAACTGAGATAATCTCTCTTTTCAGGAGAATCTAAAAGGTATTCAGCACTGTTTAACAATTCCCCCAAAGTAGCCTTATGGAACTACAGTAGGTTATCACTGTCTCATCTAATGGTTTGTGTTTCAAAATAGCCACCTTGTTTGCCATAGTAACATTAGTCATTGCTTCTACTTCACATAATGATGGGTTTGGTAATGATGGGAAATATAGATATTGACTCATCTCCATCACATATAATATTC
This sequence comes from Laticauda colubrina, assembly GCA_015471245.1. Taxonomy (NCBI): domain Eukaryota; kingdom Metazoa; phylum Chordata; class Lepidosauria; order Squamata; family Elapidae; genus Laticauda; species Laticauda colubrina. The sequence goes on along the minus strand of BLBF01000003.1, from coordinate 110,206,566 downwards.
TACCTGAGGAGTATAATGAGTATAATTGATTTGTAATAAATGTACAGTATATTTATACTGTAATTCATACAAATTATACATGTGAAGCTGTCTATTCCAACATCTTACAAACCAGTCACTACATAAGCCTCCCAGGGTCACTCTATAGAGGAGATGGGTGGCATAAAAACTTAATAAATCAACCAATAAATAAAACAAAACTGTTAGTTCACTGATTCAGGTTATATGAGAGGCAGCCATAGATTTGTACCTGAGCCTTTTGATGGTTTTTGTTCCATCAAACCAAACAGAAAAGAGATAATTTCTGACTTTACGCAGTTCTTTTTGAAACAGATGAGAGCATGCTTTTTATTTACCAGCTGTTCCAATTAACTTTAATGGAGTGAAGTGCTTTCAGATGGGGAAACCACTTTTCAGGATCATGTCACAGAATCTTCTACTGATGCAAGAGCTCTATTTGTGTAAAAAGGAATGTTTGCCACATGGAAAACTAAGCAGAATATGTGGTTTATGTTGTATATGCCCTGTCAAACAGTTCAAACTCTATCCATCTTGGAGAATCACATCTCCCACATTCTTCTTTCAATGAATTGGAACCTTGCCAACAAGACATGATGGGATCAAATGATATCAAATGATAGTCAGGAATGTAACTTGACTCAAACTTAACCCATTTTTAAATAAGTTAGCCACCGTTGCCTTGCTGCAATCAAGACCATCGTGTGCTTCCAAACAAAGCCTGTAGTTCTTCCAGATTTGCTCCAGAAGGCTCTGGTAAGTAGCTAAATTAGGCAATAAGTTGTAATAAATAAAAGATAGCTGTATATCTGTTTCCAGTTTCAATCAAGGAGGAATTGCTTTACCACTCCATATTTTGAGGTCTTGAGCCCGAATAAATCCCATTCATACTAGAACAAAATGTATTGGGATCCTTTCCAAGCTTTTCATATTTGATTATCCTGGATGCTTTAGAAGATACAGAAGAAAACCTTTCCTAATTACTAGGTTAGGACTAGGGAGATCCAGATTTGGATCATAGAAACTCTGGACAATTTAGGCTCAAGTCACTCAAGTCTAATTTGCCTTGCACGTAAGTAATTTTCAGTTAAAATGTTCAGAGTAGGAATGAAATCTAAGCTTATACTCCGATACTAAAATATACTCATATAGAATGTAATCAAAAATAAATGTGCTCATACCAGTAGATTGAATTTCTATTATTCATATCCTTATCTCCATGTTTGCAACATATTGCTCTTTGACTGTGTTTTATCTGTTATATTTTCATGATGCAAAGATACTCCAAGTATTTATAAACGAGACCCTGAAATTTTCCAATGTCTTTACTCCAAATTTGTCAGTTTAGCATTGCTAAAATAACTGACTTCCAGTAGATGTTGAGAATAGAAGTTGACATGATGGAAATTAATAAAATCTCTTGCCCAATTAGTTCAAATTCTCCAGCTCATCAATTTAATTGAAATGTAGTTTCCAGATCTGCTATACAACTAACACTCCTTGTATACCATAAAGGTAACAAGTACGTTACCTAGGTACTAGCTAGTCATTTTTGGCTTTAGGGCAGTGCTCATCTCCGTTACAAAGCCGAAGAGCCAGCGCTGTCAGAAGATGTCTCCGTGGCCATGTGGTTGACATGACTAAAGGCACATGAAGGCCCATGGAATGCTGTTACCTTCCCACCAAAGTGCTCCCTATTTTTCTATTTGCATTTTTATATGCTTTCGAACTTCTAGGCTGGCAGAAGCTGGGACAAGTAATGGGAGCTCACTCCGTTACATGGTGCTAGGGATTCGAACCACCAAACTGTCAACCTTTTTGATCAACAAGCTCAGCATCTTAGCCACTAAGCCACCTTATCCCCTATTGTACACTATAGTATTTCTTTAATATTCCTCAGGTTATCACATTCCATGGCTATGTAGCCAGCACATTCCTCAAGTCCTTTTGCATGCATCTCCAAAGGTTTTTTGTACTAGAAAAATCACCCCTTCCAATTTCCTCTGATGTTATACAACTCCATGGAAAATTTAGGGATCATTTACCAAGTCCTTCAGGGACTGATTTTTGCCCAGTGTCCCTACTAACAACTCCATTTTTCAGGTTCAGCATATATGAACATTTGGCATCATTCATAACATATTCAAGTTGATCACTTAATCTATTATCACTAATGGCATAAAGTTGGAACACCGGCCAATTTTCTTAATCGTTTTGTACTTGAAGAAAGGGATGAGGCTTGCCTCATCTCTGCTTTTATTTCACCTACCTGTTACTCACTTGGTCAGGATGCAGTTTGAAATAACTAATTCAGTGTGATGCAAATCAGCAGCAAAGGAAAGAGGCTGAGCAAAGCAACAGGTTTTACATCCTGTTCTGTGTGGATGTTGTTTAACATTTTAACATCTTTAGATCCTGAATTGAGGCTGCCTATTGCTACCACACAGCTCAGTCCTCTTTAGAGAATTTGTAGAATGAAATAAAGGAGTTGTGTATGATGGCTAAAGGAGGTAGACAAAGGAAGGTGCTTTAGTATTTGTTTGTGTGTGACTTTCAGATATGGTACATTTTAATTGCAGCTCCAGGTTTTGAGTATTACAGCTGTTTCTCATTTTATAATATTTTTGTCTGATGATGTAAACAATTTTGGGTGCCTTCAAGTCAGTGAAGACTCCTGGCAACTGCCTGGATAACCCTTTGTATTTTGGGGAGCAAGATTTTGAAAGCAGTTTGTCAATGTCTGATAGAGAGTCTAATAGTGCTGATGGAGAGTGACTGGCACAAGGTCACCCCCCCTTAACCACTACATCAAAAACATTATTCAGGAGATTAAAATAATTTAAACTTTATTATTAAATTAATATCCCATTTTTATTTTCAGAGCTCAAAGAGGCACAAATGGCATTTTTTTTTTCATTTTTTCTTATATGGACAATACCATGAGGTTGGTTAATCTGACAGATAGTCCTAAAACACCCACTGAATTCCATTGATTAATTGAAACTTAAATTTAGATAATTTAAGTGTCCTGTCCTAATGTAACATTATTTCCCTATTGTAAGATTTGGGTGCATTATTTTCAGCAGGCAATCATTTTTTAATTCCATAAAACTCTTATTAGCATCAACAATGGCTTAATAGGGATACTCAAAGAGGGATAAGAGGTACAGACCAAATAACTTCATCATGTTAAAATGGAGTTAAATTTGTCAAGAAAGACAAGTTGCAGAATGATTTTCCTGGAACTAGGTAAATATACCAGAGTTGTTCCAAACTTAAAATCTCTAGTAAACAGTATTAACAACACAGCATCTTGCTGTCTTTAATGGCAGCAATTTACCTAAATTATAAATTGACTTCCTATCAATTTCTAATGAATAAAGTCATGGAAATCTAGGAGCAGAGTTAATTTAAAAAAAAAAAACCCAATGTTAGCCTATTGCTACCATTACAGCAATTGACAGCATCTACCCAACCTTGAGTGATCTTAAATAATGCTAAAGAAGTTGCAGCTGGTTGGGATAAACCAGACTATTGGAAATTAAAAACACATCCCAGAAGAAGACAACCACTTCCACATTGTTTCTAAGAAAACTATGCAGACATTGAGTTTAATCTGAGGTAATCTTTATCTATCTACATTAGAGTGTTAGCGGGAAAAATAATCATGTTCCAGTGCTGCCTACTCATAATTTGCTAATCATTGCCCTCAAGTGGAAAACTCAAGCATGTGTGCCCAGTGTTCATATTCTAACCATCTCAGTTGTAGTATGCTTATTTGGGAACCTTTGCTTCTCTCATAATAAAGAACGTTTTATGCACAATAAAACATCAACCCAATCTGCTGAGTAATAGAATCCAAATGTGCTACAGAGTTCAATTTTATCTTCCTACCTCCCTTCTTCGATTTTTTCTTTTACTACTTCAGATGTTGTGGGATCCCATGTCCCTGATGCATAAAATGTAATACTTTAATAACCCTCATAGATTGATCACAGAAGAAATACTTGGCTGAATGAAGTTCACTTATCAAGGTGACTGAAACTGAAAAGTGAAAGGACTATATCCTAGATCTTAACCAAATCAGGATGACAGGAAAGATTTCATCTATATTTATTTCTATTATAGGAGAAGAGGACAATGCCCTATTTTGGGGGGTTAGGAAAAATGTGTTTATAAAAATCAATTCCTCTACAAATGTCCCAAATATTCACAGTCTATCTGCAGACAAATCACTCCTTTTCAGACATTAAATGCATTCCTAAGACAGATCTTTTTTAAATTGTTTCTTGCTGTTTTTAATGTTGTAAGCCTCCCCAAGTCTACATGGAGTTGGGCATTCTTGTACATGACAAATAAATATACAGATAAATAAAATGTGTAATTCTGTACTGCTTGCAAATTGCTTGGTGTTGTTTCCTTGTTGATAAATAATTTTATTATGACAGTTAAGATATACACTATCTAGCATTAAATGTTTAAATACAGGTTTAGGCAATGATGTTGGAGAATGATGATCAAATAACTTGCAATACATATCCTCATCTGTCTCTAATGGAATCATGATTAGTACAAAATCACTGAAATAAGCTGCTTTAGAACAGAGAAGTAAAAAATATTAAAATATTATCTCAAAAGGCATGACTGTTCACTTTTTAAAATTTACAAACAAAGCATGAGTCAATCAATCCTTCCAAATATGAAACAATACTTTCATCCCACATTTTTACCAAGCCTGCCATTTTGCAAGGCCTGAATTGGTTCACAAATTTTGACAAGTTTAATCGGAATTAAATAATACTAAGCTAAGCATAAAAACATAAAATAAAAACAAAACAAAACAAAAAGCAAGCATAAGAACTGATGGGATTAATCCTACATCCTACAAACACAGTAGCCATAGGGCCATCTAGATACTTTCATCTGTTCATGTTTACAGTCCAATATATGTGAGCAACTACTCTCCACACCAAGTCTGATCAACATGTCTGTGTGCTTCATATACTCCTGGCATGTAGGCAACCCAACAATTTAAATTTCTAAGTCAGCACCAATGAGATCAGAAAGAGGTCTTTACCAATCTCTGAGATTAATGTTCAGCTATTTGGAGAAATAAAAAAAAGGAAAGCATCTATCTCAGCAAACTGTAGATGCATTCCCTGTAAAACTGACAATTCAGAGGAAAGAGCTTCTTTACCAAACCAAGCTGTTCTGCAGAAGGCTTATTTCTAGTAACCATTATAAGAAAGACCATCAGAAATGCTCCAAAGAAGCACAACTGGGCAAAATTTTATAAGTTTTTGAGCCTAATTAAGTAGATTCATTCAATTAACCAATTTATATGGTTATCTCAACTTCATAATGTTTGGCAGCTAAACACAATTTAAAACACCATAAAGCACATAACAGTAAAAACAATCAACACACACATAATCAGCTTAATCATTGGTGCATTTGGAGGCAGGGATTGGGGGAGCTAAGATAATTAAAAAAGCAAAGCTTTGCAAACTAAATGGATATAAACACGGTTTATAACCATTATATTTTTTACTACATCTTTAAGTTACTAATAGGTTGTGAGAACAAATATTATTTGCAACTATCAAGATTGATAATTGGCAGAATGTTTAACACACACACACAGAGCAGGATGTTATCAGGAGCAGGTGCTCATATTGAACTGGGGAATTTGAATTTGCACTTTATACATTCTCTCCAAATACCAGAAAAACATGGCCCTCTACAGCAAACTAATATCTCTTCAAAATGACAAAATTTGTCTCATGACATAATGATGCAAGCTCTGACTCCTCTACATACTTGCCAGAAGTGTTATACAGGGGGTGTCATTTGACTTATGACACATATTTTACCACTCCCCCTCTTGCAGCCTTGTAGAACAATATAGTATTGTCTCACTCATCACACAAGCTTAAGCAATATTTTTCTTTTCCCATTGCATTCAAATTTAAAGAGAGGGACAAATAACTTCGGAAAAAATATTCATGAAATAAGTAAGTAGAAAAATTAGATGGGCAATATATATCTGCATTTCTTCTGTTCTTTCTAACAATCTCAACAGCAAGACTTATTCTTATCTACTGAGGACTGTGGTCTGTAACTATTAAATTTGTAAGTTGCTAGGAAGAATTCACCTTCAACCTTTTATGCTTAGCAAAGATTCCAAGCTTCAGTGTCTTTTCTCTCTCTTTGCTCTCCTCCTCTCCAAAGCTACAAAAAGTCTTACAGGAAAAGTTCCTTCTTGGAAGGAAGAACCTTCCTTCTTTTCCTGAGATTTAATTAAAGCACGGGAAGTCAAGGATGCTTCAGACTGCTTGAAAGATGATTGCATGATGAAAAACAGGCCAGTCGTATAATACTCAGTGATCCCTTCATACACTGACATATGCCAATTGCTGGAGAACTGTACTCTCTGCACTGGCAATACCTTAGGTTTGGTGGAGTGAAGTGACTTCAGGAAGAATAAGTTGCTCCTTCTAAAGAAATGTTGAAATATCTTTTTTCTGCAGAATGGTTTCAGTACTAAGCTGTTCTCAAGTACTAGTTAGTTCGTTAGCATTAACTAACAGAACAGTTGATACCTTGATATTTTTAGGATGATAGAAATCAGTGAACTGTTACAAATGCTATTGCTCAGTATAGGCGAAATATATTTCCAGATTATGTAAGTATTGGTCACTGCTTATTGCTCAGAAATACAATAACTTAATTCTAGCCATTTATCCTCTTGCTTCTAGTTTTATCTATTATCTTTATTTTTTGTTGCTTCTAGTTTTATTTATTATCCTTACTATAACAAATTCTCATTGCTCCAGTCTAACACATTTATTTTAGCCCAACATTTAGTAATTGCCTACATTAAAAGTATAAGACAGAGAAGCATAACATTTTTTAAAAACAATGTATTGCACATCAAAAATGCATCCAAGAAAATCAGGAGCTTGAATTCGTTCCTTGCTTTAATTTGCAAGAACCTGAAATCAAATGCATATCAATCAGATTCAGAACTGAAAATGTTTCTTCTCTGTATTAATTTAGCAAAGTTGGGAACAACACAATATCATCTCTTGCTGGCTTTGAGAATAGTTAAGGCACTTATTTGATATGCATTTTCTGGCTATAAGCCAGATATATTTCAAACATTTGAGGCAGTAATTTCTACTTTACAAAAGCATATAGTTAGAATGGATTGTTTATTCTTTTAAAATGCTACAAACTTCTTTTTTTTTAGGGGAAATATGCTCTCTTCCGTAAAACTACAGCATATGGCTTTGCTCACTGCCTTGAGTAAGATACAGCTGTTTACTATGCTGCCATCCTTTATGGCCCAAGTTTCTCTAGCAAAAGCACAAAAGTTAGAAGTAAAATAATTAACGCACCATTCTAAGGTTGAGGCATCATTCAGAAAGAGGGGAGCAGAAGGGGACATCTGTATAATGTTGTAACAATGCCATGTAATCATATACAATACACACCATACAGGTAGTTCTAGACTTACAACTGTTTGTTTAGTGACCATTCAAAGTTACAACAGCATTGAAAAAAAGTGTCTTATGGGCATTTTTTACACTTATGATCGTTGCAGCACTCCCATGGTCACATGATCAAAATTCAGGTGCTTGGCAACTGACCCATTATGTATAACTGTTGCAGTGCCCTAGGATCATGTGGTCACCATTAGTGATTTTCTGACAAGCAAAATCAATGGGGAAGCCAGATTCATTTAACCACTATGTTACTAACTGAATAACTGTGGCAAGAAAGTTCATAACATGGGACAAAACTCACTTAACAAATGTCTCACCTAGGAATAGAAATTTTGGACTCAATGGTGATTGTAAGTCAAGGACTACCTGTATGCCATAATTCTATTCCAAACATATATTGTGGTATCATGAATCATGAAAGACAAGTTTTTGTTTAGTACTATGTTTCTATATACATTTTACATATGGTGAAACTTTAGTTATGTTGGAACTCAACAAATTCTGCATATCATGGACCAAATTCTGCTGCAATTTATGTTATTTGCATGATATGCAAATTATACCAAATATACCATTTAATTTATTGCTTGCATAACAACGTCACCATAAAATAAGACAAATAACATAATTTGTGACAACATAATAATTCACTCTTTATTTTAATCAATCTAGTTCATCCATTAAAGCAATGGTTAACAGTCAATTTGATATAGAGGCCAAGATGCTAATCTAGAAACCAGGAAAATTATTTCTACTTATCCCTCAGCATGCAAATTATCTAGGTGGCTGGTCCAATAACTGTCTGTCAAGTCAACCCACCCCACAAGGTTGGTGTTGCAAAGAAAATAAGAGGATAGAACATTATGTTTGTAAATCATCTTAAACTGATAGAAAGATGAGATAAAACTCTAATAAATAAATAAATCTTTTATACATTTCATACCATCATGCCCATCATTGCTATTTCTTTTTGAGATGAATAATATACTGCTCAAAAAAATATAGGGAACACAAAAATAAGACATCCTAGATCTGAATGAATGAAATATTCTTATTAAATACTTTGTTCATGACATAGTTGAATGTGCTGACAACAAAATCACACAAAAATTATCAATGGAAAACAAATTTAGCAACCTGTGGAGGTCTGGATTTTGAGTTACATTCAAAATTAAAGTGGAAAAAAACAATATAGGCTGATCTAACTTTGATGTAATGTCCTTTAAACAAGTCAAAATGAGGCTCAGTAGTGTGTGTGGCCTCCACCTGCCTGTATGACCTCCCAACAATGCCTGGGCATGCTCCTGATGAAGTGGCAGATGGTCTCCTGAGGGATCTTCTCCCAAGCCTGGACTAAAGCATCCCTCAACGCCTGGACAGTCTGTATGCCAGTACAGTATGTGGCGTTGGTGGATGGAGTGAGACATGATGTCCCAGATGTGCTCGATTGGATTTAGATCTGGGGAACAGGCGGGCCAGTCCATAGCATCAATGCCTTCATCTTGCAGGAACTGTTGACACAATCCAGCCACACTCTAGCATTGTCTTGAATTAGGAGGAACCCAGGGCCAACAGCACCAGAATATGGTTTCACAAGGGGTCTGAGGATCTCATCTCGGTACCTAATAGCAGTCAGGCTACCTCTGGTGAGCACATGGAGGGCTGTGCGTCCCCCTAAAGAAATGCCACCCCACACCATTACTGACCCACTGCCAAACCAGTCATGCTAGAGGATGTTGCAGGTAGCAGAACGTTCTCCACAGCGTCTCCAGACCCTGTCACGTCTGTCACATGTGCTCAGTGTGAACCTGCTTTCATCTGTGAAGTGGCAAATTTGCCAATCTTGGTGTTCTCTGGAAAATGCCGAACGTCCTGCATGGTGTTGGGCTATAAGCACAACCCCCACCTGTGGACGTTGAGCCCTCATACCACTCTCATGGAGTCTGTTTCTGACTGTTTGAGGAGCCATGTGCACATTTGTGGCCTGCTGGAGATCATTTTGCAGTGCTCTGGCAGTGCTCCTCCTGTTCCTCCTTGCACAAAGGCGGAGGTAGCGGTCCTGATGCTGGGTTGTTGCCCTCCTATGGCCTCCTCCACATCTCCTGATGTACTGACCTGTCTCCTGGTAGCACCTCCATGCTCTGGACACTTCGCTAACAGACACAGTAAACCTTCTTGCTACAGCTCGCATTGATGTGCCATCCTGGATGAGCTGCACTACCTGAGCCACTTGTGTGGGTTGTAGACTCCGTCTCATGCTACAACTAGAGCGAAAGCACTGCCAGCATTCAGAAGTGACCAAACCATTAGCCAGAAAGCATAGGAACTGAGAAGTGGTTTGTGGTCACCACCTGCAGAACTACTCCATTATTGGGGATGTCTTGCTAACTGCCTATGCTTTCCACCTGTTGTCTATTCCATTTGCACAACAGCATATGAACTTGATTGTCAGTCAGCGTTGCTACCTAAGTGAACAGTTTGATTTCACAGAAGTGTGATTGACTTGGAGTTACATTGTGTTGTTTAAGTGTTCCCTTTATTTTTTTGAGCAGTGGATAATGTGAAGTATTAAAAAGGAATAAGAAATAAAGGTAAGAATAAGAAAGTTAAATCTACTTTATACTAAAACCATTCAATATGCTTTATCATATCTTTCTGTACTTTAAGCAGCCTTACTTCTAACTCATCGACAGCTTCATTCATTCATTCAATTTTCTTTAAATTATCACCAATTTTTTTTTGAGATCTCATCAGACAAATCTACTCACTCTTGACTAATTTAATTTTCCTTCAGGTATTTGATTTGCAATTCCATCCTCACTCACCCTATTTAATGTACTGTACACACACCTATTCAGCAAGCCATTCACACTGTATTTAACATACATATTTAATATACAGTGTTTCTCTGTAATTCTTCAGGCATTTTTTTACATTAATAAACATTTTTCCGAAGTACCTATGGGACTGCTTTAATTTTTCACCCTTTCAATCAGTCATTCCACTTTCACTTTCAAACCCAACCTGAACTGTGACACATTCATTTTCAGATCCATATTCTATGTGATATAATGTGCAAATAATCAAGATTGTCATCTGACAACATGGCATTATGTATATACAAATGTACATGCAATCATTCAAAACAACAATGCATCTGTATACAGACGGGAGGTTGGACAACTAGCCTTGTGGTGCAACCAGAACAATCTTGAACTAAATATACTCAAAACTGCAGAAATGGTGATAGATTTTAGGAGAAATCCTCCTATACTATCACCTCTTACAATAATAGACAACACAGTATCAACAGTAGAGACCTTCAGGTTTCTAGGTTCTGTCATATCTCAAGACTTAAAATGGACTTCCAACATCAAAAACGTCATCCAAAAAAGCACAACAAAGAATTTTCTTTCAGCACCAACTCAGAAAACTCAAACTGCCCAAATAATTGACTCAGTTCTACAGAGGAATTATTGAGTCTGTCATCTGCAACTCTATAACTGTCTGGTTTGACTCTGCAATCAAACAAGACACTCCAGAGAGTAATTAGAACTGCAGAAAAAAACTATTGCTACCAACATGCCTTCCACTGAGGACCTGTATATTGCTCGAGTCAAATGGAAGGCTGTGAAAATACAGACCCCTCACATCCTGGACATAAATTGTTTCAACTTCTACCCTCAAAATAACGCTATGGGGCACTGCATACCAGAACAACTAGATACAAGGACAGTTTTTTCCTGAATGCTGTCACTCTGCTATAAATAACTAATTCCCACAACACTGTCAAACTATTTAGTAAGAATGTATTACTATTATTCTTCTCATCCTTCCTATTACCTATCTCTTCCCATTTGTGACTATAACTGTGTTGCTTGTATCTTTACCATTTATATTGTTTTATTTGTTTCCTATATGATTTTGGTTGTTTATTGGTAATCTATGACTATTGTGTTGTATCTTATGATTATTGATAAATGTGTTTTATTTTTTCTTTATGTACACTGAGAGCATATGCACCAAAGACAAATTCCTTGTGTGTCCCATCGTACATGGCCAATAAAGAATTCTATTCTATTCTGTTCTGTTCTGTTCTGTTCTGCTCTGCTCTGCTCTGCTCTGCTCTGCTCTGCTCTGCTCTGCTCTACTCTATTCATGTCACCAACCAACACATTTCTAATTACACAAGAAGTATTCTGTACATATTGATTCACAGATAATTAAACAGCCAAGAAGGCACCACACATCCTTATCTTACTCCTTGCTCAATATTGAATCATTTTGTTAAGCATTCCATGCTTTCTCATTCTCCTTTAGTTTCATCATACATTGCTCTTACTGTATTCAGCAGCCAATCTTCAGTGTATGTAAGCACTCCATAACAGAAGCAAATTCACTTTTTTGTAAACATTCACTAAAACAGAAAATACATATCTTAGTGAACTGTTCAGGAGCAAAAACCTGGTTTGTACATCCTGCCAATCAACAGTCCCAAAATTTTGGGGAGATTATCACCTCTTGTATCCTTTCATTCAAAATTCCACTGAATACTTTCCCCAGCACTTACCAAATTAACAAATCTGTGATTTTTGTGTTCACTTGTTCTCATTATTTAAAATTTAATAAATAAATATTTTTTGTTGCCTTTCTCTTTGTATAGAGAAACAAAAATGGCATTTTACAACACCAAGTAGAAATGCAGTCTTCACATGCTTGTTAAACCATTGCCCAGGTTCAAGCACCACGCAACATGGTGAGCTCTTGTTACTTGCCCCGCTCTTACCCCATTACCAGTTTGAAAGCATGAAAATAAGAGTAGATAAATAGGTACCATCTCAGTGGGAAGGTAACAGCATTCTGTATACCTTTGGTGTATAACCATGCTGGCCTCATGACCACAGAAGTGTTTTTCGACAACTCTGGCTCCCTCAGCTAAGAAATAGAGATGAGCACTGCCTGATAGAATCAAACATGACAGGTCAGGGAAATCTTTATGTATACTTTTACAGTTATTCCATAAATAAATCTGGTTCATATTTTAGCATTTGTAAAGTTACCCATATATACTTCTACCCTTATAGTTTTTCACAACTCAATGGTACGTTTTTAAGCTTACATGGCATATGTTTCAATTCTTCTCTGTGACATATCAATATATTCCCATATCAGTCTTTAAACTACTCCCTCCATTTCATCATTTCAGTTTCATCTCAGATCATTTCATAAGGTTATTTTTAATTTCATTCACCCTCATGGAAATTTTTTGCTTAGCCCTCCCCTTTATTTCAATTTTCATCAAACCTCCTCTGCATTTTCTCCAACTTTTAATTTTAACCATTCCTTGCTCTCAAACTACATTTTTTGTGACAATGCATCTTTTTTATGTTCCATTTTTTTATTGCTATCATTCTTATATGCACTTTTTCATGCTTCTCATATTCCCTATGCACTCTATAATATAATCCTTTTCACTTTATTCCAAGCAACTTTCATTTCCTTTCCCCTTATGTATATTTCTTATTCATTCTCCTAAATAACAGTATGATAATACTCTGTAAATAATCAGATCAGTCATACTTTTGGATTAACATTTTTTCCTTTGCTATGTGTATATATCTGAATAGATTAATGCTTAAACCACTTGTTCTAAAAAAAGCAGACTTCTTTCTAAGTGTACTCATCACTCACCATTTGCATTCATTGTTTGCCCTCTAATAGTCCAATTACGTTTTTGTATCCTCTTGTCCATTCACATAGCCTATCAGAACATATTTATTTTCTCTGCATTACATTTATTCTAGATGTTATGCCTTTTGTCTTGCCCCTCTATTATAATGGTTAGTTATAATATACAACTATCACCAGCCTACGCATTTCCAAATTCATATCCACATTCAACAATCTAAATTAAACCACTTCATGGTTTCTGATATTCATTTTTGACTTTTCACTCATAAGCATCTTTTGTTTCTTGCATTTCTTGTATTTATTAATTCCACTTCATGAGAACAGACAACTGCCATTCAAATTTGCTATATCGTTTCCATTTACTTTTAGTCAAAAGCGCACAACATAAATCCAATCTCCGTGGCTTTTTCTAAATTATTAGTGAATATTGTTAGGAATATAAGTCACCTAACAGGTATTTGGGTTAGAAATATATAATCCAGGAAAGACATTTTAATACTGTCTCTTTAAGGGAACACAAGAGCATGCAATTGGATGTGGTTTCTCAAACGGCCATAAGATGGAGTCAGAAACCTGGATTGTTTAGTCTTAATCTCAGAAGAGAGTGTGTCTGAGTGAGGAGCTCTGTTTCCTTCTGTTGGAAAGTATTGCCGTTCCTCCATTTTTCCTAATCGACTGATATTACTGGATTTAATGTAAGTCTGATACTGAACTGTTTTTTGACACTGGACTTTGTTATTGAATTATCCCTGGATTGAAAACTGACTGATTTAACCTGTGAATGACTTTGGATTGCCTATTTTGAACTTTGCTTAAACCTTTATTGAAAGTAAAACCCAACATTTATTGTACAGTGTATCTGTGTATGTGTATTATTCAAACACTACTCTCCATACGTCTCTCTGTATGCGCTCATTCTTCTAATGGGGAATTACCTCAACAAATATGTTAAATATACTTTTTTCATGACAAACAGCCCTGTTTTCTATAATCTACGTTTCACATCTAATGTGTCTCTGGTTCCCCATGGTCTTCTTGTAGGTAAAAGGCAGCAGATAATCTCTCTGCCTTCTTTTCTTCTTTTTTAAATTTGATTTTTAATACAGTGAAACACAAAGGAAAATATGTGAAATGGATTATATAGTAATAAAAAACCCTAAATATGTCATAATCATTATATGAGCTAAAGGTAACTAAAAAGCCACATTAACAAAAAGAAAATTCCATATAATTATAAATATGTATATGGAATTAATTCAGTCATTAAGCTTATCATTAAATCTGAACCCCAAGGCAGTGTACTATACCACCATCTCATTTGTAGAACACAAAGACTTAAAAAATGGATAACTCATATCCCGAATCCATTCCTTAAAATTAGGATACTGATTTTCTTTTGACAGGCATAGAATCAACTTCTTTGCTCTTCTTTGTAAACAGGAGAAAGTTCTTCATGAAATGACTAATTTGTTTGAAGAATAAAGCATCCTTCAGACCTTAATATATTTCTTTCCAACATTGTATTAGTGCTATATATATATTAATTTGAAACCAAAACAATCTATAGCAAAATAAGATCAAATCACATGAGTTAAAAATGTTCAAATTCTTACATCACCAATATCAGATGTCTACCTTTTGTACAGCATTCTTTGATGGATCTAAAGCCCCTGTCACACTGCACCAACGGATGCAAAGAGGATGTAAAATGGACAAAAAAGCTTGCCATCCGTTGGTTAACGCGATGTATCCGTTCTGTACTCACTGCCTCCATTTTGCTTCCTCTCTATCCGTCCAGCATCCGTTTATGGACGTTTCATCTGCTCAGAAAGTTTTGAGCTGCTCAAAACTTTTGAGCGGAAAATGTATCCAATCCGTCCGTTCTGCATCCACTAGGCATCCGCTAGGCATCCGTTCTGCATCCGTTACGCATCCGCTATATCCACTAGGCATCCGCTACACATCCGCGCAACTCGCATCCGCTCAGACGCAGGGAGGAAGTGGAACGGATGCAGAATGGATGCAGAACGGATGCCTAGCGGATGCAGCATGGAAACAAAGCATTTAAAACAGAAAAAACCTTCGCAGAGGGGACCTATCTCAGATATTAAGGATGTCTAGAGGATGCCTAGAGGATGCAAAGGGACACCTATACTGCCTATAAAAAGGGGGAGCAACTCATCTGGATCTCACTTTCAGAACAGCAGTCTCAGGGGTGAAGGGTCCAGGTGCTGTGGAGGTGGCTGGTGCTGGAGTGCTTGTCATCAGCTCCTCCAGAAGCAGAAGCAGCAGAAGCCCCAGCCCCAGAAGAG
>BLBF01000003.1:110128955-110191027 GCA_015471245.1 Laticauda colubrina | reverse complement strand
GGGGGCGGGATGGTAGCCCTGTCCCTCTTGCAAGGGCTGGCAGCAGATGGCTGAGGCTTGCTGTGCTTCCGCATGGTTGTGGGGTTGCTGGATGGCAGGGAGGCTGGCAGGAAGGCTGGCAGGCAGGGAGGCACCAAGGCTGGCAGGCAGGCACCAAGGCTGGCAGGAAGGCTGGCACCAAGGCTGGCAGGAAGGCTGGCAGGAAGGCAGGCACCAAGGCTGGCAGGAAGGCTGGCAGGGAGGCTGGGAGGAAGGCAGGCAGCAAGGTTGGCAGGGAGGCTGGCAGGCAGGCAGACAGCAAGGCTGGCAGGGAGGCTGGCAGGGAGGCTGGCAGCAAGGCTTGCAGGCAGGCATGCAGGCAGGGCAGGCAAGGCTGTCAATCCATCCGGCAGCAGGTCTTTCCTCTGAATGGTGACCTGCTTCCGAGCTGCTTCCCTTATATCCGCGGGGCTTATGCAATGCATCCTCCCCGCACGCACAATTAATGCTAGGCATCCGTTAGGCTTCCGCTCTGCATCCGCTTCATCTGCTCGGCGTCCACTGTGCATCCGCTGTATCCGTTCTGTGTCCGTTTTGCTGAGGTCCCCCAGAAGCCTAATGGATGTGCTATCCGCTCCCATCCACTTCCATCCGCTAGGCTTCCGTTCCGCATCTGTTTTCCATCCGCTCTGCATCCTCCCCGCGTCCATTCCTTTCCATGTTATCCGCTCCGGTTATGCAAATTTTCACCCCTTCTGAGAGCGGATAACAACGGATGGAACATTTTTCTCATCCGTTGTGTCCTTTTTACTAACGTTTTGCATTCATTGGGCAGTGTGACAGGGCCTTAATATCCTGAAATACTATTTTAATGATCAAATTTTAGTTTTAAATCTTAGAAATGTTTTAAATGACATTTTTAATGCCTGGTTCCACTGGTTTTCCAAAATTGATATTCAAATTCTTTCTTCCACAGATCAAATATAAAACTTACCTCTTAATACCTTATAAAATTGAAGTATTAGTTTCTGTTGAAGTGCAATATATTTTGTATGTATATATCTGTGTGTGTGTGTGTATGTGTGTTTAAAATCTAAAATGTAATAATCTCTCAAAATCTTTAAAATAACAATTAAAAATCAACTTATTTGAAGTATTAATTTCCCAGTTAGCCATAGCACTTCAGTGGAACATCTCCCTTGCTATTTTCAAATTTAAGGAATATCACTGCATCAACTTATAATGTGATCCAGGATCAAAATATAACCGTTCATCTATTAACTTCCAAATATGCATAGGAAGTTTCAAACCTGAAAACAAAGATTCTTCAGGTTCTGTATTTTGCAGCCTATAACTTGCCAAGATTACCAAAGGTATTTACATGTTTGTTCTCCAAATAGGGCTACAGAAAAACATAAATTGTAATCCCTCATTTGAAAAAAGAGAGATGTTAAAATAAAAAACATTGATCGGGTTGAAAATCTAGTTGGTTAAACCCATCATTCTCATAAAGTAAACACAACCTATCCCATCTAGGCAAGGGGAAGGTTTCTTAACTGGGATTTGCAAGATTTATTTTTTAAAAAGCAAAGATCTAACAAAACACCTCCAATCTCCAACACAGTGACTGCCCACTGCAAGTAGAGGATGGAGGAGCAGCAGGTGATGGGAGAGTCCTTGACAGAGACACCGCTAGAGTCTGCTGCAGGAGCTCTCCTTGCCTGCGCATTTTTGCTTTTCTGCAGACTCAGCAGCCTGAATCAATCTTGGGCTCAATCTCAGAGGGATCATGAGCAAGGTTGTTCTAGGCACCAGGGGCAGAAAAGCCACCCACAGCGATTGGGTGAAGATGGAATGGAAAAAGTTTACTTCTTTTGTTTTGTTTGGAAAACACACGAGGTAGACCGGGTTCCAACAACAAATACTTTATTCTATAACCACTCAGTAATAGGAACACTTGGCTGAAGCTGAGGCCAGCCTTTTATACAGGCTGGCTTGCCTGCTTGCAGCCAATGGCAGTTGTTTAGATTTGCCGCCTTTTTAGCAGCTCTTTGGATTGGTTCCTAGTGAACCAATCCAATGTTCATTTTATTGACCAATCAGGTTTGTAGATTTGGAGTCACCCACTTTACATATAGAACACCCCTCCCCCCTTAGTTCAGTCCTACGTGGTGACGTAGTCTCGCAGGTAGGCGGGGCTTTTCCGGACTCGACTTGACTTGCGTGGTTCATTCTCAGTGAAGACTTCGACCGGTTCGGATGGGGCTGCTGTGTCGTCCGTCCTTCTCCCTGGAACCGTCTGGAAGGGTGAGTCAGCCATTTTACCGCCGCCTGAATTTCTTAGGCTGGCGGTTTTGCCGCTCCCTCCCGTTTTCTCTGGGCAGGTCGAGCTGGCTTGGCTGGCCCCTTCCGATGGGCTCTTCACGCAAGTCTCTCCAAACAGTGAGTCTTTTATTTGCTCTTTTTGTTCGTATGTTTCGTTGGGTTTGGTTTTAAACAGTTCTTTATTTATTTCTCGCCTTTCCCCCCCCACCTTGGTTTGCAATTCGCTGGTTTTTTTGGTGAATGTTTGTAAGTCTGTGGTTCTTTCTATAATTCGAGATCGAAGCTGGTCTATGTGCCGCTTCCATTCCCTGCCATCGTCTAATTTTAATCGGTAGGATTTGGGGCCTGTAATTGGGATAATTTGTCCTGGTACCCATACCGGGTTTTTAGCGTATACCAAATCGCCTATTTCGAATTGTCTGAGCCGTGTAGAGGAGTCAGGGGGGTTTTCTGGGGTAAAATTTGGGTGTAACCTATCAAGGTGAGATCTTAATTTTCGCCCCATGAGTAATTCTGCTGGGGACTTATTGGTTATGGTACTGGGCATTATGTGCTGGAGTGTGAGCAAACGGTTTACTTTCTGTTGGACATCTCCAGCGTCCATTCGTTCCAACCCTTCTTTGGTAAACCGGACCATTCTCTCAGCCCTGCCGTTCGCAGCCGGGTGAGCCGGCGCGGTTAGGGCATGTCTTATACCTAGGGAGGCTAGGTATTGCTCAAATGGTATGCTGGTTAGCTGTGGCCCGTTGTCTGAGACAAGAACGTCCGGTATGCCATGGGTGGCAAAAAGGCTGTCCAGTTTTTTAATGACAGTTTCTGTTGTCGTTGATGGCATAACTTTTACTTCAAGCCAATTTGAATAGGCATCAACGACAATCAGAAAGGTATGCCCCTTGGTAGGACCCGCGAAGTCAATGTGTATTCTTGACCAAGGTCCCCGAGGGGTTTCCCAGTCCTTAACGGGTGCTTTTGGTGGGGATGGTCTAATTGCCTGGCATTTGTGGCATGAGCTTACCCAATACTCTATGTCCTTATCAATACCCGGCCACCAAATATAACTTCTGGCAAGGCTTTTCATCTTAACCATTCCCGGGTGCCCTTCATGTAACAGCTTAAGTACCCTGGGCTGTAATTTGGCAGGGATTACTACCCGATCACCCCACAACAAACACCCCTTTTGGATAGAAAGTTCAGTCTGTCTGGACCGGAAAGGTTTAAAGTTTTCAGTTTTTTGATTCTCCGGCCAGCCTTTACCTACCCAGCTAAGAACGTGGGCAGTCAATGAGTCTCTCGCGGTGGCTCTGGCGACATCAAACGCTGATATGGGTAGATCGGGGCAAGTCTCGATTTGTAGCGTTGTCATCGCTGGTGCCGGGTCTTCGTCGGTTGCTGGTAAGGGTGCTCTGCTCAAAGCGTCCGCATGGGAAATTTGTTTCCCTGGCCGATGTGTCAGAGTGTAGGAATAAGCTGCTAGGAACTCTGACCATCTCGTCATTCTTGGGGACAGTATGTTAGGTGTTGGCTTGTTTCCCGCCAAAATCCCCATTAGTGGTTTGTGGTCCGTTATGATTTGAAAAGTCCGCCCATATAAGTATTCGTGGAAGCATTTTACTCCAGCGACAATTGCTAGAGCTTCCCTGTCCAATTGGCTGTAATTCCGCTCGGTTTTTGATAGAGTCCTAGAGTAATGTGCGACGGGTGCTTCTCTGCCATCAGGTAGTTGGTGGCTCAGGATGGCACCTACTCCATATGGTGAGACGTCGCAGGTCACTGTTAATGGCAGAGTGCTGCTAAATTGGATGAGAACGTTTGTTGATGTTAGCAAGCTTTTAATATTTTGGAAGGCTTTTTTTTCTTTGTAACCCCAAGTCCAAGTTGCCTTTTTGTCTAGCAGACGGTGTAACGGTTCTGCAATAGTGGCTTTGTTTGGCAGGAACACGTTATAAAAATTAATTAATCCTAAGAATGCTTGTAGTTCGGTTTTATTTCTTGGTTCAGGAGCGTCTTTGATTGCTTTAACTTTTTTGTCTGTGGGGTGGATACCCTCTCCATCTATTGAGTAGCCCAGGATTTCGACGCTGTTCTTAATTAAACAGCACTTTTCTCTTTTTACCTTGAGGCCAGATTCCCTAAACTTAGTTAATACTTCTTTGAGTCTGTTCCTTAATTGCGTTTCATCTCTGGCCGAGATTAGGACGTTGTCAAAATAGGGAACGACTCCTTGTATGCCATTTAGCAGGCGTTCCATCAGACTCTGGAAGACGCCAGGGGCCACGCTTACTCCGAATTGGAGCCGGTGACATTTGAATGCGCCCTTATGGGTGACTATAGTCTGTGCTTCTGCTGTTTCTGGGTCCACTGGGAGTTGTTGATAGGCTTGTGCCAAGTCGAGTTTGGCGAAAACTTTGCCTTTTCCCAGGGAATGAAGCAAATGTTGGACTACTGGCACGGGGTATGCGCTTGGTTGTAATGTGTGGTTCAGGGTAGTCTTATAGTCACCACAGATTCTGATGGACCCGTCAGATTTAATGGGTGTGACAATAGGCGTTTCCCACTTGGCATGGTCCACAGGTTCTAACACCCCTTGGGCTACTAATTTGTCCAGCTGTTCCTCTATTTTTGCCTTTAGTGCAAAAGGAACTCGCCTGGCTTTTATTCTTCGTGGGGCTATTTGGGGGTTTAGATTGAAAGAAATGGGGTTTCCCCGATACTTGCCAAGTGAGCCGTCAAAAACGTCCTGGAATTCTCGGATGAGGTCGTCTTCCCAGCCGGTTGTAGTCACTCGATCGACCCCGGTCATCCCGATGCCCAATGGCGCGAACCATTCGATGCCCAGGAGGCTTGGTCTGTCTTGGTTGACTATGGTCAGCGGAAGCACCTTGACGTGATTTTTGTAGGCGACTCGGAATTGTCCCATGCCTACCACAGGGATTTGGTTTCCCTGATAGTCCTTGAGGGTTAGGTGCTGCTTCTTCAATTCTTTGGGTTTGATACCTGGGACTAGCTGTTTTATTGTGTCCCATGATACCATGGAGAGGAAGGACCCCGAGTCCACTTCCATCTTGCAGTGTTTTCCCTCGATTTTCACGATGACTTTAATTTTTCTCCCACTTTCCGTCTGAGCGCTCTGTATAATGACAGTTTGGTGTGTATTGGCTCGCTTCTCTTGTTGCCATTTTCTCTCGGCTCGTTTAGGCTCGGCTCGTGTTGGGGAATTTCTGCGTCTCGTCGGGCTGTAGAATTTTTTGTTCCTGCAGACCTTCTCGATGTGCCCTCGTTTTTTGCAATGTCGGCAGATGGCATCAAGAAATCTGCATTCGGCTCGGGGATGGTTTCCTCCGCAGCCAGCGCATTCCCGCCAATTTCTCCTTTCGCGCTCTTTTTTGTTCGTGAGCAAACAGTGGACCTCGTCGTCCTCTTCGCTCGATTCATTTGTTTCGCCCGACTCTTCGTAGTGGGTTGTGGTGGCAGGGTGCTTTCTGTCTTTGGTTGGTGTCTCTTCGCTGTGTGTGTTCATCTTTTTAATGGCTACGGCAGATTTTTTCGCGGCTTCAGCGGCTGTGGCTTCCGCGATGGCTTCGGTAACGGTGATGTTGGGCTTGTTGAGCAGTTTACTCTGTGCGGTCGAGTCTCTCAGGCCCAGCACCACACGATCCCTCATTGCCTCGTCTATGTTCAAAAATTCACACTCACCCCCTATTTGTCTGAGGGCAGCGATGAAATCGGCGACGGTCTCTCCCTCTCTCTGGTCTCTGCGGTAAAATTCGTGTCGCTTTATTAAGTTAGACACCATCGGAGTGTAGTGTGCTTTGAGGAGTCTTTGCAATTCTGTCCACGTTAGTTGTTTAACGTCTCGGGGCTTCGCAAGGGCCTTTGCCATCTTAAAAACTGTTGGCCCGCAGTGCGTCAGGAACACAGCCCTCTTGCGTTGTTCTGAAATGCCTTCCATTTCATTGCTCTCCAAATACATTCAGAAGCGATCAGCATAGGAATCCCAATCCTCTTCGTTGGGATTGAAGGGTGCGGGCGGTGCGTTGTTTCCAGACATCTTGGTTGTAATCTGGACTTCTTTTCACCGCGTGCAGGTTTTTCCGTTCAGGACGATCCCATCCTCGTCGCCAGTGTTTTGTTTGGAAAACACACGAGGTAGACCGGGTTCCAACAACAAATACTTTATTCTATAACCACTCAGTAATAGGAACACTTGGCTGAAGCTGAGGCCAGCCTTTTATACAGGCTGGCTTGCCTGCTTGCAGCCAATAGCAGTTGTTTAGATTTGCTGCCTTTTTAGCAGCTCTTTGGATTGGTTCCTAGTGAACCAATCCAATGTTCATTTTATTGACCAATCAGGTTTGTAGATTTGGAGTCATCCACTTTACATATAGAACATCTTTAGTTTTAGTTTAAGAATATCATTAAAGCATATACACAGGCCTACCCATGACATTAATGTAATAATTTTTAAACTCCTGACCTATATTTGATTTGGAATGTGTAGGGGTTCTTGGAGGCCTGAAAAATATTTCAAAGACTCCACCAGGCTCAAAAGATTGAGAAAAACTATTCTAATGGCTTTAACCTGCTATAAACATTTTCTCAATAACTTATCTATGTGTAATATCTAAATTCTTCCTTCTGATATAGGAATGGGATCTTCCCTTCTGAATCTGGCCTAGCTATGTGTTATATTTTAGAGAGGATAGCCTCATATTTGAAGATTCTCTGTATTAGAAAGGCATTCTAACACAAATGAAAGGGGGAAATATTGGGAAAAAAAGGAGGAGCATTGAAACTGCTCATGAATGCTTTCAGACAAATTCTGTGCAGGATCAACTCAGTTTTTCTGGTCACTGACTTCCACCACTATGGTGAAATGTATTTAAGTCACTGACATGATTTTTAAACTTGCCCCAATGTGAATAAATTAGCATTTGCAAATATTACACAAATTAGCTCCCCCCAATACACACACACTACTCATAATTTGCATAGAAACTGCCTACAATTTGTATTGGAACCTGCCTCATAATCTTCATTGCATATATTATTGCCTGCTATTTCACAAGCTACTGATTTGCACAAATAAGTAGATGGTTACATACTTGAAGGGTATTTACTTTTAACATAATGACCAAATACCTTACACTTTGTTCATTTTTAAACTAGTAAAGAACGATCTATCACCATATAAGATAAATGATGCTCAATACAAATTGAGAAGTTCCCTGCATAGGTTTTCAGATGAGCTAATCCACGTTTTCTTCAATTTTCCTTGGATTTAGGAAGTTTATTTGTTATTTTTAAATGCATTTTCTGTTTTAGTTCATGAACTTAGAGATTTGCCTAGCTATTTAGAAATTATTATGTGGTTCAATATTATTTAGAAATTACTGGCTTCATTTCTCTTATAAAAAATACACCTGTTTATTCAACACTAAATAGAAAGCAGAAAAGGATAGTTTCAGCATAGAAGGGAAAATGTATTGGTCAAGATTCTAGTCTTCCTCAGATTAGGAAGACTAGAAAACTCCACAATTAATAATTAATCAATAAGAATACAAAAACCATATGGCCATCATAATGTTTCAAACAGGTTTGATTTATCCTCTCCACAGATTCAACAAGGTAATATTTGCTAAAGCATCTCATTTGAAAAAATGATGTCTACAGCCTTTTGTCATCTGCCACATTATCAGTTATGATGTTCATTGATTTTTATGAACTTGAGTGGATTATTTTTCTAGATTCTAATAATGTGCATTTTTAAGATAGATATCTACAACCAGAAAATTTAAGAACGCCAAATTTTTGCCAAATTAAGACATACCAATTACATAATTTGGCTCCTATAACTCAGCTCCTATTTTCAAAATTCCTGTTAAAATATTGATAAAAATAATTAAAACATTACTTGGAGTACAATAGATCAAATTGCTTTAGGCCCAAATCAAATTTATATGCTGGTGAGGTTGGCTGGTTTTTGCTTTATCTGTGGGCTTTGTCTTTTTATGCAAAAAATATAGAAACAGAGACACTAATAAAACATCTATTTGCCATTTTCAACACTCATTTGCCATTTTCAACATTAAAACAGGTAATTTGACAAACAATTATTAATTAAACAATTAAACAAAACAATTTTAATATTAGTTTTATATTTCACTAAAGGTATTTGTAAACTGTAACTTAATCTACATAAGTACCGAAGAAAATTCCCATTACTTTTGTCTAAGTATCCATAAATTACAGTTCTGGAGGTTTATATATATATATTTAATTCAAAGAACTTTTCTAAATAAATTATTCATTTTTCTCTCTTTGCCAAGAAATTGATCAAATCCACTTTTCTTTTATAACAGCCTGCATTGCAGAACAAAAAATATTAGGCCAAATAGATTGATAAATTGTTCCATCCCTAATAGCATTTCAAATGGTACTCACTGTGGATAAAGTAGAATTGAATTCTGCTTGTTGGAATCCAGTTTCAAAATTTTGTTCCAAAAAATGTTTTTCTTCATCCTCCTCGAAATAAAATTTCAATTTGAGAGCCCAGTTTCAGCAGCAAATAGCTCTTCTCCATTATAGGATTTTTTAATTGTGTGCAGCAAGGTTAAAATGAGTCTCAGAATTTGCCTACTTATTTCTAGATTTGGTTTGGTCAAATGGAGGCTAACTTTCAGCTATGACCTTGCTCTTGATTTTCTTTTCAGATCTTAGAGGCCAATCTTGTTTGTATTGCTGGTATACAAGCAATTTCAAATGACCTAAATTTCAAACAGAAAAACATTTCTGTAGGAGAAGCAAAGTTGTCCTAGATGTATAAGGGCCTGAGGATTCAACAAAGCTGCATTTTAGATCTTTGAAAGCTCTAGAAACCGAGGAGTCCAGACATCGATGGTGATTCTCAGTCATTCAGGTAATAGTTGTCCCAAAGGTGTTTTTTCAAGAGGCAACTGTATTTTTTGGTTTTTCTTTGAAGCAGTTTCACTTCTCATCAAAGAAGCTTCTTCAGTTCTGGATGGATGGTGGGGAATGGAAGGATTTATACTCCTTGAAGACAACTGGTCATTTGCATTCTTTTAGAAAGTCATTGAGACCACCTGGAGGTTTATCTCTATCATCAGAGTCACCTGAGTATTGCAAATGGATGTGGAGCCTTCTTAGAATTGTTGAGACCAGGAGACCAGACAGTTATTGAATGGCTTCTTTGTTTTGGGTGGCCAGGATTTGATCATGATGTGATATTCACCTCTGAAGTCAAAATGGCCCTGTAGACCCAAGAATAAAAACTGGAGCTCAGCTGGTTCCTTCCTTCCTTCCTCCCTTCCTTCCAAAGGCCAGGCCTTTCTATCCATATGGATGTAGTTCTCTTGACCAGTGAGGAGTGGACATGGCTCACTCACAGCCCATTTCCCAGATGAACAGTTCTTAGTCCACTCAATGCGTTCATTACCAGATGCAGCATTACTTTCAGGTAGCTAAGAGTGAGACGGCAATTAATCAGCATTCTTAATCAAGCTTTCCAGGCTTTCCCCCTTCTCGCCCCCAACTCCTTTTCAATGTCTATAGCTCCTCAGACTGCTCAGCGAGTGGTGGTGGCTGTTGCTTCTGCTGCTCCTGCTGCATTTGGTGCTGCCACCATCTCTACTGCACTCTGATGTCATCCATTTCTTGAGCTGCGTGCTCTGAAGCAAGTGAGACATAGGATCTCTGGTAATTGCATCCTTTGTCATTTTGCTACACCTTCAGCCATAGGATGAACAGAGCTCTGAATGAAAACGGCTTCTGGTCTTATTGAGAAAGTCCTGGAAGCAAGTGGCTGTGCTTAAAATTCCACGCATGTGTGTCTGGGATGCAGCCCTGACAGTTGGTGAATGATGGCAATGGTGATCGCCAGCATATCAGAGGAAGTTTCTAGTGCAGGATTTGTGTGATGTTTTCAGAAAGCACCCGCACCTGTCTGTTTCTATGCCACTGCTTCTTCACATTTGCCTTCACATCAGGCCTTTCACTATCTGATACAGAGGGCTTGTCTGATAGGTTTATGTAAATGAAGAATGACCTTTTTCTCCTCCCCTCCCCCCCTGCCTTTCCCCAGATTTTTCTACTGATGACCTTTACTGCAGCTCAAAAGATAGCTTTATATATTTTGGCTTTTCTGTGTTGCAAAACAAGATTTCAGCTGAGATGCAAGGAACGCGTGGGAGAGAATTGCATGCACTGTCTGAGTTTAGCTTGCTGTTTTGCTCACAAAATATCCTACTGCCAAGGAAACAATCCACTTTTTGAACAGATGTTAGCAATAACATCCGTCAGTTCTTAACTATTGTAAATAATCTGCTCCCTGGAACTGTGTCTGGACCCTCCCCCCTTACATTTGCATTATAAACAAAGAGCCTGCCATGTATCTTTCAAAGTCAGCCTCCCAGATGAGGTATATTGTATCAATTTTGTTTACTTTACTGATTTCCTTATATGTGATTTTTCTGAATATTAACCATTTACATGAGTAATCATAAAAGTACTAAAGTTTGAAGTACTAAAATACGCAGACAGTATAAGATCTAGGCTGGATCACTCCAAGAATCCAATCGACTCTAGAGTCATATTTCCTATAATGGCAAATTACATGTATTGAATATGAAACAGGTAGCAATTGATGGGAATGGCCCACTCCCATTTACATTCCTTGGCTATTGGAATGTATAGATGTGCTTCTTCATGATTAGTAGTTTTCGCCTCTAATTTATAGCTTTTGATAGTCAACAGTAAAACAGGAAGTTAAATCTTTAACATTTGGGTCCAAATTAATTGTGCATAATACTGGCCTTGTATTGTATTTTTTGGAGCTTTGGAGCACAAGTACCATTATTTTCCATGTTCTTGGACATTCCAATGTGGACAGGGAAGAGGAGATGAATAAATTGTTGAAGTTCAGTGACTCCATTTGAGCTCAACTCCATTTGAAGATGTCCCTTTAATCATAGTGTGCCAAATCGAGACAAACAAATCCCAATGTTATGAGAACAGGATGTGATTTTTCTTAGTTTCAAATGTTTCATTTGTTTCATATGGCTGTGCTCATTCACAATCAACAACTGTCTCTTGTGTGCAGTTCTTGCCTGGTGAAACTTGCTATCAATTATTTTGGCTTGCTGTGTTAATTTTACTGAGTATGATTTATGTCACTTCCTCTGTAATTTTGAATCAACTTTAGGCTTTTATCTCTGTGATCACAAGATTGTTCCAAATAAATAATTTGAGCACTCAGATTCTTTTGCACCTTAGTTTATGTATGTCTTCAGCTATTAGCTTCACCACATTTCCAAACAAAAAACAAAAAAAGGAGCACAAATTCTTTTCCTTTTCTCACTCTGTCTCGATCCACCTGTAGAAACCTCTCATTGAAGCAAGTGCTACTGCACCAAATTCACCAAGTTCTTTGCAAAACAACCAAGTTATAGACACCTCTGTTCAAACCATAGAGCTGTACAAGCATGTTTTTTCTGTCATTGCCTCTCTCATTTTTAACAGAATCTCCCTCTGATATTTGAATAGCTTCTTTCCTATTAGCATTTAGAAGTCTAACAAGATTGAATTCAATGTTTGCCCTTCCAGTAATGTAAATATTTCTAAGGGAAAGGGAAGAATAGCAACTAATCCCAGGGTTTACATTGTGACTGTGTGATTCTGATTTGTCAATAGTATTATATTCTGTTTTAGTTCAAACTGAGGAGTAAGCAGTGGTGGGATTCAATTTTTTTTACTACCGGTTCTGTGGGGGTGGCTTGGTGGATGTGGCAGGGGAAGGATACTGTAAAATCTCCAGTCAAAGGTGGTATTTGATGGTTCTCCAAACGATTCAAAATTTCTACTACCAGTTCTCCAGAACTGGTCAGAACCTGCTGAATATCACCTCTGGGAATAAGAATTATATAAAGCTTACATTTAATTGTGATTGGAGTTGTTTATAAACTACAATAGGAAGTGTTGAGTAATTCTCCATTAGGAGAATGAGCGCATACAGGGAGACGTATAGAGAGTAGTGTTGGAATAATACACACACAGATACACTGTACAGTAAATGTAGGTTTTTACTTCCAGAAAGGTTTAAGCAAAGTTCAAAATAGGCAATCCAAAGTCATTCACAAGTTAAATCAGTCAGTTTTCAATCCAGGGATAATCCAAATATCAAAGTCCAGTGTCAAAAACAGTTCAGTATTAGACTTACATTAAATCCAGTAATATCAGTCAATTAGGAAAAATGGAGCAACGGCAATACTTTCCAACAGAAGGAAACAAAGATACACTCACACTCTCTTCTGAGACTCAGACTAAGACTAAAACAACCCAGATTTCTGGCTCCATCTTATGGCCATTTGAGAAACCATACCCAATTGCATGCTCTTGCATTCCCTTAAAGAGACAGTATTAAAATGTCTATCCTGGTTTATTATATTTCTAACCCAAATACCTGTTAGATGACTTATATTCCTAACAGGAAGGAGGGATGGTGGGAAATAATTTAAATGAAATTTGATAGGCTGGCTTCTATCATTAAATTTCAAGTTTCCTGAGCATTTATTTCCACTGTGCTGAAAAATTAAATCAAAATCATTCTATTATGATTTTGCCTTGATAGACAGTAAACAGAGGTCCAGTGGACTTGGACTCACCATTAGATGACAAAGACGATCCATTTTAAAAGTTCTAAGTTGGACTCTCAAAGCTAATATTGTGATTTACGCACACTTATATTGACTGTTGAACCAATGAACACAACCATTGAGCATTGAAAGGAAGATGAAGCTATTTCCTCTGTTTTTGTGGTTATCATCTAGTTCCAGCTTGGCACAAATCATTGCTTTTATGACATCTTTGTTAAATTTGTGATAGTGTGAAAGAAGAATAGCTACTTCCAGGATCTGAGTTCATTTAATCAATTGTGGTAGAAATAAAATATACCCTGTTCTGCATACTATTTTTATATTATTTTCCAAACTCAACTATCCTTTGTAAGGTCAGCAAGTTAGAATCAAGGTTTAGTTTCCTATTTAAAATACAAAATCACCAAGGTGAGGTAAATTCATGATTTGATGTCTTGATTTCTACATTTTTATACAAAGCAGCTAATGGGGTCTCAGTTAGCTATTTTCTTCCATGTCATGGAATGCAGATTTATCCATTAACAAATTCTGCATGATCCAGTTACTTCAAGAGTGGTCGAGAAAAGAGAAAAAATGAGATTTTCATTCAGAGACAGAAAAAAAAGTTTCTAGGAGTTATTCAGTGAGTGAAACGACATCATTAGAAACTCTTGCAGCAGTTGGGTTTATCATAGATTCTAGTGGCATATTAAAACACTTATTTTAAATACTATTTAAAATTTTCCTCTTCTTGTTAGGTATTGTTCATTCTGCAACTATATCATTTCAGACCAACTGGTGGAGGAGGGAGATGTCAAAAAAGTCAAAATGTTCGGAATGATTAAATAATGACCTAGCTTTTTTAATGCTCATGTAAAAGGGGGTGAGTTTGCCTATATAGTCTTGATTTTTTTTTTGAGCCCTTCCCCACAGATGCCCTGTTGTAGTAGAACAAGATTAACAACTGCCAATTCATTGATTTCATGGACTTTTGCACATATACAAACACACATTTGTTAAATGGAATCAATTCAGATTGACAACTCCCATTGCAACATCAGTTCTCAACATGCTGTTGAATTTGATGTTTCTTTTTCCTGAAAATTTAAACATCAAAACTACAGAGCATGTTGAAAAAGATATCATTATCAGTTTCAAACACTTCCTTTAAAATGTAATTAATGTATTTGTAATGAAAAGAAAATATCAATTTCCTTGGGAATTAGCTTTATCATTAGCAAGTATTTTCAGGGCCGATGTCTAATAAGGTTAAAGGCTATGAAAAGAGGGCTTTGGGGAGGGAAGAAAGGAAAGACAAGATAGACAATGAACCAAAGCTAAAAGAACATCTGATGGATTTCTCTATTTAGGTCTGTAAAACTTCTCTGACTATTCAAAGCACTTCCCTGATAGAGAACTGAACTATTCCTTAAAAATTTAAAGGGAGGAAAGAGAGTAAGCTGCTGTAAAAGGGAAAGAACTGTCTGAAGTAGATTTGTCTGTTGGAGGAAGGAAAGATCAAAGAGATATAAGCATCTATTGCCATGATGGCATATCAATTTGGACATTTTAACTTGTTTTAATAGTGTGACAGCCTGAAGCTACTTATCTGTTCCCACCTCCATATACAAAGAGGACATCATTAGAATGGTGTTGAAAGTGAGATACTCTCAAAAAAGCCTGATAAGAAGCTCATCCACCATATGGAAGACTACAGTTGATCCATTAAAAGATTACCAGAAAAAAATGTCCTCCAAAACCAGATTGACCAGCAATGCTGGCTGGCCAATTTCTTTTTTAATCTCAGGCTTGAAATACCATTTGAGGATTATAATGAATCAGTCTATTGCATAATATCAGCTAGACCAATGATCTCAATTTATCATATGCAAATCAAGGATAGGAGTTAGAAATAGTCTAGGCTGAACAAATCATTAAAGCTTTAAGCTGCAAAATATATTTATTTTATTTCAGTTGACAAACAATTATTGATCAACATATAAACAAAAAATGAACTATATCAAAAGATATGCAAATAAATGACTTTTAATAATCTTTGGTTTTGGATGATAGGACAGGACAAGTTCCTTATTAGAGAGATTCCTTGGAATTGCAATAAAATAGAGTGAGAACTCCTAAACTAGATTGATAGTTTCAAAGAGGCAACTGAAAGTTCTTTTCAGGTGGGAAAGGGGAATAGAACTCCTTAGCATCAGAGCATGTTAATTACTGTATAAGAAATACTAATGATCTGATGGTCATTTCAAAAAATCTTTTCTTAGTGAGCACCAAGAAACCAAGAGTGCCAAATTTCAGGTTTGTAGGCTTTACGGTTCTGGAGATTTTGTGATGAGTACTTGGCTTTTATACACTGCTCAAAAAAATAAAGGGAACACTTAAACAACACAATGTAACTCCAAGTCAATCACACTTCTGTGAAATCAAACTGTCCACTTTGGTAGCAACACTGATTGACAATCAATTTCACATGCTGTTGTGCAAATGGAATAGACAACAGGTGGAAAGCATAGGCAGTTAGCAAGACATCCCCAATAATGGAGTAGTTCTGCAGGTGGTGACCACAGACCACTTCTCAGTTCCTATGCTTTCTGGCTGATGTTTTGGTCACTTCTGAATGCTGGTGGTGCTTTCACTCTAGTGGTAGCATGAGATGGAGTCTACAACCCACACAAGTGGCTCAGGTAATGCAGCTAATCCAGGATGGCACATCAATGCGAGCTGTAGCAAGAAGGTTTGCTGTGTCTGTCAGCATAGTGTCCAGAGCATGGAGGTGCCACCAGGAGACAGGCCAGTACATCAGGAGATGTGAAGGAGGCCATAGCAGGGCAACAACCCAGCATCAGGACTGCTACCTCCACCTTTGTGCAAGGAGGGACAGGAGGAGCACTGCCAGAGCCCTGCAAAATGACCTCCAGCAGGCCACAAATGTGCACATGGCTCCTCAAACAGTCAGAAACAGACTCCATGAGGATGGTATGAGGGCTCGACGTCCACAGGTGGGGTTTGTGCTTACAGCCCAAAACCGTGCAGGACGTTTGGCATTTGTCGGAGAGCACCATGATTGGCAAATTCACCACTGGTGCCCTGTTTGTTAGCAGTTCCTGCAAGACGAAGGCATTGATGCTATGGACTGACCCGCCTTCCCCAAACCTGAATCTAATTGAGCACATCTGGGACATCATGTCTTGCTCCATCCACCAATGCCACGTTGCACCACAGACTGTCCAGGAGTTGGGGGATGCTTTAGTCCAGGCGTGGGAGGAGATCCATCAGGAGACCATCTGCCACCTCATCAGAAGCATGCCCAGGCATTGTAGGGAAGTCATATAGGCACGTGGAAGCCACACACCCTACTGAGCCACGTTTTGACTTGTTTTAAGGACATTACATCAAAGTTGGATCAGCCTGTAGTGTTTTTTTCCACTTTAATTTGAGTGTAACTCCAAATTCAGACCTCCACGAGTTGCTAAATTTGATTTCCATTGATAATTTTTGTGTGATTTTGTTGTCAGCACATTCAACTATGGAATGAACAAAGTATTTCCTAAAAATATTTCATTCATTCAGATCTAGGATGTCTTATTTTTGTGTTCCCTTTATTTTTTTAAGCAGTGTATATATAGAGAGATTTTGCAAGATCCAATCTGGGTCAGTCACCAGGATCAGTATTTTAGTGTTCCGAGCTATCAGACTTACGCTGGAGCCCATTTTCAGGGAACCTCTCTCTAACAGAATGTATGCTTTGGCCTGTACTCTGTGTGGTATTTATATGGTGCCTGGTTGTGTGTGGCTTTTTAATTGTTGATTGGAGTATTGATGGCCAGATATTAAGTTGTTGGCTGTTGTTTCCTTGGGCTGCCAAGCCCTATCCTCCTAAATACTTGTTAAGCTGGTAGTAAATCAGCACTCCTGTTGACTGACATTGTTTTGTAAAATTGTAATCCAATATTTCAGTACTTCATTTGCAGATATATCTGAACTTTGAGGGACAGGAGGATAGCTAGTAAGTTTCATCATCCACCAGAATCTGCCAGTTATGTTGGCTGAGTGAGTTATTAAGTAAGTTGCAATGTCTACAGAATGCAAAACAAGATAAGGGAAACACAGGTATGTGGGTAAAAACTGCTGTAGGTGTTTTTAAAAATGCATACTTCTTTCTTTCCCTCAAGAATAAAGGTAGAAGGATATGCCTTAAGGCTTTGCTCCTAGGCTTTAAATTTCTGAAGTCTTTGAAGAATTAGCAGATGCCTTGTTAGCAAGATGTTTTTCTATTACCAATTTGGATAGGGTGCATATTCTTCTGAGCAATGTTTTTTTTAATAAAATAAAGCTGATTAAGATTACGAGATATAATATTTTCTTTCTTCTCTTAATATATGCAATATTCTCTGCTAATAATAAGGATACAATACCAGCCAGTTTGGGTGCATTTGGAAAGTATGCCATAAGTACAAACAAAGCTCAGTTCCATGTATGCTTCTACTATGTTATGCAAGTTAAGATTTCTAAACTAAAAACTATCTTGGAACTGTGAAAAGCATTGCCAGTCTCCACCAACCAGGAGATACTTATAAAATACTTAAACAGTCAGAATACAGTGAATGAAGCAAAAATTACTTTATATAAGAATATGCTTCTGCCAATTTTGTGATATGGAAATGACAGTTGAATATATCTAGAAAAGCATACAAATAAGTTGAATGTAATCAGAATGTGGTTGGATTAAATTGAGTCATGGAGGTGTTAAACTTATAAAGTGATATATGGATATGGTGGAAGAAAGGATGGTTTAGGGCATTAAAAATATCCATTCACCATAAGATATGGTGAATAATGTTGGTGCTAGTATCTGTGGAGACTCTCAATCATCTAGGTCATGGCTGTCCCAAAGATGCTTTTTCAAGAGTCAACTGGACTTTCTGGTTTTTCTTTGAAGACATTTCACTTCTTGCTGAAGAAGCTTCTTCAGAAGATGAGAAGCAAAACATTTTCAAAGAAAAATGAGAAAATCCAGTTGCCTCTTGAAAAAAGCACCTTTGGGACAATGTTGATGCAAACTGAACTGAATTAGAATTATTATCTTTTATTTCTTGTCCTTAATTTGTTTTATATACTATTTTTATTACTTTTCTGCACTTTGCACATTACTTTTCCCAAATAGGAACAGCACAATCTCTTCAGCAAAGCTTTAATGTGTGAACAAGGCCATTTGAAATCACCTTGGAATGGAATCAGCTTATTCATGCTCTGGTCCTGGTGCTATTAGTCTTTTGGATCAAGTACCTGAGGTTTCTTTGAAGACTGTGTGTGTCTTATTCCACATCCATGGGCAAAAGAGAAGCCATTTCAGATGTTAAAACAGTTATGTAGCTGCTTAGAAGTTCTTTTTTTATTTTTGAAGCAAGAGTAAACCAGCTGTTTCTTCATGGGCGTAGCTTCAGCATTCTTAGCAAGCTTTCAGAGGTCCATTATTAAGTCATTTTTCTTCACTAACTCATTCTCTCTCTCTCTCTCTCTCTCTCTCTCTCTCTCTCTCTCTCTCTCTGAAGAAGTTTCATGGATTGATAGAAAAAGGATTATCAATTCATGCTAAATTAATGAGAAATGCAGATATCTCTTCCTCCTTATAATGTTGAAATAAATAGAGCTTACCCTCTCCATGTGAAACTATTCTCTCCTTAAGGTTACTACTTTTTATATCTCTTCTAATC
Source organism: Laticauda colubrina (assembly GCA_015471245.1). Classification (NCBI taxonomy): domain Eukaryota; kingdom Metazoa; phylum Chordata; class Lepidosauria; order Squamata; family Elapidae; genus Laticauda; species Laticauda colubrina. The sequence goes on along the minus strand of BLBF01000003.1, from coordinate 110,172,345 downwards.
CAGAAATGTTAGAAATAAATTCTAAATTCTTTAAGTTATGTAAAGTATCTTGGGACTGATCCATCCATCTGTATCCATCAGTAGGATAACTCTCAGGAAACAGAACAGTGGTGCGATTCAGTTTTTGTTTTACTATCGGTTCTGTGGGCATGGTTTGGTGGGTGTGGCAGGGGAAGGATACTGTAAAATCTCCAGTCAGAGGTGGGATTTGCTGGTTCACTGAACCACTCAAAATTTCTGCTACCGGTTCTCCAGAACTGGTCAGAACCTGCTGAATACCACCTCTGAAACAGAAGCTCAAGGCAACTTGCATTAATTTTACTATTTTATTTTACTTTTATTTTATTCTCTGCAATACTAGCTGTGCGTAATAGATGGGGCCTAGAGATAACTCTATCCTAAAATTATCCAATGCATTTCTATAATTGATGGTACACTTAAATGTGGTTTTCCCAGTTTTTGTCTATCCTTTAAGTTCATAATGTTTCTACCTGTTTGTCTAGCTAGGAGGAAATCTCTCCCCACCAGGCCATGTGATAGCATTCTACTTGACTAAAGTTTTAAGCTACTGAACTAAGAAGGCATTTCTGGGTCCGTTTCTTACTCTTTTTATTGAACAAACACAATATCCATACATATACTACCAGCAGTATTAATACAAAAATGCAGGTAGTTCTTCAGCATGTCTGAAGTTATGGATCCTAATTGGAACCAACAACTCTATTGCTAAGTGATACAGTTGCAAAATGAAATGACCATACCAGACTTGCTATGGCAGTTTGTCAAATCTAGCTGTAGTTATTAAAGGCCCTGTCACACTGCCCGACGGATGCAAAACATTTGTAAAAAGGACACAGCGGATGAGAAAAATGTTCCATCCGTTGTTATCCGCTCTCAAAAGGGGCAAAAATTTGCATAACCAGAGCGGATAACACGGAAAGGAATGGACGGGGGGAGGACGCAGGGCGGATGGAAAGCAGATGCAGAATGGAAGTCTAGTGGATGGAAGCGGATGGCACAATCGCAAGGCTTCCGGGGGACCGCAGCAAAGTGGATGCGGAACGGATACAGTGGATGCAGAGCGGACACCGAGCGGATGAAGCGGATGCACAGTGGATGCCAAGCGGATGAAGCGGATGCAGAGCGGAAGCCTAGCGGATGCCTAGCGGATGCCTAGCAGATGCCTAGCGTTCACTGCGCATGCGGGGAGGATGCATTGCATCAGCCCCGCGGATATAAAGGGAAGCAGCTCCCAAGCAGGTCAACATTCAGAGGAAAGACCTGCTTCCAGACACATCGAGTGCCTTGCCAGCCTGCCCTGCATGCCTGCCTGCCAGCCTTGCTGTCTGCCAGCCTGCCAGCCTGCCTGCCAGCCTGCCTGCCAGCCTTGCTGCCAGCCTGCCTGCCGGCCTTGCTGCCTGCCTGCCTGCCTGCCAGCCTTGCTGCCTGCCTGCCTGCCTGCCAGCCTGCCTGCCAGCCTTGCTGCCTGCCTCCCTGCCAGCCATCCTGCCAGCCTTGGTTCCTGCCAGCCTCCCTGCCAGCCAGCAACCCCACAACCATGCAGAAGCACAGCAAGCCTCAGCCTTCTGCTGCCAGCCCTTGCAAGAGGGACAGGGCTACCATCCCGCCCCCTGGCCCTCACTCTGGTTCTGCTGGGGCTTCTGCAGCACGGGCTCGCTCTTCTGGGGCTGGGGCTTCTGCTGCTTCTGCTTCTGGAGGAGCTGATGACAAGCACTCCAGCACCAGCCACCTCCACAGCACCTGGACCCTTCACCCCTGAGACTGCTGTTCTGAAAGTGAGATCCAGATGAGTTGCTCCCCCTTTTTATAGGCAATATAGGTTTTCCCTTATGTGTCCTTTTGCATGCTCTTGGCATCCTTAATATCCGAGATAGGTCCCCTCTGCGAACGTTTTTTCCATTTTAAATGTTTTGTATGCGAGCTGCATCTGCTTTCATCCTTTCTCCATCCGTGCTACTAACGCTGCACATCCGTTCCGCGTCCGTTCCACTTCCTCCGTGTGTCCGTTTACAGCTGGAGCAGATTTGAGTTGCGCGGATGTACAGCGGATGCCTAGCGGATGTAGCGGATGCATAACGGATGATGACGGATTCAGAACGGATGTCCCCCGTATGCCTAGCGGATGCAGAACGGACGCGTTGGATACATTTTCCGCTCAGAAAGTTTTGAGCAGCTCAAAACTTTTTGAGTGGATGAAATGTCAATAGACGGATGCTGGACAGATAGAGATGAAGCAAAACGGAGGCAGTGAGTACAGAACGGAAGCATCGCGTTAACCAACAGATGGCAAGTGTTTTTCTCCCTTTTACATCCTCTTTCCAACCGTTGGTGCAGTGTGACAGGGGCTTAAGTAAATCACAGCAAATAATTAAGCAATACATGAGTGCAACTTGCTACTTCCTGCTGGCTTCCTCACTGCTAGTCAGAAGCCAACTGTGAAAGTCACAAATGACAGCCATGTGATGATGGCACACTAAGCGATTGTAAAAGCTTACAGATTGCCAAGCACCTGAATCATGATCATGTGAGACTGGGGTTGCTCTAATAGCTGCAGCTTTAAGGTGTGGTATTCAATGCTGTTGTGACTTCATTGAATGAATGATCAGTAAGTGAAGGTTATCAGCAAACTCAAAACAAAACAACCTAAGAAAATAACATTAAGTGGGTATTTATACTTTGAAATTTAATCCACTGCAATTCTTGTTGATCCAATGCACATCAGTTTGCAAGAAATATCCATCAGTGATGGATTCTTTAAAAGTTTCTAATTTTCCTTGGATCAACACTATCCCATGCCCATCAAGGCAGCTTGTCCCTGTACATAAATCTCTATTTCAGGGCTATAATCACTATGCTCATAAATTTTTGAGCAGAGCAAGCTAAAATCCATTACTGTTTTAACTTCTTGTTAGCCTATTGATTTATTGATTTCAACAATTTGAAGGGTCTCTCTGCTCAACACATTTTAGGTGCCTTAAGATATTTGTATTTGAAAAACTTCCAGCTTGCAGGGCTTCAGCGGCAGGCAGGAATCCGCGATCGTGCACAGTTTCTGCCTGGGCTCACTGCCGGAGCACCCCGAGCCAGCTGACTTCGGGGCTAAGCCACCCCATAGAGGTTGGTGAAGACAGGGGAGACTCCAGCAGGGTCGAGGAAAGCCGCATCTTTCCTCCCCAGCTGGCTAAATTCCCTTTCCCAAAGGCAGTAAAGTGGCAGTCAGAAATGGCCGCCTCAAAGAAGCCCTCATCCGGAAAAGAATGTGCAGGAGGAAGAAAGTGCTGAAGTGAAAATTTTGGCTGACTGGGATAAGAAGCAACAATTAAGGCATCCTGGAACTCAAATTTTAAAAAAAGATACATCGCTCCCAAAGAAGATTTGGAAGCAGCGAATGAAAGTGAAAAGGGAAAGTTTTTTTTTTCCATTCTCCTTCCTTACGTTGACAGTGATCAAAGATGAATGAGAAATCGAAAAAATCTGCTTTGGCATCAACAGGTATTTAAGCTGGAAAATTTAATGCCAAGGGGATAATAAAGATTTCTGAATATAAAAGGGAAAAAAAAAGAGAAATGATTTTTTTTTATTTTTTTTTGCTGTCAGTGGGAAGGGAGAGAAAAAGAATAAGAACAGGATTTGGAAGGAGGAGATAGCCTGGAATCTAAAGAATCTAAGGTTAAATTTTAACAGGACTTCTAAAAGATACATTTTAACTGGAACTTTGTAATTAAATACTAATCCCAGGAAGAGAAAGTGAAAAAAGGAAGAAGGTGTCAAAAGAACTGCTTGTGTGTATTTGGATTGCTTGGTGACTTTGGGACTTTTTGGAATTACATTTGAAGGATTAAAAACACTTGGGTGGTTGTTTTAAAGGGAAAAAAAACTCTACACTGGCATCACTTGTGGACTAACTGAAAATAGAATTAAAAAAACTTAAAGAAGAGGAACAAGAAGGGAAGGGCTCTCTTGGTTCCGTTTTTCAATTCTTAAAAATGGCAATCTCTACCTACGAGAAACTACAAGAAAAGACTACCCAACAAGAAGATTGGGACAAAGAAGAAGCCATTTTAAATGAACAAGTAACTTTACTTGGGGAAGAAAGAGGAAAGAGGGGAAAGAGAATGGAGAATTTGAGACCTAAAAAAACAACCAAAAAAGGGAAAAATAAGGTGAAAAGTGAATACAATGTGAGAAAGCAACAGAAAAGGGGAATAAAGAAAAGGGAAATCGAGGCGGAGAGACAGGGGGGTAAAAAAGGCAGAGAGAAGAAGCAAAGGAGGAGGGAAGGGAAGAGAAGCTACAAGGGTGTGAAGCAAGATGTAAAGAAACAGGACTTATTCAGAAATAATGGGTGAAAATTTATTAAGAAAATATTGGAATGTGCTGAGATGAGTAGATTGACATTTGAAATTAGAGAACAAGAAGATAAACAATTTTATGCAATTTGGAGTTTTTTTTATCAATGGTTAGATGATAAAATACAATAATAGAGCATTAATATTATATATATGAAGAGTTTTTAGGATTGATTTGTTATGATTATATGATAAATTATAGAATAAACTGTTTGAAGTATTGTTATCTCGCAAAGCATGAATGATTAAAGGTATAGTCAGAAAAAGATTTTTTTATTTTTATTTTTTTTTAATATTAGAATATGGATTGACAATATGAGTGGTTATGCAATATAATTGTAATTGACACTATAAAATGAATGCACAAAACTGATGAACCAACCGATACACCGGAAGTATATATGAGAGTAGATGTTTTTAATGTTTTGTATGTTTGTTTGTTTGTAGAAAATTAATAAAAACTTTAAAAAAAAAAAAAAAGAAATAATGGGTGAAAATTTAACTGAAAAAGTGATTCTGCAAAGGTACATATGATTGTATTGTTATATTTGTCTTTAGAAATAATGTTAGAAAATTGGAAACAACGTATGATTTGGTGAAACATTTGTGAATAAAATAAATGGAATGAATTAAATGAGAGAATTAATTTAGAAAGAAATGGAAACATTTTAATGACATAATGTTTTAAAATGCAAGTGAAGTGGGGGGGGGAGTAATTTTGAAAAGTTTATAAGCGTTCCCATAGAAGCATGGTACCTATTTGAAAAGTAATGTGTTAAATGTTTAAGATTTAAATGAATATTAACATTAATTATAGAATTGAATTGGTATGGATCGTTGTTTTAATTATGTTATATATTTATATCTTTCTTTTCTTTTTCTTGTGCATGTAGCGTGTAGCTTTAATGTACTACACAGAATCCGAATTGAAGTTATGTTCTATATTAAATGTTATAATTTTAGGGGAAAGATATAAAGGCGTCATACTTCAAACAGTGACCACAGGAGGAATTTTGTTTAATGAGAAAAGATAATAGACAGCTGAAATAGGACAGACAAAGAATATAAATATAATGATCTGATTTGAGATGAAACAAATAAAAATAAAATTAAGAAAGTTAAAAGAGGGGAGAAGCTATAAAGAAAATGTAGAATGGTAATAAGATATGGAATGGCACATAAATATGAGCATGAACTTGAACTGGTGTCTGTACAAAGAGATGTAACCCGGGATCAGGCTGCTTTCAGAAAAGAGGTTCTATGTTTTTATGTTCTCTGTTCTGTTTGTTTATGTTTGTTTCTAAAAAAAATTTCAAAAAAAAAAGATATTTGTATTTGATTGACCTTGCTTGATTATGTAACTGGAAAGAAGGAAAAGTTAGCACTGAGAAGCAGAGTAACTTTAGCACTTTCACCTTCAAAGAGAAATTCTTTAAAATCTCTTTTATTTTCAGCCATCAAAAAGGTAGTATCAGCATATCTAAAGTTATGGAAGCTTCTCCTGACCATTTTAATTCCAATTAACTTTTCTTCTAGTTCAATATTTTGCATATAACTTAAATGAATTAGATGACTGAATGCAACTTCGATGTATCCCTAACTGAACAGAGTAAGTGCCTGTATTTTTACACTTTGTAAATGTCTCAGTCAGAACATGTCAAAATAGTATTTTAAAATTTGATATTCCTAAATCTCACTTTTGGTATTGGAGAACTTGTCTAATTCTGGTTTTTTTCTTTAAAAAAAAATCTGAATGAAGATATTCCTCATTCTCTGTTAAACAAATTGATATTGGGAGTGTTCAAAAATGAAATAATTTGTGGAAATAATATTTTTACCCTTCCTGTCTTTTGTAACAATTATAATGGAGTATTTCATTTTGATTTTGTAAAATAAAAATTCATAATTATTTTAATTATTGCCAGACTGTATTAATGATTCCTAAATATTTAAATCAAGAGGATATATAATATATTCCAAGTATTATTTCCTTGAGGTTGCTCCTGTGAACATCCGTGTTAATTAACATGGCATGATTTTTCACTAATTACTTATTGTCCTCAGTTTTATAGTATTTATCAAACTCTACTTGCAATTCTAGAATCTCTCTGTTTTGATTCTTAAGCATATGGACTATGAGTAGATAAATTGAATAGTGGTCTGTAGCTATCTTAAAACCCTGAATACTTTTGTTACTCCCTATAGTTTGTCCTAGTATTCCTGTAATCACTCACTGAAAAAATGTGTCTGTGTAATCCCCACCCACCCCCAAAAAAGCATCTAGGTATTGCTGATAGACACATGGCCTAGGTAAGTATAAAGAATACCAAGTAACCATCAGAACAGGGTAAGAGTGTTAGCTAAGAAGACTGGTTTCATGGAGATAGTATTTACAGATGATTATCTGAAATGTTACCAAACAATGAAATATGACTATAGATTCAAATCCTAAAGGTGTTTTTTCCCCTCTTTTATAAAGAGAATGGAAGTAAATTGGTTTATACATATTACTTTTCTTCAAGCAGTTCAACATTTCATTTTATGCACATGTTGAATGATGAGTCTCTATGAAAGTATAAAAATTTAAATAGATGGGTATTCATTTTAGATTTTAATTTGTTGATTGTTTCTCTGCGCATTTTTGATCTCTTTGGTGAGACTCAGCAATTGCTAAACTCATTTAAAAATCAACGTTGCTTCCCAAATCTTCTGAAAAGCTCCATATGAATGGCGCAAAGGAGAAATGCAGAACAGTCTGAATAATAGGATTAATGCAACTAAAGCATCTAATCACTCTTGGAAGAATAAGATTAGTTAAACCACAAAGCTTTCGAATCTTCAAACATCCCTGTTAAGAAAAAGTATACCTGGATTTATTAGGTTTCAGCAATGGGATTGTGAATAATAGCAATGTGAGTTCTTTTATTCCGGACTCTTTGTGTCCATTGATTATCTTGAAACACACAAAAAATAAAAAGAATATCAGGCAAATTAAAATACGTATATTGCTGCATTGCATGTTCATTTATCTGTCTATGACCCTTTCTTCTTTTGCACCTAATGATTGGGCAAATATGCCCCAGCAATCATTTTTTTTCTGCTGTGTCCTCATGACATTTCCTTCATCTGGATCCTGACGCATATTTAAGGCAGCCTTAAGTCACCCTTAACTATACAGGTGTTGAGTTAGTATTTCCCCTATGGAAGAAAAGACTTGCAGTGGTCAGCACAAGCTGTTTCTTCCTTTTGCTATTGTATTCCCCTTGAGTCTTTAAGACAACCTGAGGATCAAATCTTGTTTCTAGTTTTGGAAGGAAAATGTTGTTAACACCCATGTGGATTTATGTTGAAGGAAGATTCTTGTCCTATGGGAGAGACAGAGAGGAACAATTTGCAACTGAGAAAAGTGGAGCAGTCATGGGGACAAAGTACGGTTTAGCAGAGATTGATGGTAAAGGAAGCCTGGTGTGAATCCCAGCAAAACCAACTGAGGAGTTGCTGAAAGGGGAAGTACAACGTACAGTCAATCAAGCAGCCAGTAAAGCACCTTCCTTTACACACACACATACACACACACACACACATACACACACACCCAATACAGATTGAAAGACTATCTGTAAAGCCAACACTTCAACAAATAACAGTTTAGCAAAGTGCTGTTAGCAACAAAAGCTGACTAACTGAGAAGTGGCTAAAGAATGGCTTTATAATAGCAACAAAGGAGAAAATAACCATTTATAACTCTTTTAATTACACACATAGGCATAGATATTAGTGTAGGTATAGTGTAGGTTTTATGAAAACTATAAAGTTAGAGGTTCAGAAATTAGTCAGATTATTAAAATTTTGCATACTGAAAGTCTTCCTGAGAGCACAGTGGTCTCTGATGGCAGTCTATACTGTTTCCCAAAAGAAACCTCTTGTGCACAACAACATAACTGTGCTGTGACTATAGTTTGATGGAAGCCCAATGCTTACCTCCCCTAGTCCATGTTTTTCAGGGCCATTTTGAATTGGAGAGTAGCGGAGTCTGACTCTTTCAAACTGGCTTTCCTTCCTGTCTCTAGCTTCGAAATTTTGTTCGCCGACAAAGAAATAAAGGGAGACTAGTATAGATATATTTCAAGCTATTTAGCTCTCATCAGCCAGCCATACCCTTCTGAGATTCCTCCCTTTATTTCTTTGTCAGTAAACAAAAATTCAACACAAAAATAGTTTGTCACAAAAAGCAACTGCCTGCAAAGGCTCCTGGATTGGGGCTGAAAGGCGAAAGCAGAAGCAGTACACTCTGTCCTATAATTGGGAAGACCAGGTTGCCCTGATAGACCAATCTCACTGGGGGAAAAAAACCCTTCCTGCCTCAACCAGATCACTGAGCCAATTAGCCAATTAGTTAAATACCTTATTTTGAAAAATGGATAGGTTCAAATAACACCTGGGAAAACTACTCAGGGACTTAGGAAACAAACAGACAAACAGCATACCTTGCTGACCAAACATCTGTGCTTTTAGCAAAGAAGCTAAAGAGTGCCAAAATATCACCCATCTTTTTTTACTGATTTCAGAAGCTCATGCGTGTATCTGTGACATTACATCACAGAGATGAACTAGAGGTGGCTGTTATTGATGAGACTTTAAGCCATCCAATCAAGATTTGTGATAGGCTTAGAACACAGAAGGGATTGCCTACTTTTTATTACCATGGGTGCAATCGAATATAGATAGTCTTTGACTGGTCAGTTAACTACTGTTGGGAGTTACAATGGACACCCTCAAAAGCTGCTTATAGCCAGTTCCAGAATTTGGACAGCTGTGCATTTGCACAGACACGCACACACACAGCTACATGACCATATTTCAGGTGGTTACTAACTGACTCACCTTTGCAGCTAGTTACAGTGTTCTGCAAGCCACAATTTACAATGTGTTTTGTCAGTTTCTTGCCTTTTTGGCCAGTTTTTAGCAAAAAGAGGCCCCTGGGAATATATCAATTTACTTAAAAATTGTGCTGTTCACTTAACAACTGCTGCAAAAAAAAATCATAAAATCGGGTCCTATCACATGGATGCCTCTTATCATGACTTATGACCAAACTTCTGAGCTCCTTTACAGTCTTTAGAACCAGCTGTAGGACTTCTGGTTTGACCTCCTTTGGCAATGGACCAAAATCCACAATCGTGCACAGTTTTGATCCATGCTCGCCTTCGGAGCACCCTAAGCCAGCTGGTTTCAGAGCTAAGCCATCCCATAGAGGTGGTGAAGAGGGGGGAGACTGCCAGCAGGGTCGAGGAGAGCCACATTTCTTCTCCTCAGCTGGCCATTACTCCCTTTCCTGAAGGCAGTTGCAGTGGTGGTCAGATATGGCCACCTCAACGAAGAACTCAACCAGAAAAGAAAGTGCAGGAGGACGATAAGAAGAGAAAGTTTTGGTTGACCGAGTTAAACTGAAAAAGCAACAGTGTAAGGTACCCTGGAATTTAAACTATAAAAATAACATTGTTCCCAAAGAAGACTTTGAAGTGGCGAAGGAGAGAGGGAAAGGAAAGGATTTGGGTTTTTTTTTCCTCCCTTCCTTAGATTGACAGCTAAGAGACTTAAGTAAGAAATTGACAAAAATCCATTTTGACATTAATAGGCATTTAAGCTGAAAATAAAATGTCAAAGGGATAATAAAGATTTTTGGATATTTTAAAACTCTTAAAAGCAGGAAAGGAAAGACAAAAAAATAAAAGGGCAGGATCTGAAAAAATGAAGGAGATTGCCTGGAACTAAAAGGAATTTATAGTGAAACTATAATGAAATTCCTAAAAGATACATTCCAACTGAAACTTTGTAACAAAATAATAGAACCCCAGGAAGAGAAAGTGGGAAAAAGAAGCAAGAAGAAAAAGCTTTGGATTATTTGGATTACTTGGTGATTTAAATGACTAAAATCAATCGGGTGGTTGTTTAAAAGTGTTTAAAATGGTGTCACTTTTAGAAGAACTGAAAATGGAACTTAAAAACAGAAAGAAGATGCACAAGAAGGGAGAGGTTATTTTGGCTTCGTATTTCATTTCCTTGAAATGGAGATCTGCAACTATAAAAAACAACAAGAAATGCTTGTTAGAACAAGAAGATCTGATCAAGTAATTTTATGTTGGGGGAAAAAAGGAAAGCATGGGGAGGGGGGGCGAAGAGAATGAAAAGTTTAAGATTTGAAAAAACAACCAAAAAAAAGAATACTTTGAAAAATAATTACAATATTAGAAAGCAACAGAAGAAGGAATTACAGAAGAGAGAATTAGAAATAGAGAGACAAGGCAGTAAAAAGGGGAGGGAGAAGAAGAGGGGGAAGAAGGAAAGGAAAAGAAGTTATAAAAGACAGAAACAAGATATAGAGAAACAAGAAAAAGGTATAAGGATTGAAAGTATAAGTCTGTTCAGAGATAACGGGTGAAAATTTAATTGAAAAAGGGATTCTGCAAAGGTACATAAGATAGTATTGTTATATTAGAAATAGAAATAATTTCAGAAAATATGATGATTAAAATGATGGATAAAATATTTATTGTAATATAGTGGAATGTTTGTTAATAAATAAATAAAAAAAGTGAATAAGAGAATAAAATTAGGAAAGGATGGAAACATTTTAATTATTATTAATTATTTATAAAAATATAAGTGAAGAGAAATATGGAAAGAAAAGAATTAATTATGGAAAGTTTATGAGTGTTCACAAGGAAGTATGATATTCAATTGAAAAGAAAAAGATGTTAAGATTTTAATAAATATTAACAATAGAATTGAACTGAAATGGAAGGAGTGTTTTATTTACATATATATATAAGAATATACTGTGTATTTTAAGAATGTACCAAGCAGAATTCGATTGGAAGTTATGTATTATATTGAATGTTATAATCTTAAAGGTATAAATTGAAGTTTAAATAAGAGTTGAATGGATAAAATTAAAAGATATAAAGGTGTCATACTCCAAAAAGCAACTTCAGGGGAAAATTTGTTTAATGAGAAAAGATAATATGAAATTGAAACAGGATAGACAAATGTACAAATATAATGATTTTAATTGAGATATGAGATATGAGATAATTAAAAATAAAGTTGAGAAAATCAAAAGAGGGGAAAAACTATGTAGAAAATGTTAAACAGTAACAAGGCATGGAATCACAAAGATGAACATGAAATTGAGTTTGTGCCTGTATGAAGAAGTGATAACCCGTGATCATGCTATTCTCAAAAAAAGATGTTTATTTGTATTTTTTTTGTGTGTGAAAACCCAAATACAATTTATATTTTAAAAAAAGAACTAGCTATAGATGGTGATGTCCTGGCCAACAAATGGGAATAGTGTAAGGGGAGTACTTTTCCTTAGTGTTTCTCTATCCCAGGCAAACCTGATTCTGGGAAAGTGAAGCAAGGGGACTCCAATCAGGCATAAGTAGTGTAATAAGGTTAGAAAAGCAGTGTTGACCTTAGTCCATTTTCTTATCTGGAGCTGGCAGAGTGAAGCAGGGATAGTATTGGACACATTTTTTCTTGATACTGGGGCATTTTCCTGTCTTCCCTCTAAACAAAAGATTGTTTGTGGATTTTTTCTTACTCCTTTTTGCGTTTGTCTATTAGCTGTGATGATTGTTGTGGTCTGAAAATGGAGATGTTTCTCTTGAAGCTTCTCTGCATTTGGAATAAGGAAAGGGAATGACCTTTATTGTTATGGGATGTAGCAATATAGCTTCATGCAAAAAGTAATAGTTACAAGGTGATTTCTAGGAAGAAACTGAAGACAGCCAGAAGGGCAGAAGTGCTATTTTGCACCAGAGGTGGTATTCAGCAGCTTCTGACCAGTTCTGGAGAACCAGTCGTGGAAATTTTGAGTAGTTTGGCGAACTGGCAAATATCACCTCTGACTGGCCCTGCCGCCATCTATTCTCCACCTCCCGAGTCCCAGCTGATTGGCTGGGTCTTCTTTTGTTGCCCTGCACAGGAGAATGGAGCTGGAAAGCAGGTTAGTGGGATGGGGAGGGAATGGGGATTTTTCAATGTCCTTCCCCTGCCAAACCCACCAAGCCATGCCACGCCCACCATGCCATGCCCACCAAGCCACGCCCACAGAACTGGTAGTAAAAACATTTGAATCCCACCACTGCTACTTGGCACTGTTTCTTATACTTTGTCATCAACCTCCCTAACCATTTTCTCCACTGCACCAAGATCCCCTTCCAAACTTCCCCTTCAGATCCAACTGTTTTTTTGTGCTTGTAGGAAGGCCTAATTCCAAGGAAGCTTCTATTTTACAGATTCATGGTGTTTGGCACTGATGAAGCTTCTTAGAGCAACTTTAGCAATGTGTGTACATGTGGAAGAAGGCTCCAAGCACATGATCAGCAAGAGCATGGGAGTGGCAAATGGCATTGAATGCAAATTTTGCCTTCTCCCAATATAGTATTGAATAATATTCAAAATAATATCTTTTACATTTACAGAATGCTTGTGCTAAGCCACAATGAGTTTTGATGGATGGCCCTCTATCAAAACTCAGCTCTACCTCGGTCCAGCCCCTGATATGGTGAGAAATAAATGGATGGTTTCCTGGTATCTGATGTAAGGAGGGAACAGAAGGAAGCAACATGGGGAGAATTTCCCAATCACTCTCCTTAATGTGTCCTGCATATACCAAGGACACCATTCAGGAGCAGCATAGTGCCTGGTGGCAGGATAGGGAATCAGCCAATTTTCTGCTGGCCCAAAGACTAGTGGCTTCCATTTTAAACAGGGCAGGAAAAGGTCCTATATTTGTATCTCATAGTATCATGGTTGTTGCACATAAAATTCAACTGCTTTTAGTCTTTTGCTGGTTACCTTATAGCTGTTTTGCTGTTTTACAAAGTATGAATCAATAGCAAATCTGATTCATTTGTTTCCTCAACTGAGTCTGATACCTTTGGAACATATTGACTACAGCTTGCATGATCCCTAGCCAGCACATCACAGGTGAAATGGGGATTATAGGATTTGTGGTCTAACACATTGGGCAAGCTCCAGGTTGATGTTTTAATATACAGTAAAGTGTAAAACAATTTCAGCAACAACTTTAGCACATGATAAAGTGCTGCGTGATGCAGCAGATGTCCATAAAGCTGATAACAATTTATTCTTATTCTTTTGTATTTAACAGAATCCTGCTCAATAGTATATGAAATAGAAACCAGTAATTATGGATTATATTGTTTCCTTTAAAAACAAAACTGAATCTCAAGTATGTTCTGCAAATCTCCAGAGCATTAGCTTATTGTTTAGGACACAGGATTGCTATTCAGCATATATTTCCCACCCCTGAAATATTCATAGTTTCTTTACTTGAGCTCTTTGTGAACTAGACTTTTTTTTCAACATTTAATTTACCTCCTTCCCATTCCCTAGAAACTCAGAATGCCACAAAGGATTATCTCATCTTTCCTCCATGTTTACAATGTTTTTATTACACAATTGCAAAATAGGCTTGTTTTTTGTTTGTTTTTTGCTGAGAGAATATTGGAAACTTAATTTTTGAATTTTAAAATTTACACATACAGCACACACATACAAATTAATAATGGAAACTACATTTTATTATCTGCCTTGATACATTTCAAAGATCTTGATCCAAACATGATATAGCATTAAGAATAGTCTTCTTATTGACTATTATTGAACAACAACAATTACTTTTTGAACTTGCTTATGTACTCACTGGCTTTTTGGCTTTGCTTTTAAGAAGAGCAAAGTTAAGGTTTCAAATTCCTCTTCAACAAGAGGCAATTTTGGAGTTTTCTAAAATTCTACTTTCTGATAGTCAGAGTGTAGATGGTTTTGAATTTTGAAAGTTATTGTATTGTATACTTGACATAAAACAGTGCATTTCATGACCATTTAAAGTTACATGAGCTGCGGTGGCACAGTGGTTAGAGTGCAGTACTATAGGCTACTTCTGCTGATTGCTGTCTGACGGCAGATCAAATCCCACCAGGCTCAAGATCGACTCAGCCTTCCATCCTTTTGAGATGGGTAAAATGAGGACCCAAATTGTTGGGGACAATATGCTGACCCTGTAAACCACTTTACACTGTAAAGCACTGTAAAGCAATATATAAATCTACATTTGGATGCTACAACGGCATCCAAAAAAGTGACTTATGACTCTTTTTCACACTCATGACTGCTGCAGCATCCTCATGGTCACGTGATCAAAATTGAGATGCTTGGTAACTGACTCATATTTATGACAATTGTAGTATCCCAGATGTCTCATGTGATCACTTTTTGTAATCTTCTGACAAACAACATCAATGGAGAAGCTAAGGGTTACTAACTTAACAACAGTAGTGATTCGCTTAACAAATGTGACAGGAAAGGTTGTCAAATGGAGCAAAACTCATTTAACCAGTGTCTCTCTGAGCAACATAAATTTTGGGCTTAATTGTGATCATAGGTCAAGGACTACCTGTTACTCATTTCTAGTCGTTGTTAAGGAAAAAATGGGCAGCATGGAATTTTCTCATAAAACAAACTTGATATAGGACTTGATGTATCCAAGAATCTCATTTTATCTTCATATTTCTGTTTTTTTTTAACATTAGTCCAGTTGATTAAATTGGTTCTACAACTCCTTTTCCAGACTTTTCCAGTGCAAACAAAGTCACACCAATGGTAGTAAGATGGTCCATTCATATTCAGCACAGTCATTTAAAAGAGAGGAAATTACATAGAAAAGCAATAGATCGGTGGCTGTTACATCCTTTTAAGGAGATATTCTGCACGTTTCGTGGCACAACGTTCCTCTTGTAAAGAATTCCTTTGTAAGCTGCCATCCTTCTGTTGAGCACATAATTTACCTGAGCTCCCAGCATATCATACTACTAAGGATCAAGTATCTCTCTTCTGCTTAATAGAGGCTATTGGACCCTGTCACCATTGTTAGGGTAGGTTCTACTATCACAGCTTCACTTCATTATGTCAGTGATTTATTACCAGCTTCGACAGGCCAAGGGTTTTCACTCAAATGGGTGCTGCATGGATGGATTTGTTGAAATAACTCTGTGTCTAGGAGGGTGAGTGATGAGGATAAAGCCTGAGCTTTGCATAGCAGCCAAGGTCCCTGCTAATGTCATCTGTCGAGCCCTCTCCATGAAACGTTGTCCTAATTGGCACATCAGAAGCTAAAAATGACATTAACGTGCTTGCAGATGGATTGCAAAGACTGCCCCTTATTATAGATATTCTCCCTAGCTCAGCGACCCACTTGAAATGCATGGAGGAGACAATATAGCATGAGCCTCAAAGCATTCCTGATGGCATAAAATTATTGTCAAACTGAATTGATATATTTGCAGAGGCTTTTCAAGGGGGAAATGGGGAGGTGGTAAAGGGCTACCCAGATAGGAACGCTGGAAACCAGGTTACCTGAAGAGACTAGCGATTAATAAAATTGAATAATAAGCCTGCCACAAAGATGATGGGAGACAGACTATTTGGTATATGAGAAATCAGAGCAGAGGTACAACACCCCTTTCAAGTTTTTGAGTGGCAAGGTAGGGAATATACTTCAAAGAGTAGGCAGAAAAGGACAAAGAAAAGATTGGAATAGGGACAGGCCTATATGTAAGTTACTGAAATTAATTAAATGACTCCCTTTTTAAAATTTTCCTTTGTGCTGTCGGTGTATTCAGAATATGTTAAATAGTGTGTTTGGATTGCCATGATACCTGGTTCAAATACTCTATGTATAAAAAGACAAACCATTGATGGTGCAGTGGTTAGAATGTATTATTGAAGGCAAACTCTACCCACAGCCTGAAGTTCAATTCCTGACAGGATCAAGGTTGACTCAGCCTTCCATCCTTCCACGGTCTGTATTTGTTGGGGACAGTATGCAAATAATGCTTTTCCTTTATAAACCACCCACAGAGAGGTATCTAAGCCTAAATGCTGTTTCTATTGCTACTATGAAACTTCCTAGAAACCACAGAGTCTATTTTATATGAGTGTGTTTCAGTACACTACATGTACATTGAGATGATGGAATGCAGGCAATAGTAGAGTGGCTTGTAAGTATTCTCTAGATCAGGGCCCCCCAAACTTGGCAACTTTAAGACTTGTAGACTTCAACTCCTAGAATTCTGGGAGTTGAAGTCCACAAGTCTTAAAGTTGCCAAATTAGGAACCCCTGATCTGGATTATGCATCTCAGCTTGCATAGAATAGCCTAAACTTGCTTGGGAGAAACTGGGATTTGCTTGTGTATATGACATACTGCCTATAATGTTCCATTAAATAGTGACAAACTTATTCATAAGCACAGTAACTTAATCTGAAAGTTTTCTATATTATTAAATAATATTATATTTGGCCTAAGCCATGCTAAGGAGCAGCATTCACTACCAATGAGCTTTTCTGGCAACAATTACAGTGTGTAGAAAATTGTAGCTTGGCATGTAAAAGAGGTAAATGGCAAAGACTCTGAAGTAATTAATTAACTAAAAAATAGATGTGATCTGTTTTGGTGAAACTAAGAGAAAGGAAACTGATGCATTTATTTTTCTTATCTCAACCCTTTAATACCTAGGATACAATGTTTTTTACTCTCTTTTGTAATTTGCATAATTTTGCTAACTCCAAAAGGGAATATGTATACAATTTCACAAGATATGTTTGCCAGGAAAGAGAGGGAGGGAAGGTGGGAGAGAGAGAGAGGGAGGGAGGGAGGGAGGGAAGGAGGGAGGGATGGGGAGAGACAGAGATCAAAACTTCTTCTAGTAGCTTCTATCTCTTCTTTATTTTTTTATTATAGATACAAGTTTATCATCAACAAAATGTTTGCCTAGTCTTGTATATATATAGGTTGGAGCAGTTGTCACACAGAAGTCATTTCAAGCCATTTCCATTCCCCATAGTAGATTTTAACAGAATAACAGTGTTGTAAGGAACCTTAGAGGTTTTCTTGTCCAACCCCTTCCTCAGGCAAGAAACCTTATATCAATCATTTCAAACAAATGATTGTTCCATCTCCTCTTAGAAACTTCCAGTGTTTTTGAAGCACACACAACTTATGGAGGCAAGTCATTCCATTGATTAATTATTCCGACAGGAAATTTTTAAATGAAGGGCTAAGAGAAATTCATGAGTATACTTCTGCTTCTTTGAATACTGGTCAACATTTGGGAGAAAATCCAGACTGGGGCAAAGGTAGAAGGAAGAAAGCTGATGTTAATCCATTTTCCAAGAAAGCTTCCTCAAACTGTTATGTTCCCTATTATGATTTCTTCTACTTTAAGTGCTGGCATTCTCCTGATGCAAAAGGAATGAAGAATAATCTGCTCTTACTCATGTCTCATAACCTCGGTTTTTTACCAATGTTGCTCACGTACTTCATCTCCGAGAACTCCATATACCAAGCCAATCCCACCCACCTCTGGTTAATGTGTAAGGAGACTGTGCAGCAAGAGTTTTTGTTGCCACCATATTCTACCTGAATATATCTTCAATAACTGGAAAATGTCTGTGTCCATCAGGTACTTGAGCCAGACTCAAGAATTGGTCACACTTCCCTTTAAGAGCCATAGTTACAAGAACATGATGTATCTGTGACAAAGGACTAAAGGAAATGTGAATCTGCATCAGATCACATCTCCATTTATACTCTAATTTAAAAAAAAAAACAGTTCTAGAATGTGACCTGCAGCATAGGTTGAGACAACAGAGATCTGAGAAGACCACATGGTTGTCTTCTTAGTCATGAAATCCTGAGAATTTTAAAGCCTGAGTAAATTTACAAAAGTTTCTGTGATGTTTTCAGTTCAAATCTAGTCTAGTCCTATCCAGGGGCCAAATTCCAGACCTTGTAGTCTTACTGTGAACCATATCACTATGGCAAATAATGTTATCATTGGATACCCTGGAACTCAGTGAGGCCCATTTGGTCATTCTTCTGTGCCTCCTCCCACAAATCCCATTTTCTTCCAGCCATTCCACTTTCCTCCATAACCACCTTGCCAAAAACTCTGTAAACCTTCATTCTTGTATTCTGAAAGCAAATACTGGCAGCCGCTGTATCAATCTGCCACCATTTCTATTTCTTGTCCTGCTGATTTCCGCGCTAGGCATTGACTGGATTTGAATGACAACATCTGTTGATATGACTGCCCATAGGCATACTTGTAACAACCTGCAGCTCTTTGGGGTGGCACAACATGCCCATATTCACTTGACATGGCAAGACAGCATAGCATTACTAATTAATCGATTGACTTGCTGAAATGTTTCGTGCAAAAATCTTACCACACATCCTATTTCTTGATTGTTTCTCTTTTGATGACAACCTCTTCTTCCTCCCCTCTTCCTTCCCCTTCTCCAACTCCTCTCAATGTTGCTGAACCCAGATTTCACTTTTCTTTTTGGAACAATGCATATTAATAGTATACTTTTGATGTGCCAAATTCACTTTATGTGGGTTTTTTTTTCTCATTTTCATAATGGAATAGCATAGAAAATAATCATGCCTGAAACTGTGTGGAACTCAGTGTTAAAAGGAGCAGATGGAAAGAGAGATGAGAGATCAGAGATGAGCCAAATAAGTCCAAGAAAAATGTGTAGCGAGGGTTTCTATGAAGTTGAAGTCACAAAACTGTACAAGCATTGTTCCATCCTACAGAACAGAGGTTGCCAACCTTTTGGACCTCAGGAACCACCAAACTCATAATTTTAGATCCCAGGGACCACTAACTAGTTCTGTGGGTATGGCCTAATTTGTGGGAGTAGCTTGGTAGTCATGTGATTGGCTGGGCATGGCTTGTATGTAAATATTATAAATATGTATTTAGATATTGAATTCTTTTATTTAAAAAAAGAGCAACTTTTACCCAAAATCAGGCAAAGCAGGCAAATTGAGTTGCTCATAGAATAACAGACTCATTCAGAGATCTATCTATCTTCCATTGGCTAGCTCAATCTTTCACATAAAATTTACTTCCAAGCAAACTCACAAAATTAACTCACAACACACCAGCCAGGCAGATTGAGTTGCTCACAGAATCAAAGATTCATTCAGAGATATATCTGCCATTGGCTAGCTCAGTCTGTCACATAAAATTTGCTTGCAAGCAAACTCATAAAATTAACTCACAACATACCATGCATGTAAATATTGAATTTTTTTATTAAAAAAAGCAACTTTTACCCAAAATCAGGCAAAACAGGCAGATTGAGTTGCTCACAGAATCATTCAGTGATCTATCTATCTGCCATCGGCTAGCTTGGCCTCTCAAATTTGCTTGCCATGAATGTGCACTGAATTTACTTGCAAGCAAACCTTCAGTCCTAAGGGAGGTTGGACTGTGCTGAGCCAAAGATGTAAAGAACCAACCATTTCTTGCTTCCTAGCTAATCTAAATCTCCTGGCACAGCAGAACAGATGATGGTCGGAAAAAGGAAAAATAGCAACTTAGCAGGCAAGTTTATCAGGTAAGGAGCGGCCCACCAAAATTTTCTCATGGCCCACCAGTGGGTCACGGCCCACTGGTTGGCGACTGCTGCTACAGAATATTGAGCTGTCTGAGTTCTTTGACCTAAACAATTACAGGCTGACTTTTCTTTGGCGTAGTCCATGCTTTTCTACATGAAATCATTTAGTTCTCTAAATGTTTTGATATGAAATTCATGCATTAGCACCAAATGACATTGGAATGTTTTCTTCATAAGTGTTACAGCAACTAAGTGTGTATTCAAAAGTTTTTTTAAAAGGGGGGGGGGGAAACAATTTGCTCAGCATCAAGAATTATTGCCATTTTTAACATAATTAGAAAAGGCACAAATTAAATCATGGGCTAATACAGTTTTAACAGCTTGTTTTACTAGGAATAAATATCTCCTTAAGGCTTGAAATGATACTTTATTTCTTATTGGGCAAAACAAAATGGTGCATCTACATAATTTTCTCCAGGATAGGAGGAATTCTATCCTATGGAAGATTGCCTGGGAAAACAAGTTAATAGATAACTATTTATGAGAGGATAGGAACCAACTTATCAAACTAAAGTTGTTGGTAAATGCAGCATTCGTTCTTTATTCCTCCATTTGCATAGAATATTTCGTAGTGGAAGGCTTGCATATTGATTCAGACAGCTCTTGCTTTAATATTCTGTCCACCAAGTAGTTTTTCAGTACTAGTCACATATATGCAGGCTACAATTTGCTACAATCTTTGGCAACCTGGTGTTCTGCAAAGACATCAAATAAATTGTTCATAATTTCCGAGCCATGTTATCTGGGAAAGGAATTTAGAGTTTAGTATATCTGACAGGTATCAGCTTAAGACGGGTTGACTTATTATAGTGAGAAATCATAACCTATTTGCATGAGAAAATAGGGTTGCTTTTTCAGTTAACCTCGGTGATACTTTGCCTGCCTATTATTCATTATTGTGGTTATCATGTCAAAACCTTTTAAAGGTTCTATTCTATATATAAAATGTTTGCCTTTTTATAACAGCTTGGGCCAGATTCATTTCCTCTCAAATATTAAGGTGTGACATGGATCAGGACAGCAAACATTAATCAGATATGAAACTGTAATTATATCAAGCAGTCATGCATGAGTATATAATTTATACTTTTATATTATCAGCACTGAACTAAATTTATAAATATAAGTTTAATTAACAGATTGATATCTTTTTGAAAAAGTTGTTCAGGTGCTTATTCACAGCTCAGCCTCAATAAAAATGAATATATAATGCAATTCTATATATGTCTGTCCATGTTCCAAACCCCACTGAATAGAACTAACTAATCAAATATCCATTTTAACTCTTAGTGTATAACTGAACTCAATAGAGCGAAGGCCATACAATACAATTTGTAAGAAAATTAAAACATAGAAACCACTTGCCTGGATAACATAAAAGGAGAAGAATGCTACATGCTGAGAAACAGTGGTTATTGATTGATTTGACATATAGTATATACCGTTCACAAAATATACTTTGTATAAAATGATCTTTAAAAACTAGGGCATATTCCAATTAACACCTTAAGAATCAAAGATGATATGGGCTTGAAGGTACTAAAATAATGCCAAGATATAGTTCATGAACGTCAGTGGGTAAATTGGGAATGTTATTTCTTTGTTGGTTGCTTGGTGTCCTGCCTTTATTATTTTTACAAATAACTCAAGGCTGCAAACATATCTAATCCTTCATCCTCCCATTTATTATATTAACAGCAACCCTGTGAGATTAGTTCAGCTGAGAGAGAGTGACTAGCCCCAAATACAAGGCAGGAATAACATTCACAATCTCAAGAAAGAGCTTGATTTCCCAGAAAGAAAGACATTATGATTATGACCTATTTCCAATAGATCCTCTAGAGCAGTGTTTTTCTAACTTGATTATTTTCAAATGTGTAGACTTCAACTCCCAGAATTCCCTGGTGGTTGGGGAATTCTGATGTGCGAATGCATTTTAATAAAAACTAGGAATAAGAATAATTCCCAATATTTTAGCAGCACTGTCAGAACTTTTGCTTTGATATTCTTCAAAAGGAAAACTTTGTGATCCATATTACAGGTGCTAGTGCTTATTCAACTGGATCAGTTTGTAGAATAGTACGCAGTACAATGTACTGTGCCAAAGCTTGTGCAGAGATCATTGAATATTCTCACAAAGTTATTGTCCCTTTGTCATAGAACCTGAGTTATGTTTCATATTCCTTGGTAGAAACTGAATTATAATATTGAAATGCAGTAGACAAAATGTTGGAGGACAGTATTATAAAAGAAGTACATGACATCAACACATTGGGTAATCATCATGTTGATTGTGTAAAGAAAAAAGGTGGAATAAATGACAATAAACAAGGCATTAGTATGGTGTTGCTACCTGTACTAACAAAATATAATATTTTTCATGTTAGGTAAGAGTACAGGTTTTTATTTTTATTTTTTGCCAAATTGGATGCCATTAGAATTTCTACCAGAAACTGGCTGTTTGACAATCTTCAAAATGCACTGGCAATGTTAGAAGTTCAGTAAAGTTCTGTTTGGATTCACAACTCTCCCTGAGAATAAGGATTAAGATTAGGTGATGTAAGAGAACTGTTGAAACCTGGGGAAGGTTATAATTCCAAACATGACAAATGAAGAATAGCTGGATATTGCATTTATCTAGTACAGATCTGTTAGCCAATCAGTTTATACCGTCCAGGAAAAAAAGCTAAAGCAATTTACACAGACCTCATTTAATCAATTCACCAATAACAAGGGCTGAGATTCTGGTTATTCAGTTTCCAACATTCTGTATCCTAACCCCCTTCCCTCCTTTTTTTCTTGGCATTAAATTTAATTAGAATAGAATAGAATATTTTATTGGCCAAGTGTGATTGGACACACAAGGAATTTGTCTTGGTGTAAATACTCTCAGTATACATAAAGAAAAGGTACATTCATTAAGAAT
Source organism: Laticauda colubrina (assembly GCA_015471245.1). Taxonomy (NCBI): domain Eukaryota; kingdom Metazoa; phylum Chordata; class Lepidosauria; order Squamata; family Elapidae; genus Laticauda; species Laticauda colubrina. The sequence continues at coordinate 110,149,489 of BLBF01000003.1, read as the reverse complement.
CAAGAATCATAACGTACAACACTTAATGATAGTCATAAGGTACAATCAACAATCAAATCATACTAGGAAACAGTCAAGTGGGAGGGGAGGGGTGATAAGGAGTGGTGAGAAGATTAACGGTAATAATAGTGTACACTTTGTAAATAGTTGAACAGTGTTGAGGGAATTATTTGTTTAAAAGAGTGATGGCTTTCAGAGGAAAAACTTTTCATGTGTCTAGTTGTTCTGGTGTGCAGTGTTCTATAGCGTTGTTTGAGGGAAGGAGTTGAAACAGTTTATGTCCAGGATGTGAGGGGCCTGCAAATATTTTCACAGCCCTCTTTTTGACTCATGCAGTATACAGGTCCTCAATTAAAGGCAGATGGGTAGGAAATATTTTTTCTGCAGTCCTAATTATCCTCTGAAGTCTATGTCTGTCCTGTTGGGTTGCAGAACCAAACCAGACAGTTAGAGAGGTGCAGATGACAGACTCAATAATCCCTCTGTAAGACTGTATCAGCAGCTCCTTAAGCAGTTTGAGCTTTCTGAGTTGGCACAGAAAGAACATTCTTTGTTGTGCTTTTTTGATGATGTTTTTGATGTTAGGTGTTCATTTTAGGTCATGTGATATAGTAGAACCTAGAAATTTGAAGGTCTCTACTGTTGATACTGTGTTGTCTAGTATTGTAAGAGGTGGTAGTATAGGAGGGTTTCTTCTAAAGTCTACCACCATTTCTATGGTTTTGAGTGTGTTCAGTTCCAGATTGTTCTGGTTACACCACAAGGCAAGTTATATAACCTCTTGTCTGTATGCAGATTCATCGTTGCCTTGAATGAGACCAATCACTGTTGTGTCATCAGCAAACTTCAGTATTTTAGTAGTTGGATCATTTGAGATGCAGTAATTGGTATATAGAGAGAAGAGAAGTGGAGATAGCATATAGCCTTGGGGGTGCCCTGTGCTGATCGTACAGGTATTGGATGTGATTCCGCCTAGCTTCACCTGATGCTTCCTGTCTGTTAGGAAACTTATGATCCACTTACAAGTGTGTTCAGATACTGCTAGTTGGTTTAATTTACTTAGAAGGGTGTCTGGAATGATGGTATTAAATGCTGAACTGAAGTCTACAAAGAGGACCCTTGTGTAGGTATTTGGAGATTCAAGGTGTTGTAGGATGTAACGCAGAGCCATATTAACAGCCTCATCTGTCGATCTATTTGCTCGGTATGCAAACTGCATGGGATCTAACAGCAAATCCGTGATGGTTTTCAGGTGGGACAGCACAAGCCTTTGAAAGATTTTCATATCTACAGATGTTAGAGCAACTGGTCTGTAGTCATTCAGTTCCTTGATGGAGGGCTTCTTTGGCATTGGGATAATGGTAGAACGTTTGAAGCAGGAAGGAACATAGCACATCTCTAGTGATCTATTGAAGATTCGGGTGAAGATGGGGCCCAATTGGTCAGCACAGACTTTTAAGCAAGAAGGAGTTATCTTGTCTGGCCCTGGTGCTTTTCCTGGCTTCTGTCTGTGTAATAGATCTTGCAACTTCTTTTTCTGTGATCACCAGAGGTGGTGAGCCCAATGGATTGGAGCCAGTTGTAGGAGGCTTGGCTGTTGTTGGTGTGTTTGAGATGTGGGTTGTGGAGATAGGTGGCTGTAGTCTCTTTTCAAACCTGCAGTAAAATATATTCAGGTCATCTGCTAGTTGTTGATTTCCTTCTGCCTGGGAAAGAGGTTTGCTGGTGCCAGTGATGTTTTTAAGACTTTTCCACATGTTTACTGGTTCATTTGTTGATAATTGATTCTTTAACTTTTTAGAGTAGCTTCTTTTTGCTGCTCTGATCTCTTTTGCTAATATGTTTCTTGCCTGGTTGTGTAGCATTCTGTCACCTTTTCTGTAGGCCTCCTCTTTGGAGCAACGTAGCTATTTAAGTTTAGCTGTGAACCAAGGTTTATTGTTACTATATATTTGCAGGTTCCTTAATTAATGAAATTTGATGTAAATCTGCCTTCTCTGATCATGTATCATTTTTTAGGGGCTAGAGGTCTGTGTCTGTGTGTGTGTGTGTGTGTGTTAGATATTGCTACCTGTACTGGAACTCAGTGATAGACTGACAGTAGTTTTTGAGAGATTCCATTAAAAAAATCTTAAACAGAAGCATACGTTTCTATGGAGTTGAACAGATTGCAGTATTGGACACATTGTCTTGGTTGAGAGAATTAAATCTTATCCAATCTGAGATAGAGGTTATTCTACAAGCTCCAATTCCTGTAAATCTGGATAAATAGCATTATTTTTTAGATGGCTATATTAAGTGCATTCCCAATTATATGAATTATTTTTTAAAAAAAAAATTGCCTGCCAACTAGAAAAGAAGTTGCTTAATATTGTTTTGCAGCAACTGACTCCTTATTTCGGTTACTGAAAAAATATTAACTGAGGAGTCCTTGTCTAGTTTATTATAATCTAAACACACCAGTTTATGTAAAGTCTGATGCTAATCCTATAGGACATGGTACTACCTTGTCTTAGATTCAGAGAAGTATGTTGTGTGTGCCATCCTTCTCTTTCTTCTCTGGAGCAGAGATATTTGCAGATACAGTCTGGAGTTTTGAGGTATTTATGAGCTATAGAATATGTTAACATTTATCTGTGGGGAGGTCAATTTGTACTATGTAACAAATCATAAACAACTTGTATATGTGCTTCACCCACATGAAAACAGCATTTTTCCATTTTGCATCCAGCATCTTAGTTGGAGATTACGAACATATAATATTGAGATGTGGTGATACAGTGGTTAGAAAGTGGTATTGCAGGCTAATTCTGCTGACTTCCAGGAGTTTGATCCTGACCGGCTCAAGGTTGACTCAGCCTTCCATCCTTTTTTTTTTTTAATTTCATTTTTTTCCCATCCTTCTAAGGTGTGTAAAATGATGACCAAGATTGTTGGGGGCGATATGCTGATTCTGTAAACCACTTAGTGCCATAAAGCACTATGAAGTGGTATAAAAGTCTAAGTGCCATTGGTCTATTGTTCAACACATTTCTGGAAAATGAATGGAACTGATGTCCCTGGATGTAAAAGGAGATTATTCAGCTTTCGAGAATAGCATCAGAAATGCCAGGAACGCCAGGTAAAATATTATGCTGATACCAGTACATGTTAACTGAGGCAGTTTTAAACTTTTAAATAATTGATGCCTGTTGCTAATAATTAGACTTGTGATAAACACCAGCAACATATAAGAAAGTTTACTATACTATTCTTTGAAGCATTTCTGAGTATCAGGTGAGGTGAGTAACCTTTTCTCCTTGTAATATAGAGACTACCACAATTCAAAGATGAAACAGTCATATACGTGTGCTTTTAAATGTTTTTAATCTTTGAATTATGATTCTTGTTGCTAATACTGGGAAAGTTAATTTATCACTGTTAAATAAATGGAGAAATGTAGCATCATACTACAAGTTCAAGAGGCAATGCAGCAGTCAAGAAAAGGAAGGACTTGGAAGAGGACTAGAGAAGGACACAAATGGAGACTAGTGAGAGTGTTATATCTTATACAACGAAGTGTTACAGCCTAATCTATAATCTATAACAAGCATGGGACATTAGTCTCCCCAAATTGGACATTTCTTCCTTTTTATATTCTTTTTGCAATCCAAATATTTTACCTGCTTGCTGTTTTTCCTTCAACCATTTTTTTTTCTTAAACCAGATTCCTTTATAATTTTTTAGATTAAAAATAATAACTTGAGGGAGATGTTTTACAAATAATATGCATGGAATAGATTAGATATTGCAAGTCATCAATTTCCCAGCTCTTCGCTTGTGATCATATTTAGAATTAAAAGAGAAAATGACAAAAATAATAAGTTGGTTGACTCCAGAGTTTATTAAGTGACTTTAAAGGTCTTTATTTTCTTTAAAAAGAAAACTTGGAAATAGAAAACAAAGCCCCTTATCTTTTCGCCTCCCCCCCCCCACACCTTTTTTTCAATCATGTCCAATTCTCAGAGTCTGCATGGACAAGTCTTTGCAGTTTTCTTGGCAAGGTTTTTCAAAAGAGGTTTGTCATTGCATTATTTCTAGGACTGAGAGAGAAAGACTAGCCCAAGCTGGCTTTTGTCCTGAGGTGGTAGAACTCCCATATCAATGCTATGATTAAAACTTGAAAAGCTTTTTTAGAAATTACTGTTCTAGTATATATATTTCTGGTGAAAGCAGAAATGGCAATATGGAACACTGCTATGAAAGATAAGCATGAATGGCCCTCAATCAAAATTCCCCTTTTACTACCACCTTTAATTCAACATGCATAAAATATTTATTTGGAGAAGGGCATAGAATCTTTAATAAATGTGTTGTTAGGTACTGAATGCAGCAAAAGAACTGAAGCATGCATAAAATTGGAATGATAATAATAGTTGTTGGAATACCATCCAACCCACAAAATCAGCAGCAAGCTCAAGAGGAGGGACAGTGTTTTTCTAAGTGAATTCTATGCACATTTATCTTGAAGAATTAAATACTATTAATCCATTAAGTTTATTTCTAAGTACATATGCACAAGATAATGCATTTAAACTTCATTATTTTGCTTCAATAGTGAGAGGGTTTATACATGTGTGCTAAAAATAAACTTCACAGGATTCAGTAGAGCATCCCTAGGTAAACATGCATAAAATTGCAGATCAAGAATAATAATTCATTAGGCTCTTTTCTATTGATCTCACTTGGGGTTATTTCCAAATAAATACTGTTAATGTATAAACAGGCTACAATGGTTTTAATTTTGCATATGCTTCATTGAAGTTATGTTTGTTACTAGACTTAGTGGAACATTCATAATATCTGAATGAATGCATTATAATCATGCATCTCTTAGACAAAAATTTCAGATATGAAGTTATTTTTCTTCTAACCCTGCATCTCTTAAATGAACATCTTTGAAAATAATCTTCTGTTATGCTTATGGTATACCCTGCATTTTTTATCAATTACTTAAATAAAGAGAATATCTAGCAGTCTAATTATCAAATGACCAAATTCTGGAAAGAGAAATAAACATTTTAGATTAGACTGAATTAATATTTTCAGAAATTGAAAATGGAATTATCTTTGTTCCATTGAACAATAACCAGAATCAGAAACCTGCCAAAGAAAAACAGAGATTTTACATTCTGAATTCTTCTGTTAAAATGAGAAAAGCCCCTGTCATACAGCACCAACAGATGGAAAGAGGATGTAAAACAGAGAGAAACACTTGCCATCATTTGGTTAACACGATGCATCCGTTCTGGACTCACTGCGTCCGTTTTTCATACTCTCTATCCGTCCAGCATCCGTCTACTGACATTTCATCCGCTCAAAAAGTTTTGAGCTGCACGAAACTTTTTCAGCGGAAAAAGTATCCAACGCGTCCGTTCTACATGCGGGGAACATCCGATATACGTCTGTCGTCATCCGTTACACATCCACGATATCCGCTAGACATCCGCTACGCATCCGCGCAACTCGCATCTGCTCCAGCGGAAAATGGACACAGGAAGGAAGCAAAACGGACGTGGAACGAACATGCAACATTAGTAGCAAGGGCGTAGAAAGGATGAAAGCAGATGCAGCTCGCATACAAAGCATTAAAACGGAAAAAACGTTCGTATAGATGACGTATCTCGGATATTTAGGATGTCTGCAGGATGTCTAGAGGATGCAAAAGGACATCCTCTAGATGGGGAAACATTCTCTATAGGGGAAACCTATATTTCCCATAAAAAGGGGGAGAAATCACCTGGATCTCACTTTCAGTCCAGCAGCCCTGCGGTGCAGACCTCTTCAGCCTTCCTCTTGCTCTTGCTCTTGCTCTTGCTCTTCCACAGCATCCAGTCATCTCCACCATGGATCATCACACACTCCTTTTGGTAGCCGCCATCATTCTACAACAGTGTGAAGTCCTCTACAGGCTCTTTCACCTGTTCTACGAAAGAAAACGAGGCGTCCAAGAAGTGTCTGGGTCTGAAGATGGATCGCGAGAAGAGCCGAGTATGGACTGTATAATAAGCTGATGGTGGAGCTGAGGAACGAAGACTCTCGTGCATTCCAGAAACTTCATGAGGATGCCTCCAGCCATGTTTGATGAAGTTGTGCAGCGGCTGACTCCCAGGTTGACCAAGCAGAGCACCAACCTCCGGCCCAGCCTGGACCCTGGACTAAAGGTGGCAATGACTCTGGCCTCAGGGACCACGTACAGCTGGAGGGTGCCACACAACACCATCAGCATTGTGGTCAGAGAAGTGGTGCAGGCGATCATAGAAGAATACCTGGAGGAGCTCCTCCAGTGCCCCTCCACTGAAGAAGGATGGAAGAAAGTTGCAGAGCAGTGGTATCAGAAGTGGAACTTCCCCCACACTGTTGGAGCCATAGATGGGAAGCACGTGGCCTGCAAAGCTCCAGCCAACTCAGGGTCCACTTATTTCAACTACAAGGGCTTCTTCAGCATCATCCTCTTCGCCATGGTCGATGCTGACTACAAGTTCATGTACATCGATGCTTCAGGCAATGGGTCATCTTCAGATGCCCGGGTATACAACGCCAGTCACCTCAAGGAGGGGCTGAAACGCAACCTCATCATGGGCTTTCCAGATCCAGACCCCCTGCCCAACGACACACAAGATGTGCCCTACTTCATCGTGGGGGATGACGCCTTCTCTCTCAGAACCTACCTCATGAAGCCCTACACTTCCAGATGCCTCACCCATGAAGAGAGGATCTTCAACTACAGGCTGTCCAGGGCAAGGCGGGTGGTGGAGAACGCCTTTGGCATCCTGGCCAACAGCTTCCAGGTACTTCTCACCACCATGCAGCATCGCCCACAGACCGTGAGGAGGATCGTAGAAGCTTGCTGCATCCTGCCCAATCTCATGCACACCCACTACCCAGTGTTGCAGAACAGGCTCGTGGACCACCAACAAGGCAATGGGGACATGGAGCCTGGTGAATGGAGGCAAGGGCGATACCTGATAGATACTGTGGATGTGCAAGGCCCCAAGAGAGCTTCACGTGAAGGGAATGTTAAGCCTGGGTTCCCCAACCAGGGTTAGGTAGACAAGCTAAACAGAATGTGCAGCGTTAGTCAGATAGGCACACAGATAAATGAGTGAGCTAAGCTTGTATGTTGATTAACATACAGTAAAAATAACAGATACGCTTGTGCTATCAAGAATATAGTTTATTCCATTATAAGTTCATGGCATAGTCAAATAACAGTCCAATAGTCATGTATCAAGTAGTCAGTCCATTCAGGGATATTCAGTTAGCAAAGTCCATGTAGAATATCCTATGTCAGTTCACTTACAAATCAGTCCTTAGTTGTCTCTCCCGTTCGAGCAATGCAGTCTTGATTCCAAGCAGTAATCAGGGATCATCAAAGCCAGAGTGAGCAAGCTGTAGACTTGCTACTTTTATATTGTTTTCATAACCACTCCCTTAATTGCTATTTCACAGTTAAAGCTGCAGACATTTTAACATACACTAACTATGATTCATAGTTATTATTTCACCTAAACCAGTTAGGGTAAACAATGTTATCCCTAACATTCTCCCCTTTTAGGTTAAATAATAACTATGAATCATTTACATCTTTAAATTATATTTTTCACAACTTTCTTTAAACTTAATTGCTCCTTGAGCTTTTGTAAATTGGTCTGCAATGTTTTCTTCTGACATGCAGTATTCCAATTTTATTAGTCCATTTTTCACTGATTCTCTTACATTTAAATATCTTAAGTCAGTATGTTTTGATCTTGTTTTTACAGCAATACTAGTAGCTAACTTTATAGCTGCTTGGTTATCCTCGTACACAATAATGGAATCTTTTACAGTTATACCCATGTCTAACAATAACTGTTTGTAGAAAATCAAGTCAGTGCATAATAATGACAGACATGAAAATTCAGCTTCCATCGTGGATAAGCTAATATGCTGTTGTCTGATTGACCTCCATCCTATTAGTGTCTTACCAAATAATATAGCCATCCCAGATGTTGATTTTCTAGTGTTTATATCAGTTGCAAAACTTGCATCTGCACAGGCACTAAGACTCAAATCACCCTTTGGTTCTATATACAATGCATGGTTCATTGTTCCTTTAAGATATCTTAATATTCTTTTTAAGGATTGCCAATGACATTGTTTTGGATCTGAATTAAAACGTGCCAGCTGATTTACACTATAAGCAATATCAGGCCTTGACCAATTGCTTATATATGATAAGCTACCAATCAAAGATTGATATATGGACTTATCAAATTTGGGACTTTGATCATTAGTTTGGCAAACTTCCTGACTCATTGGAGTCTTTGCCAGTTTACAAAGTTCCATTTTAAACGTTTTAATTAATTGGCAAATTTTATCTTCTTGAGATATCTTAAAACCATTATTTGTTTTATTAATTGTCAAACCTAGATACCTTTTAATTTCACCTAAATGCTTTAATTTTATCTTTTTGGCTAACAATGTTATAATCTCATTAGCTTCATTATTAGTCTTAGTTATCAAAGCAATATCATCTGTAAATAATAACAATAATGACACCGTTCCATTATTTTCTCTTTTAAACACACATGGATCTGCTAAACCAGATTTAAAACCTATATTGTTTAACTCTTTCACAACATATTGGTTCCACTCAAACCCAGATTGTTTCAACCCGTAAAGACTCTTTTTGAGTTTCCAACAATCATTACTATTTACATTATTGTCTTTTATACCAATTGGTTTTCTTAAATATATAGTGTGCTGCAATGGTGCATGTAGATAAGCAGTTTCTACATCTAAATGGTTAATGACATAGTTTTTCTTAGCTGCCCACACTAATGCTGCTCTTAAAGATGTAGCTTTAAGGCTTGGTGCAAAAACTTCATCGTAATCAGATGCAGTTTGATTAAATCCTTGAGCTACTAACCTAGCTTTATGGGTAACAGTCCCATCATTTCCAGTTTTTACTTTAAATATCCATTTGCATCCAATGGATTTTTCTCCTGGAGGTAATTTGGCATCTTCATACACTTTCATTACCTTTAATGAATTTAGTTCTTTTTCCATTGCCTTTTGCCAATTCTCCTGATCCTTAGCAGGATACATCCTAAGTTCATCTACACTACTTGGAACTTTAGTTACTTGGCAAACTATACTTGCTTGATACCTATCAGGTGGTCTAGTTACACGTGTAGTACGTCTAGGTATTATAGGACTTACAGGTGGACTTTCATTTATTAATTGTTCTTGATTATGTAACTCTTCCTGATCAACTATTTCCTCTTGTTCTGGTCCTATTTGCTCTTCGTGGACTTCTTCTTTAATTGGACTCTTCTTATAGCTAATCTGATCTTTCTGCCTTTTGTAGGGTTCAACAGTTACTTCATTATTTAAATCTTGCTCTAATCTATTCCATCCTACATGTTCTAGGAATTTTGCACTAGCACTGGTGTAAACTCTAGATGTACCTGGTTCCCAGAATCTATAAGATCTATGATTAGATGTATATCCTACAAAAAATAATCTTTTAGCTCTATGCTGTCCTTTGTGTCTAAATTGTGTAGGGATATGCACCCATGCTGGTGCTCCAAATGTGTGCATGTAACTTAAATCAGGTTTTGTACCATGCCACAGTGTGAATGGTAATTCACCTGTTGTCGAATTAACAACATTATTTAATATATGATTACCACACATTATTGCTTCTCCCCATAAATTGTCAGGTAATCCTGAATCAGACATCATAGTTCGTGCCATTGATTGTAATGTTTGGCCTCTTCTCTCTATAAAGGCATTATGTTGTGGCCTATATGGTGCAGACATTTTATGTTGATTACCTAACATTCTCAGTCTGTTCTGAAATTTATGATTTGTAAATTCTGTACCATTATCTGTTATGAGAGTTACTACTTTCTTTTTAGTTTTTCTTTCCGCAAATTTTATCCAATTAAATAGATTTTGATATGTTTCAGTTTTGCTCTTCATTAAATAGCAAAACCCATATCTAGAATAGTGGTCCATTATACTTAGTATGTGACGAGCTCCTCCTACACTTGGTTTTTTCGGACCTATTAAATCAGCAAATACTACTTCTAAAGGCTCTTTAGTAGTAAATCCATCAACTCTATTAGCCGGTATAACCCTGCTCTTATTTTGATTACAGGCATTACATTGTAAATACTTATTACAAGATTTCAAACTTATTCCCTTAGATAATTCAACAGTTTTCTTAAGCATTTTAAAATTTAAATGCCCTAGCCTTCGATGTAACAAGTGAATACATTCGTCATGAGGTTTCTTATTTTCATAAATTGTGTTAGCCACCTTTAAACCATCATCATTTAACACATATAATCCACCTCTCAAAGATGCAGTAATTCTCTTATCTTCTTTTTCAATTATGCAGTTATCTCCCTTAAATGTAACTACATATCCTAGTTTAACCAAAATTCTAACTGAAATTAAATTAAACTTAAGTTGTGGTACATATAACATTTTTACATTCTCTTTTATAAAAGAACAATATGCTATACCTTGACTTTTAGCTTTCAGTTTCCAGCCGTTGGCTAACAATATCTGCTGTGTATTCTGGGACATTTTAATAAAATTTTTGTTATCATTTGTTATACAATGGGATGCTCCACTGTCAACCACCCATAAATTATTTTTTACAGCTCCGTTAGTATACATGGCTAACTCTAAATTTTTATTTATTTTTTGATGATTTTTAGTATTCTGGCCAGCGTTCTGGCACTTTGCCTTTTTACAAAATCTTGCCAAATGTCCTCTTCCTCCACAATTAAAACACTTTTTAATTGCGTATGCAGTAGGAGATTCATTATCTTCTTTTTGAGGTTGCTCCCTCCTTAATTCATCTCTTTCATGCCTTCTTCTGGCCTCTTTGATCAATCTGCCAGTTATATCAGTTAAAGTTAAATTTTCCTTTGGCAAAATTTCAAGTGAAGTTACGTAGTTATCATAACTTTCATCAAGGGAAGATAGAATTATGTAGACTTGGTGTAGTTCAGAGAATATAAGTTCTTTCTCTTGCAGTTTTTTTAAAATGCTTTGCATAGTTTTTAAATGACTCAGCATATCACCATTTGTTTGGAGATGCGTCCTGAAAAGCTTCCGTGTTAGATTTATGTGAGCACCAATATTATCTCGAACATAAATCCTCTTCAGCTTCTGCCAACACCCAAAAGCCGTTTTCTCTCCGTGGATATAAACAAGCTGTTGATCAGTTAAGGTTAACCCAATTATGCAAATGGCTTGTTGATTTTTATGCATAAATTCTTCTATCTTTAGTCTGTCTTCCTCATCCTCTGGATCCCATTCTTCTACATTTGGTGGATTTTCAATTATGTTCCACAGACCTTCTGTTCGTAGAAGTAGACTACATTTTGTAGACCATGATACATAGTTTGTTCCATCCAGCTTGGATATAAGGGACAAACTTTGTAGATTGACTTGTGCCATGTTTTCTTATATGGATATAAAAATATAATTAATAAAACACAGCTGTCTGTTTACTGTAATGTATAACAACACAAATTCTCACTTTTTACATAAATCTGTTTTATCCTATTTAAACTGACTTTGCAGCCTCTGGGCCCATAACCAGTGTTAAGCCTGGGTTCCCCAACCAGGGATAGGTAGACAAGCTAAACAGAATGTGCAGCGTTATTCAGATAGGCACACAGATAAATGAGTGAGCTAAGTTTGTATGTTTATTAACATACGGTAAAAATAACAGATACGCTTGTGCTATCAAGAATATAGTTTATTCCATTATAAGTTCATGGCATAGTCAAATAACAGTCCAATAGTCATGTATCATGTAGTCAGTCCATTCAGGGGTATTCAGTTAGCAAAGTCCATATAGAATATCCTATGTCAGTTCACTTACAAATCAGTCCTTTGTTCTCTCTCCCGTTCGAGCAATGCAGTCTTGATTCCAAGCAGTAATCAGGGATCATCAAAGCCAGAGTGACCAAGCTGTAGACTTGCTACTTTTATATTGTTTTCATAACCACTCCCTTAATTGCTATTTCACAGTTAAAGCTGCAGACACTTTAACATACACTAACTATGATTCATAGTTATTATTTCACCTAAACCAGTTAGGGTAAACAATGTTATCCCTAACAGGGAAGAAGCAGTGCAACCTCCTGAAACACTGGTGCAACTCCCCAGCTGGAGCAGTGGAATGGCAAGACAGGATGGTAGATGCTTAATGGATGCTTCCTTCAGCCTGTCTCATCACACTGATGAGATTGTGCCATGTATGTTGAGTGGCCCTACAATGAACAGGGCATTTAATAAAGAGTTGTGTTTATGTTGAAATGTGTTAATGAATGATTACATTGTTATTGATAATGAAGGGCCATAGGTGTGGCACCTGGGAGGGTGGACCATACAGTCCCACTATGCTTGCACTGGAGGTTTATCTATCCTACTGCTATCCTTACCCATCCCACAGCTATTACGCATCCCACAGGTATCCCTGCCCATCCCACAGGTATCCGTCGGCCTATGTGACAGGCCCTTAAGATACATAGGAATAAGAGCAGTGTTCATCCATGGCCACATTGTAACTAAAATTATATCATGCTAGGAAATCAACACCACCTTAATTGCATTGAACAATTAATGAAAAAAAAGTTAAAACAAAGGAATAAATGTTAAGAATTTCTCATGGATTAAAAATAGATTGATCGATAGATTTTGTACCATCAAGTTTTCTAGCGCTTATATAATTTTTTCTCCATGATAATCTATCCTTAACCTGTTCCTTCAAGTCTCTCAATAATGTACTCATCACCACTGTAACTGAGTCCATCCAAATTTTAATCTATCCCTTATACTTCTTTTAATGGTGAGGATGGCAAGGTAAATTTCTGATCTCCTCCAGCCTGTTTTCATAGCTCTTTATGTTAATGACTGTTGACTTACAGTTCCATGTGAGTGTATACAATCACATCCTTGCTTCATATTAAGGCAGCACCTCCTCCTGCTTTGCACAATGTGTGTTCATGGCACTTTTAAGCTTTCTCCCAAGGAATTCCCCCATACGATTTCTTTTCTTTCTTTTCTAGAATTAGTGTCATAAGCTGTGCTTTAAACATGACCAAATAGAAACTTGGCTGACATTTTTTCCACTCCTCTTCACCTTAATTTGGCATAAGTACCAAAGTAAAAGTGCACAGAATGCTGAGAGTGTGTCATGTAGCTTTGGTTTTATTTGCTATTATTGTTGCTTTCAAGTGGAAAATTGATCTTATAACAGCTTTCTCTTGGCACATAGCAGTCTGTACACTTCTACAATGTTCTGTGAAGATGATCAGCCTTCAATGGCAGGGAAAAAGAGTGACAGATACTGCCAGCAAATAATGAACCAATCCAATTTCTTCTGGAAAGGAACTTTAAAGCAGTCCCTTGAGCCTGGCTCATCAGCTGCCTGGGACTCCTTCGGTGTGTGTTTACTGCAGTGGATGTTTTCCTCGCTCAATGAGAATATTCAACAGAGTTTGCATGATGAAACAGGAGAGGTTTCATTAACAAATATTTTTAAAGGGATATATACATGAGATACCCATTAGAGAAGAAAACCCATTTATATCAGAGATGGTATTCAGCAGGTTCTGTCCAGTTCTGGAGAACTGGTAGTGGAAATTTTGAGTAGTTCGGAGAACCAGCAAATACCACCTCTGACTGGAGATTTTACAATATTCTTCCCCTGGCTCGTCCACCAAACCACGATAGTAAATCAATAGTAAAAAAAAATTGAATCCCACCACTGATTTACATCACATTAGAAACAATACAATTATCTTTCTGTATGCCCATTTTAGCTGAATGAAGAGCTGCGGTGGTGCAGTGGTTAGAATGCAGTACTGCGGGCTACTGCTGCTGACTGCAGGCTGACTGCAATTTGGCAGTTTGAATCCCACCAGGCTCAAGGTTGAGTCAGCCTTCCAGCCTTCTGAGGTAGGTAAAATTAGGACCCAAATTGTTGGCAGCAATATGTTGACTCTGTAAATGGCCTGGAGAGTGCTGTAAAAACACTGTGAAGCGGTATATAACCCTAAGTGCTACTGCTAAGTTCTATATTTAATTTATATCAAACGATTATGGCTGCCTTCTAAACATAAATACTAACTGAGCTCTTTTGAAAGTAGTGATAATTAAAGAAATATGCTTAAGATTGCACTGCGATTTATTGGATGTATTGAAAATGCAAAACAGGCATTCTAAAAAGCTGTCTAGTATTAATTAAATTTCAAATTTCCACTGTCCTAAAATCATAGATATGCCATTTTCCTTCTCCTACATGTGTCCGTTTTGGATCTTTGTCTCAATTTGCAGAGCAATTGTGTTTTCTATTATTCTAATAGCATTTCATGTCACATAACAATAATATAATATGAAAGCAATATATTTTAATTGAACCCAAGTTGTAGGACTTTGACCAAGTACAGTATGCTTTCTTACATTACCAGGTATATTTTATTGTTTCAGATCACCTTTTGTTTATTATGTGGGATTAACTTTTTGGTAGACTTAGCTCTAGTGTCTTGCTTGCTCTTGACTTTTCTTGAGTTTTTAACCTCATAATTTCTGTTTTGGTACTCTATAGTTGTCTTTAGATGTTCTGGTTTGGAAATGATGTTTTCCTTCTGCCAACAAAAGATTTCCCATGGATCTCAGGGTCCACTAAACTCATAATTTTAAATCTCAGGGACAACTAATGTGAATTTTGACTGATGGTGGCTTGCTGATGTTGGTGGGAGAGAGAGAGAGAGAAAGAGAGACAGAGAGATAGATCTGATCTAACCTCTCTCTCTCTCTCCCTCCCTCCCTCCCTCTCTCTCTCTCTCTCTCACACACACACACCCACACCCACACACAGAGAAAGAGGCAGGGGTAGGATTCAAAATTTTTAACAACCGGTTCTGTGGGTGTGGCCTAATTTGTGGGTGTGGCTTGGTGGTCATGTGACTGGCTGGGCATGGCTTGTATGTAAATATTTTAAATATCTATATAAATATTGAATTTTTAATAAAAAAGAGTAACTTTTACCCAAAATCAGGCAAAGCAGGCAGGCAGATTGAGTTGCTCACAGAATCGCAGATTCATTCAGAGATCTGTGAGATCAGCTACTTGAGCCTGTCACATAAAATTTGCTGGCAAGCAAACTCACAAAATTAACTCACAACACACCATGTACATAAATATTGATTTTTTTTTATTTAAAAAAGGAGCAACTTTCACCCTAAATCAGGCAAAGCAGGCAGGCAGATTGAGTTGCTCACAGAATCACAGATTCATTTAGAGAACTGGGTCTCTGCCATTGGCTAGCTGAGTCTGCACTGTTTAAGTCCTGAGGAAGGTTCGGCTTAAAAGCAGAGCCAAAGATCTAAAGATTAGCTAGAAAGCAAGAAATCCAATGATTTCTTGCTTTCTAGCTAATCTAAATCTCCCAGCACAGCAGAACAGCTGATGGTTGGAAAAGGGAAAAATAGCAACTTAGCAGGCAAGTTTGCCAGGTAAGGAGTGAGATTGGGCAGAGAGGATGGACCACGTGGGCGGCACAGCCTTGTGTTCATGCGCATCCTGTATTAATTACTTGGGGGAGGGCTTTGGGTGTGATATTTCTCTGCAGACCACCAAACTTTTCTCATGGACCACCAGTGGCTGCAGCCCACCGGTTGGCAACCGTTGATATAGAGCACATTGGCAAAAAATCTGTACATGACAGGAATAGTACAACAACTGCACATCCACAGTTTCAGGATCCCATTTGATTGTTGAGTATTGTGCCATTATTACCATTTCATCTTGGCTCCAATTGAAATGGGACACTGGCCTGGCCTGGATAGACTTATTTTGTGGGGTGGAGGAATGGGGCTTGATGTGAGAATATCAGCTTCATATAAGACCAAATGCAAGTGTTCTGGGAGGTCAGTGTTCCCATGTTCATCTCTCCCCCTAAATGATTTAAGTCTTAAAACAAGGAAAAGAAAAATAAATTGAAAAAAAAAACATTTGGGGGAGGGAATCCCTTCTAAGGGCAATGTACTGGTTTGATATTGCAGTTGCCAGGTTGCAAATATATACAGTAGACCAAAATGGGATCCTATTTCACCTTCTAGTCTGAAAAGGCAATGGTATCAAAAGAAATGATTTCCTGAAAGATGGAGGCTCAGGTAATAAGTATTGAGCATCAAAGATCCTGGTAAAATGAACCAATGTTCTCATTATCTTTTTCAATATCCTTCATGACTCATCAGGATTACAACTGTCCATTACTATTATCATCATTGTCTCATCATTATCTGAAAGAAATTCAAAGATGGTAAGCTCTATTTTTGTAGGGTGTAATCCAGCTATGATTTATTTATTCTCCACTGAAGTACCTCCAATAGTTTCAACTGACATTTTTAATACCAGTGGTCTTGGTCTTGATCTGGAGTGCAATATATTCCATTTCCTTTAAGCCTTAATGTTAACACGTTTCTCTCAGCTTACAACTGTAGCCTAGCTTTCTCCATGTTCATTCCTGCTGGACATATTCGACTACATCTGTCATGCCCCTAGCCACTATTGCCAGTAAATGTAACATCAAGTGAAGTCCAGCATATCTAGAGAGAAAACCTGCTGTAGATTTTTATGCAGTTCAGTTAAATCCTCCAATACCCAGTGCTTTTAGTCACTTATTTCTCTTTTGTAATTCTCCCTCCCTTTCTTTCTCTCTTTTAGCAGGGTAGGGACAGAAGCAATTATATTGACTACAGGAGGGAAGAAATCACAGCCAAGTGAAACCAGTGAAGTTGCTAAATTGTTACATATTTCCCTTAAAATAGTGTTTGCCAAAGCCAAACATAAAATCCAAATAAAGAACCCATAATGTTCCTTCATTTCTTAAATAGAAGCAACTGTTTTGCCCCTTCCCCCCACAAGCATATTTCTGAAGAAATGTGGGAGAGTTGATCCCATTGACCTGCCAGAATTGCTCTATGGAAATATTTATCTCTCCATTTTCATTCTTTTTGAGAAAATCAAGGAATGGGTAGCCCCATAATGTCTTTATCTCTACCTCTCATCAGATGAGGACAGCATGAAACACTTGCAGTAATCTTGCAATTATTACACTACAATATATGAACTTTTCTTAAAGGAGGCCTTGTCCAGACACTAGTTATGGGCAGAAAAAAATCAGGAGACTGCAGTGCACTGGCCTAAGGAAGGGAGTTAGGTCATGTTGTCTCTAATGGTTACATTTCAGGCAGGGGTGGGCTTCAAAAATTTTAGCAACAGATTCTCTGCCAGGTTGCTGGGTGGGCACAGCCATGGTGGGTGTGGCCTAGTTGGCCTCCTGCACCTTGGTGGAGGAGAGGTGTTTCTGGCCTTTCCGATCTTCCAGGAGCCCATTTTTCACCCTCCCTGGGCTCCAGAGGCATTTCTCAAGCCTCTGGGAGGCAAAAATAGCCTCCCTGGGCTCTGAAGGTCCTGTGGAATTAAGCCCATTTCCAGAGCCCGTTTTTGGCTTTCCAGAGCCTCCAGGAGGCCTGTTTTTTTTACCCTCCCTGAGCCTCCACACAGGCCCTGTACATACCTGGGATCCAAAGTGGGCTCCTGGGAAAGTGGAGGGGCAGAGAGTGGAGACTCCTGAGAGGGGAGAGGCAGGGTGGGAGAGGCCAAACAGTGGTAGGATTTTCCAGTTTGCTGAACCGACAATTAAAAATGATAAAATTAATTACCAGTTCATCCAAACCCTCTGGAAGCCCACCCCTGATTTCAGGTCCAGAGATTAGAAGACAGCTTTGGCTTATGGAAGAATGGTTCCCATCTATTCTGAAGTAGATGAAGAACATGGACAATCTGTTGTTGAGGCCCAACAGGCATTTTGTCAAATAAATGCCCTTTGCTGAGAATTATAACTGATATTAAAACAAAACATTTTCCATGGATTCAGCAGTTCAAATCTTGCTCTAATAAGGGCTATCCTTTGATACTTAGTCAAACCTATTGTGAGATATTTTTCTATCTGCAATATCATTTCATTCCTTTGTAGACTTCATAGATTTTTTGACTTGGTGTCTGGCCAAGATTAGATAATGTATTGATAGTCCCTGCTGTGATACAACTAGTTATCTACCTGTTGGCATACCCATCATTATCTACTCTACATATTTTGAGTTATGTACTCTTTGTGTTTATATATTTTTCTTTTAAAATACAACACTCAAATATATACTATAAACATTTAATGTCAACATATCTACCAAGGCAATATGTTGGGAAAAAAGATTTGTTAACACAGCTCAGAAAATTAGCTCAGATTTGAATAAAACTATCTCTAATTAAAATATGTATTTCAAATTCTTTTTTTGTTGTGTTCATTTTTTCAGTCAATACTATTTGAACGGTTAAAAAATTAACTATTTTTTCTTGTTTTCTGGAATTTTTATAACTTACAAATAGAGTGATTTTCCTGAATTTTTCAATAATTCTACCAGAGTTGATGTCAAACACTCAAGCAATCCTAGAGCAGTGCACAGAAGCAAAAATAGTATTTAGTATTTAATAAGTAATAGTGCTTAGTTTCAGTAAAACAGACTAAACATAAAAAAGCAATAAAAGCAAAAGCAATAAAAGCACAGCACTTAGTATCACAATTAAGATTTTCTTTAAGAGACAGTTAATCAACACTGCCAGCTAGGAATTGCCTGTCAATTTACTTACAACCCTTCCAACGCAACTTAGAGAGCTCTCAATTAAGATAAACCAATTTTGAGGAAGTATTGCATACTCCTTATTTTCTCTGTTTGGTTTTCAGGATCAGTTCTTCGTGAATTAGGGAATTATAAGAGTCAAATTTAACAAACAAACAAACAAATAAGATACTATGCTGCAAAGATTTGTGAGTGACTTTGTCACGTGTGCTTGCTTCTTCATCATTGTCTCAGAGATTTCTAAGATTTGCACATCAGCCTGTTGCACTTCATGTAGGAAACTTATGCAACTGCGATCCCTTGAGACTAAAGAAAATAAATATACTTTTTTTTTTCAAATGTTGTTAATAGTGATGATTGATCAGATTTTATAAATTTAAGAAGGAATGGAAACAGGTTCTCAATAAAAAAGTCAGTATCTATAAATCTAACTGCAATAAAGATCACTAAGTAGAGTCATACAGAGTAATCTACTTGAGTGTAAATCTGCACTAGCAAATGTTTTATATTAATTTGTATTATATTGTAATTATATTAATTTGTATTATATTGTAAATATATTAATAAAAATATTTTATATAATTTTTATATTAATTAATATTTTATATTAATTAATTCCCATCATCACCCAGTTTCATAATTTTGTAACAATATAAGGATTTTAAATGAATATTTTGTCACAAATTCCACGCAAAATGACAATCTGAAATATAATCCAACCTAGGAAATGCTCTTACAATAAAATACATGATGGAACTTCAAAAATATACTTTTGCCAGAAAATTCATTCAAATATTTTAAGTAGCTAATTTGTGTTCAGTTTCTTCAGACTGTTGATAATGTGGTAATGTAATTCTTTATATGGAGTTAAATTATATATTGTCAACATTTTAGAGAGCCAGGATTGGACTAGGATACATGTTCAGGTCAATCTCAGTCAGAGAAACCAAACAATAACTTAATATATCAAATCTATAGTATATAAAAGAATATTTATAAGTACAAATAGTTTATATATTTAAAGAATATATATACTTCTCTCTCTCTGTGTGTGTGTGTGTGTGTGTGTGTGTGTGTGTGTGTGCGCTGTTTAGCTTCCTTCGGGTATTATCCCACGTCATTGTAGGGCTGTTAAAGTTGCTGTAATGTTTTTGAAACCAGAAGCTGTGAGACCTACATCCATACAGAAGCCTGATGATGGCAGATGAGATTCTGCTGAAATGTTGCTACAACTTTAACAGCACTACAATGACGCGGGATTATACCCGAAGGAAGCTGAACAGCACACATGTAAGTACATGTAAGTATTATCCCACGTCATTGTAGTGCTTTTAAAGTTGTAGCAACGTTTCAGCAGAATCTCATCTGCCATCATCAGGCTTCTGTATTGTGTTCATCTGACGAACACAATACACAGACGAACACAGTAGAGAAGCCTGATGATGACAGATGAGATTCTGCCGAAATGTTGCAACAACTCCAAAAGCACAACTACAGTGACGTGGCAAAATATCCAAACAAAGCTGAACAGCATATTTATATTCATACAAACATACATACATGCATATATACATATATACATATATACATATATACACATATATATATGTGTATGTGTGTGTGTGTGTGTGTGTGTGTGTGTGTGTGTGCTGTTCAGCTTCCTTCGGGTACCATCCCACGTACCCGAAGGAAGCCGAACAGCCCACACACACACACACACACAAACATATATATATATATGTATGTATGTGTGTGTGTGTATATATATATATA
>BLBF01000003.1:110102499-110121279 GCA_015471245.1 Laticauda colubrina | reverse complement strand
TTCTTCTGTCTGTTTTGTGGCTTTGATTGGCTGGCAACACTCTGTTCTTGTGTTGGAGGCTTTCAGTGCAGCTTGGCTGGTTGGGGTGTGTTTGAGCTGGAGGGGGGAGTCTGTTTGTGCCCAGGTGATTGCCTGGCTTGTGGTGTGGAGATCTTTCTATTTGAGAATGCAGGCTTCCAAATGATTGACACCACAAGCCTGGCAAACACCTGGGCACAAACAGACTCCCCCTGATACCTCCAGCTCAAACACACACCAACCAGGGTCCAGGTTGGGACGGAAGATGGTGCTAGGCTTGGTCAACCTTGGTCTCAGACACTCTACAAGTTCATCAAACATGGCTGGTGGCATCCTCATGAAGTAATTAATGCACGAGGGTCTTCATTCCTCAGCTCCACCATCAACTGGTCATACAGTCCAAACTCCATTCTTCTCATGATCCATCCTCGGACCCACACAGCTCTTGGACATCTCCTTCTTCTCCTTCTGTATAAAAGTTGAAACAGTCTGAACAGGTTTTGGTTCTGATGATGAATGAGCGCAGCTATCATACGGACTGTTTCACCATCCATGGTGGAGAACAATTGATGATGTTGAAGACCAAGACCAAGGGTGAAGCGGTCTGTACACCATGGCTGCTGGACTCATACTGAGATCCAGATGATTTTCTCCCCCTTTTTATAGAAAATATTGGTTGTCCGCTAGGTGTCCTTCTACATACTCTAGACATACTCCAGACATCCTAAATATACGAGATACATCCCAGATACAAACATGTTGTCCGTTTTTAATCCTTTATATACGAGATGCATATGCTTACATCCTTTCTATTTCCGCGCTACTAATGCTGTGTAGACGTTCCATGTATCTTTTGTTTCCTCCCTCTTTCCATTTTCAGCTGCAGCGGATGTGAGTTGAGGGGATGGCCAGAGGATGCAGAGCGGATACAGCAGACATTTAACAGATGATAACAAACATAGAACGTTTGTTGCCCGTATATGTCACGGATGTACATCATACGCGGCGGAAAGTTCATCCATTCACAAAGTTTTGTGCAGCTCAAAACCTCTTGCATGGATGATATCTCAGTGGATGGATGCTCGACGGATAGAGCGTATGAAACACGTATGCAATGAGTACATAATGGATGCATAGCGTTTTCCAACGGATTTCAATTTTTTTTTTTACGTTTTACATCCTCTTTGCATCCGTAAGTGCAGTGGGACCGGGCCTTTAGTCTGACAAAGCAGCAATGTGTCATTGCAATGCAGTTCAGGTTTCATTTGTACACACATTGTAACATTAACACATGTCGAAAAGGAGCAAACCCAAAAAGGGTTCCTTTCTTGGTAGTAATGCATGAGGACCTCAAGTGTCTTTCACAGGCCAATCATGTAGATCAACTCATCCTTGAACACAGACACACGGCTGCCTACCAGTGTTAACTGCCATCATATAAGGTACACTTGGTGCTGCCACAGATTATTTGGAGCAAATGGAGAATTTTTCTACTGAGTCATGGAGCATTGCTTCATTTTAGAGTCACTTGAACATAAATGCAAAATTGTCACAGGACAAGAATGATTCAAAGCATAGCATCAAATAAAATGTTCCAACAAAAAAAAAAATGCTTGTCAAGAAGAGGGATTGGGGTGGCAAAACCCAAGAGCTGGCTTTACTAATCATTGCAACTAATCTTTGCAATAATTTTGGAATGCTTTGCCTGCTATTCTTGCTGCAGCATCTATATCCTTTAACCTTATTGACTTGTCTAGGAGATGCAGTCTTTATCTTGCATACCATGAGAAAAGAACCCTGCATGGAGGGAAGATTAGATCACAGTAAATTCATTACTCAGCAGAGTTAGTTGCTGGGCTGGCTTTCTCAGACTATAGAGCTAGCCCTTCCTATAAAGCCAAATAGGCATCTCAATCAGAAACAGGCAAATTGTTGGATTTTTTTAATGGAAGAATAAAAGTGCCCTTAAAAAGAATTTCTCCAATATTGCTCTCATTTTCATCTTCTTTTAGTATTCTTTCATCCTGTAGTTACCATTGCAGAGGTTAAAAAAACGGAACAGTGTGTTTTCCATATGCCCTCTTTGTGTGAATCTGCACTTGTGTTTTCATATGGGGGGACGGAGGGAGAGAAAAATGAATTAGTAGCTCAGGGACCTTAATATGTAATTGACTGACTCCTTCTTGACTGCTTTTGCTGCCCTTTCCTTATACACACACACACAGTCATCCCAATCAACTCGGCCTATTCCCTGTGCTCACTATTTGCTTGGATTTCTCACAAGCAAGGTTAATTTAATGATCCACATCTTTCAAAGAAAAATTGTACATGTTTAAAATCTGCCCCAATGGCTTCAAGAGTTCACATTCATTTTCTTTCTCAATAGCAATAGCATTACGAATCATTTTGGACACAAAGATCCATGAGCAGCTTCTGTTTGTTAAATTAAACTACTCTATTATTGTGTGCCACAGGCTTTTGACACTTTGCTATTGGTTCGGGAGCCTTTCAATAGAAACAGGCAATCTTGTATTCTTGTGTCAGACCCCTGGTAATGCCTTGTCACGTACATTTATTTTTAAGAACGCTGTAATAAATTTGCTATTATAAGTACTAAATCCCAATCAGTGTGAACAAATGATTTACATTTTTTAAACTGTAAAAAGAGAACAAAATAATGAATGACTCCTCATTGAATGCAAAAAGGCATAGAGTTGAAAGAATGCACTCAGACAGGTTTTCCATAAATACTAATAAAATCAGCTTTTGAAAATTGTTTGTTCTGTATCCATCAGCTACTTTCCCCCAATGCTCAAAATATATAGGAAGAACTGCTGGATTCCAGAACTACAAAAAAAGGCATTTAATTTAAGGCACTTAATCTCTCTTCAAGAAAAGAGACCTGCCCCCTCCTGCCAATTTCCTGCCTGGTTTTAAAAACAGTATTCAAATAAAGACTCCATGAACAAAAGGCATCTTCCCTCCCTATATTGGATGTTGGTAGGGACATCATAACTACTAAAGAAGAGGGTACTGAGAAAAATCTATCATTGCAAGGTATGAAAAACATCACATGCATATAGATCAGCTTTTAAGATCTATCCAACATACCTTTATTTATCGATTTTCACCCAAGAGATTTTTGTATTTATGTTATGTGGGCATTATTCAGCCTAGTGGATCATGGTGGCAGAAATGTTAATGTACAAGAAAGCCAATGTGCATAGACATCGAGAAGTAAGTTTTAGTAGCTCTCCCATTTCACTGATTTGATAGTCTTGCCAATGGTTCTTTTGGTAAAATGTTAAACCTGGTTGAGAAGATTTCATCTTTGTAGCATTTGCTTCCATTTACAGGGAATGTTAGACATGCACATGGCTTTTATCTGCAATTGAATATCCCCATATTTGAGAGAGATAACAATAATTTTGGGAAATGAGAAACTGTTCCCCCAACCTTATTCACTTGAAAGCTGGTTGAACAATGGTGAATAGTAATGATACTAATCGAACATTCTGTTCCTTAATTAATTTGTCGGGTGTATTTTTGTGAATTATTTTACAAATAGAGTGAAACCATTTCAAATTTCCATAAAGGACTGTGTGTGTTTACATTAGTTAAAAATCCTCTCATTAAGTAAAACATTTTTATTTGGCCTAGCAACATCCTACATTACATGGTGCCTTGATAACTGTTTAACAATTGCTGCACAATGGAATATTCACTTGAAAAACTCCCCTCTACTCCTTTATTTATTTACAAATGATTCTCCTAGGTCTCTCTCTTCCTATCAAGGATTTTGCTTGCTAATTAACCCAAATGAAGACAGGCTCCTATTACAAGAAGCTGTATTTGCCCATTACAGCTCCTATCTAGTTATATCCACAGAACAATGGGAAGGTTGTTGCTGTTTTTTCTTTCTGAAGGGTGCAGACGAAGCCTACATTCCTCTAGCATCAATTAGCACTTCAGGGCTCTAGCCAGCTCATATCAAAGTCAAGCAGATTATTTTAATTAGTTTTGTTTCTATTTAAACCTCTGACTTTTCTTGCTTATTATGGCAACTGATTTCAAAGTTAAACTGTTAACTCAAATTGCAGCCCAATTAAAAGCTCCAACATGAAATCTTATATTTTTGACATCTTGGCTTGAGATAATTAAAATACTCTGTAGAATAATCATCATAAGTCATTATCATTAGAAAGGGTGTTGGTATTTACCTGACATGCCCATTCTCTTTGAGCTGTGAACAGCATCCAATAGTGGGAGGTGCTTCAGTCTCCGCATTCATAGGCTGAATTTGATTTGTGGAACGTTTCTCCTCCTCCACATGACTCCTCCTCAGTGTTCCCCAGTTTTGGCGAAGACAAGAGAAATAAGCACTCTCATCCTCATATACAAAAAAGTTCATTGGTCAAAACAGGACCCCACCAGATGGGAAAAAAAGGGTGGGGCTGGATGCTCTTCATAGCTCAAAGAGAATGGGCGTGTCAGGTAAGTACCAACACCCTTTCTCCTATGAGATGTTCAGAGCATCCAGTAGTGGGACATACCAAAGCTTGGCCTGTCCTATGGAAGGGACTCCGTCTGGAATCTTCTCCTGGTCCCTGTGGACCCATTGCAGAACTCTTCTGCCAAAGAAAGCCTCAGCAGAAGCAAACACGTCAATTTTGTAGTGTCTAATGAAGGGTGATGGGGAAGCCCGACAGATTTCAGTTATTGATGCCTGTGTGGCCCATGCTGCCAAAGTTGCTGCACTCCTTGTTGAATGAGCTGTTATGCCCCGAGGTACCAGCAGAGATTGAGTCTGGTATGATTTTGCTATTGCATCCCTTATCCAACGGCCTATCATAGATGGTGAAACCTTGTAACCCTGAGAATTGGGCTGAAAGGACACGAATAAAGCCTCTGATTTCCTGAAAGCCACTGTAAGCTTGATATAGATTCACAGAGCATGCCTCACATCAATCTTATGCCATTGTCTTTCCATCCCCTGTGATGGTCTGGGACAAAAATTTGTGCTCTATGAAAAGCCGAATTGACCTTGGGCATAAATGTGGGATCGGGATGAAGGACCACTTGATCAGCATGAAAAATGCAGAGATCTTGTCTGACAGACAAGGCTGCAATTTCCAAGATACGATGAGCAGAGGTGATCGCTACCAGGAAAACTACTTTGTACATGAGAAATTGGAGAGCTGATATTTTCAAAGGTTTGAAAGGACCTTTTGTTCTGTATAACTTGGAAGGTTCCAAGTAGTCTCTTCTGATTGGCCAGGAAGGCTAGTAAAGGATTGGTTCATTAGGAACCAATCCTAGGAGCCACTCAAAGGCGGCAAAGTTAAAAGACTGTCATTGGCTACAAGCCGGCAGGCAAGCCTCTATAAAAAGGGCTGCCACGGCTTGAGCCAATGTTCCGTTACTGTTTGCTGTTAACGAATAAAGAGTTATTTGTTGGAACCCGGTCTCCCGTGCATCTTTTCCGGACGGAACACCTTTAGTGAGAGCGACAAGGACCTTGTTCAGGTAGGATAATGGTGCACTGCTGGAGGGCACAAATTGGTGGCTCCTCGAAGGAAAGATCTTATGCGTGGATGATGTGAAAAGAACTGAGGCTCTCGTGAGAACTGATGCCAAGGCGCCATCTGCCTTTTTAATGTATTAGGTGACAACCCCTTATCAAGTCCCTCCTGTAAAAACTTTAGAATCTGAGCGACAGAGGGAGAGGCAGGAACAATTTGAAACTTACTATACCATTTGCAGAAGGTGGACCATGTGGCACTGTAAATGCGAATTGTTGAGGAGCGTCTGGCGACTAGAATAGTGTTGATAACTCTGTTGAAGAGCTTTTCACTCTTCAAACCACTCCACTCAACCTCCAGATGGTTAATTGTAACCATTGAGGGTCTGGATGTTGAAGGGGCCCCTGAGTTAATGAGATTCTGTCTGACGGAATTCTCCAGAGGGGAGCTACCAAGAGACAGCGGAGGTCTGCGAACCATGACCGTCTGGGCCAATAAGGCGCTACGAGAAGTAATTCCACTTTCTGGTCTAGTAACTTCTGGATGACCTTGGGAAGCAGCGGAACTGGAGGGAATGCATACAGGAGCCCCGGAGGCCAATGACAGTGGAGCGAGTTGAAATTCTCCGCCCCTTGGGATGGGTACCTGGAAAAAAATCTCGGGAGCTGAGTGTTGAGAGGGGAAGCAAATAGGTCCACCACCGGCTGACCAAATGTCCGTGCCACTTCTTGAAACAGGGATGGGTGGAGGTGCCACTCCGATTGATCTATGGTGGCTCTGCTTAGCCAGTCTGCCTGTGTATTTGACAGACCCGAAATGTGTTCTGCTTTGATGGAAAGTATGTTGTTCTCTGCCCAGCGACACAGGCACTCCACTTCCCACATTAGCTGCTTTGATTGTGTGCTCCCCTGCTTGTTTATGTGAGCTTTGGCTATTACATTGGCTGTCAGTATCAGTATGTGCTGACCGCATACCTGGGGGAAGAAGTTGCGAAGGGCCAGGTGTACTGCGCGAAGTTCCAGCCAATTTATGCTGCATGACTGTTCTATGTTGGACAATCGGCCTTGGGTTGTGAGCGACTGGACGTGAGCTCCCCATCCGAACAGACTAGCATCTGTGGCGATGGTGAGCCTTTGTGGCTCCTTGAAGGGACAGCCTCTGTTGATAACCGGTTTGGACCACCAGAGGAGAGATATGAGAACCTTGGGCGGGACTCTGACTTTGTGTTTGGAGTTGCTTCGGCCGGACCGCTGGTACGGTAGCAGGAACCACTGGAGGGATCTAGTGTGGAGGCAGGCCCAAGGAATAATAGAAATACATGAGATCATTTTGCCCAACAATTTTGACAGGACCATTAAGGACATCCTCTTAAGCAACCTGATCTCCTTAACCAATGTTTGAATGCCATTTAGTCTATCTGGGGACAGATAAACCTTACCTTCCACCGTATCTATGACCGCCCCTAAATGGATTATCCGAGTCAATGGTGTTAATTGACTCTTCTAACAATTTATTAAGAAGCCATGCTCTTGTAGGAATAGTAATGTGTTTTGAGTGTCTATGACTGCCTGATGGGCGGAAGGAGATAAAATCAAAATATCATCAAGATAACTCTGGAGGCATACCAGGATGTTCCTGAGGTGGGCAGCTAGCGCTGCAAGGACCTTGGTGTAGGTCCTGGGGGCAGAGGCTAATCCGAATGGAAGGGCCACATATTCAAAATGGTAGTTATTATAGCAGAATCTCAGAAACTTATAATGGGAGGGCCGAATAGCAATGTGCAGGTACACCTCTGTCAAATCTATGGACATGAGCACGTTCCCTTTCCTGATGCCCAGTAATATTGCTTGGAGGGTATGCATTTTAAATTTGCGATATACTAAGAAACGGTTGAGACATTTCAAATTTAATATGGCTCTCCACACACACACACCCAAATTTTTTGGCACAATGAAAAGATGTGAATAAAAACCTGGCCCTTGTTGATTGGTCGCAACTGGTTGGATGGCTCGTATATCCAGAAGATGTTGGATAATAGAATCCATGAGATTACGCTTGATCGGGTCTCTGGAAGGAGGGTGTGACATGAAGGAATCTGGGGGAGTGGATCTAAACTCCAGCGCGAGGCCAAATCTAACCGTATCTTTGACCCAGGCATCAGAGGTAGAGGAGTCCCATCGGTCAGCGAATAACTTAAGGCGTCCGCCAATGGGAATTGGGTCCCGGCAGTTATCTTGGTCGCCGGAAGGGCCTGTTCCCTGCTCCCCGAAAGGATCTTTTGGATTGACCACCCCTTCTACTTCTGTCCACTGAGTCAGACCTATCTGGTTGTTGTCCTGGTCTAACTGCTGGGAGTCTCTGGTATCAGGAAAAGAAGGATCCCTGATAGAAATATCTAAAGGATCTCCTCCAAAAGGACTGGGGGCTTCTGGGATCTGACTTCCGAAAAAGGAAAGGGAGAATTTTCATCTTGTTGCGTGTTTCAATTAGTAGCAGATCCAGGAAAGGGCCAAACAATCTATCCCCCACAATGGAAGATGAGACCAGCTTGGATTTCTGTTTGAAATCGGCTTGCCAGTGTCTTAACCATAGCAAGCGACGCGCTGTGACATGTGAGGTTATGGCCCTTGCTGAAAACTTGACTGTGTGATAGGTAGCATCGGCAGAAAATTCAGCTGCCATAAGTTTGGCGATATTTTGGTGCGCCCTAATTTTAGAAGAAAGAACGTGTTGTTTCAAAAGACAAAGCCATCTAAGAGACAACCGCGTGAAGAAGGAGACGGCCATGGCTGATCTGATAGCTCACGCATCAGACTGATGAGCTCTGCGGAGGGCTAGATCAACCCCTTTTTCCTCTGGCTTTAAGGCCTCCAGCACCTCACTAGGAATAGAGGGGTACGCTAAAGCCACTATAGGCTCGTCTACCTCGGGGGTACTCAATAACTTTGCAAAATCAGGGTCCAAGTTGAAATATTTCCTATCATGTCCTGTTGGGGAGGTGTATACCGCTGCAGAAGCCCACTGCTTCTGCACCAGGTCCGAAAATATGGGTGGAAGTGGAATTACCTCTGCTTCAACTACCGGTTGGTTGAAGATCATGTCCTCTGCTCCCCCCCCCCCCAAAGGGTTAGGTGTGTCAGATGGTTTTGGCTTGTTTTGGCCTGCAATGTTCTTTGCATTAAACAAGAGAGATTTGAAAAGCTTTGGCCGGAATAAGCCTGTAAAAGCAGGCTGGTCAGGAATAAGACCTTCATCCTCAGACATTTCTCCTTCTAAGAGGTGTGCCACTGACAGGGGCTCGCTATCGTGCATTGATCCCAATTCAGACTCGGCTATTTGAATGATTTGATCTACTTCCTCCTCCTCCTCCTCCTCCTCCTCCTCCTCCTCCTCCTCCTCCTCCTCTGGCCCTTGGAGTGGGGTCTCCCCCTGTAAATGTACCTGGGTCTGGTGTTGCTCCGACCTGGTCAGTGACCTCAGCGGTTGGGACTCTTGGTCGGTAGCCACAGGGTAAGGTCTGGACATTACAGCGTGTTGGAGTCCCGCTGCAATCCCTTGGTGAATAGCCAGCTCCATCCAGGCTTTCATCCTTTCTGGGACCTCCTCAATGAAACTGTCACCCTGGCGAGGACCAGCAGCTGTCGGAGTGAATGTGGCTTCAGGAGCCCATCTGGTCGGTGTTCCAGACACTTGGACCTGTTGTCCTTGTGGAGTCAAGCTGTGCCTGGATGAAAGGGAGAGATCTAGGGGAGGAGGAGGGTGTGAAGAAACTGACAGACTGGAAGAGGAGGCACCCTGTGATACAATGTGGACCTCTCGAGTATGCCTGTCTATTTGCTTTTGTAAGGCCTTATGGCGCCTTAAGCCGTCTGAGGCTTTAGAATTTCCACTGTGTTTTGATTTGGCTTTTGCCTTCAAGCAAGGGGCCTGAGAGGTGCTACCATCTGCCATTTTGATTAAAATTATAATAACAGTAATTGAATATTAAATTGTGGACAAGGTGGTTGGTGCGCCCTGGGTCCGATGTGAGTCAAGAACGGTTGCCCTGATAAAGTTCTTATTGCCCCCTTTTATTTTCTTATTTTTATTTTTACTGGTGTCTATATATATATAATGAGTCGTATCTCAGTAATAATATTTTATCAAAATTAAAATATTATACTGTCAAATAGTTTATTACCATGAGTGGTTATTATAATTGTAACAATTATTATAATATTATTGCTATAATTGCATTTGTAATTGCTCCTGTGAGTAGTGATATATATATATTCCAATATTAATAAGAGAACAACCAAGATTAATGTATAATCCAATTTGCCAAATAGTGAATGCCTAAGGCCTGGGTTGAAGATTGTAAGGGCCTTCAGCAGCCTCCATGCACAGGTGAACACTGGCCTAGGTGCTTGCTGCTGTGCCACTGAGAATAAGGCTGTGAGGGTTAAGCCAACAATTTTTAAAGTGAGATAATTATCCTCGAGTGCAGGTAGCCAAAATGAGGGTAAACTTGCTCTCAGAATCCTGGAGGGATCCTGCTGCTTCAAGCAAAAAATACCTCACACAACTCAGGAAAGGCAGACAAGGCGCACAGCCACGAGGTGGCACTCAAGATGGCCTCCAGCAGTTAAAGCTTTTTGTGTGCTTCTCAGTGGCAGCTTCCTGCCTTGAAAATGAGGCCAGAGCTCTTGAATTAATGGAACGGTGGGGAAAAGAGGAAATTAACACTAATTAACTTCCCCATTGAAGGAACAGCATTCTGAGAGGGGGTAAAGGCGATACGACTCAAGGTTGTTGTTTTTTTGGGGGGGGATGAAAAATTAAGCTGCTAGAAAAGGAACGGAATTAAAGGCACAATGGCAACCAAACTGGCAGATGTAACTGAATTGGCTGTGGGGAGGTGGTGCAGAGCAGCACCAGAAACCTCCCGCTGCCTTTCTTGGGGGTGCAAACGGCGCTTCCCCTAAATAGAACTGTCAGGCTAATTAAAGACTGGAAAGAAGGCTAAAGACAAAGCTGAATTACAATCAAACCTGCTGTTTACGAAGAAAGATTCCTGTTTTAATCAAGGAAGCATCAAAAGCACTGCCTGTCTCGCCCGAGGCTGAGCAAAAACTGGGGAACGCTGAGGAGGAGTCACGTGGAGGAGGAGGAGCATTCCACAAATCAAGCTCAGCCTATGAATGCGGAGACTGAAGCACCTCCCACTACTGGATGCTCTGAACAGTTCATAGGAGAATTACCACATCTTTTATAGTACACATGTTAAGAAGTGTTGCTTGTAGCTTTTCTTTCTCAACCAGAATGGCATTCTTTTTCAACAATAAGATTTGTAATGTATTTGGAATCATATCACAATTTATATTTCAATATTATAGTAGAATTTTCAAGAAAGTTTTTCCTTTTTCCAATTCCACATATTAAACATGGCTGGAAGAGCTGTTGCCCTCCAAATGTTGTTGAATCACACTTTTCAACAACACGATTGGCAGTATTGGAGAGAAGTTGTAGTTTTGTAACATCTGAAAGACTATGGATTTTTTTTTTTTTTTTGCATTAAGGAACAGAGAATCAAACTTTAAAGAGAGAAAAATCCTTGTTTGTATAGAAAATAAACTCAATGGCAAAGTAGGTTGCAGTCTGCTAAAGTTTGTTAAGTTTAATTGACAATGCATGTTTTTATTCATATTTCTATTTTATATATTTTAAATGTTACAAGTGCCATATGTCTCAGATGTGTAATATTTAATATTTTTTAACAAAGGAAGGAAGGAAGGAAAGTTCTTATGAGTAACTTTTCATTACGAGATAGGTTAAGGCAGCAGTTATTTTGAATTGATGGTATTTAAAGGGATTTTTTTAAAAAACACTAAATGTTTATTGTCTGCAGCCGCAATCAGAATTCTGTGAAAAGTATTATTTTAATAGATTATAGGTCTAGCAATATATCTCTTCCAGAAACCACCTGGAATGATTTCTGAAAATCAGCATATTCTGTGGAAAGATTAGATAGCAAATTACTTACAATGGGCCCTGATACTTTTTTCTACTTGCTTAAGGGTATGGAATAGTTAATATTCGTACTTAGGAAAAGTCAAAAGCAAAAATAATTTAGAGAGCACTAATAACATTTGCTTCTTTGCTGAAAAATTAACAGGAAAAATCATGAGTATGTCAAGAAATATGTACATTTTGATACATTATATTAATTTCAAAGTGTAAAACTTTAGATCTATACTTCCTGGTAAAATTAAACATTTAAGTATGATCTAATTGATACCCAAAATGTATGCAGTCTAATTACAAGTACTATGAGCCCCATGGAGAAAGGGTGCTACAATCTCAATGTTGGGCCTCTCCCTCTTCACTTGTTTTTTTTTACAAAGTTCCTTACAAGATCTGCACATCAAGGTAACCATGAAATCTCTTTAGAAGGTTTAAGCACAAACCTATGTTAGAGGCCTGTCCCAAACATTTTTGGAGAGCTTCACCTGTATAGCTCCTGGCTGAATTGTTAATGAGAAAACTCAATTTATTTTTCGAAAAACCTCTTGTCAAAAGCAGAACTGTAGGCATTAATTATCAGAAACGCTACAGGTGCTATTGATAATAAATAAGTATACTTTCCCAGCTAATAGTATTAGCATTTCTTTTCCTATAAGGCTAGCAGTTAACATTGACTCATTTACAATCATCTCCTGATAATAGAATTCTTGTAGATAAAATATCCACCTTTATCCCTTTCCCATTTCATATTTCTCAGTGGTGAACATTTAGCACAGAATGAAACAGAAAAGAAACTACTGGTTCAAAACATATTAAACACCGCCTATGGTTAACCCATTGAACAGATAATGAAGATTATCCTGTTTCCTTTTAACAGAATAATGGAGTTGGAAGGGACCTTGGAGGTGTTCTAACCCAAACTCCTGCTGAAGCAAGAAATCCTATCCAATGGTGGGATTCAAATAATTTAACAACCGGCTCTCTATCTTAATGATTTCTTCCAACAAACCAGTTCACCAAACTCCTCAGAAAGTTTACAACCAGTTCCCCCGAAGTGGTACGAATTATCCCAATTCAGATAAATTGTTGTCCAATCTCTGCTATTTCTGCTACTCTGCATGCCAGTATATATTTATTACTAATAGAATTACATCTGTGGTTAATTGGAGATTATTTGTTATGTACAAGTCAAACATCCTTTCATGTTATACATGCTAAAAAAAGATAGTGTCCCTCTTGCTGACCTGTACATAGAACATTTGGCTTTGTGGCCAAATGTCCAAAAAACTCATCAGTAGAGATTAATTAAACAGAAATTGACTACTGCAAGAGCACAAAATTTAGAAGTTATTAATAATTCAGAATGGCAGCATTCGCTCTAGATACTTTGCTTTGTTTTGAGTTGCTCTCTCATCTAAATGGACCCAACATAGAAGTTGATAAAACATCATGTAGAGTAAGCAAAAACAAAGAGAAAATTCTCATATGACACCTATTAGCCTACTTCTCTATATGTATCTTTCTGCTCAGCAACCAATCCAGAAGATGGCCTAATGAACTAGAAATTGATTTAAAATGTGGCATCCTGAGATTTTAAGAACTGTTCTGAATATACTTCATTTACATTAGAAAATAAAGAGTAATGGCCTTAGACACAAAACAAAGCAAATGAATATATTTCTAAAATCTTTAAAAAGCACCATATCTGCAGAATGTTTGCACTTATCTGAGTGGCTCATCTTGAAAAAAATGTGAGGATAATTTTACAATAGAGAGAAAGTTGAAATTTGCTGTATGCATGTATGTTGTATATATTCCAAGGTAATCTGATTGTTTTAGAAATATGTAATAGGTCATTTAATGTTTCCCACACAATACTGTAGGGCAATATGTATATAGAAAGGTTCCTTTTTGTGTAATATATATCTTCTTATTTGTACATTTTTAACTAACATTTTGTTTTCATTATTATATATACTTAGGTCTTTCTATTGCTTTCTGAATAAACTTAATACATTTTATCTTCTAACTTTAAAAAAAGTATACAATCAAAGAATGGCATGCAAGGTAGCTAGAAATTTAAAATATTTAAATTAGTAGAAAATAAGTTAAGTCACTACTAAAAATATCATTAAAATTGGTCAACAAAACAACCTAGTTGAAATTCAACTAAGCAGCCAGTTTTTGCAACTAACCAGCAGTATTTGTGAAAGATCTACTTGAATGAAAATATTTTGCTTGTTAGTAGATGAATAACATAGAAACAGTCAACTTGACTATCCTTGGCTGGGAATTATACTGCCTTAAAATTGTCCAGTTATCAGAAAAAGGATCATATACTTTTCTGAAATACATGAAAATACATTAGAAAGTAACAAAAATTGTATAGGTCCTGGGAGAGAATCAGATCAATTGGAGAGACATTTTCATTGTGAAACCTCCCCCTGTCCCTGCAGAAATTTCATCAGTCCTTCCTCCCCTGACATCATAATTTCAAGGCCATGACCTTCAGCTATTGTAATGGCATATGGGGAAGACCTTGAGAGATAGGGAGAAGAGATGATGCCTTGGGTACTGTCAGATAAATTAGATTGTTAGGTCAGATAAAAAACTTACAAGATTGATGTTAGTCTTATCAGGTAGACCAGATAGGAGACACAACCAGATGAGCTAATTCTACTTTATTGTAAAGAGACATGAACAGAATCTTGCAAGTCTGAAAATATCCCCACCATCTCCTTTACGGCTTGAGAAACTAGGGAGGATCTCTTCTGAACCTCTTGCTCTATCTACTATCCAGTTGCAGGCTATGGTCCCTCTTGTCTAACCAGGGGTGGGTTCCAAAAATTTTAGCAAAGGGTTCTGTCTGGTTGCTGGATGGGTGTGGCCATGGTGGGCGTGGCCTAGTCAGCCTCCTGCACCATGGTGGGGGAGGCATTTTTGCCCTCCCCGGGCTCCGGAGGCTTTCCTTGAGCCTCCTGGAGGGTGAAAATGGCCTCCCCAGGCTCTAAAGGCTCTCTGGAAGCCAGAAAAAGGCCCATTTCCGGCCTTCCCGAACATCCGGGAGGCCCATTTTTCACCCTCCCTGAGCCTCCACGCACGCCCTGCACTTACCAGCATCCAAAACAGGCCGTGTGGAGAGGGTGGGGAGAGGTGGGCAGGGCCAGTCAGGAGTGGGATTGGGGGTTCTCTGAACTGCACAGAATCTTATCTAGGGGCTCTCCCGAACCCTTGAGAACCCCCAGCAGCCCAACTAACAATTCCCTAGGCACCATCTCTTCATCACATCATCCAAGATCTTTCCCATATATCATTACAGCTGTGTATAAGCTTAGACCAGTCTTAAACTTGATCTAAATGAATTACCTTCTACACAAAAAGAACCTCCTTGCCTAACAGATTCTATGCAATTGGCAGAAGCTCCAAGGAAGTGTCTTCCTAGAGATTTCAACCTGTTACTAGGTAATGTTGAGTCTGGGGCAGCTCAGAGGTCATGCCCACTGTGGTGAACATGGACCTTTTCCAAGTTATTGATGCTTGCTTACCACCATGTTGCCATGTGATTGGGTATTAGAGGACATTATCATTAGTCCTTTGCCATGTTTCAACTTTTAAATTGCTTTTTTGTTTTGCTGATATCACCCCATCCTCCATGGAGCCAGGATCGATTATATCAGGCTGATCAAGTAATTTATGGACCATGTGAGGTTCCAGACAGATATTTGGGGTAGTTGCTGGGCAATTTGGCCAACATCTGTTACACCTTTGGTATTGATGGCAGAGGCCTTGAACCATACAGTCTTTATGCATCCTCTCCCTATGGGATGCCCCTTAGTTTTCTAAGGAACCCAAGAAATAAAAGTACCAATATATTAGCACATGTTGGAACACATGTTACATCATTTTTGCCACCCTTGCAGGCAAAAATGAAGATAAGTAAGAACTGTTTGAACCTTTAATAATGGTAACATCATAGTCACTTCTGGTGTTTTTTATCACTGCTGACTCAAATTTTGGTCATGAGTGCAACAGAGAGCATATATTTATTACAGGATTATTGTGGGCCCATGTCATCACTAATCAATAGGTGGTTTAATAACTTCATACCTTTGAATGCAGCTGGTCTAGCAATTGGTGTCGAAATCCTGTTACTTGTAAGTGGCTGGGATCTTTTCTATCAAGCAATGAGATGGCAGAGTATCTACTCTCAACAGAGTAAAGCAGCATATGCTTTTATAGCATTGCCAAAGTAATTAGTTCAGTATATAGAAAACATGAGTTATCCCTGCTGGGTGACTTAGTTACAATAAGAACCCACGAGAGAGGCTGAAGCCAGATATTACTTCTCCAATTTAAAATTAAAACAATTGATCAATTGGCCCAGCTGGAATTAGAAGGAAACTAAATGCACCTGAAATTTAAAACAAAAATTAACAATTAAATTTGGCTCAGTGAAAACATTTAAAGTCTCATGGTATCTTGGTGCACATAACGCGTTATTCTGTCAATGGAGTATGGATTGAAAAAGAAAGAAACTTCTACAATTGTTACTTTAACATAATTTGGATGTGTTTAGTAAGTAACCTCATAAATATCATAACTTTTTAACATTTTGTTGGTTTCATTAGATACAGGATGTTGTTTCTTCTAGCCACCTGCACATACTCAGTATAGTATATTTGGCAAATTGGGAAAGATTCCTAATTTTGCAATATATCCCAGATATAATGATCCTAAATATCCTGTCTGTTCTGTATGTAAAGTGGATGACTCCAAATCTACCATTCTGATTGGTCAAGGAAAAGAACAGTGGATTGGTTCACTAGGAACCAATCCAAAGAGCTGCCAAAAAGGCGGCAAATCCAAATAGCTGCCATTGGCTGCAAGCAGGCAAGCCAGCCTGTATAAAAGGGCTGGCCCCGGCTTCAGCCAGCGTTCCGTTACTAACTGTTGATAATAAAAGTATTTGTTGTTGGAACCCGGTCTACCTCGTGTGTTTTCCGAACAAAACACTGTCAATCCCAGATTTAATGGTGAATGTCCCAAATTCATTTGAATTAATTTTATTCTTAGATAAAAATGACTGCTTCTAAAATTAAAGTTTAAAAAACCAATTTCTATCCAGTCCATTTTGTCCAATTTCTATATCTCTGTTTTATTTTTAAAAAAGACATCCAGGTACCTTTCCTTAATAAATACAATTGCATCTGACTTTCCCTAACAAAAGCAAAATTCTTCTAAGCTTTTCTACCTAGGACCACAAAATCTACCACAACAAAAATAGTCTGAAAAGTGATATGAAAGGTAGATACAAAATGCTAGTTTGTGTATAAGTTTTTTTTTTTCAAATAATTTACTGAATCGGCTTAGAACAATTGGATATAAAAAAAAAGCTAGTCATATGATCTTTCCTAGTTTTCTTTAAAGCAGTGGTCCCCAACCTTTTTTGTACCAGGGACCAGTTTCACGCAGAAACACTTTTTCAAGGACCAGCAAAATCAATTCTTCCCCAATGGTAAAGGGCTTCTTTACTATTTCTTTACTAAAAACTTATTTTTATATATATTTTAATCACGATTATTCATTCTTTGCAGCCCGGTACAAAATTATCCATGGACCAGTACCAATCTGGGGCCCGATAGTTGGGGATCCCTGCTTTAAAGCAATACAGCAGATACTTTAAAGTATCCCTGCTTTAAAGTGTACAGTAGTACACTTCTCTACTCATTCAATATATGGCCATACCTTGGGATGCTAAGAAATTAATTTTATTAATATTCTTCTTGGTATAAGATGCTTAATTTGTCAAATAAATTAAAACATTATTACTATCAAATTATCTTTTGCTCAACATGGGTTCCTCTAATATTTTGAGGATATTATAAAATGGAGATTCCACAACCATCTCCAATTTAAATATTAGATGAATCTTGTGTGGCATTGGAAACTCACACATTTTTTTTCTTTCTGGTAATTTGTTAAAATGTGAACTTTCTACTTCAAGAATTTTGTGACTGTTGTAAGTTATAAGATATACAGACTTAGAAAGGCGCAGGCCAACTCCCATTGGGGAAAAAAGTGTGTTTATTACAAGACTGGAAGATTACAAAATAAACTTTGCCCTTTATCAAAAAAGGGTGTCCAACTTTCCTTGGTAATATTTGTATTTCTTCTATTTCTTTTTGAAGTTATTGAATCTCTACAGGAGTCCTTGACTTATAACAGTTTATTTGGTGACTGAACAAAGTTACAATGGCACTGAAAAATTGATTTGTGACTGTTTTGCGACCTTTGTAGCATCCTCATGATCATATGATCAAAATTTAGATGCTTGGCAACTGATTCATACTTATGACCACTGCTGTCTCCTAAGAACATGTGATCACCTTTTGCAACCTTTCAGCAAGCAAAATCAATGGAGAAGCCAGATTCACTTAACAACCGGGTTACCAACTTATCAACTGCAGTGATTCACTTAACAACTATGGCAAGAAATGTCATAAAATGAAGCAGAATTCACTGTGTCACTTAACCACAGAAATACTCGGGTCAGTCATAAGTCAAGGAGTACCTGTACTTATTTTTAAATTCCTATTCTTCTTTTTCTAGATGCTATATTTATTTACGTTTACTAAATTTCTAATTTATAACTGCAGTCTTTACTCTCTTATTTTTAATCTTTGTTTAGAAATATATAGCTTATCATCTCAACTTTGTCCTCTGCCCCTCTTTCTTTTATAGCAAAGTAGTATTTTATTGCCATAGTAGGCCAATAGTTATTAGTATACAATAACTACTGGTCCACAATGGTCTTGGTCTTGATTACTCTGCCATCTTTAACACATGGAGAACCCATACATTAATTTAATCACACATACCCCATGTTTAAAGAACCGACTAATATTTCTAAAAGGAAAAGCTCTGAGAGAGAAGGTTGCTCCAGCAAAGCAAAGTT
Organism: Laticauda colubrina; assembly: GCA_015471245.1. Classification (NCBI taxonomy): domain Eukaryota; kingdom Metazoa; phylum Chordata; class Lepidosauria; order Squamata; family Elapidae; genus Laticauda; species Laticauda colubrina. The sequence continues at coordinate 110,102,781 of BLBF01000003.1, read as the reverse complement.
TCATTTTTAGTTCAGTGTAAAATGCTGAGATTTCCCTTGTTTTGCCATGGATTTTTGGTTGGATGGGAGGTTGGTACTGGTGTTTTATCAGAAAATTGGTGAGGACAAACTGACTACTGGTATATGTGCCTCTTTCTCTTAGGTGCATGGTACATAGAAATATATATGATTTATATTTGCAGGTAATGGGTCAGCATTGTATTGCAAAATCAATCAAGCATTTATTTTAGCCATTAAAGGGTTGTTCTTGGGTTATACATTGTTGTTAATTGGACTGAAGAT
>BLBF01000003.1:110047662-110077277 GCA_015471245.1 Laticauda colubrina | reverse complement strand
TGAATATCCCTGAATGGACTGACTACATGGTAAATGAATATTGGACTGTTTTTGACTATGCTATAAACTTATATTGGAATAAAATATATTCTTGATAGCACAAGCGTATCTGTTATTTTTACTGTATGTTAATAAACATACAAACTTAGCTCACTCATTTATCTGTGTGCCTATCTGACTAACGCTGCACATTCTGTTTAGCTTGTCTACCTAACCCTGGTTGGGGAACCCAGGCTTAACAATTATATTTATACTTTTGTCTGTCCTGTTTCAATTTCATATTATCTTTTCTCATTAAACAAATTTTCTCCTGTAGTTACTAATTGGAGTATGACACCTTTATATCTTTTAATTACATCCATTCAATTCTTATTTAAACTTCAATATATACCTTAAGTTTATGACCTTCAATATAATACGTAATACATAACTTCCAATCGAATTCTTCTTGGTACATTCTTATAATATGCACTATATTCTTTAAAAAAAAAGATTATAAATATATGTAATTATAAACCTTCATTCCAATCCAATTCAGTTCTATCATTAATAATCATTAAAGTCTTAACATCTTTAGCATTTCTTTTCAATTAAATAGCATACTTCCTTAAAAACACATATAATCTCCATAATTAATTTTTCCCTTATTTCTCTTCACATGTTTTATAAATCATTAAATATACATTTTGTTACATTTATTTATTGACAAGCATTCCACTGAATTACGATAGCTATTTTATCAGACATTTTAATCTCACATTGTTTCATATTTTCTAAAATTATTTCTGTTTCTAATATAACCATACTATCTTATGCACCTTTGCAGAATCCCTTTTTCCATTAAATTTTCACCCATTATCTCTAAATAGGCCCTGTTTCTCTATATTTTGCTTCTGTCCTTTATAACTTCTTTTCCTTTCTTTCTTCTCTCTCATCTTCTCCCTCCCCTTTTTACCCCCTTGTCTCTCTACTTCTAATTCTCTCTTCTGCATTTCCCTCTTCTGTTGCTTTCTGATTTTATACTTATTTTTCACTCTATTTTTTTTTTGAAGTTGTTTTTCCCAATCTTAAACTTTCCATTCTCTTCCCCCCCTTCCTTTTTCCCCCCATCTAAGATTATTTATTCATTAAAGATGGTTTCTTCTTTGTCACAATCTTCTTGTTCTGCAGGCATTTCTTGTTGTTTCTCATAATTCCAAATCTCCATTTCTAAAAAACTGAAATACGAAGCCAAAAGAACCTCTCCCTTCTTGTGCATCTTCTTTGTATTTTTTAAGTTCCATTTTCAGTTCTGCTAAAAGTGGAGCCATTTTAAACAGTTTTAAAAAACCACCCGATTGATTTTAGTCATTCAAAACAACAACCAAGAATCCAGAAATCATCAAGTAATCCAGATAGTCCCGAGTTATATCTTCTTATTTATTTTTTGACTTTCTCTTCCTGGGGTTTTTGTTGCGATATTTCAGTTAAAATGTATCTTTTGGAAGTCTTGTTGAGTTTTTGTTGTAAGTTATTGTTTAATTCCAGGCAGTGTCCTCCCTTCCAGATCCTGCCCTTTTATTCTTTTTCTCTCCTTTCCTGTTTTCAAAAGCTTTTAATTATCCAGAAATCTTTATTATCCCTTTGACTTTTTATTTTCAGCATTAAATGCCTGTTGATGTCAAAGTGGATATTTTTCCAATTTCTTGCTTAAGTCTCTTAGCTGTCAGTATCGGAAAAGGAGAAAAAAAAATCTTTTCCCTTTTCTCTCTACTTTGCAGCTTAAAAATCTTCTTAGGGAACAATGTTACTATTTTTTAATAGTTTCAATTCCAGGGTACCTTATCTGTTGCTTTTGCTGTTTGATCCGGTCAACCAAAACTTTCTCTTCTTATCTTCCTCCTGTACATTCTTTTCTGGTCGAGTTCTTCTTTGTGATGGCCATTTCTGACCACCGCTACAACCACTTTCAGGAAAGGGAGTAATGGCCAGCTGGGGAGGAGAGATGTGGCTCTCCTCAACCCTGCTGGCAGTCTCCCCCCTCTTCATCACCTCTATGGGGTGGCTTAGCCCTGAAACCAGCCGGCTCAGGGTGCTCCAGCAGCGAGCACGGATCGAAGCCTTGCTTCGACGAGGTTTCGGTCTGTCGCTGAAGAACATCTTTCCTTCTTATTCGGCAGTTCTTGATTGGGGTACTGTTTGATTCTTTATTATCCCATTAACACTAACAGAGCAAGCACTAGCACTGATGATGTTACCTAGTGTGGATAATGAAACATTTGCATAAATTCCACCAAGCTCAGAAAACACAAAGGATCCTTGATTTCAACCCTAAAGTACAAATATTCTCCTTTATCAGATATTTGTTTTTTAAATTGTCCTATTTGGAATGGGCAGTGGTAATTTTCTTGGTTTAATTCTTTTGGTTAAGGCTTGTCTTGCTTGGAAGATGCTACCAGTCTATATTATACCACTAGCCTAGGCTTTAGCTTCCTTTAAGGTCTCAACCTTCACCCCATTACAAGATACAATCTCCTGATGAGGATTAACGCTTATTATCTCAGGGTAATATTTAAGGTATATGTTAGGAAATGTAAAGAAATGAGGATTATGCAATATGGATCACCATTTCCTATCAAAATTTCTAATTGGAAATTGGAAGAACCATCTCTTCATAAATTGGAACACTGGTTTTGTCCAGAAATATTTGGAGCAGCCAGTAATGCAAGCATTAGAATTGTTCTCAAAGTAGGAGCACTGCAAAGGGAAAAACACTGATCTTTCACCCATAAAAACTTCCAATATAGAGAGCTGACAATTAACATTTTCATAATTCAGAGGTTACTTTCCCTGCTTACTTGACACTACCTGTCAGTTTGATTGGCATAAATTGCCTATGTCAGCAGAAGTTCTAAGATGGCATCCAAAGATCTAATTGCTGCCCTTATTACAGAAACCTCCCTTCTCTCTACAATCCTATCCTCCATTCATCCATAGAAGGTTTAAAGGTGGAAGCAAAACCAAGCGTGAAAAAATTGGCAGTACCAATGGCTACACAATATATAGAAATCTAAAACTTGATATAATGTCAACATCCAAGTTATTACATAAAATGCCAATTCTGAGGCACACATCTATATACCACACAAACCAGGCTCATTTAAATTAAAGACAGTCCCCATTGTGATTTGAGAAAGAGCTCTTAAATGGGAAAAAAAAGTTAAACAAGAATTAAATGTCCAGAAAGACTGGACTTCAAAACTTAAGCATGTTAAAGCACACAGAGTGCTTGTTTTCCAGTGCTTAGATCAGAGGTCTTCACATAAACATGTAGTTGGATTATTACATTATTAGTGGTTACATATATCTTGAGTCAAATATTAAGCCAAGATCCCCAATTTTCTTGACTATTATTATATACTTTTGATATAATGTATGGCAAATTGTCTAAGTGAAGACAGGTTTTGATGGCTATCTTTTCACATATTTTTGTGAATTGGTGGCTATAATTTTCATAACAAGATTGAATACCTGCACTTAAATGGATAATTCTATATTCACCCACAGGCATTTTAGCTCACATGTTGTATTGTCTAGTTTCTGAATTAGTAGGTAATTAGAAATTGCTGGCATCCCAATGAGCTGAACAGTCAATCACCAGAAAATTATGCCTAACTCATTAAAGTGGGTGTTTGCTGCTCGGCAGCCCATGTTTTCTGGATCGACTCTCATTTTCTGTGAGTTCACTCAGATGGTCTACAATTACCTAGTTTTTGCATTTCTAACTATCAACCATTGTGGAGATAAGCTTTGTACCATGCTACATTTTGCCATTCACAGACAACATTTGTTCGGGATAGACTCCCAGCATTTATTAGTACATAATAATTATAATTCTATAACTGGTAGAAATCAAGCCAAGCCACAAAACATTCATAAGAATAATGGCTAGCTTAGTGTCATATTGTTTGAATCATACAACAGGTGCAGATATTGATCAGATGACTTTTTCCAACAGTGCCAAACAGTTCCTTACACAAATTGTTTGTGTGCGAGAGACAATATGTAATTATTTAAAAATAAGTACATTTATAAGAAGACAAATATTATCTCAATTATTTCTTTAACTGAGGAGTTTTCTTAAGGAGGAGGATGAACCTTAGGTATTTGTTGAAGAGCAAGAGGGCAGATAATGAAATGAGAATCATCAAAAAGAAAAAAAAACCTCTCATCAAAAACCCTTTTTTGATTAGAGACCTTAAAGACCAGACTCAATATTTAGCATAACCCATCACAATGTCTTTAATTCATATCTGGTAACAGGAGTGTTTATAGCAGAAAGCTGGAGATCTCAAATCTCTTTTCTGCTATGGCCTCTGGGTCTTCATACTCTGGTCCTGCTCCTGCTTCAGGATACTAGCTGTTGTGATTCGCTGGCAGCCTGTGCAGACGGCAGCGGAATCGGACAGTGGGAAAGAATGGGGATCAGTCTGGGTGTCTGGGGAGGACTCGGATGAGGGTCCTGTGTCCAATGCAGAGATGGGGCCAGTAGCATCTGCGAGTTGTATGCTGACTCCAGAGCCTCCAGAGTCTGGCAGCAGCGAGGCAGAGGAACAAAGGGAGCCTGTTTCCAGTGTGCGTGTGTGCAGAGCTGCTAGAAGGCAAGAACAGCTAAGACAAAACAGGAGACTTGGGAGTAAGGCTTGGAGGTGATTGCCCCTCCCCTAAGGTATAAAGGAAGTGCAAAGGTAAAGAAACCTTTGCACGAAAGCAAAGTCATTCTTTCTGTTCAGATTAAACCTTGAAGCTCTGTGTGGACTTTGTACTTCGGTTGATTTTTTTACAGTTAATTTGGCACTTTAGTTGTTGGCAGCAATTCAAAGGAGATAAGGTGGGTGCTTATCTGGAGAGACTGTTTGGGATTCATTAAGGGCTGGAAATGAGCATAATTCCCAGCATTGAAATAAAGCAAGGGTTGTATGGACTAAGTGTGTGCTTAATTACGGTCTCAGGAAGCCTTGGTCAGAATACTAGCCTGTAAATTATTCCCTATTGCCCACATTTGCTTTCCATGGGTCACCTCACCTCGCCTAATCCTCTGAACCACAGTTTGAGAGAAATCTAGCTGGCAATTAAAAAGTCAAAAAAGAAGAAATAATCAATATTAATAGCACATCCTGACATTACATTACACGAATTATATGATTAGAGCATTCAGTCTTTCTTTCAAAGATAGACCCACCTTACAAAAGAAAAATATGTTCAACTTGATCAAGAAAAAGATAAGCTGGATCTTAAAAGTCCCTGTAAACATTCAATATTAGCACGCAAAGATTTAGTTGTGAGGGGGAAATATCATGAACATGGTTCAAGATGAGGACAGGGTTTTCCTTTTTCTTTAAATTGTCTGGAAACTGACTTTGTCCTGAGCTTTTGCAAAGGTAAAAGCAAATGTCAGGACTGCAGAAGATTTCTTCAGTTGTTACAATACTTGATTCTTGGAAATCAGGCCAAAGGCAGAATTAAAACCCACAAAGGCTGGATATACAGTTGACCTTGAATTATTTGATGTTTTCAAATAAAAATTATAGAATTAATGCTAGTAGGAGCCAGGTCTAAAACGGAGTATCCTTTTCCTAAAGCAAGCTTGCTCGTGTGCCAAGGCTGTATGTTCTGCCTTAGTCCAGTAGCTTCTCTTTTAAATGAGTGGTATATATTTTGCTGATTAATATTAAGTAAGCTAATAGGTCAATAGTTAGAAGTAATGTTCCTTGTGTCTGTTTTATAAATAGATAATATAATCACTAGATTCCATTCCCATGAGAATGTTGCTGTATTATCCACATAAGCAAAAAGGGAAGCTACTACTACTATTATTGTTATTGTTATTATTATTGTTGTTGTTATTGTTGGTTGCAGTCAGCCAGATATTTAGACTGGATTTGGATCTCTAATTCCAATTCTTGCATTGCAGTCTCCCGCCACTCTTATCTGAGTATTTGGGTACAACTCATGCAAGTGGTAGGCACTGCATATTTTTTTTAACTTGTACCATACTTCATTAATCATGGAATTAGTATGTATAAGTGCACAGATTTACATTGTTTAATAACAATGGATAATAAGATTTTAATGCAGTAGTCCTCTTCAGCAACAACCTTGGATAACAATTCTTTGTAATTATGACAAGGACGAGAAAATAATTTGGGACCAATGTCCACTTTTAGGACAACAAAATTCTTCGGTGTAAAATTGATGAAAGTCTGGTCAGTTTCAGTTAGCTGTTGGGAGACAGTTGAGGATCAAAGAGGTGAGCTGTTCAGTTGCTGTTAGCACTTTTTAGGGAAGCCCTTCACTGTGGAGAAAAGCAGCTCAGAGATTTTTAAGTAGTCTCTGTGCAGGGACAAAAAAAAGAAGAAGAAATAAAAAATGGGTCAGCCAGAGGACACTGTAGAGAAATATCTCTCTCTCTCTCTTTCTCTCCCTCCCTCCCTCTCTCCCTCTTCCTTCCTCTCCCCCCTCTTTCCCTCCCTCCCTCTCTCTCCTCCCTCCCTCCCTCTCTCTCTCTCTCACACACACACTCAATTCAATTAGCAACCATGTTACTTTGTGACTATTTCTCCAGTACAAATTGCAGTCACTAAATGGAGGACCACCAACAGTGCTGACATTGCCCAGAGTTCCAGCGAGTAACTGCCTCAGAAGTAGCAATTAAGTGAGGGTCATTTCCAATGGCACCAATAAAAAGCACCCTCTGCAATTTTGTGAACAAGAATAGACATTTAAGGGGAGTGCAGAGCCACTTCCCACACACTGGAATTAATATTAGATATCTGCCGGATAGGCTGCAGTCTATCAGTTCAACAGATAATGGTTGCTGCTGCAGCTGCTTCTAAAGTCCTCCGCAATGGGAATTAATAGTTGGTGGGGAGTGAGAGAATTGCTGTCTCTGTTGGAGGTGAATCTATCACTAGGGAGACTGAGATCCTTGGTGCCAATTTTTTCCCCTTCTGTGATTCAAACTTGTACCTGGGAAAAAAAGGAACCTCCTTTCTCCTCTTGTTCATTTAACTTGTTTGTTAGACAATAGTATTAGTGAATGATATTAATGAACCAAGCTACTTTTAGCACTCTGGGTTGCTTCTGGTCCTTGCTTTTTTAGGAGGGTGAGCATATTAACCAATTGGTAAATTCTTTTAGGGGCTAAAGGTCTGCCTACTATTAACTACTTCTCATTTTGATTACAGTGGGGCAAGAAATTATAAAGGTTTATGACTGTCCCCTCTCCCATGTCCTTGTCTATCTCCCTACTTATTTTGCCTGGGATTCTAGGTACTGCACACAAAAGAGGACAAGCCACTGCTACCAGCTCTAGATGGCAAAATTGATTCTCATGAGAAACATTTCAGCATGTATTGACGAATAAGCAACATGAAAAAGATTCTTCCTGAATAAAAAACATAGTCATCTCATGCACAGTAGAAACGAATGAAATCATATTATTTCAGTGAATTGCAAAACTGCAAGTTGGATGCTAAGACAATAAGCACATAGCCTTGCATACAGCTGCCTACTACATGCAGCAAAAATCCACACCTACTCTTAAAAGCCCTTCCTTCACTTTTCCCAGGAACTGCCCACAATTCAACATTTTCTAGTTGCAGATAGTCAAAAAGTCAGCTGTTTTGCAATACCAGGAAATTGAGTTCTTTACACACACACCACTTTTCTCCATTCCCATCAGGAGGAAGGGGTTTAGTTGCAGGTACTTCCAGTCTTTTACAACCAGAAATGCTGCTCTCTGGGGTCTGCCAACTGAGACAGTGAGAAGGATGTGGGAAAAGCAGAGGACTCCAGGTGCTATCCATTGGGGGTGATATGTGTACTAAACAGGCTTGAGTATGATAAAAATCACTGGGTGAAATCCAGTGAGAAAATTAAGCTGAGGCCGTGATAATATTAGTTCACTAAAAAATAACAAATGGAGGAGACTTATGCCTGTCCATCCATCATCCATCTATCTATATGAATGATGTTTATGTTGGAGTGTCCTTACTTTTCCCTACTACCCCCTTGGAGACTCTAGACCAGGGGTGTCAAACTCAATTGCATTGCAAGCCGTATCCTGACATATAGGGATTGTTTTTGCCAGTGGTAGGATTCAATTGTTTTTACTACTGGTTCTGTGGCTGTGGATTGCCTTGGTGGGTGTGGCTTGATGGGCGTGGCAGGGGAAAGATACTGCAAAATCCCCATTCCCTCTGCATTCCTGGGGGAAGGTTACTGCAAAATCCGCATTCCTTCCCCACCCCGCTAACCTGCTTTCCAGCTCTGTTCTCCCATGCAGGGCAACAAAAGAAGACCCAGCTAATCGGCTGGGACTCAGGAGGCAGAGAATAGATAGGGACGGGGCCAGTCAGATTTGGTATTTGCCAGTTCTCTGAACTAGTCAAAATTTCCACTACCAGTTCTCCAGAACTGGTAAGAACCTGCTGAATACAACCTCTGGTTTTTGCTCTTGTGCAGCCAGGTGGGTGTGGCCTGTATGGGCCATATCTGGTCCACATGATGCGTGTTAGACACCTCTGGTCTCGACAAATAACTATGGTCTCCTACCTTGGTTGCAATCCTAGCATGGGAGATTTGATACAAAGAATAATTTTGGGAAACAAACAGATGTTCAAAGGGGTACCTATTGAACATCCTGTTCAAATGAGTACCATAATCCAGCCACTTTCCCCACATAGAGAACATAGGATTCTACCATTCCAAGAATTAGGTAGTTGATGAAGGAATCTATTTTGAGACACTGAGACACTTCAAGAGATGATAGTACTTATTACATTTTAATAAATAAAGTAGAAATATATTTTAAAGCATGGGCAGTTCAATTTTGGACTGTTCAATTTACCCTCAAATACATTACATACAAGTGATCGATGGGACCAACACAGATATGTGGGATGGTAACATTCATGGTAACATCCATTCATTCTGATTCATTTATACAGACACAAACACACACATAGATCTATGTTCATTTATATACAACCTCCATTCTCATACTCTCATACAACACTCATATGGAGAGATTCCTCCTCTTCAATAATTTGGTTAGAAAAAAATTTCATTTAATGAAAGATTTTTTTTCAGAATGTGGAAATAAATTAATGGTAAAGAATAGCATAATCCTATTAGCTTTCTCTCTTTCAGCCCTTCTCCACACCCATGGTCAAACATTATTTGCATTTCCATGGTCAAACATTATTTGCATTTGTCTGTGAAAGCCATTTTTCAAAGATAATGGCGTGTAGGGAAGGTATCAAGGTAGTGAAATGTGATCCTAATCAATTAATAGGAGAATGAGTTTCTTCTGCATACAAGAAAGACAATGGGAAAAATAGAAGCCAGGAGTGAGAAGCTTTCTACTAGGAAAACAGATGGAAAACTATAAGCAGGGTATTTAGTTGGTTATTGTAAGTAAACTAAGAAAGTCTGAAGACAGTTTATAAAGAACAATGTGTTTATAAAGAACAATGTGTTGGAGGAAGCTAAAGTCTGCCATTGTGAATGAAAGTGTATAAATGAAGTGTAAAAATCTAGACAACTATTAGCTGGAAAAAAAAACCCAGGAAACTCTTTCCTATAGTCGTAAAATTGGCATCATCAAAGCTGTGTCTGAAGCTTCAATGAGAAACAGTTACTTGGATTCTAGGACAAACGATACGAAGATTTGCATTATAGAACAATATTTGCATTTAGGAATTTATTCAGTCTGATAATTGTGCAATCTCTCTGTTGTAAATGTACATTTCCCCACAATTAAGAAGCATAATTCTTGCTTCATTTGGTCAATTGTGCAAACCAAGGAAAATTTTAAAACAAATTTTAAAGCATACACACTTAGGAAAACCACCCAGTGACTATAATTGTGTTTGCTGTTTTCTTCTCTTTTCTTAAATAGCTCGTTAAAATGATTGTTTAGGACTGATTGGACACTGTACAAAACTGTCCTTTAAACTGAAACTGGCAGGAAAAAATGTATTGCTTCCCAGATAAGTAGCAAATAATCCATAGCTTTCTATGCCAAGGGAGCCTCAAGCAAAGCATACCGCTTTATAGAACTTTCCCCTCCCCCATCAATTTATAAAATTTTCTGAAGCCACACAAGCATAGTTGTGTCAAAATAATGGCAAGAGGGGCATGTTTAATACCATTTCAGTGATGGTTTGGAAAAGCTATGAAGACACTGGAAATCACTAGTGGGAAATGGCCATAGTGAATGGCTACACCCATCATTCAGTCATGCTGGGAGATGTAAAGACTTCCATTTCCACTCACGTATACACATAAACACACCCTACACTTTATACTTTGTAGTAAAGTGGTATTGTTTTATTTCTCTTCCAGTTAACAAAAGCATGCACAAGAGAGGAAACAAATGACTAAATGCATGTTGGAGTATCACTCCCTGCAAAACGCGTACAATGGATATTTGTTCATTGACTGTGACAGTATATGTAAGGATCAAGATAAAAATAATTGCAAGATTCACATCACTGAGGCATCAAAACTCATTTTAAAAGAGTACTCAAATGCTCTCCTGAAACCAGAAGCAAGTAGTCCAGTTGTATTTCTGGCAGTTTCACAGTGTTGATATGTGCTTTCTTACTTATTCATGCCTTACTTCACATAGGAACAGAGCTCTAAACAGATTCTCACTGAGTAACCTGACTGGAGGGACAGAATATTTCTGAATGAGATGGTCCCCAGTATAATCCAGCAGGGCACTATACTATCTAGGTAATAACTAGCACTTTAAATTGAGCTCAGAAGCGTACCGCCAATCTGTTGACCATAGGAAACATATAACTCTCCAGCAGCAGACTGGCGATTAAAGAAAAAAGAAATATTTTATACTACTACTTGTGTATATGTACCAATTCTTCAAAATGAAACATTTATCGGGTTCTAATGTGTATCCAGACTGCAATCCCTTTCCAAAGGAAACTGGAGATGTTGATTCTTTGTAGTAAAAGATTTTTGTGGCTGTGTGTGTGTGTGTGTGTGTGTCTGTCTGTCTGTCTGTCTGTGTGTGTACAGAAATCTCAGATCATAAGCTCTCCAATATATTCCTTCCCCTTGTTATGAGGAACACTCACAATACTATAGGGGTTCACGTTCTAAAGGTCAGATTTTTGGCTTATGTTTCTATAATCAGCAGTCAATTGCCATTTGCCCGGCATTATTCAAGGCACCCGCTCTGATCATTTTAATCATAAAAGGCTTAAAATGTGGATTATGCTATTATGATTTCCCTTCTCCTTTCTTTGCAGGATTAGTACCATAGTTCAGATATTTTAAGTGCTCAAGCTATGCATATCCAAGTAGGGTTGCAACAATGTCTGCTGTCTATGGTTGTTGACCATTCTTAGCTAGCTGGATCAGGGTTCTATTTGGTATAAAGTGCTCTGTTTTTTTCCTGTATTTTCCATAATTTATTCCCCCTATCCATTCTCCATTAGGATATACAGGACAGATCAACACAATAATCAGGAAAGCTCCCAATTAGACCAAGATTGGCTCATCTCATATGTATCTCGGGCACCTTACTTCATAAGGCTATTAACTCTGGAAGTTCAGATGGCTAAGATTGGTTAAGATCCTGAACTAAGACCAAGGAAAGCCATGTTCAGTTTCATCTTCCCCCACTGAAGTTAATTCGATGACGTGGGCAGAGTTACTGTTTATCCAGTCAAAAAAATGGAGATCTCCATGTACGGTATATGTATGGTCTTAAGCTTTTAGTAAAAGAGAATAAATCATATGAACAAGGCAATGGAATAGCCACATTGCTACTTTCGCAATAGCAGAAGCACTTACACTTATACACCCTTCCACAGCTCTCCACAGCACTCTGAATGGTTTACAAATATCAGCATATTGCCCCAAACAGTCTGGGTCCTCATTTTAATGATCTCAGAAGGATGGAAGAGGCTGAGTTCCCTTTCCATCACTGAGCTCCATCATGATTGAACTTCAAGTTGTGGGCAGAATTTGCCCGTAATACTGCATTCTAACCACTGCATCACCAGGGCTCTACTTTCCCATAAATAGTATTAACAATTAAAGTAAAAAGTACAATACAAATGGATCAGTGAGAAAATATGCAGTATGTATCAAAGGATTGAAATTTACATTACTTCTAGCCTTAAAGAATTTTTTTATAAAATGATGTATCACTGGCATTTGTCACCAGAGAAATTATGTAAAACGTATAAAAGTACTTCAAATCTTTGCTGGATATGTGAACAGCATGAAGGGACATTTTATTATGTTTAGTGGACATGTTTAAAAAAGGCAAAAGATTGATATAAATACATATATTAATTCAGAATATTTTAAATGTTAAAGTACACTTGAAACCTGAGATTTTTGTTTTAGGACAAATGGCAGGCAATTATAAAAATAAATAAATAAATAAAAATACACAGAAAAAAATATCTTATACTATACATATATACATACATACACACATACATACATACATGGTAACTGCAGCAAGACAGTGGTGGGATTCAATATTTTTTTACTACCAGTTCTATGGGCGTGGCTTGGTGGGTGTGGCAGGAGAAGGATACTGTAAAATCTCCAGTTAAAGATATTTGCCGGTTCTCTGAACTACTCAAAATTTCTGCTACTGGTTCTCCAGAACTGTCAGAACCTGTTGAATACCACCTCTGCAGCAAGACCATTAATATGCTCAAAAGTGGAAAGGTTTGACACTACACGTAAGGGAGAAATGGTTATTGAAGGTAATAGAACTTACGGACATGGCTAAATTTCTTTGATAAGAGGAAAAAACACAATCTACATTGATGACTGGCTCTGGAAACCCTTATAGACATTTTGCATGAAAAAGAAAGAAAATGAATTGATGATCTGTGTGGTTTTGATGATTAGGAAAAAAAATGGATAATAGAAAAAAGAGGTTTTTTGTAATCATAAAATAAGCAATAATTTTGTAATTTTGTTTTAATTTTTTAGTACTTATATACTGAAAAAGAAATTAGAACCTTTTTTCTTTCTTTTTTATTTTTGCTTTCCTTTCTTCCTCTCTTTGTTAATATCGTAATAGATGTGAGGTATCCTTTTTAAATTTTTTTAAATTTAATTATGAGAATACAACAGTACATTCAACTTAACCATGTTATGCATATATACATTTTACTTCATCATTTATAACTGTGATGGCGAATCTATGACATGCATACCACAGGTGGCACTCAGACCCATTTGTGTTGGCACATGAGCTGCAGACAAACTTACCTCACTGTGCATGCGCGTGCCTCACAGCTGATTTTCGGCCCATTTGAGGCCTTTTTCAGCCTCTCAGAAACCTGAGAAAAGCCTCTACAGACTTTGCAGGCCGAATCTGAAAGCGATGAGATGGGCCTATTTTTCATCCTGCAAAGCCTGCAGAGGCCTTCCTCAAGCCTCTGGGAGGCCAAAAAGGCCTCAAACAGGCTGAAAATCAGCTGTGAGGTACAGTGCAGGGAAGGGGGCAGCAGGGAATTGCATGCACATGCATGGGGGAGTGCGCCATTGCTTTCTGGATGCTGGTATGAGTGCGCATGCGTGCACACAATTTGTGGCACAGGAGCCCAAAAAGGTTAGCCACCACTGATTTATAATCTCCTTATTTGATATATTATTTACTAATTAATCTAATCATAACTATTAATATTTCAACCTTGTCTTTGTTATATAACCATTGATAAATAATCTAAATATTGTGAAACTTTTAACTTTATAACAAAACCCCTAATCAGAATAAAACAAAACTTAATTGCTTATGAAACAATATTATTTGATTAGCCCTGGGTATGCCTTTCCAAGAGATTGATCTTCCACCTTATTGATTACTTGATTTCTTTTGAATTATTATTTTTTTCTTTGCTCCTCTTACACATCACCTTGGATGGACTAGGAAATACACAAGTAATGCAATTGGAGTTTCTGTGTGTGGCAAGCGAGCTCTTTGAGATATGTTTAATTCTTCAGAAATCCTGCTGTTATATTCCCTTGATTCTTTTAGAGAGATAATAATACTTCATTTTGTAAAGAGAAACCAGAATCTGATTGTCTCGTTATCATTCTTTTAATTGTGACTTTTGTTCTTAAACAAAGAAAGGAAGATGAAAGGAATCAGAAAAAAGTATATATTTACATAAAAGTAATTCCAGTAGATGAGTGAAATCAAAGGAACCAATTTACAAGGCAGGAAAGGTTACTCCTGATTAAATGCCCTGTAATCTTCACAATCTCTTTGGAACTCAGTTTATGCTGCTCAGCAGTTACTGTATTAAAAATAGTTTCATGGTTTATACCTCCAAATCTTTTTAAAGCTATTCAAATGTCTCTTTTATGCACTTGGGAATGATTGGCCTACATCTGAATTTATGTGAAGATTCCTGAAAGAAAATAAATTGCCATAATAAATATTTTCATAATCTGTATTTTGTTCAGTTTGTTCAGTTTCACAACAACACTCTGTCACTTTGCCATTTTTGAACAAATGATCTGTGAAAGTGAATCCTGCATTTTCGCTTGCCAAGAGAGTAAAAACACACTTGTTATACGTGTGCAGTCACTCTGCTTTTAATGCTCATATAGGAAGACAAACCACATGCTGTCCAGACATGATCCAAAGGTCTAAGTTGACATAACTGTGGCGTCACCAGCTGTTCAGAACTGATAAACATCTACAACATGTTGCATATATTGCTACTGCAGTTCTCAAATCAGTTAGTTATGTTATGGATGGATAGTAGACAGTGGTGGGATTCAAAAAATTTTACTGCTGGTTCTGTGGACGTGGCTTGGTGGGCATGGCAGGGGAAGAATACTGCGAAAGCCCATTCCCTCCCCACCCCACTAACCTACTTTCCAGTTCTGTTCTCCTGTGCAGGGCAACAAAAGAAGACCCAGACGATCAGTTGGGACTTAATGGGAGGCAGAGTATAGATGGGAATGGGGCCAGTCAGAGGTAGAATTTGCCAGTTCTCCAAACTACTCAAAATTTCCACTACCGGTTCTCCAGAACTGGTCAGAACCTGTTGAATACCACATCTGATAGTAGATGATCAAGAATTCTAGTTTCTAAACACAACTGATATGTTTGAGTGCTTTAAACACCGTGTATATTATATATTTTGTATACAAAATATATATTTTGTTGTATGTTCCTTGAACATGTATGAAAAGGGAAAAACGTGGATGTAACTATATAGTAAAGCCAAATTAATACATTTTAAAAATCCCTATGCCTCTAAAATTATCATCCAATTTTGCAGATTAATATTCAGCTGATGCCAGTGTTTCCTTTCACAATTATCTTTTCTGCCAATGCCACCATCCCTTCTGCTATGGTAAGATTTAAGAGCAACAGCCAGGAAAGAAGCCTGCTCTTCTCCTGAGCTATTAGAAGATTGACCTCAACTTGGAAGAATTCAGATTTAGCCTATATTCCATGAACTGTTGGAAATTCCTCAACTTTTCTGTTTCCAATTTTCTCTAATTAATAGGTCAAGTATTTTTTTCTTCATATAGAGGTTGAACTATTTTTTTTAAGGATCAGGGATTATTTCTCATCTCCAGCTGCCCCAGTACTGTCTTATTTACAATTGGGTCATCCTGTAATTTGTAACCCTCGCAAAGAAAGTCTTTTCTCCTTTCCTTGTCTCATTCCCTTCTTACAAATGAAGCTCCTATTCAAAAAACAAGCAATTAATAAACTCCTAAAATGGAGGAGGCATAATGCAGTAATACGTAAACAGTAACTGAAAGAAAGCCTTCCTTTTTTAAAAGTTGATTAACAGATGTTGATAAACATCTGTGGCACCCCTATTTGCACACCAAGGAAGAATAAAAATAAAAGTAGTATGGACTTCATGTTGGAAATCCATAAAGAATACATTCTCCAGGTATGCAGTGAATCCTAGTTCAAGATCAGTATCTGTAAGAGTAGAGTTGAAAATGTTGTCGTAGATGTGAGGCATCCTGGCAGTGGGGATAGTAATAGCACATACCAGATTTCTTTATTTCAATTTATTCTGTAACATTCAGTAGATAGGTGAAACAAAGCCAGAGTCTCCTAATGTGCTTCATATTAGAATCCCAATAGTGTCTGTCATTGATAACACATCAAATAGCTTTGTAAAAGAAGGTATTAGGAGAGAGAGAAAATGGCCTGCAGAGGCAATGAGAAGTTTAGTTGTGCTCCATAGTTTAAGCTTGTACATGAAGTATGCATAGGGTTCTATTGTGCATAAATATTCTATTAATTTCTTTCTCCCTCTTCTTATGTGTGCTAATACATGAACACAGCAACTAAAAGAAATAATGACACGTCTCCTTCTTTCAACTCCATTTCTTTTATTACATCTTTGAATCTTAAGAAAATCTTAGATAAGTCAGAGAATAGCATAAGGAAATACCTGCAAAGCAGGGCAACAACCCGAAATTGAACAATACATAGAAGAGTAAGAGAGGAATGTTCTAACTTATTCTATCATTAGCAGAACAGAACTTGAACAGACTATTTGCCATCTTGAGATGCTTCTAATAACTATCATTTTATCACCTCAGAAAATTGTTTCCCACCATGTAATATTACCTGCCCTTTTATTACAGACTATTCATTCCAAAAAGTAATCATTGAAAATGTAAGTAGAGTTAAAAGAAACAGTAAGATGACTGTAATAGTAAATCAAAACAAATGTTCATGACAGATGACTAATGATAACTAGTTATTGAAAACATGACATGGCTTATTCATAAAAAAATAATAGGTTTTGAATTGATATATGGGAAACTACTTCTGAAATCATTAATCCAATTTACTTTAGAATGATCCTGGAATGTATTGATTTCTGTAAGAGTTCCCTCGAGAAACATATGGGTTATGAACAATATTGTGAACAAGCTGCACAGGAGTCATCAAATCAGCTTTATTGAGAGTTATTAAGAATATAGTTAGGCATCATTTTGGAATATTGAATTTGTAATTAGAACGGGACTTTTGGCAACAAGTAGAAGCTCATCTTGGTAAAATGGTAGATGCACTTTCCTCTGCATAGAAAGGAAATTATAAATTCACCACCTTATTTTATAAGACTAGCAAATGAACAATGTGATGGCCTAGAGGGGGAGCTCTTGCCTCACAATCAGGAGGCTGTGAGTTTGATTCTAGGTAGTGACAGATATTTGTCTCTCTGGATGCAAAGTGAAAATAACTGCTGTGAGCTCCACATAGGTATTGGGAAAGGCATCCATCCAGTAAACACTTGGCTCCAGTCAGTTGCCCAGACTCCACTATGATGCAAGGGATTACAGAGTTGCTAAAAGAAAAAGAAAACATTTTTTAAAGACTAGCAATGCAGTGCAAGAAGGAAATTAACTCTATCATAAACATGCATGTTAAAGTTCAAACCTATGTTAGTGAATCCTCTCAGGCCTTCCTCAACTATGAAAGTATTCTCAAAAAAGAACAACATGCATTAGAAAAACAGCAATGGGAGAAATAGGCTGTCATTCTTCTCCTGCTGCTCATCTCCTTGAAGCCCTTTTTCAGCTGACTGCTTTTACACTCACCATAGCAATGAACCTTTAACCACTATGGCATTTATGGTTTTGCGGGGTGGATCATAGTTCATTGATGAAGTACACACCTTATTACTAGAAGAAGCCAGATCTTTTGCATCTTCACATAAGAAGTATCTGGTAGTGAGTAACAGCAGAAATATTCTTTGCCTCTGATCCTAAAAACTCTCTGATCTTTCAGATGGAGAGTTATAGGCAAATCGCCCAACTACATCTATATACTTCTATGAAGAATTATTCTTCCTTTTGGAATGTATGGATTTTGACAATGTCCTTTTCACTAAACACTATCTGAACTTCATGTTGGTTCTATTTATAAGTGGAATCTGAACAAATACCAAAGTTTGGGGCTTGCTCCATTAAAAAAAATCATCCAACATGCAGTGTGGAAGTGTGGAAACCTAATCCTAAGATACGATAACTGCTTTCACCACTGTTTGATGCAATGCTTGCAATCAATGCTTCCTATTATTATTTAGGCTCTCACAATAAGAATTTGGGCATCCTTTCAAGGCAAATTGCATCAGCTCGGTAATACTCAGGGGTGATTTCTGGCATGAAGTGCTTACTTCAGCACTGCCACAGTATATCTATGGAGTTTTAGAAATGCCACAGCATTTCTATGGAGTTTCACCTGATATTTCAAAACAATGAATTTATTTTTCATTCTCTTATAAAGTTGCTAATATAAATTTGGACTCATTGTCTTGCCATAAGATCCCCTTATGCTTTGGTTGAGGGATAGAAGGCATAATTTTCTTCTAAAGAATTATACAATGCAAAATAGAATTCACCCAAAATGAAAGCTTTGGTATCTCAAGAAGGAATCCATCCTTCCTACCGTAGGTACCAAAGCATCTCCAAACCAATACTTCCATGTTTGTCAGCTGGTACAAAATTCTTAATGCAGTATGCAGTGTTTTAGGCTTCCGCCAGCTATAATCACCACTATGGAAGGTGATACCAAAAGGTTCCAATTTTTAGTCATCTGCCTCTCAATATCCCTTCAGAAATCTGTTGGGACATCCAGATCAATGGTTGCCAACTGATGGGCTGCGGCCCACTGGTGGGCCACATAAAACTTTTGGTGGGTTATAGAAGAAATGACCCCCAAGAGCAATTAATCTGGGTCATGCAGTTCTGGCGCCTCCCGGCTCTTCGAGGGACCATGGAATCAGGTCCCTGAAATACACGTGCCAACCAACTCCCATACATGGTGATGGCGGCAGCAACAATAGTCCCTTTCTCTGGTACCCACTGTCAGCTCTCTCCCCATTAATTCTCCAGCTTTGGATTGCTCCCACCTCTCTTTCTCTCTCTCTTTCCTTCCCCCTCCCCCCCGCCCATCTGAAGGCAGGTTTCTCCAGCCCTTGCTGCTTCTCCCAACATCGAAGCCTCAGAGATGCAGGCAAAGCCACCGCAGCAGTTGCACTCGAGTTTCCTTAACATGCTTGCCTCGGCACCAGTGGTGCTGGGTACTTGCTGCAGCCATCCGGCAGAAGCACGAGCTTGCTAAGGCAACTTGGTGCTACTACTGTAGCAGCTTTGCCTGTGTCTCTGAGGCTTCAATGTTGGGAGAGGCAGCAAGGGCTGGAGGAGCTTCCTTTCCCTTTGCTCTGCCCCACAGTTATGATTAAGCATTTACGATTTTGTTGGGGCATGTTTGGGTTGGGGGTACACCCCAGCCAGCTACCCAAATAAAAACCTAGCTTCCTAATAAACAAATATCAGCCATTCACAAGAAACCAAGCTGCACTGAAAACCCCCAATACGCAAAACACAATGTTGCCAGCCAATCAAGAACACACCAACTCGAAGACCAATAAACACAGAACTAAACTCCCAGCCAATCAGGATGAAGAAAAAACCATTCAAATAAAGCCCGAAGAAAGCATCAAATTCAAACTGAAATGGTTGCCAAAGCCTGACACACACAATTAAGAAAAAACCCAATACACAAGCCTGAGGATGGCAGATGAGATTCTGCCAAAACGTCACTATAATTTTAAAAACAGAACTATTAAGACATGAGAAAATACCTAAATACCATACATATAAATACCCACGAAAACACAAGAATATATATTCTGCTAGTGAGCAACAGCTTTAACTGCTTTTCATAGGATAGCCACTCTTGGAAAGATTTACTGTTGTCTTGAAATTTCTCCATTTCATAGCTGTCTCTTATGGGTTGGTGGAGCACCAGAGTTTTAGAAATGATTCTGTAACCTCTTCCAAAGTGAAAGCCATAAATCACTTCCTCATTTTTTTAAATGGCTTTTGAGCAGAGCATGAGATAACTCTGAATCTATGTAGTAAGAACTTCACTGTGAGAAGAGGAATCATTTGTGAGATTTATACAGGGTAAATCTTGCCCAAATTAGCCCTGATTGTTTTGTGAAGTATTCAAACAACTGGGCCTACTTATACCAAGTCCCGGTCCCGCTGGCTGACGGACGCAAAACGTATGCATAAAGGACACAGCGGATGAGCAAAATTTCGGGGGTGGCTCCATCTGTTGTCATCCGCTCCAAAAAGTGGCAAAAATTTGCATAAACAGAACGGAAAAGAACGGAAAAGAATGGATGTGGGTAGTATGTAGCGGGGATGTTAAACGGATGTTCATAGGAAGCCTAGCGGATGAAAGCGGATGGAAGCGGATTACACCTCCGAAGGGGTTCCGGGGGATAATTGCGAAGCAGACGCATAGCGGATGAAGCGGATGCATCAGGTACACCTAAAGGAAAGAAAGGGGATGCCGCGCAGATGTATATCGGATGCAAACCATTCACTGCGCATCCTTTCTATTTCCGTGCTTCTAATGCTGTGTAGACGTTCCGTGTACCTTTTGTTTCCTCCCTCTTTCCGTTTTCAGCTGCAGCGGATGTGAGTTGCAAGGATGCCCAGAGGATGCAGAGAGGATACAGCGGACGTTTAATGGATGATAAATGGACATAGAACGTTTGTTGCTCATATGTCAGAGATTTACATTGTACATGGCGGAAAGTTTATCCGTTCACAAAGTTTTGTGCAGTTCAAAACTTCTTGCGTGGATGAAATCGCAGTGGACGGATGCTTGACGGATAGAGCGCATGAAACACGTATGCAATGAGTACACAACGGATGCATAGCATTTTCCAACGGATGGCAAGCTTTTTTAAGTTTTATATCCTCTTTGTATCCATAAGTACAGTGGGACAGGGCCTTAACATTGGGTGTTTTTTATTGACTCAACACCTCTTATCAGTAGAGCCAACATGAATCTATGCTGATATTCAATGCCAAAGATATAAAATAATTCCAAAAATCCAAAAGATGGTTACCCTATTGTGGAGGGGCAAGGAAAAGACAAGCAATTGTGTCAAAAGGCAAATATTGGATACACCAAAAGTATGAAGACTGAGTAATTTATTCATTCAACTTCTTTCAGTTATAAAAGAAATATAGTTTATGAGGTCCTTTTAACTCCTTTTTCTTCTCAGAGGAAATCTTTTTGTGGAAACAGCTCAGCTCACAATGAAGGAAAGTGAGTTTTTGTGAAGTGGGGGGAGAGGAATTTTGCAGAATAGCCTTTGTGTTGCAAAGTGCTTTACCTGTCATTTGCTGCTTGTCATTTACCTGTTTTTCCTCTCCCCTGTTGCTCATCTTCTCTTGCTGGCCTCCCTCTTGGCCTTTAAGTTTTTAGGCACTAAGTCTGAAAACATGTGTTCCGTGAGAATGAGGGTTACTTCTCCGGAGGGCAAATTCTTTTTTGAAAGACTACATGTTCTTTCCTACGTTGTCATTTTTTGTCCCACGCAGTTCTCTTAGAGGAATTTTACCTCTAAACATTGTCCACAGGATTTGTTAAATAGAAAACAGACAAGCTGGTAAACATGAGGCAAGATAACAATTTGAAGAGAAGTTATTCAGATGTTTCAATACATCAGAAAACCTCTACAGATGGTAGTGTTTCGCATGATAATGTTGGTGATCGATAATCCAGGTTACTACAGTAGAGTATTCGTTTTCTTCATCTCTTTTTCTGCCATCTAGTGGATAGCCTGATTCTTGACACCCAAGTATACTAAAAATAGTATATAAAAAGAGACCAATCCCAGTACAGTCTTCATTTACCATCTGCCTTGTTCAATGACTGTTCAAAGCTATGAAAGCACTGAAAAAGTAGATTGACAACAGGTCCTCGAAGTTGCAGCCATCACAGCATCTCCGCAGTAAAGTGATCAACATTTGGGTGCTTTGCAAGCGGTGCCTATTTACAATGGTGCCAGCATCCCAGTCACACGATCGCCATTTGCCACCTTCATAGCCAGTTTCCAAAAAGCAAAGTCATTAAAGAAGTTATCAGGAAGCTGCAAGTCATGGTCACAGGCTTTCGTGCTTTATAACCCATGGTGAGTCACTTAACAACTGCAGCATAAATGACATCCTAAGCCTAACATGTTTCACCTAATGATATGTTGCTTAGCCATGGCATCGCCAATCCCAAATTGCAGTAAGTGAGGACAATCTGTGTTTAGGATCAGGTCAAGCATAAGAGTTAAGCAGCATCCAATTTTAAATAATAAAGTTTTAGAAAAGTATTGTAGTCTTGGCTGGCATAATCCTACACTGAAAGACACAAAGTTCATGAACTCCCTGTAAAATGGAGAATCCCTGTAGTTTTGCTGAAATCCACTGAAGACCTTGGTGTAAACACATAACCTTCCACGAGACTTCTCCATGCCACTGTCTTTCCATTTCTTTTCTGGTCTCAGAAGTGTAACCCATAAATAGAAAGGATCATTTTAAAATTTGCTTTGACTAATTACTCTCTTCAGTTCCCCAAGGAGTGTCTGAAATGTTGAGAACCTTCTAATCAGTTTGCACTGAATTCTGTTATAAGGCTCATTAGAGCATGCTAGGATCTTTCATCTCCATGTTCCTTATTAAATTTCTAATGGTCTAAACAGGAGTAAAGTGTAATGGAGAAAGATGACATAATATGAAACCTGCAGGTGAACCTCCCATGAAACCTCCCATGAAAATGATGGGACAGAAGAAAAAACAAAGATGTTAATTTAGAAGCTTTTTTATAGTTGTTACCAAGAATGAAAATGCCCAGTAGCCACTTTTACAAAAGACTTTGAGGTTGAGCTACTTAGTCAGTGATCTGCTTTTCACACATATCTGGATTGGCCTCAGGTTGTCAGGAAGAAACTTGGAGTGGGTGGTGGAAGTATGGAGCAGCAAATTAGATTTTCATAAGCAGTTCAATAATGTGAGATTCTCAGTTCCAGGCATTTGTAACAAATAAATGTCCTATTTACATACATATTTACTCGCGGGAGAGTTAACTCTAGTTGCCATTTCTGAACAAAGAAACTGAACATTATCCCAAGCATAGTTTCTAATGCCCAGAAAAATAGCCCAGAAAAAGGAAGGCCTCAAAGCATTCGTTTTAATTAGTAAATCTTTGCTAATGCATTGAAAGCTTAACTAAGCAATGTGCTGTCAGTCACATGCTAATTTGACGTTGAACTTGCTCTTTGCATTCAAAAAACTGCAGTTGCAATTACACACAAAAAGCACAGCTCAGACCTATTTCAATACTGTATATTCTGTAGTTCATAGATAACTTGAAAGATAACTATACAAGACAATTGAGCATTTGGAAGCTGCATACATGAAATTTCTATCTAAATGAGTTTTACTGACATAAATCTCTGCCAACATTAAGCATATTTATCAAATGTGTTGTTTATAAATGTTTATTAAATGTCAAAAGTTTATTGAAAGACTTTTAAAACTGCACCATCTATGATATGTTCCAATGCATGTAGTTTCATCAGTAGATTCAGTAATTTAATTGCACAAGACTGGAAAAGAATGTTAAGAATTGTTTCTTTCAAAAGCATTATTTTTTCTAAGGATGTTAATGTGCACATGGAAATTAAGTATAATAAATTTCTGTATAAACTCAAATTAATGTGGAGAATGGCAGAAAACAAGGTATATTTTTAGATATCCAACCAATTTGAAGCATGATTGTTTAATGGCAGAATCACTATATTATGTACATTTTTTATGAAATTGGTACATCTATATTTTGGCAATAAATCTATCTTAGCCAAAGCTGCACAGGTGCATGTAGTTGGTTGGCTTAAGACTGTAAAGGGCCTGTCACATTGGCTGACGGATGCAAAACGTATGTAAAAAGGACACAGCGGACAAGAAAATGTTCCATCCATTGTTATCCGCTCTCAAAAGTGCCCCGAATTTGCATAAGCAGAGCAGACAACAACGGAAAGGAACGGACGGGGGGGGAGGACGTAGCCAGGATGGAAAGCGGATACTCCACGGAAGCCTAGCGGATGGAAGCGGATGGAAGCGGATGACACATCCGCAGGGCTTCCGGGGGAGCACAGCAAAGCGGACGCGCAGCGGAAAGAGTGGATGCCGAGCGGATGAAGCGGATGCAGAGCGGAAGCCTAGCGGATGCCTAGTGGATGCCTAGCAGATGCCTAGCGGATGCAGAGCATTCACTGCGCATGCGGGGAGGATGCATTGCGTCAGCCCCACGGATATAAAGGGAAGCAGCTCGCAAGCAGGTCACCATTCAGAGAAAAGACCTGCTGCCAGACACAGCTCCAGCCTGCCAGCCAGCCAGCCAACAACCATGGGGAAGAAGAGAAAGCCTCTGCCATCTGCTGCCAGCCCTGGCAAGAGGGACAGGGCCACCATCCCAACCCCTGGCCCTGACTCTGCTTCTGCTGGGGCTTCTGCTGCTCGGGCTGACACTTCTGGTGCTGGAGCTTCTGCTGGCGCTGCTCCTGGTGCTGGTGCTTCTGCTGGTGCTTACTCTGCTGGCGCTGCTCCTGGTGCTTCTGCTGGTGCTTACTCTGATGGCACTGCTCCTGGTGCTGGTGCTTCTGCTGGTCCTGCTGGTGCTCCTGGTGCTCCTGGTCCTGCTGGTGCTCCTGGTCCTGGTGGTCCTGCTGGTGCTCCTGGTCCTGCTGGTGCTCCTGGTGCTGCAGGTGCTTACTCTGCTGCTGCTGATCCTGTTCCTGCTGGCGCTGCTGGTGCTTACTCTGCTGATGATGATCCTGGTCCTGCTGGTGCTGCTGGTCCTGCTTTTGCTGCTACTGTTGTTGTTGCTGCTGCTGGTGGTGGTGGTGTGGTGGAGCAGCCCCTAGAACCTCAAAGCCCCTCTGATGAGGGCCCAGATGGCCCTGCCAGAGGGAGGAAGAGGCATACGCATGAACGAGAACAGGAGAGGAGGCAGGACTCCATCAAAGAGGAACATGAAGATGAGGTGCTAGAATGGCTGAGGGAGAACGAGTATCTTTGGCGGAAGGGACACAGGCTCTATTGAGACACCAAAAGGAAGCAGGCTGCTTGGAGAGAGAAGGCAGAGAGCCTGGGCTACACTTCGGAGGTGCTCTTCAGCTGGTGGAAGCACATGCACACCTGGTACGGGAAGCTGCACCTCAAGAAATCTGGCCAGGCTACGGTCAAGCTGACGGACCGAGAGACCTACGTGATGGCCAAGTGCAGCTTCTTGGAGGGTGAGATCTGCCACCAAGGAGCAGCCCCTCTGACAACCCTCTCTCTCAGGCAGCCTGTAGAGAGCTAGTCCTCTTCTGGCCAAGAGTCAGCTTCTGTGTTCAGGCAGGTATCTGTGGAGCGTCCCACGATGGAGACCCCCCCCCGACAGCTGCACTCCCCGTGGCAGAGCGCGTGGAGGGCCCTTGACGCAGTGGGAGCAAGGAGAGGGCACTTCCACCAGAGACCAACCCACATCCACCCCCAGCTCCACCTCCACAGAAAGCAGGCAGAGAGCCAGACCGGAGGGGCAGAGCCACACTGTCCTGCTGGAGGTAAGAGACACCATCAGAAGCAGCATAGATCTCCTCTCTCAGCTGGTACACACCGACATCCCATCCTCCAACCGCAAGCCCTTCCTCACCTATGTCAACCAGACCCTCATGAACATGTCCGAATCACAGTACCAGGTGATCAAGGACAGGATCACCGGTCTTCTTCACAACCTTCCAGATCCAGAGGAACCTGCTCCCATCCAGTCCAGGTCTGCTCCTCCACCCCAGGTGATGTCACTGCCCTTCCAAGGCTTTCCACAGGCCCTCACCTACCAAGGCTATGGCTACCAGGAGCTCCAGCAGCACAGGCAACCCTTCCCAGTCCAGGCACAGGTACATCGAACGCCATCAGTGCCACCGATGCCGACGCCAGCCACGCCACAGATGCCACCCACGCCTCACCTCGCTCAGCTGCAGACCAGACATCCCCTCTACACTCCTCCTTCCTCCACCCCACAGCCAAGCCTGGCCTCAGAACAACTGTCATCGGTATTGGGGCTGACACCCCATGTCCTGGAGAAAGAGGCTCTCAACATCACAGGACTGAGCCAGCTCTCTGAGAGCTTCCTCCACACACCATCCCCTGTTGTCCTCTCGGAGCCAGGCACCCCAATGACGCCTCAGACCAGCACTCCAGCAGCAGTCACCTCCACAGCACCTGGACCCTTCACCCCTGAGACTGGGCACGCCTCAGAGTGACTAAGAAGAGTGCCAGAGACTGGGTTGCTACCTGATGACTTTATCTTTGCTTGGGACACTTGGGTCATTTTCTTTTAGAGTTTGTTGTTAATAAAGATTATCTTTGCTTCACACACTTGCTTCATTTATTTTATTAAATAAAGTCTTGGTGGAAAATTTTAGAAATGGTTTAAGCCTTTGCATGCTTGTGGGATGGTTAAGGATAGCAGTGGGATGGGCAGGGATACCTTTGGGATGGGTAATAGCTGTGGGATGGGCAGGGATACCTTTGGGATGGGATGCTCCAGCTAGGGAGTTGCACCAGTGTTTCAGGAGGTTGCGCTGCTTCTTCCCTTCACATGAAGCTCTGTTGGGGCCTTGCACATCCACAGTATCGATCAGGTTTCGCCCTTGCCTCCATTCACCAGGCTCCATGTCCCCATTGCCTTGTTGGAGGTCCACGAGCCTGTTCTGCAACACTGGGTAGTGGGTGCGCATGAGATTGTGCAGGATGCAGCAAGCTTCCACGATCCTCCTCACGGTCTGTGGTGAGAAGTACCTGGAACTTGTTGGCCAGGATGCCAAAGGCGTTCTCCACCACCCGCCTTGCCCTGGACAGCCTGTAGTTGAAGATCCTCTCTTCACGGGTGAGGCATCTGGAGGTATAGGGCTTCATGAGGTAGGTTCTGAGGGAGAAGGCATCATCCCCCACGATGAAGTAGGGCACATCTTGCGTGTCGTTGAACAGGGGGTCTGGATCTGGGAAGCCCATGATGAGGTTGCCTTCCAGCCCCTCCTTGAGGTCACTGGCGTTGTATACCTGGGCATCTGAACATGAGCCGTTGCCTGAAGCATCGATGTAAATGAACTTGTAGTCAGCATCGACCATGGCGAAGAAGACGATGCTGAAGAAGCCCTTGTAGTTGAAATAAGTGGACCCCGACTTGGGTGGTGCTTTGCAGGCCACGTGCTTGCCATCTATGGCTCCAACAGTGTGTGGGAAGTTCCACCTCTGATATCACTGCTCTGCAACTTTCTTCCATCCTTCTTCAGTGGAGGGACACTGGAGGAGCTCTTCCATGTATTCTTTGATGATGGCCTACACCACTTCTCTGACCACAATGCTGATGGTGTTGTGTGGCACCCTCCAGCCGTACTGCATGCTCCTGTACATGGTCCCTGAGGCCAGGTGGCGCAGAGTCAGTGCCACCTTGAGCCCAGTGTCCAGGCTGGGCCAGAAGTTGGTACTCTGCTTGGTCAACCTGGGTCTCAGCCACTCCACAGCACTGGATGCTGTGGAAGAGCAAAAGCCAGATGAAGGCTGAAGAGGTCTGCACCGCAGGGCTGCTGGACTGAAAGTGAGATCCAGGTGAGTTCCTCCCCCTTTTTATAGGAAATATAGGTTTTCTACTTGGTGTCCTTTTGCATCCACTAGGCATCCTGCAGACATCCTAAGTATCCGAGATACGTCCCGTATACAAACGTTTTTTCCGTTTTAATGCTTTGTATGCGAGCTGCATCCACTTTCATCCTTTCTCCGTCCGTGCTACTAACGCTTTGTGTCCGTTCTGCGTCCGTTTCGGTTCCTCCACGTGTCCATTTTCCGCTGGAGCGGATTTGAGTTGTGCGGATGCACAGCGGATGCCTAGCGGATATAGCAGACGCGTAACGGATGACGACGGATGTAGAACGGATGTTCCCCGTATGCGTTGCGGAAGCAGAACGGACACGTTGGATACATTTTCCGCTCAAAAAATTTTGTGCAGCTCAAAAGTTTTTGAGCGGATGAAGTGTCAGTCGACGGATGCTGGACGGATAGAGAGGATGAAAAACGGAGGCAGTGAGTACAGAACGGAAGCATCGCGTTAACCAACGGATGGCAAGTGTTTCTCTCCGTTTTACATCCTCTTTCCATCCGTTGGTGCTGTGTGACAGGGACTTAAGCAAATGTTGAAAAGAAACAATTTCAGTGATGTATCATGCAGATATCGTAAAGGAAGCAACTGGGTAAATGTTAAATAAACAGGGGCTTCATGGAGAGCTGAGCATTTGATTTATGTTCCCTCCTCAAGCAGTGAAGAATAAGTAAGAGTTGTGGGTATTCACAAGGGAAGCAAATGATGACACATACTTAGTGACATCAAGCAAATGCTGTGATTTACATACTTGCATCAAACACTGGGAAGCAAATATGTAGAGATGACATTTGCATGAAGATATTATCATGCACATGTCAACTTTTTGGCACAATTGTAGTTTGGTTCAGATGGTGATAAGTCGAGATGGCATATTTGTTCTCATTATGACTCAGACTCTCCTCATCCAGATATTTTCAAGACCCGTTATTATGATCCTGCCTTCACAATGATACTGAGGCTCCCTGGGCTTCCTCAGGCCTCCTGCAGCCATCTTCGGGGCGCCCTGGGCTTCCTCAGGCCTCCTGCAGCCCGCTCTGGGGCTCCCCGAGCCTCCCGCAGCCCTTTCCGGGGCTCCCCGGGCCTCACCCAGCCTACCTACCTGCCCTACCCATCCCCGGCTTCGGCTGGCTGGCCAAGCCGCCACCTGGCACTCTCCCAGCTCTCCTTGCCACATGGCGCAGCGAGCTGCGGGGCCTTGAGCAGCCCTCCCCATGTCCCTCCGCCATCGCACACAGAGGCCTGTTTCTTTTGGGAGGATCGGGGTCGGGGTGCTCAAGGCCCCCCGCCACCACCGCTTGGCTGCCCGTCCTTCTCCCACTCGGCACTTCCAGAGTGGTGGCCGGTGAGGCTGCCTGCCCCTGAAGGAGAGCGTCTGTCTCTGCTCCTGGAGAGGGAGGCAGGGAGGGCATCCAAGCGGCGGCGGCGGCGGTGGCGGTGCCCACTCCCGAGTTCGCTCGCATTTCAGCGGCTGCTGAGTCCCCGTCTTGGGGCTTCCTCGCCTGATCTGCTCCAAGCGATGTCTGCCCGGTCGGATCCTGCCGGCCAGATAACGCGGAGCCCCCTCGATCAAGCCCGCTGCTGCGTGGGTTCGGCACGTGCAGAGGACGCTCCGGGACAGCCGACGAGATTCCAAAAAGCTGATTGGGATCGCCGCAGTGGGAATGGAATGGAATATGGAATATGGAAGTAGGAGAGAAGCGAAGGGGGATGGGATGGGATAGCAATAGCAATAACCGGGAAGGGGAAGGGGAAGGGGAGGGGGAATAGGGTGGAATGGAAAGGAACGGAATGGGATTCAACCAAGTTTCCCAGGGCACTGCCGGGATTGAAGGGGATCATGCCCCAAGGGGGAGAGAGAGATGGAAAGAGAGACAGACGGAGAGAGGGGGAGAGGGGGGTAAGATAGGGAGAGGGACAGAGAGAGACACACAGAGAGATACATGGGGGGAGACACACACACACACACACAGAGAGAGAGAGAGAGAGAGAGAGAGAGAGAGAGAGAGAGAGAGAGAGA
>BLBF01000003.1:109974813-110038568 GCA_015471245.1 Laticauda colubrina | reverse complement strand
GATGATGATGATGATGATGATGATGATGATGATGATGATGATGATGATGATGATGATGATTTATAATGCATTGGAGATATACCCAACAGGTAGTCTGTTTACAAGGAGTATTCCAGCTTGTCTCTTCCTGTGTGGCTTGGCATAATAGCTTGTGATTTGCAAAGTCTCAACAAAATTTGCCAAGTGCTCAAGGTTATTAATATGATATTTGCTGTAGTAATAAGTGCTGACTCTCATGCATATATACATTATATTCATTTTAATGTCAGGCTGATTTTTAAAAGGCAGCAAATCCCATTATTAGAACTCTGGCTGTGCAGTTTATGAACTGACACAAGCTGAACTATGCATAGCAGAGTTTAGACAAAGTCATGATTCTCTGATGCCTGTTTAATGCTAAAAGCCACATAGACCATGAGAGGCTTTTTCAAGCCTTGGGGCTTTCCCCTTTCCCCTGGATAGCATGCTTAATTTTTTATTGCATAATTAAAAAGTTGGTCATGAAATATTTGCAGCTAGTTCTCTTTGGACAACTACTAGGATCATGGGTTTTTATTTTTAAAGAAAGAAACATTGTTCAAAGTAATTCATGCCATTATGGTTAAGTTTTGGTTTCCTAAAAGACATGTATCCAAAACTTAAATTAAATTAAAACTTATTTTGACAATTTTGCTAACATTTGGCCTGTTATGAATTCTACTTTAGGTTTTTGTGGGAAGGGCATGGAAAAATTTGAGAGCTGTGGCTAATGTTTCAACCTCTATAAACATTCTCCTGGAAGTGTCACTCACTAGGTATCTTTGGACCTATTACCATAATTCAATCTAACATACTGTGAGGATAAAATAGAACATGTACATTTCTTCAAGGAAGGACATGCTGAATTTGTAATGAAGAAATACATTGAAGTAGACATTAAGGCTATATGAAGCTTTGACTGAAGAGCCCCTTTGAGGTGGTAATTGCAAGAAATCAACATGGATTTGTCAAAAATAAATATTGTCAAACTAGTCTTATTCCGTTTACTTTTAATGCTTAATAGATGTGACAATGTTGGGAATATACATTGTCACATCTTCAGCAAAATATTTGACAAAGCATCCCGTGACATACTGATTAGCCAGCTAATTAATAGCATGTCATATGATGTGACAATTAAGTGTATTCATAGGTGCCTCACAAATCATATGAAAAGTGTGCTCATTAATAGTTATCAGTGATGCTCCACAGTATGTTGAAGATCACTGAAGAGACTTCTGCTCTGCACAGAACATATGTGGCTGACGTTCAGGGACGGTTACATAGGTATTCTTTTTATATGTCAGCAAATGTTAACATTTCCTGCTTCAATCTGTGTTGCCATCCCCTGCCTGCCAGCAAGAAGTCAGAACCATCAGCTCACAGTAAATGTACCTCTGTACCTAACCACATATGTGCAGTTCAAGTGGTGTTTGCGTCCGCTCATCTGCAGCCCTGTTCTATCTATGCTTTCCAATCAAGTACAGGTATAAGGCAATGCTTTACAGACAGTTCCAGTATACACAAAATCAAGCCTTAGAAGATTCATTGGTCCAGATTGCAGCATGGATAGTTATCGGTGCTACTAGATTGGTAGTCAGTTTCTGTGGGTGTGGCTTGGTAGGCGTGGCATGGCTTGCTGGGTGTGGCTTGGTGGGCATGGCAGGGGAAGGACACTGCAAAATCTCCATTCTCTCTCTACTCCTGGGGGAAAGGTTACCACCAGTTCTCCAAACTACTCAAAAATCCACTATCGGTTCTCCAGAATCGGTCAGAATCTGCTGAATACCACCTCTGGTCATCACCTATAAAATCCTTCATAGTTCAGTATATTTGACACACCATTTTTTCCAATTAAACTCTGCCCTTCCAACAAGTTCAGACAAATAAATAAATGATAAATCAACAAATATAAAAGATTCTGCATGCCTCCACCTCTTCTAAATTGTGGCTATACCTCTTAATAGTTTTAAGATTATGTTTAGATTATAAAATTTTGAAAATTATCTCATTAGCATGTGAGATGAGCGCAATTGTTTCCTAAGCATTCTTCCAGAACTGCCCTTCCTTGATATTTGTATATAAAATATTTTTTTTCTGACTCTCAGAAAAAAATATTAATTTATATTCAAATATCAAATATGGATATCCAAAGTAAATAGGAGATTGCATGCTCTTCAAATTTTTGTAATATAATCTGTTTGGAATCATTTTTACATTTATTCCATATATTTGGGGTACTTCTTTGTGTTTTCTTTACACTGCTCAACAAATCCATCTCCTTGTAGTATCTGTCTTTACATAAAAGTAGATTTCTTTAATTTTCTTAAATTTCTTTGTTGTCATCCTCAAATTTTTTTCACACTAATTAATTAGATATATCTCCTTGTCTCTTCTTGATCTTTTCTATAATTCAGCATTTTGCCTTTTTCTTCCTGTGATAGAAAGAGAGGATGACCTTAAAGAATGAGGAGAGGAGACAATACCTAGCAAACATTCAGACAAGAGGGGAAGCAGGATCCCCTCCAATGGTTAGAAAAAGAAACATAGGAAGGACTTACCGAAATGAATTAAGCAGTTAAAAGTGGTAGTGGGAAGTTTGTACTTGTGGACTTGATAGATTCTGTTAATGTAGCCTTACAACCAAGTGGAATTAGTTCATATAATCATGTTTCCTATCTGGTTTACCTTGGAAAAATGATACTTCCTGCCTTTCTCCAGCTATCTCAAGGTTGACTCAGCCTTCCATCCTTCCGAGGTTGGTAAAATGAGGATCCAGATTGTTGGAGGTAATGTATTGACTCTGTAAACTGCTTAGAGGGGGCTGTAAAGCACTGTGAAGCAGTATATAAATCTAAGTGCTATTGCTATTTCACTTTTTTTTCCTTTTTGCAGTTTGGAATATTCTTTTAACAATGTCATGCATTTTGGTGCAAACTGCTTTAGATAGTAATGAGCAAATACAATTCACAAACCCCCATGCTTTACTTCTATTTCATAATTACATGGAATATTGCTGGGGTGTTACCTAGTCTGGTCTTCCCTACTAGATGATTAGTTATCTTCCAACCTGGGGGTGGTTTTTTTCTTATTTTCTGATGTTGTCTTTTCCAAGATCTTGAAAAATATCTTGGCAGTCTTCAAATTCAATCTCTTTGTCAAGGCAGGAATCCTTGATGAACCCATACAAATAAGCTGTACAAACTTTTGCTTGAAAGCTTCAACTTCAGATATTAGGCTGTTCAACTGTTTATTAGATCTCATGGTTAGAAAATTCTACCTTATTTTAAGTTTTGATTTTTCTTTGTTACTCTTTCACCCTTTGCTTCTTGTTCTAATGTGGAGAATAATTCTACACCGTCTTCCTTTGACTGTCCAAGTATTAGAAGTTTGCTACCTTGCTTCTCCTTACCTTAAAGAACTCTCTTCTTTAGGCCAAACATACCAGTTCTCATAACTGCTTATGGGTGCTCCATCATTAAGAAGAGACTGGACAGTCACTTTTCTGGAATGACATAGTGTCTTTTGCTTGAGCAAGCGGTTGGATTAGAAGATTGCCAAGATTCCTTCCAACTCTTATAATTCTGTTCTGTTCTGTTGTTTTCTGTTCTTTATGTAGTTTTGAGTATAGTTGTTCAATCAACTATGAATCCATCTGGTGGTGGCACTATTACAAATTGTTCCATCTTATCAAGAAGGATACGTGATGCCTCACTGAAGTCTACAGAATTCCATTACTTTATTAATCTAGTTACGTTGTCAAAAATGTGATTAAATTAAAAAATGAGATTTTTTCTGTCATGATCTATTTTTAGCAAACACATGCTACAGTTACTGTGGTTCTTTCTAAGTGCTTGCAATCCACTCCTTGATAATCGTGTGAAATTTTCCCAGGTACTGATATCAAGCTAATTAGTCCATAATTTCCTGAGTCCACTGTTTTTCTTTTTTAAAGATTAGAACAATGTTAACATTTTCACTATGCTCCAGAAGTTCTTAAAGATTGTAGTCAAAGGTTCAGAGAACATATCTGCCAGCTTCTTTAACACCTTAGGTTAAACTCCAGAGGCTGGAGGCTGATTGGAAAGATGGTTTAATAATGAAGCAAAGCACATAGGTGGTTCTGGTGCAGCTGAATACATGAAGTTAAGAGTGGGGGATATTTATACCTTCTGTTAGGCTTTACACTTGAACTTCCTGTTGTTGTTCAAGAACATGAATTTCATTGGCTGTTGTCAGACTCGCAAGGGTCCATGTACAAATACTAGGGGTTTGTCTGAGCGAAGTTTGGTTGAAGTTTGCTGGGGATGGTGCAACTGAGATAATGCAGTGAAGGGGCTTGTGTTCTGCTTGGCCAATTCCTATTATGGCTTACTGGCTTTGTCCTGGTTTGTATCTTGCGTGAGGGTATTTGCTTATGAGTAGAGCCATCTATCTCTTTATCTCTTAAGTGCTGACATCTGCTGAGGGCTATTAAGAAAGGGGGGTCTGCTTTCTCCCTCCAAAAAAACCTTCTCATCCAGGGAAATATAATATTCTGCCTTTTTACTATTTTTCAAAATATTTCATTCTTCTGGGAGAGGAGTGGGTGCTAACATTCTACAAAAGTTACAGCAGCACTGAAAAAAGTGACTTATGACCATTTTCCACACTTACAACCATTGCAGCATCCCATGGTCACATGATCAAAATTCAGACTCTTGGCAACTGACTCATATTTATGTTGGTTGCAGTATCCTGGGGGGTGGGGCAAGTGATCACCTGTTGCTACTTTCTGACAAGCAAAGTCAAGGGGGAAGCCAGATTCACTTAACAACTATGTCACTAACTAAAAAATTAAGTAATTCACTGAACAATTATGGCAGGAAAGGTTCTAAAATGGAGCAAATTTCACTTAACAACCAACTTCACCTAGCAGCAGCAATTTTGGGCTCAATTAAGGTTATAAGTTGAGGACTACCTATATCCAGCAATCCTTTCAGGCACCAGACACAATTACTGTATCTGATCATGATTTCGTGGGTAGAAGTTCTTGTTCTGAAATCTTGAGAATTAGTCTATTCAATCTCTGTGCAATGAACATGTGTAGGTAATCAACATGTGTAGGTACATGTGGAGTTCCACCCATTTGTGCAGATCCTGAAAAGCTAGTTGTAAGTCAGTTTTCTCCTACCAGTTTAAGTTCCTTAGGAATAACTGGTCTAGGAATATAGGGTTCCTAGACTCTCTGGAGAGGTTCAAAGACTGACAGAGTCAGTCCTTCAAGGTACTCCTATGATATACAAGGGGTCCCAAAGGTGCTTTTTCCAAAGGAAACTGGACTTTCTTGTTATTGTTTTCTTTGAAAACATTTTGCTTCTCATCCAAGAAGTTTCAAGAAGTTTCTTGGATGAGAAATGAAACATTATCAAAGGAAAAAAAAACCCAAGAAAGTCCAATTGCCTTTTGGAAAAAGCATCTTTGCGACAACCATGATTTGGATGATTGAGAATCTCCACAGACATTTAACTAAAGGGTCAAAGTTATGGTTGGTTTCGCCTCTGCCCATCCCCCAGTGATGCATACTTTGACACGGTGGATCATTATTATTATTTTTTAGCCTTTTCTGAAAAGACAATGCAAAATTAAGCAGTTCAGATTTCTCCCTCCAGTCATGTTATTCTTCTCTCCAACAAGCCAGCCAATCATTTTCTTCACTTTCTTCCTATTCTGTATGTACCCAAAGGACCTCTTTTATTATTTTTTTAAGCTTTAGCTATTCTGAGATTTACCTTCCTGACTCCATCTTTCTATATTTGAGGCATTTCCTGCTATTATGTTATATGCTTACCTATATGGCTGTTATATGTCTCAGTTCCTTTTGAAATTTGTCCCTTTTGTTTTCTTGTTTATTTCTAGTTTATCACAGAAGTCTTTATGCAACCACACCGGTCTCACAACTTGCCTCCAATCTTGTGTTCATTCTTCAGGCATCCTTTTGCCAAAATTTCTCATCTTCTCTGATGAGTTTCAGTGATGCCAACATGCATCCAGATCCTACACTATGTCCCCCATGATTGCAATAAATTTACACATTGTGCCAATATAGTTAGAGTTCTTCTCAGGCAAGAACACCAACATGGCACTTACCTTGTAGGACACCAATGTCAGCCTCGACAGGTAGCCAGACAAGAAGCACACCAAGAAGCACTAGCTGTAACATTGTAAGGCTACATCAACAGAATCCTGCAAATCTGAAAGTACATCTTTTCCCCTTATTTTTACTGTTCAGGAAACTGGTGGGAATGTTCCCTTCTAAGATGTTTGCCATGTTCCATTCAATCTGTGGACTCAGTTGCCACTTCTCTGACCATTGTCAAATATGCAGCTCTTCCTCCTGCCTCCCAAGATCATGCTTACACAGGACTTGTCTTCTTGTCCGTGCTTAGATGTGCAACTCCAAACAATACCTTCCTTCATATACTCCGTTATCTATACTTTGCTGGAAAAAAAAAGAAGGAAAAAACTCAAACAAAATGAAAAATAATGTTCCCTAAATGCTGAAGAAAAAGGAAAAAAAAGAAAAGGAGAAGATTGCTCTAGTTGTGGATGGCCATTTGATTTTCTTAATAGTTTACTGAAATTGGCTACCTTTCCTGTTCTGATGTAATGTATTTTGTCAGATCACCTGACAGGCAGACTATAGATGAGCGATAAGTCTGTGAGTGTACATCCTGAATGCTTTAATGCTGTAGTATAGTCAAACCCTTTCGCTGCTATAAGGCAGTAACCTATGAAGGGGATCCTTGTCTTCTAATATTGAATATTGAAATTGCACTCTCATTAGCCTCAGATATTGCCTCATCCATACACTGAGAAATCTGATACATACATGTGGAAAACTAAAACGAAGCAAAGGATCATTATATAGAAGTAACTATTTATTCACCTTTTTTTCTTAAAATCCTGCTCAATCACCAATATATCAAATCTATGTTACTTCAGTTTCTTCCTTTTTCTTTATTTACATCTATTCAGAGCCTACCTCTCACAGAATTTATCAAGTCAAAGAGTTATTTCCTTTTTATAATTAAAAAAATATAGATTATGTCAGTAGCCTGGCAGTAGTTCATTTTGTTGCAAGGTAAATTTATGTTTGTGTTATTTTCTATCTTTTAACTGGTTCCAAAAAATAAACAGCAATACTGTACTTGAGTGTTATACTTTCAAGGTCAAAGTATAGAGCTGTACCTTCATCACAAAATGATGTGACACCTCAGTCTAACCTCACTTTTCCTATTGCTTCTGCAGCCCAAAGGCTCTCAACAGCACCAAATTTACTGAATGGTTCATGGTGGTGCATATCAATTTTTGTATTGAAAGACTGATCAGACTTAAATCTGTTAAGTTTCAGCTGCTAGCTGGAATATGTACTTTCCAACCATCTCATCAAATTGTGCCCCCATTCAAGGTTTCTTTTTCGTGAATCTTGGACTTTTGTACCAGCCAGAAAAACTTGGAGAATTAATTTCTTTCTCTTTCAGAATTTTCATTTCCAGTGAGCACAGTCACCACTGAAGACAAAAATATACTGCACAGCAATCACATAGATTTATTGAGTCAAAATTTGAATGCAATTCCTCTTTAATAGTGTTCTCAATTTCAGAACTAATTGGAGGTGTGCATTATTGATCAATACAGTTTTCCCAACTAATGAAAGGGAGGTTATCAAAATTAGTAATCAAATAGTTACCAACAGTTGTCTTGCAGCTCATTTCCAGAAATATTTCCCAATGTAGAAAAGAGTACCAGGCCTAAGGCAGCTACAAAAACAACAAACTGTAGAATAGAGAAACTCTGATATATCACAAGTATATATGCAACTTATATGTAACTTATAATTCTCCTAGCTCGGTGGTCACCAACCAGTGGGTGCAAGAAAATCTTAGTGGTCCACAGAGAAATGTCACCCTCAAAGCACCCCCCAAAGCAATTAATCCAGGCTGAGGGGGGACACAAGGCTGTGCCACCCACATGGTCCATGGGAACACAAGGCTTGCGTCACTTGCATTGCAAACAACACAAGATAGTGAGGGGAAGGGGAAAGGGCAGGGGGACTTGCCCCACTTGCCCCAGTTACCTCACCTGGCCACCGGGCTGCTTCTTTCCACTTCTTTCTTCTACTACTTTTGGCTGCATGCAAGGAAAGCAGCAAAAGTTTCTTTCGCTTCCCCTAACTCCACCAGAAATGAGTCTTTGGGACTCTGCAGGGCATCCTGCTCTAAGAGGCTGCACTGGCAAAGACTCATTTCTAGTGGAGTTTGGGGGAAAGAAAGAAAGACTTCTGCTGCTTTCCTTGCATGAAGCAAAAAGTTTCTCTTTCTCTCTCTCTCTCTCCTCCTGAGAAAGGAATTGGAGACAGTATTCTGCAATCCAAAATAAAGAATGATTGATCAGTAGGAAAATCAGGTGGGGAATTTTCCTGCATACTTTTTTCCTGCAGCCACTGTCAGTCAAAATTCATATTAGCGGGTTGTAAAATTATGAGTTTTGCAGTCCCTGAGGTCCAAAAGGTTGGCGGCTCCTGTCCTAGCTCATCCACAAAGCTCCTCTTTGTCTCTTAGTTTATAAAAACTGTTAAATTCTGACCTGCTGCTTTTCGTAAATTTTGCATGAGTTAATGTTACATGTTAAAAGGCCATTTGGTGAGTAGTTTAGTTTTTATAAGTGTGGATTACAAAGGTGTAGTTATGTGTATGAAGATGCTAGGGTGTGTTTTTTTCAAAATAGTATATTAACATTTTAGAACGTCAGACTTAAATAAAAAAGGAAGCAAAGAGAAATCAGTGGTTTCTGGAATGCCATTTACTGAGTAAACTGTGAAATATTAGCAATTTTGGAAGAAGGCTCTGGGCACTAACAGTAATAATCATCTTACACTTGCTAGTTTATGAAAGCAGCTTCTTCTGCATTGCTTCTTGAAAATCTCTCCTATGAGATATATTGGAGAGGATAATCATTTTTTTATTCCTAACTCTTATGTTTCTCTTCAGGGCAGTGTTATGTTTTAAAGCAATATTCAAAGATGGTGGAGAGAGAGAGAGAAAGATGGGAAGAGGGGACAGAGAGAGAGAGAGAGAAGCTGAGTAGCAATGAGTCCTGTGGCATTTTAAAAGCAAGTCTTACATGTACCGTATTACATTGTCTTTGCTGTTTTATTCCGTGTCCTCTAGAAATGGTAAGAGTCAGCCACTCTAATGAAACAGAGAGAGAAGCTGATTCTTTATTCTTATTCCCAGGCCTCCTCTCCACTTAATTATTTCAACACAAATTAATAGCAAAACTTAATTAGACATTTGCTTTGCAATTATTTATGAGGTTGGCTTTTCAGTTCAAGATCACCACAACTGTAGACCACATCTCTTTTTCCATGGCACATTTGCTATAATCAGTTCAGTTTTCTCTTGTCCTCTACTTTAAGTTTTTTCCCCCCAAACCAATACCTTTAGCTACGTTGCACTATAAATCCCATGACCTCAACCAATATGGGGAGCATCTGATTTGCAAAGGCTATTTCACCGCAAGTCCCAGTCTATACAGTATAACTTAGAGGTCTATCTCATATCCTCCTCTCACCTATCTCTTCCTTGCTCTCCCAATATACATGGCCTTGTGTTGGATTTTGGACTCTATCTCCAGGCAAGGTTCTATTTTTATTTGATAATTGTTTTGGAAACTGCAGAGCTGAAAAGATATTAAGCAAGCACTCGGCTGAAAAAACAATTTAATGGTTTTTTTTAGATATCCCTTTCATGATAGTTTTTTTTTTTTTTTTTTTGCATCAACAACTTGCAATAATAGCTTGCATCCACAAGAACAGCCAAAGGAAACCAGCTCATCTCAGTATTGTCTCATCCCTCCAGTCTATTTTATTAGTCCCAATCAACATTTGATAGCAATTTTCAGTTGAAGCTTTATCCTTCCAATGGGTTTGGTCAGCAAGAAAAAAATCTAATGACATCAGCCAAGAGTATATATTTGCCTGGGAGGATTATTTTGAGAAAATTAATTAAACATTTCCTTAAGTTGCAGGGCATATTCCACACAGGAACATTTGTCCTTTGTAGAAGCAGATTCCTGAATGGCAGGTGAATTTGGTGTATTTTCACAGCGGTTACTTTGTTGTTGAATACTTGACCAAAGCTGAAGCAAATGACTGTCTTACCTAAGATTGTCCTTGGGAACTATGCTCCAATGCTGAGATACAATATATGTATAGCAGTGGTGGGATTCTTTTTTTTTTTTCTATCGGTTCTGGGGGCATGGCTTGGAGGGCATGGCAGGTGAAGGATACTGTAAAATCTTCAGTCAGAGGCGGTATTTGCCGGTTCTTCGAACTACTCAAAATTTCCACTACTGGTTTTCCAGAACTGGTGAGAACCTGCTGAATACCACCTCTGAAGTATGGTCTTCAAGAGGTAGTTTGTCCCAGAGAAGGTGATCAGGCTGATCAGACAAGGGCAGCTGCTGTTTCAAGACATTATTTTTTTTCTTTAAGATGGTGACAGGAAGATAATGACAGGAAGATGGTGTGGAGTTTCAGAAGACTTGAAATTTGTGTGGCATTTTTTGTGTTTATGGAGAGCTAGGAGTTTGTGACCACTTTTTGCAGGGCAAGGGTTGACGGTATTATACGAATCAACCCTTGCAAAGGCCTTGGGGTGTTAACACCTCTGACTGCCTGAAAGTGGTGCTGGGATTGGAGGCTGTCTTGGAAATGAAGCCAATGGGGGCTCAGCCTTGGGGGCTCAGTGGTGGCTCAGTCAAGTTGGTGAGGAGGAGAGTTGAAATTAGTGGAAGCTGAAATTGTGCTCCAGCCAACAATTCTGATCTATAAGGAAAAGTTGGAAGCTGTGGTGGTACGCTACCTGTTTGACCTGGTTCAGCCGAACCGGTTGCGGCAATGGGCAGCGGAGACTGAACCGGTTCTCTCTGCTGCTCTGACCACTCACCCACCTGGGTTCCCATACTCACCTTTATCTTCTGCTTTTGAAGCACAGATGCTTTACGTGGCACAAAAGAGTGTCATGCTGCAGCTGCTAAAGCAACTGGGAGAGTGCAGGCTTGCAGGAGGTGAGTTGGAATGCCTCTGCACCTGTGCAAACGCCTCTGTGCCTGTGCAAAGTGCATGTTTGGAGTACATGTGCATGAAAAGTGTGTGCACATATGCAAAACATGCCCACCAAGCCACGCCCACTGAACCGGTGGTAAAAGTTTTTAAGTCCCACCGCTGGTTGGAAGCTGGATTGAGTCTGGACCTGGATCATGGAAGTGCTGTGGAAGCTGATCTAAGCTCAATGTAGCAGCTAGCAAGCAGAGAGGGATGGGGATGGAGGTGCTGTAGTTCCTCAGGAGGCCATTCTTAACAGCAATTGCAGTTGAGAAGACTGGGCAAGTCCCTATCTGCTAGCTGACCTGGTGAAGCTAGTAAAATCACCTGCAACTTCATTGACGCTGGTGGTGATGCCATGCGCCTGGTTCATCTTCTGATCCTTGCCCTCCTCCTGTCATGAAATAGAGGGAGATAATCTGGGAGATACCCTAATGGTCACTTAAAAGGATTCCAATTGGGTGACACAGTGCCAACAGGATAGGGTGGTGCTTTT
This sequence comes from Laticauda colubrina, assembly GCA_015471245.1. Taxonomy (NCBI): domain Eukaryota; kingdom Metazoa; phylum Chordata; class Lepidosauria; order Squamata; family Elapidae; genus Laticauda; species Laticauda colubrina. The sequence continues at coordinate 110,026,905 of BLBF01000003.1, read as the reverse complement.
GTCACCAGACTTATGGTTTCCTGTTGAAGTATCTTCTGGAATGGGGCTGAATGCTTCCCTTTTGATTTCTTCTTTTGCAGTAAGACCAGCACCTTGGTCTCTTTGTGCTGTTTCCTATTGTACAGGGGTGTGGACTGGGGTTGGATAAGGTGTGTGAGGGAGCTACCACAATAGCCTGGCTCTCCCTTGGACTGCCAAATACACAGGGTAGCTGTGGCTTGAGGTGAGATTAGAGAATTGCTATGAGGAACTGGGGTAAGTGTAGTGTGTTTTGTGGTGTTTTCTGTGAATGAATAATTTGATGCGAATGAATGGTGCGAATGGATATCTTGGCCTGAAAAGAGAGGGTGAAGCATGGAAAGAAATCCAGGGACATTCCATCTCTTGTTGTACTTTCCCATTCAAGACCTGTGCATAGTCTGAGATTGTGGAGGACCTTTGCACAGATATATCTCGTGGTCCACTTGTTCCCTTTCTTGGAACTAGAAGCCCTTCAGATAGTGAGTCATGTTCTGGTCACCTACTGATTGGATTATAGTCCAGGCAGTGGTGGGATTCAAATAATGTAACAACTGGTTCTCTGCCCTAATGATTTCTTACAACAACCAATTCACCAAACTGCTCAGAAAGTTAACAACCAGTTCTCCCAGAGTGGTGCGAACTGGCTGAATCCCACCACTGGGTACAGGTAATCCTTGATTTATGAAGCCTGTGCCCACCGAACCAGTTATTACACCAGTTGAATCCCACCACTAACTACCAGGTAAATTGCGTCTCTGAAGCCAACCAAATATTCAGGGACAATTTTTGTCTGTATATTTACCACTTCAAAGCAATTGTTCAAATTACTGAATAAATTCAAGACCCATCTTCTTTGCCATTTTAGGCCTTGACCTGCATGTCATCTTCCATTGATTTAATTTGTTGACTATAGACCTTGATTATTGCTGAATTTATTTGAGGGTATCAATGAATCAGTACACATCTTTCTAAGGCAATTGTTACTGGATAATGTGACCCTACCTAATATTGTAGACTGCAAAGCATAGATTATAATTTTTAACAGCTTTTTTATATAAATCTAGCCAACTGGATCTCATTCAAAAAATCTAGCTTAGTATAATGTATGATTAAATACCAAACTAAATACTCTGGTATGATTCCTTGATATATTCTTATAGTACTCTTTTACCTAATTATCTTTTTTGCCCTGAAATTAGATAAAGCAGGGAACCTGAGGGGTTATAGTGGATGTACATTGACATAGACACAATGTTGGGACTCTACCTGTGATAGCTTTTTCTTCACCTTTTCATTCTTGTGAAATAGTGTGATGTGTTCTATTATACGGTTTATTCCTTTGAGCCAGATTGCATATTTGATTACACATCAGATTCTTATTCCTTCTTCGTTATGCTACAGTTTATATACCACTTCAGTTAAACAAATCTCAGTGGTTTACATAATTCCATACCTCACCACAAAATAACCTAATTAAGAATGAACCAAATATGCAACTACAAATTCCTCAATTCATGCAGAGGAAAATAACATGAGAGGCAGGGGGAAGGAAATCTTAGGCCAATCTCCTCTTCCTCCTTCATAGATAACAGAGTTTGGGAATGCCCTGGGCTTTGGCTGGTGCTAATTAGTGCCAGGTCTGTCTGTAATAAAATATCCCTCATTCTTTCCAACCACAGCAACAACAAAAACCATTTGATTCTTATCTGACAGTACTCCCAGAATCCCATTCATCCATCCCAGAGTTGTTATTTTTTTTTAATCTTAGCAACTTTAAGATGTTTGGCCTTTAAGTCCCAGAATCCCACAGCCAAGGTAAAGATCACATACCCTAAAGTTTTCAAGGCTGAGAAGCACTGATCTTTCTCATTCTTAAGGCCCGGTCCCACTGCACTTATGGATGCAAAGAGGATGTAAAACGTTAAAGAAAAGCTTGCCATCCGTTGGAAAACGCTATGCATCCATTGTGTACTCACTGCATACGTATTTCATACGCTCTATCCGTCGAGCATCTGCCCACTGCAATTTCATACGCGCAAGAAGTTTTGACCTGCACAAAATTTGTGAATGGATGAACTTTCCGCCGTATACGATGTACATCTGCGACATATACGGGCAACAAAAGTTCTATGTCCGTTATCATCCGTTAAACATCTGCTGTATCGTCTCTGCATCCTCTGGCCATCCCCTCAACTCACATCCGCTGCAGCTGAAAACGGAAAGAGGGAGGAAACAAGCATTAATAGCATGGAAATAGAAAGGATGTAAGCTTATGCATCTCGAATATAAAGCATTCAAATGGACAAAATGTTTGTATCTGGGATGTATCTCATATATTTAGGATGTCTGGAGTATGTCTAGAGTATGTAGAAGGACACCTAGCGGACAACCGATATTTCCTATCAAAAGGGGGAGAAAATCATCTGGATCTCAGTATGAGTCCAGCAGCCATGGTGTACAGACCTCTTCACCCTTGGTCTTGGTCTTCAACATCATCAATTGCTCATCAATAGCTGCGCTCATTCATCACCAGAACCAAAACCTGTTCAGACTGTTTCAACTTTTATACAGAAGGAGAAGAAGGAGACGTCCAAGAGCTTTGTGGGTCCGAGGATGGATTGTGAGAAGAATGGAGTTTGGACTGTATGACCAGTTGATGGTGGAGCTGAGGAATGAAGACCCTCGTGCATTCCATCACTTCATGAGGATGCCACCAGCCATGTTTGATGAACTTGTAGAGCATCTGAGACCCAGGTTGACCAAGCCTAGCACCAACTTCCGTCCCAACCTGGACCCTGGACTGAAGGTGGCACTGACTCTGCGGCACATGGCCTCTGGAACCACATACAGAAACATGCAGTATGCATGGAGGGTGCCACACAACAGCATCAGCAAAGTGGTCAGAGAAGTGGTACAGGCCATCATTGAAGAATACGTGGAGGAGCTCCTCAAGTGCCCCACCACTGAACAAGGCTGGAGAAAACTTGCAGAAGAGTGGTATCAGAGGTGGAACTTTCCCCACACCGTTGGAGCCATAGATGGGAAGCACGTGGCCTGCAAAGCTCCAGCCAACTCAGGGTCCACTTATTATTAAAACACTTATTACAAGGGCTTCTTCAGTATCATCCTCTTTGCCATGGTTGATGCTAACTACAAGTTCATGTACATCGATGCTTCAGGCAACGGGTCAGCTTCAGATGGCCAGGTATACAATGCAAGTGACCTCAAGGATGGGCTGGAACGCAACCTCATCAGGGGTTTTCCAGGTCCAGACCCCCTACCCAATGACACACAAGATGTGCCCTACTTCATCGTTGGTGATGATGACGCGTTCTCCCTCAGAACCTACCTCATGAAGCCGTACAGTTCAAGATACCTCACCCGTGAAGAGAGGATCTTCAACTACAGGCTGTCCAGGGCAAGACGGGTGGTGGAGAACACCTTTGGCATCCTGGCCAACAGGTTCTAGATACTTCTCACCACCATGCAGCATGACCCAGAGACTGTGAGGAGCATCGTGGAAGCTTGCTGCATCCTATACAATCTCATGCGCACCCGCTACCCAGTGTTGCAGAACAGACTTGTGGACCGTCAACAAGGGAATGGGGACATGGAGCCTGGTGAATGGAGGCAAGGACGTAACCTGATAGACACTGTGGATGTACAAGGCCCCAACAGAGCTTCACGTGAAGGGAAGAAGCAGCGCAACCTACTGAGACACTGGGGCAACTCCCCAGCTGGAACAGTGGAGTGGCAAGACAGGATGATAGATGATTAATGGATGCTTCCTTGAAGCTGTCGCATAACACTGATGAGATTGTGCCATGTATGTTGAGTGGTCCTACAATGAATAGGGCACTAATAAAGAGCTTTGTTTATTTTAAAACGTGTTGATGAATGAATAAATTGTTATTGATAATCAAGGTCCATATGTGTGGCAGCTGAGATGGTGGACCATACAGTCCCACTATGGTTGCACAAGAGGTGTATCTATCCCACAACTATCCTTATCTATCCCACAAGCATGCAAAGGCTTAACCATGTTTTTCAAAGTTTTCACCAACACTTTATTAAGTAAAAAAAATGAACCAAGTAAACTAAGTGTCTTAAGCAAAGATAACCTTTATTAATTTTCTTAGGTAAACTTTATGACTTTATTAAATAAGCAAAATGAATCAAGTAAACTGTATTAAGTGTCTTTAGCAAAGATAACCTTTATTAATTTTCTTAGGTAAACTTTATTAAATAAGTAAAATGAACCAAGTAAAGTGTCTTACGCAAAGATAAACTTAAAAAGTAAACAACTCAGTCTCTGACATTATTCTCAGTCACTCTGAGTCATGTTCATGGTCTCAGCTGTTAAGCGGTCAGGGACTGTGGAGGTGGCTGTGGCTTGAGTGCTGGTCTGAGGCACCATTGGGGTGCTTGGCCCCGAGGGTACAACAGGAGATGGTGTGTTCAGGAAGCTATCCGAGAGCTGACTCAGTCCCATGAAGTTGAGAGGCCCTTCATCAAGGACTTGAGATGTCAGGCCTAATACTTATGACAGATTGTCCGTTTACGGGTTTGGCTGTGGGGTGGAGGAAGGAGGAGTGTAGTAGGGCTTTCTGGTCTGCAGCTGGGTGAGGAGTGGTGTCTGTGGCATGCGATGAACCTGGGCCTGGACTGGGAAGTTATGCTTCTGCTGTGGGAAATCCTGGCAGTTGTAGCCTTGGTAGGTGAGGGGCTGTTGAAAGCTGTGGAAGGGTTGTGACATCGCCTGGAGTGGAGACCTGGACTGGGTAGGAGCAGCTTCAGCTGGGCCTTGAGGGTTGTGCAGAAGTGCTGTGATCTTCTGCTTCATCACCTGGTACTGGGCCTCAGGCAAGTCCCTGAGGGTGTGGCTCACATAGGTGATGAAGGTGTTCTGGCCCGAGGATGCTCTGTCCAAATGGACCAGCTGAGAGAGAAGTTCTGTGCTGGTCTTCATTGTGTCCCTGATCTCCAACAGCACACTGTGGTCCTGGCCCTCCAGTCTGCCTCTCTGCCTGCATCCTCTGGAGCTGGGGGTGGGGGTGGGAGTGGGTTGGCCTCTGGTGGCTGCTGCTTCTTCCTCCATTTGTGACAGCAGGGTGTCATCCTCCACGGGATCCTCCAAGTCTGCCGGCATGGGGAATGCAGCTGTCAGGGGGGGGGTCTCTGCCGTGGAGCCCTCTGAAGACACCTGCCTGGACAGGGTAGCTGGCTCCTGGCTGGAAGAGGACTGGCTGTCTGTGGGCTGTCTGAGGGAGAGGGGTCTCAGAGGGGCTGCTCCTCGGTGGCGGATCTCACCCTTCAGGAAACTGCACTTGGCCATGACGTACATCTCCTGGTCAGTGAGCTTGACAGCAGCCTGCCTGGATTTCTTGAGGTGTAGCTTGCCATACCAGATGTGCATGTGCTTTCACCATTCTACGAGCACTTCTGCAGTGTACCCCAGGCTCTCTGCCTTGTCTCTCCAAGCTGCCTGCTTCTTCTTGGTGTCCCTATACAGTCTGTGGCCCTTTCTCCAGAGGTACTCGTTCTCCCTCAGCCATTCCAGCACTTCATCCTCATGCTCCTCGGAAATGGTGTACTGTTTCCTCTCTGCCTTCTCCTTCCCTTGCCTCTTCCTCCCTCTGGTAGGGGCTTCAGCAGGGCCTTCAGGGGAGTTGAGTAGCAGGGCCTTCAGGGGCTTGAACAGCAGGGCCTTCAGGGGCTTGATCAGCAAGGCCTTCAGCAGCAGGGCTTTGAGGGCCTTGGGGCTGGTCCACCACAGCAGCAGCAGCAGCTTCAGAGTCAGTGCCAGGGGGTGGGATTCTGGTTCTGCCCTTCTTCACCTTGCCAGGGCTTGAACAAGTAGGCACGGGCTTCCTCTTCTTGCCTGACTGATGAACCATGGTGTTCCTGAAAGATGTATGTGGCAGCACATCTTTCCCCTGTATGCTGATTGCGTGCGTGCTGCATCCTTTTATATCTGCGGAGCTGACGCAATTCATACTCCCCGCATGCGCAGTGAACGCATCCGATATACATCTGTGTGGCATCCCCTTTGTTTCCTATAGGCGTCCGTGATGCATCCACTTCATCTGCTATGCATCCGCCCCTTCCGCTATGCATCCACTTTGAAATTCTCCCCCGGAATCCCTTTGGAGGTGTCATCCGCTTCCATCCACTTTCATCCGCTAGGCTTCCGATGGACATCCGCTAAACATTCCCACTACATACTACCCATGTCCATTCTTTTCTGTTCTTTTCCATTTTGTTTATGCAAATTTTCTTTTGCAAATTTTTTGGAGCGGATGAGAACGGATGGAGCCACCCCTGAAATTTTGCTCGTCCGCTGTGTCCTTTATACATACTTTTTGCATCCGTCGGCCAGTGGGACCAGGCCTTTAGTGAATATGTCTTTGTGTTGCCTAGCTAATTGCACACCTCTTGTCCGATCATTAATATAGAGATCTACAGATATAAAGAACATATAAGGAACCAGACATTTCATAAGAATATGAGTCGATTCTCATTCTCATTTAGAAGGCTTTGACTAGGAGAATGACGTCCACATTAGGGAATAACATAAAAAGCAAGTTTCCGAAATGGTCAGTAGGCTCACCCATAGGAAAGAGAGCTGGAATTCTGTTGAGAGATCTGAAATTATATGTTTAGAGCCCCTGCAGATGCTCTCCTAGTATTTCAGGGTCCATGTCAAGCAGTCTGAATAGGAGCAGATACAATCTATTGTACAGCAGGTGTTCCGGCATGTACAGATTTCTTTTCATAGCTTGCAGCAGGAAGAGTTGAGGAATGCAGCCTTTTTGTGGTAAATCCGTGACTCAGAATATGTCCTATTCAAAAAGACAGCTTGCTAGTAATTCACCATAGGGAGTGAGATGATAAAAGTTAAAACTACAGAAAAGATGCTTCAGGAATGTTGTTATTACCCAGCAGGAAATTTTGTATTTCATAGGCAGATCTAACAGGGTGACTGCCAAGTACAGTGGGGCAAAAGAAGGCCAATCCAAATTAAGACAGGTTTGTGACCTTACAAATATATAGTGAAATAGAAAACTCGCCCAATAAATGCCAACAACTGGAGAGGATCAGAATGATCCCCCCCCCCTCAAAAAAACCTGCCAGGTTATTGTGAGTAACTGATTTTTGCACCCAATGAACCAAAAGGAATAGTCTTCATGCTATATAGATCTCCCATAGAATTTTGATTAGAAACAGTCGGAAGGTGCAAATACAACATTACTCAGCATTTTGTGTGCCTCAGCATATAGTCATGCTGGCCATGTGACCATGGAAGCATCTTTGAACAATGCTTGGTTAAGAAACAGAGATGGGATTGCTCTCTATGGCTGGACAGAGAAAACCTTTACTTCTAAACATTAGTAGAAAGAAAGAATTGGTTGACAACTTCTGAAGAAACAAGATAACCACGGAAGCATGGGTGTCCTTCATTGTGTAAGAATATTTCAGACACAATCATGAAAGGCAGTTTTACTTTGATATATGAGAGGTGCCAGGGTTCTAATTGTTATTCTAACATGCTGGCCCTATACTTTTTCTGCAGAAAGAGGGGAGAGGATAAGAAAGCAGTGTTACATATTCCTGAATGTACTGTGTCTCCTGAAAGCATAAATTCTACAATCGATCCCTAACAGGGACAAATTGGTCCCACTGTAAAATCCATCCTTAAAGGTGTTACACTAAAGGCAACTATGCAATAATATGCTGACATAATTACATAATTAATTCAGTCTGAACTCATATTTCAAGTCAGTTGCACAATGGCCACAAGCCCTAGAAAAAAATAAACCATTAAAATGCAATCATAGAATATCTAATTAATTTCAAAATGTCTAGCAAACAGAAATGCTTCAACTTGATGCCAGTCACAGTATGCTGGAACTGTCATCAGAGTGCAACCATCCTTACAGCATGAAACAAATGATTCTTAACTCGCCATTGGCTGTCCCATGGCCCCTAGACTTCTGTTTTATAATCTCAGAACCTCATCTAACCATGGTTGTTAAAATCAGTGGTACTCTAATTTAAGCAAATTATTTTTAGTATAATCCTTTAAATAGTTTTAAATATTGGAGACATTTACTTTTCACAAAAAAACTACACCCTGGCTTTTCCAAGCCTTTAAGACAAGTTTGACCTCTCTGAATCAAGCCATACCTAATGCAGTCTATGCCCTTTCATTCTTACCCATTTCTTTCCTAAAGCATCCTTCAATAATCTGCTTTTTTAATACTTGTGATAACAGCCCTCATCATTCCAACTGAACCTGAAAATTGCTGCAGAAATAAGCAGGGGTGGGATCCAATCGGTGTAACTACAAGTTCGGTGATTTTACATTTTGCATAGAACCGGTTCTATGTATGCTGCTCCTCAGCTACTAGGCTGAATTCATAAAGAGATCAGCAATAAGCATTGGCTGGATCAGACTGATACTACTCTATATCAATGCTTCTCAACCGCAGCAACTTTAAGATGTGTGGATTCCAACTCCCAAAATTTTCCAATTAAATGTAGGTAATGTAAGGCAAGTCCCCCTCACGCCACTTGCATCACACATTTCTCTCATGAAACACTTTGGGAATATGCCATTGTCTGTTTTCCCAGTGAGTTAGGGTTAAGGTTAGGGTTTGGCTCCCAGTGATTGAGGGCCCCCAAATGCCCTGAGTTTTACCATGACTGGCAGTTTTACACTGATTTCTAGATAGCAACACCACGACCCCAAATGTCTGCCAAGGGAACAGATTTCTTCAAAGCTTTCTAGTCATAGTGGTTGAACCTCTGAGTTCCTGTCCTTTCTGGGCATAGAAGCCAGCTGGACGATTTTGGGTCAGTCATTTACTCTCACCCCAACCCACCTCACAGGGTTGTGGTTGCAGGGAAAGTAGAACATAGCAACATTATGCAGGTATATCATCTGAGATGACACAAAACAAAGGCTGGATAAAATTTAAAAAATAAATAAATGAATGAACAAAATAGGTGCCCTTTCTCTTATACATGTATTCCTAGAACATAGCTAATATTCCATTTTGGTTTCTTTAGGGCAATCATAGAAGCCATGCTGCATATACCATAATGTATTGTGTGTGATGGGTAGCAGTGAATTCACAGCCCTAGGGCAGATGCAAAGAAATACACAAGTAGTAAAAGTAATTCAGCCATTTTTTAAAAAAAAATTGCACTTACATGACCTTGTTCATCTCAAACTGAGATGATAATTAAGGGAAATACTTTCAATATGAATCATCTCCTCTTAAACATTCAATATCCTAATTGGACACACTATATGTTGATAGAGCATAAGTGGAAATTTCATGATCACATCACAGAACTTGTTTTCTCATAAACTGAATTGCCTTGCTGGATTTAGTAGTAAAATGGATATAGTTCACCTCAGTACACTCATACAAATAAAAAGCTTCCCTGAAAAGAATATTAAAGCATAACAAAGAGAAGACGGAATTGGCATGATATGATTCTTTTTTGACAAAGAAATCTGTTTATGATGCTTTGTTTACATTCAGTCTCTTTTTAATGAACGTATACATACGGTTTTTAAAAACCCTTACAACTAACAGTTGTTTCTCCCTCCAAGAGCTCACAGTGCTTCTGAGATAGGTTAAAATTAGTTTTCTAACTCTGATGTTCACCTTTTCAGTTAGAAAAATCTGAAGGAAATTAGATTATTCTGTATATTTACGTATTCCCTTAGAGTGTGTATACCACATTAGATTCTGCCCCTACTACTCTACAACATATGATGCTAAAATAAATTCCTCTAACTTCAATTTAGATTGTTCCCATATGCAAGTATTGCTGATCAAGTATACATGGTTGCAATCAAGGCTTCTTTGAAAAAGTAAATCGTATATCAGTGGTGGCTAATCTTTTTGGGCTCCTGTGCCAAAAATTATGCATACGCTTGCATGCCAGCAACTAAAAGGCAATGCATGCAGGGCCCCCCACACCCCCTACGCATCACATGTAATGTCACCATGCGCCATGCATAATGTGCCATGCATAATGTGTATGCGAATGCGTTCACATCTCCCACAACCCCCCCCCCCCCGCATGCACGCCAGATACCCAACAATCAGCTGTTGGGTGGGCAGTGCACATGCATGCACAGTAGGCTCTTCTGGGTGACTTCTCACGTGCTGACAGAAGTGGTTCTGCGTGCAATAGGTTCACCATCATAGTCCTATATTGTTTAGCGAACTCACACTATATTGTTTAAGCCCATGTCACACTGGCCAATGGATGCAAAACGGACACAACGGACGAGCAAAATGTTCCATCCGTTGTTATCCGCTCTCAAAAGGGGCAAAAATTTGCATAACCAGAGCGGATAACACGGACGCGGGGAGAACGCAGGGTGGATGGAAAGCGGATGCGGAACGGAAGCCCAGCGGATGGAAGCGGATGGGAACGGATGGCGCAACCGCTGGGCTTCCGGGGGGTCTCAGCGAAGCGGACGCGGAACGGATACAGCAGATGCAGAACGGACGCCGAACGGATGAAGCGGATGCACAGCAGATGCACAGCGGATAAAGCGGATGCACAGCGGAAGCCTAGCGGATGCCTGGCATTAATTGAGCATGCAGGGGGGAAGCATTGCGTAAGCCCCCCGGATATAAAGGGAAGCAGCTCGCACGTGGCCAGCATTCCGAGGAAAGACCTGCTGCTGGACACTTCGAGTTCCTTGCCTGCCCTGCCAGCCTGCCTTCCAGCCAGCCTTGGTGCCTGCCTGCCTGCCTGCCTTCCTGCCAGGCTTTCTGCCAGGCTTCCTGCCAGGCTTCCTGCTAGCCTTGGTGCCTGCCAGCCTCCCTGCCAGCCAGCAACCCCACAACCATGGGGAGGAAGCGAAAGCCTTAGCAACCTGCCGCCATCCCTGGCAAGAGGGACAGGGCCAACCTCCTGCCCCCTGCCCCTGACTCTGCTTCTGCTGGGGCTTCTGCTGAAGCTGCTCCTGGTGGTGGTGCTTCCGCTGGTGCTGGGGCTTCTGCTGTTGCTTACTGCTGTTGAAGCTGCTCCTGGTCCTGCTCGACCTGCTCGACCTACTCGTGCTCCTGGTCCTGCTCGTGCTCCTGGTCCTGCTCGTGCTCCTGGACTTGCTGGCCCTGCTGGTGCTTACTCTACTGCTGCTGATCCTGGTCCTGGTGTTCCTGCTGCTGCTGATGATGATGATGATGCTGATTATGATCCTGCTGGTGAGGATGATGATGCTGATTATGATCCTGCTGGTGAGGATGATGATGATGATGATGATGATGATGATGATGATGATGATGATGATCCTGCTGGTGCTGCTGCTGCTGGTGGTGTGGAGGAGCAGCCCCTACTACCTGGGAGCCCTCTGATGAGGGCCCATCTGGTCCTGCCAAAGGGAGGAAGAGGCGTATGTGACAACGGGAGAGGAGACAATACTCCATTGCGGAGGCGCACGAGGATGAGGTGCTGGAGTGGCTGAGAGAGAATGACTATCTGTGGCGGAAGGGACACCGGCTGTACAGGGACACCAAGCAGAAGCAGGCTCCTTGGAGAGAGAGGGCAGAGAGTATGGGTTATACTTCGGAGGTGCTCCTCGGCTGGTGGAAACATATGCACACCTGGTACGGGAAACTGCACCTGAAGAAATCTGGCCAGGCCACTGTGAAGCTGACAGACAGAGAGACCTACGTCATGGCCAGGTGCAGCTTCCTGGAGGGTGAGATCTGCCACCGAGGAGCACCAGCAGCCCCTCTCACTACCCTCTCTCTCAGGCAGCCTGCTGCCACCCAATCCTTTTCCGGCCGAGAGTCAGTCCCTGTCTCCAGGCAGGTTTCTGTGGAGCGTGCCACGGCGGAGAACCCGCGGACAGGTGTGGTAAGCATGGTGGGGTGCGTAGAGGACTCCCTGGTGTGGTGGGAGAAAGGAGACATTGAGTTCACCACAGTCCTAGCCGCATCCACCCCCCCCAGCTCCGCCTCCGCAGAAAGGCAGAGAGCCGGACAGCAGGAGGGGCAGAGCCACACTGTCCTGCTGGAGATCAGGGACACCATCCGCATCAGAATAGATCTCCTCTCTCAGCTGGTCCACACCGACTCCTCATCCTCCAACCGCAAGCCCTTCCTCACCTATGTCAACCAGACCCTCAAGGAAATGGCGGATCCACAGTACCAGCAGGTGAAGGACCGGATCACCAAGATGCTTCACAACCCTCCAGACCCAGAGGAACCTGCTCCCACCCAGTTCAGGCCTTCTCCTCCACCCCAGGTGATGTCCCTCCCATTCCAAGGCTTCCCACAGGCCCTCACCTACCAGGGCTACGGCTACAAGGAGGTTCAGCAGCACAGGCAGCAACCCTTCCCAGTCCAGGCACAGAGTCATCGGGCGACACTGTTGCCACCTGTTTCATTGATGCCACCGATGCCACCCATGCCAATGATGCCACCGACGACAGCGATGCCACCCAGGCCAATGATGCCATCGACGACAGCGATGCCACCCATGCCAGTCCTCACCCAGCTGCAGAGCAGACAGCCCCACTACACTACTCCTTCCTCCACCCCACAGCCAAGCCTGGCCTCAGTACATCTGTCATCAGTACTGGGGCTGACACCCCATGGCATGGAGGAAGGACCTCTCAGCATCACGGGGCTGAGCCAGCTGTCCGAGACCTTTCTAAACACACCGTCCCCTGTTGTACTCTCGAGGCCAGGCACTCCAGCACCACCCACCACCACAGCACCTGGACCCTTCACCCCTGAGACTGGGCACACCTCCGAGTGACCGATAAGAGTGCCAGAGACCGGGTAGCTGGCTACCTGTGGACTTTATTTGGACACTTGACTTGGGTCATTTTTTTTTTTACAGCTTGTTGTTCAATAAAGTTTATCTTTGATTCACACACTTGCTTCATTTCTTTTCTTTGTAATAAAGTCTTGGTGGAAACTTTTAGAATTGGTTTAAGCCTTTGCATGCTTGTGGGATGGGTTAAGATAGCAGTGGGGTGGGCAGGGATACCTTTGGGATGGCTAATAGCTGTGGGATAGATAAACCTCCAGTGCAAGCATAGTGGGACTGTATGGTCCACCCTCCCAGGTGCCACACCTATGGCTCTTTATTATCAATAATAATGTAATCAATCATCCACACATGTCAACATAAACACAACTCTTTATTAAACGCCCTGTTCATTGTAGGCGAACCAAACATACATGGCCCAATCTCATCCGTGTGATGAGACAGGCTGAAGGAAGCATCCATTAAGCATCTGCCATCCTGTCTTGCCACTCCACTGCTCCAGCTGGGGAGTTGTACCAGTGTTTCAGGAGGTTGCGCTGCTTCTTCCCTTCCCGTGAGGCTCTGTTGTGGCCTTGCACATCCTGAGTGTCGATCAGGTTTCGCCCTTGCCTCCATTCCCCAGGCTCCATGTCCCCATTGCCTTGTTGACGGTCCACGAGCCTGTTCTGCAAAACTGGGTAGCGGGTGCGCATGAGATTGTGCAGGATGCAGCAAGCTTCCACGATCCTCCTCACGGTCTCTGGGTGATGCTGCATGGTGGTGAGAAGTACCTGGAACCTGTTGGCCAGGATGCCAAAGGCGTTCTCCACCACCCGCCTTGCCCTGGACAGCCTGTAGTTGAAGATCCTCTCTTCATGGGTGAGGAGTCTGGAAGTGTATGACCTCATGAGGTAGGTTCTGAGGGAGAAGGCGTCATCCCCCACGATGAAGTAGGGCACATCTTGCGTGTCGTTGGGCAGGGGGTCTGGATCTGGGAAGCCCACGATGAGGTTGCGTTCCAGCCCCTCCTTGAGGTGACTGGCGTTGTATACCTGGGCATCTGAAGATGAGCCGTAGCCTGAAGCATCGATGTACATGAACTTGTAGTCAGCATCGACCATGGCAAAGAGGATGATGCTGAAGAAGCCCTTGTAGTTGAAATAAGTGGAGCCCGACTTGGCTGGCGCTTTGCAGGCCATGTGCTTGCCATCTATGGCTCCAACGGTGTGGGGGAAGTTCCACCTCTGATACCACTGCTCTGCAACTTTCTTCCATCCTTCTTCAGTGGAGGGGCACTGGAGGAGCTCCTCCTTGTATTCTTCGATGATGGCCTGCACCACTTCTCTGACCACAATGCTGATGGTGTTGTGTGGCACCCTCCAGCCATACTGCATGCTTTTGTAGGTGGTCCCTGAGGCCAGGTGGCGCAGAGTGAGTGCCATCTTGAGCCCAGGTTCCAGGCTGGGCCGGAAGTTGGTGTTTGCCTTGGTCAACCTGGGTGTCAGGCGCTGTACAACTTCGTCAAACATGGCTGGAGGCATCCTCATGAAGTTCTGGAATGCCCGAGTGTCTTCGTTCCTGAGCTCCACCATCAGCTTGTTGTACAGTCCGTACTCTGCTCTTCTCCTGATCCATTTTTGGACCCAGACGCTTCTTGGCCGCCTCTTTTTCTTCCCATAGTAGAGTTCACAGAGCCTGTAGATGGCTTCGTACTGTTTCAGAAGGATGGTGGCTGCCAAAAGGACTGTGGTACGATCCACAGTGGACATGATTGGATGCTGTGGAAGAGCAAGAGGCAGATGAAGGCTGCAGAGGTCTGCACAGGTGGGCTGCTGGTCTGAAAGTGAGATGCAGACGAGTTGCTCCCCCTTTTTATAGGCAGTATAAGTGTCCCTTTGCATTCTCTAGGCATCCTCTAGACATCCTTAATATCCGAGATAGATCCCCTCTGCGAACGTTTTTTCCACTTTAAACGCTTTGTTTCCGTGCTGCATCCATTCTGCATCCGTTCTGCATCTGTTCCGCGTCCGTTCCGCTTCCTCCCTGCGTCCGGGCAGATGCGAGTTGCGCGGATGAGCAGCGGACGCCAAGCAGATATAGTGGATGCGTAACGGATGCGTAACGGATGCGTAGCGGATGCGGAACGGACGAACTGGATACATTTTCCGCGGAAAAGTTTTAGGCAGCCCAAAACTTTTGGAGTGGATGAAACGTCCATAAACGGATGCTGGACGGATAGAGAGGAAGCAAAACAGAGGCAGTGAGTACAGAATGGATACATTGCGTTAACCAACGGATGGCAAGGTTTTTTGTCCGTTTTACATCCTCTTTGCATCCGTTGGTTCAGTGTGACATGGGCTTTAGCGAACTTCAACTTTGAAGCCAAAGTTCTTATATTAGGCCTGTAACATAATTTCACCAGGGAACAAGTTTAAGTATTTCATTCTCGATGGCAACAGGATAGAATGAAATCTAGCAGGATCCAAATTTAGATAGTTCCTGCTCCCCACCCACATCTCTCTCCCTCTGAAAAGGTATGAGGGAGGCTTTTTTTTTTTTTTTTCTTGTTATTGCAAATGTACACACAACAATGGAGCATCAGGTCACAAGACCAATCTAAAATGGGCTCCAAAGCAGAAGTAGATCTCTCAGGAAAGCCTGTATTGTTTTGAGCATGGAGAGTTTTTGCTATGTATAAAAACATTTTTAAAAACTACACCGGTGCCCTTGTTTGTAATGCAAAGGCAGGAATTCTGACTGCTTTGTCCATTTTCCAGAATTTATTGATTAATTTATTCAATTAATATCCACCTTTATAATTTTTATAAATAATACTCAGTGTAATGAACATATCTAATGTACCTTCTTTCCCTTGTTTTCTCCACAATAACAACCCTGTGAGATGAGAGGGACTGGCACAAGGTCCCTTAGCCTGCTTTCATGGCTAAGACCAGACTTGAACTCATAGTCTCCCAGTTTCTAGCCTGATGCCTTAACTACTAGACCAAACTGGCTCTAGAATAATCAAGTTTTACTAGTCTTTAATCCACACGGCCTTTTTTCCCAAATATTTCTTTTAAAATTTGAATAAAAATATGTCTGGGAAAAAGAATCAGAAGAATTAGATACTCATTTGCTCTCTCATATTTTTTAATCAAGGTTGTAGCACAGAGTATCCTCTATACTGCAGTTAAGAATGTGGATGAAGCCTAGCAAGTACTGCACAATTAACAGTCCAGACTGCTTTGGACCTGCCAAGCTTCCTTAAATTTTCGCACTTTTAGTGAGTGCCTATTGAAGAAATGCTGGGCATTTGATGAAGCTAGATGCACCATCAAATATGTTTAAAATTTATTCCTATTGCCCTGGGGGGATCAAATGGTGAACATCTGTGCAGAAATGCAAATGCATAGATGTATCTGCATCAATGGCTTTGAAGATGCAAAGCACATGGGGGTGAATAACGTTAATATCCTCACAGCTGAAAATCAGGATTTGTTTCTGTTTCAGCAGAATAATGCAACTCAGGCAAAAGCACAGCCTTTAAAAGTTCTGTACAGAAGATATGAAAGAAATCCCCTCAGCAAAAGGAACAAAACTCAAAAGTTGAGTTTTTGATTGATGCACCTGTTCCAAGTTGTTACACTGCAATTCTTGGATTAAATCCAAGGAGGTGTGTCCTGAAGGAATATCACTCTTCAGGATAATGTTTATATTACTTCCATTTGATTCTTCAGTTCTTCAGCTCCTCCTGCATTGGTTATGATAGCATCAAAATTAATTCCAATATAAGAACAAAGACAGGAGAGCTGAAAGTACCAGTTGGTGGAAGCCAAATATATAAATATATATATATATAGTCGTTGTCTTCTTCTCCTTCTCCTTCTTCTCTCTTCTTCTCTCTTCTCTTTTCTTCTATTCTATTCTATTGTCTGTCTGTATGTCTGTCTGTCTGTCTTCTATTTTTACTTTTTTTCCGGCTCTGGAACACCTCAAGCAATTTCAACCAAACGTGGTATACAGATGACTTTCCCTCTGGAAACAAATACTGTGTGGATAAAACACCCCTAACACTGCTCAGGGTGTGTGTGTGTGTGTGTGTGTGTGTGTGTGCGCACGCGTGCACGCGCACCTTAAAATGTCTTCTGTCATGGTAACAGTTTCACAGGGCTCTCTCTTGAGGAGGAATAGAAGAATTACGTGACAGTACAACAGTATGAGACCCAACTACAGGATTTTCCTGTCAAATACAGGATTGGTGTTCTGTATGGAACATGGTAGGTTCCAAGTACTTAATTCTGATTGGCCGAAAAGGGCAATTTGCAGATTGGTTCACTAGGAACCAATCCAGGAAGCAGGAAGAATTAAATAATTGTCATTGGCCACAAGCTGGCAGGCTAACCGCTATATAAAGGGCTGCCATGTCTTGGGCTATGTTCTGTTTCTCTACCTAGTGGTTTGAAATAAAGAGTTGTTGTTTGGAACCTGGTCTCATGCACTTCTTTCTGGATGGAACACTGGCGATGAGGGTGGGATCGTCGTAGAAGCAGAGACCGAAGCACACGGTGATCTGAACTGAGCGAAAAGAGAAGGCTGGTAACAATGCACTGCCCTCACTCCTCAATCCAGATGTAGAGGATTGGAAATTGTATATCAATCGCTTTCTTATGTTCTTAGAAAGCAACGAGATGGAAGAAATCTCAGATCAAAGGAAGAGGGCTGTCTTCCTTACACACTGCAGACCAGCCATATTCAAAATGGTGAAGGCGCTGGCAAAACCCAGAGATGTCAAGCAGATGACCTGCTCTGAACACAGGACGCACCAGTGGTCTCCAATCTAATCAAAAGGCACAAATTTTACAAAAGGGATCAGAAGGAGGATGAAACCATAGCAGACTTTGTGGCAGCCTTGAGACACATTGGAGGAGCATGTGAGTTTTAAAACATGGACGAGGCTATGAGAGACCGTGTAGTCCTCAGCCTGAAAGACTCTACCCTTCAGAGCAAACTACTCAACAGGCCAAACATAACTGTGGCTGAGGCCATTGCTGAGGCAACCGCCACTGAAGCAGCAAAAAAGTCAGCAGCCACCATGCAGAAAATGAACGCAGTTCCAGACCTGCCAACCCAAACCAGGAAGAAGAAGGCAGAGGGAGGAAAGAAACAGCCCACAGCGACAAACCACCACAAGGATGTAGAAATCCAGAGTGACACCGAAGACGATGACTAAGATGTCCATAGACTCTATTCAGATAGAAAATGGCGTGAAAAGAGGAAGAATCGGCAGGAATTTCAATGTGCGGGCTATGGAGGCAATCACCTGCGGTCTGAATGCAGGTTCCTCGACGCAATATGCCAGGCTTGTAAAAAAAGGGGGCACATCGAAAGGGTCTGCCGCAACAAAAAGAGCTATAGTCCAAAAAGACACAGCAGCACCACCACCCCAGACACGATGACAGACAAGCCGGCAACCAATGGAACCGCAATAAAAGAACCGGTGACAGAGAAGAAACGCATCAGACAGTCACCATCGATAATGCCAGGGCGGAAAGCGGAAAGAAGGTTCAGATAGAGGTGACCATCGAGGGGAGACCCTGCGAGATGGAGGTCGACTCAGGGTCGTTCCTATCGATGGTATCCTGGAATACCATCTGGCGCCCAATTCCAAACATCAAGCAGAAAGAACTAAAGAAACAAAAACTTGTGCTAAAAGACTATCAGGGAAATCGAATCCCAGTAGTTGGCCTTGGACATTTTTTAGTTGAATTTAAACAACATGCCAAAGTCTTGCCTCTGACTATCGTCGACCGTGACCGCCCTAGTCTGCTAGGAATTGAATGGTTCACACCTCTGGGAATTGGGATGACCGGGATCAACCGCATCGCTACTACCAATTGGAAGGAGAACTTACTCCACTAATTCCAAGATGTATTCAATGGGACTCTCGGCAAGTACCAGGGGACCCCAATTTCATTTAGCCTAGACCTGAAAATAGCCCCCATTCATTTAAAGGCCAGCCGTGTTCCATTCACGCTTAAACTAAAAATCGACAAACAGCTGAATAAGTTGATAGTGCAAGGAGTTTTAGAACCAATCGACCACGCCAAGTGGGAAACCCTTATCGTCACACCAGTAAAGCCAGATGGTCAGTGCGCATCTGTGGGGACTATAAGGCAACCCTGAACCACACGCTCCAACAAAGCACATACCCAGTGCCAGTAGTGCAACATTTATTGCGCTCGCTGGGGGAGGAAAAATATTCGCAAAACTCAACCTAGCACAAGCTTATCAGCAGCTACCCATTGATCCAATAACAGCAGAGGCACAAACGATAGTAACGAATAGAGGGGCATTCAAATGTAACCGCCTCCAATTCGGTGTTAGCGTTGCCCCAGGCGTTTTCCAAAGCCTCATGGAACAACTCCTAAACGGAATCAAAGGTGTCGTCCCATACTTCGACGATGTACTGGTCTCAGCGAAAAACACCAGCCAGCTAGAGACCAGGTTAAAAGAAGTCTTTACTCGCTTTAGACAATCAGGCCTAAAAGTTAAGAAGGAAAAATGTGAACTGGCCACTAACCGGGTCAAATTTTGGGGCTATTTAATCGATGAGCAAGGCATTCACCCAACCGAAAAGAAGGTGAAGGCTATCAAAGATGCTCCCAGACCAAAAAACAAAACTGATCTCCAGGCGCTCCTAGGCCTCATAAATTTTTACAATGTGTTTCTACCCCATAAGGTGACAATAGCAGAACCCCTTTATCAACTGCTAGATAAAAAAAAAAAAAACGCTTGGACATGGGGCCACCAGGAACAGAGAGCCTTCCAAGGTATTAAGGACCTATTAACGTCAGACACGTTCTTATCCAGTTTAGCAACACCCTGCCTCTGACAGTCACCTGTGATGCTTCACCTTTTGGGATCGGCACCATCCTGAGTCACTAGCTTCCAGATGGCAGAGAGGCACCGGTCGCCTTTTACTCAAAGACACTCTCCAAGGCAGAACGCAATTACAGCCAACTTGATCGTGAAGCCCTGGCAATTGTCACTGGGGTCAAACGATTCCATGAGTACCTTTATGGTAGACCTTTTTCTATCGTAACCGACCACAAGTCTCTCCTTGGAATCCTAGCGGGAAACAAGCCAAGCCCAAACATTCTGTCTCCTAGAATGACGAGGTGGCCTGAATTCCTCGCTGCCTATTCCTACACGCTACTCCACAGACCTGGCAAAGCCATCTCGCATGGCGACGCCCTCAGCCGTTCCCCGTTGCCCGTCACAGAAGATGACCTTGCTCCAACTACCTTTACATTCCAACTTGAGGCCTGCACGGAGCTACTGCTGACTGCAGCCAACACCACGAGAGCCACAGCCAAAGACCCTTTGACAGTGCAAATACTGAACTGGGTAGGTAAAGGCTAGCCGGAGGAAAATAAAAAAACTGAGACTTTTAAACCTTTCCGTACCAGACAGACCAAGCTGTCTATTGAAAAGGGGTGCATCTTATGGGGTGACAGGGTGGTAATCCCAAGCAGCCTACAAGAAACCATCCTAGGCATGTTGCATGAGGGTCACCCGGGCATAGTTAAGATGAAAACCCTGGCCAGGAGTTACGTCTGGTGGCCAGGGCTGGACAAAGACATTGAACGCTGGGTTGCAACATGCCAAGCCTGTCAGAAAGCGAGGCCTCCCCCTCACAGGCACCAATACAGGACTGGAAAACTCCCCGGGGTCCATGGTCTAGGGTACACATTGACTTCACTGGGCCAACAAAGGGGAATACCTTTTTGATTGTGGTCGATGCATATTCGAACTGGTTGGAAGTCATCATGGCTTCCACAACCACCGAGGCTGTCATGAAACAACTCAACAAACTGTTTACAACGCATGGGCTACCAGATGTACTAGTTTCGGGCCTCAGTTTACCGCCTTGCAGTTCGAACAATACCTGGCTGCCCAGGGTATCCATCACGCCTTCACTGCGCCGGCCCATCCAGCTGCGAATGGCAGGGCCGAATGCATGATTAGGTATATTAAGGAGGGCCTAGAGAGAGTGGACAAGGGGGACATGCAGGACAAACTCAACCGACTCCTAACCTTGCAACATATTACCCCTAGTAGCACTACAAATAAAAGCCCGGCTGAACTGTTAATGGGTAGGAAACTACGGTCCTACCTGGACAGGTTACACCCCACCTACACATGGGACAAGCCTCCTGACTCCTCTAGCAAATACTGTACCTTCGAAATCAGCGACCTAGTCTATGCTAAGAACCTTACCAGGGACCCTCTATGGTTGCCAGCCACCATCACACAAGTCACAGGCCCCTGGTCCTACCGACTAACGCTAGACGATGGGAGGGAATGGAAGCGGCACATAGTCCTTCTTTTCTCTAGTCTAGCCATACCTAATTCCTGAAATCATTCTTCATATATTTTAGCCTCTAGTCCTTTTGTTGCTCTTCTCTGTACACTCTCTAGTGTCTAAAAATATTTTTTATATTGTGGCAACTAAAACTGGTTGCAATATTCCAAGTGCAGTCTTATTATTTTTCCCTTTTCCAAATAGTTTTACAAATAGTTGTATCAAATTATTTCTCTTTTTATTGTATTTTTTTATTGTAAAGGCTGATTAAAGACTGTATTAGTGATATTTGATTTGATTCCCCATGACAACAAACTTGGGGGGATGGGCATAGACTTGATTAGTAGAGATGTTACTGTTGCAATGTCATTGGTAGAGAAATTGGGCACAAAGTTTCTATAGTTGAACTTGAGGGTGAGCCTCCCTCACTAAAGTTCAATATTCTACCATAATGGCCATCACAGGCACTAAGCAACTCCAAACAAATAACTTCTAAGCCCATGTCACACTGCACCAGTGGATGCAAAGAGGATGTAAAATGTTAAAAAAAGCTTTCCATCCATTGGAAAATGCGATGCTTCCGTTGTGTACTCACTGCATACCTGTTTCATACGCTCTATCCCTCCAGCATCCGTCCACTGAGATTTCATCCGCTCGAGAAGTTTTGAGCTGCACAATGGATAAACTTTCCGCTGTGTTCGATGTAAATCCATCCGAGCAACAAACGTTCTATGTCCGTTTATCATCCATTAAACGTCCGCTGTATCCTCTCTGCATCCTCTGGGCATCCTCGCAACTCACATCCGTTGCAGCTGAAAACGGAAAGAGGGAGGAAACAAAAGGTACATGGAATGTCTACACAGCGTTAGTAGCACGGAAATAGAAAGGATGCGCAGTGAACGGTTTGCATCCGATATACATCCACTAGGCTTCCTATGAACATCCGTTTAACATCCCCGCCACATACTACCCACGTCCGTTCTTTTCCATTCTGTTTATGCAAATTTTCGCCATTTTGGGGAGCAGATGACAACGGATGGAGCCACCCCCGAAATTTTGCTGATCCACTGTGTCCTTTATGCATACCTTTTGTGTCCGTCAGCCAGTGGGACAGGGCCTTAAGTTCTTCTCACAGTTACTTGTGCCCTGCCTCACCTCCTAAATGGACTACAAGTAGTCCTCATTTAATGAAGGCCCTATTTAATGATCGTTCAAAGTTATCAGGCAAAAAAAATGGAACCTTATGATTGGACCTTATGCTTACCATTGTCTGAGATCCCCATAGTCACATGGTTGAGAATGGGACATTTGGCAACTGGCAGGTCTTTACAAAAATTGCAGCATCTCCACAATCCTATGATTGCCATGTCCATATGGCACTGATGGCTTCCAACAAGCAGATTCAATGGAGAAGCCGGCACTGAAATCACAGGTCACAGTCACATGATGTCTCACTTAATCACCATGGACAATTCTTTTAATGGCCACTGTGGAAGTAGGATCTTAAGATAAGGTCACATGTTTTATTTAATGACCACTGCTTACCAACAGAGTTGCCAGTCCCAAGTGTGATTGTTAAGCGAGGACTACCTGTATTTTTTTTAAAAAAAACTAGTATTAAATGCAGCAACAAGGGCAGTTGTATGTGTTCCTAGAATGACACACATTATACCTCTGCTGTGTGAGCTGCATTGGCTGTCAGTCTGTTTCCAGAATGAATTCAAGGTGCTGGTTTTAATCTATAAAACCCTAAATGACATGGGACCAGGTTATTTGAGGGACTGCCTCTTCCTCGTTATATCTACTAGTCTATCAGATCTGATAGGAGAAACATGTTACAGGTCCTGTTGCTAAAGAGTTCAATTTGAGAGGAGCCAGGAAGTAGGCTTCTGCTATGGCACTTGCCCCCTGGAACATAATCCTCACTCCCCAAGGTGAAATTAGCCCTATTGACCTATTGAAATTTAGGAAATCCTTCAAAACATGATTCTTCCAATAAGCCTGGAGATCCCAGGAAAATAGGGAGACTGCAAGACTCTGTGTGTAGGATGCTGGCCTATTCTCCCATGGTCTTATTTATATTTCTGCTTAAAATATTTTAAACTGTATTATATACATTTTTTAAACTGGTTGTTTTACTGTACATTACCCATACTTCTGTGAAATCAGTGGCTATATAAATTTGATAAATAAATGGGTCATTAAAACTATCTGGAGATCCTAAAATGACATTTTTCATAAATGAAATCTGTAGCAGTATAAAATATACCTTTGAATAAGTTCCCTCCCCCCTCCCCCCTCCCCCTGTTCCATTGCAATATTGTCATTGCTGTTGCTCCTTAATTAGTCTACTGCCTTAACTGCTACACCATAATTGACATGATTGAATGCTACCATATTGGAAGCACAGCAAGTTGAAAGCACAATGTTGTTCATTCAGGGTCCCTGAGGAATGTTAGACTTATTACATGTTTTGTAGAATTGAGATTTCCCTCCTTCCTCTCTCTCTTTTTCCCTTTATCTTGTGAAGTGAGCGTTTCCCAAATGGGAGGTTAGGAAGACATGACTTAAATGAAGCACTGTAAGTGAGACCACAGACACGTCATCAAATTGTACAGGAAAAAATATAATACACTGGTCGAATTATGTGACTTGTCACCAATTTTATCAGAGAAGAGAAAGAAGACAATCCTGGGAGTGTCTCATAAATTGTAATGAATGCCAGGTCAAATGGGGTTCAGCTCATATTGTATAATTAAATAGCAAGGAATATATGATATCCCGATGATAGAGTAGTCAACCAGTTATTTCTGTAAAAGCATTTTTGAGAGGCCCTTGAGTCAAGACCCATTGAATAACTAAGCCTGCATTTAACGCTACGTAAAATTGGATTACACACTACTATCTAGGACATTGCCTCCTCCCAACCAAAACAACTTGATCCAAATAAAATACTTCTTGGGCTTTTGGTTCATTTTCCCTCAACTAAACCATGGACAAATCCCTTTTGCATTTAACCTGGCCAAATAAAGTCTTCCATTCCCATCCCATTCCATTCTGACCTAGGTCAGAGCTGCCAGACTTTGAAAGGATAGTGACACAGGAACAAATGACTTTCTGTATTATGAATTTCTGTCGCAGGGCTCATTAGCCATTTCCAGATATTTTCAGCATTTTCTATTGATTTGCTCATTTAGAGTATGTGGTCACTTACAAGCATGTTTGTCAACTAAATCTTGCTTTTGATGTTTCACAGAGCGAATCTTACTAGGTGTCTAGATAATTAACAGTTCTGCTACTGAACATGCTGCACTGTCATGTTGACATCCCACCACCATTCTAAGACACATCTGCCTTCTTCCTCTACTATAATCAGAACTACATTTTCATTGACTCCTCAGAGGACTTTTGAAGCCTATTGGTCATTTCTTCTCCTGCATGTTTCTGCTTAACATATCTTGATAACAAGGATTTTATTATTTTATTTATTTATTTAATAATATGCTTATATGATAGAGATTTCTGTTGCATCAGCTCTTCTCTCTTCTTCTTTTGAATAAAACAACTTAGGTCCAGTCAAGACTTCATGGTTAAAATTATCTAGAAAGTTTTATGTAATCTATGTTTTGGCTGTTGTATAGTCTCTGGAATAGTAAATAAAAGTAAATATAAAAGCAAAATAACTTAAAGCAAAAGTATAATATATAAGAAAAAGTAAAATGTAATTATTCGGGAATACACAACTAAAAACAATAGAACAAAAGAATCTTAAGCTGGCCCATAAACACATGAAGGATATCAATCCAAAGTAAATAACTTCCATAATTAATATACAACTACAAAACAGCTCTATGTCACATAAAATTACAGCTAAGATTCTAGAATATATTTCAGGCACTCCTCTAAAATCAAAATGCAGAAGCAATTTTATAAGAGGAATCTGGGCTTTCAGGTATCCTAGTGTTAGCAGGGCCCAGAAACAAATAGAAAACTGAATAAATATAATGAAGTAACCCTAGTCGTCAGTAAGATTCTTGCAAAGATGGCCTGTGTGGTGGAGCAGAGGCTTTGTTATGGTACTTGAGCTGTATTCAAATGGAGAAGATTTCAGATCCTGGTTGGACAGAAACTTTAAGCAGAACTGACCCTGATTAACATTTGGATCCAGCAAACATCAGAGTTGCAGGCTACTGGGAAATCATAAAAATCTTAGAAGACAAGGGCAAATCATTTCCATGCTGGCACCATTCTGATAACTGCATAAACAAGCTGTGTTCCTATAGTTACCAGAAGTCAAGGTCAGTTTGAGGAGATCTTTCCATTAATCCACCTGAACTATAAGAATGCATGTCAATAAGAGTATACTACAGAGACAGTGGTGCATCCTTAATTACGAGGCCCGTGGCTGTCAGCAGATGCTACTTGACAATATTAGATTGCAATTTCAGAAGCCAAACTAATATGTCAATGTCAAGAAAAATGGGTTATCAACAAGTGAATGAGATGAGTTAGCCCACACCATTAATCAAATAAGCCATTTTGGTAACTCATCAAATAATATCAGGAGAATAATTTGTTACTTCTTGTTATATTATAAGATGAATATATTCACTACATAATTGAGCAAGCCTCAAACAGAGTGTAATTTTCTAGGATGGTATAGATACAGCACCCATCTCTGATTCCCTGTTTCTAGCAAGAATGGAAAGATTTCAGTTGCTGTGCTTGCTTCTGCTTGTTCCTTTAAAACAGGCTTTATAGAGATTTGTTCAGCTGATTCTGTTTGTCTTGAAATTGGAAGACTGCAGAAAAGACCACTTCTTTATTGCATCAATTTGTCTTCTGTATGAACAGCTCTAACCAATTTGGTTCTCTTCTTAGTTTATTGAATCAGATACCTGAAATATCTTATATCTGTGGACTACTATTCTGCTGCAGCATGATTCTGAGTCTCTCAATTAAAGAAACTCACTGAGTAGTAGAACAGTCTCAAATGCTATTTCCTTTTTGCTCCAAAGAGGACTTCTGCCATCTATCATTTTCTGCCCAAGACAAAGCATTTTAACACTGAATTGGAGGCAAGACTGATGCCAATTTAGAATGTGCCATACAGCCCCATAACAGGAGCCTTGATTGCCCCATCATTCCTCATGGAAGAATCCAGAATTTATAGAGCTTCCCTCATAATTTCTACAGAATTCTCCCTGAATTCAAATAATAGTTATTATCATTTAATTGAAACAAAATTATAAAATATATTAGATTGAGATAACAACAGAGTTGGAAGGGACCTTGGAGGTCTTCTAGTCCAACCTCCTGCTCAGACAAGAGACCATATACTATTTCATTCAAATGGTTGTCCAATCTCTTCTTAAAAACTTCCAGTGTTGAAGCATTCACAACTTCTGGAGACAAGCCATCCATTGATTACCATCAGTAAATTTCTCCTTAGTTATAGACTGGATCCCTCCTTGATTACTTTCCATCCATTGCTTCTTGTCCGGCTTTCAGGTTCTTTGTAATATTGTTGTTGTTAGTTGTGAAGTCGTGGCTGACCCATCCAGGGGTGGGATTCAAATTTTTTAACAACTGGTTCTGTGGGTGTGATTAAGTTGGTGGGCGTGGTTTGGTGGTCATGTTATTGGCTGGGGGTGGCCAACTCAATATCACTCACATTGAGGCACGCATCTCTTCCCCTGGACTTTCATGACTGTGAGGATGCTGCAACAGTCGTAAGTGTGAAAAATGGTCATAAGTCACTTTTTTCAGTGTCATTATAACTTTGAATGGTCACTCCACATAAGCAAAGACCAGCAAAGGAGAAGAAAAAAACTCCAGAGAAGTTCCTGAGACAGGAAGTCTAGTCCTGCCAAGAATGTAATAAGGGTTAATGGAGAGGCAGTTTCTGTAAGCAACACTAGAATGTTTCTTTCCTACCTTCCTTACAGGATTAGGCCAGTAATTTCTTCTAACAACTAGTTCTCCAAATTGCTTAGAATGTTAACAACTGGTTCTAGCGAATAGGTGCGAACCTGTAGAAACCCACCTCTGGACCCATCGCGACCCCATGGATAATGTTCCTTCAGGCCTTCCTGACTTCTACCATCCCCCGGAGTCCATTTAAGCTCACAACAACTGCTTCAGTGACTCCACCCAGCCACCTCATTCTCTGCCATCCCTTTCTTCTTTTGCCCTCAATCATTCTCTTTGTAGTATAGGATGAACTATATGACCTCTACTTTGTGGCAACCCCTCAGATATTGGAATACTGCTACCATGTTACCCCTAGTTCTTCTTTTCACTAAACTAGACATTCCCAATTCCTGCAATCTTTCTTTTAGCCCCCAGTCCCCTAATCATCTTGGTTGCTCTTATCTGCACTCTTTCTGGAGAGATTGCCTCAATGTTAATTTCAAAGCTGAACAGGGATTCAGACCTGAATCTTATCAGCATCAGACATATATTTTAATCCAATTGTCCCGAGTCTCAAGCCTCCTCAATATGATAAGCTACAGCTCCTGTCATACAAATCAATACAATAATGGAGAATTAGTCCTAATGATAGGAGTTTTTACCTGCAACCTTTGGAGGATATCACAGTGAGGAAATAGATTCTCCCTACTGTTGCATCATGGCGCTTATTCTCTTGTCATACCTGATAGTCTTTTTTTTCTAAGGCTAATGGCATGAAGTAAGCAAAGAAGAGTTTCTCAGGGGTATTTCTAAAATTTTCTCAAACCAACGAGTGAATCAAGATAGCCAAGAATATAATATCCACACAGAAAGGGAGAGTTAACAAGATAGCTTATGTGATACAAAAAGTTCTTGAAAGATCAGCGCAGCAGGTTCTGACCAGTTCTGGAGAACGGGTAGCGGAAATTTTGAGTAGTTCGGAATACCACCTCAGACTGGCCCCACCCTCATCTATTCTCTGCCTCCCAAGACTCAGCTGATCGGCTGGGTCTTCTTTTGTTACCCTGCACAGGAGAATGGAGCTGGAAAGCAGGTTAGTGGGATAGGGAGGGAATGGGATTTTGCACTAACCTTCCTCTGAAGTGGGATAGGAATGAAGATTTACAGTATCCTTCCCCTGCCATGCTCACTAAGCCACACCCACAAAGCCATGCCACGCCTACCAAGTCACACCCACAGAACCAGTAATAAAAAAAATTGAATCTCACCAACATAAATAAGGAGCCCCAAACTATTGTTTGAACACACACCTTTAAAACATTTTCTATCTAAAACGTAGTCATACTAAATATGAGTAAAATGCGAACATCTGTTGCACAAAATAGGGACCCAGATTGTTGGGGGCAATATGCTGACTGTATAAACCATTTAGAGTGGGTTTTGAAGTGGTATATAAGTCTTAGGGCTATTGCTATTAAGAGAGATAATTTTGGCTCATTCATAATCTTCAGATTACTAAGGTCCAGCAAGAATGTTTCCTCCACTATGGCTTCCTAGGGAGTCCAGAGTTAATGTTGGAAATTATTGTAATTTCTAGTTTACAGTAGTTGCATCCAAAACACCCCCAATCAATCTCTACATCCAGATCAGAGCAAGCACACATATCACTTAGTTCAGCTAGTAAATATATAGCCTGAATTTATTAAACAGCAGCAAACATCTAGAACAATTAACAAAATGGGCCAAAAGATAGGGAATAGAATGGAGAGGAAAAGATATGATCAATATGCAAACTTTAGTGTTATCTATGTTTTCTATGTAACTATATCAAAAGGCAGAGGTGGTATTTGGCAGGTTCTGACCAGTTCTGGAGAACTGGTAGCAGAAATTTTGAGTAGTTCAGAGAACCGGCAAATACCTCTGACTAGAGATTTTAATCTTCCCCTGCCACACCCACCAAGCCATGCCCACAGAACCAGTAATAAAATAAATGAATCCCACCACTGATCAAAAGGCACATTTTTTTTTCCAGAGATACTTGGAGTAATTAGCCTGGGCAACCCCAAATAGCCTTTGGCTATTCCACCTTTAACTTTTTTTGTGTGTAAAAATTTTATTTAGGTTTTCACAAAACATATTACAAATAAAACATTTTTTTGAGAACAGCATGATTCCAGGTTATCACTTCTCTATACAGATATAAACTCAATTACATATTCATCTTTATATTCTGTTCCATATCTTATAATTATTTTATTATTTTCTCAATAATTTTTCCCTTCCCTTACTTTCCTCAACCTTATTTTTAATTATCTCATTCCTTTCTAAATTCAATTACATATCTTTTCCTAATTTTCAATATTTTTTCTAATCATTATATTTATACTTTTTTCTGTCCTGTTTACAATTTCATATTTTCTTTTCTCATAAAGCAAGATTTCCCTCTGTAATTACTAACTGGAGTGTAAAACATTTATCTTTTAATTACTATCCATTCAAATCTTATTTATAATTTAATTTATATCTCTGCAATTATAACATTCAATTTCTAGCCTCTATTTTATACTCTCATCAGCCGAGTTCTGCTTGGTACATTCCCTTAAAAATACACACTAGATTCTTAAAAAAGAGAAAATATATAACCATTATAACTAAAATACTTATTCTATTCCAGTTTTTTTTTTTTAATTTATTTATTTATTTATTTATTTTATTTGGTTTGTCAATTGCTTACAAGATAATAGGTATAAGTAAAAACTTAATTATGAATACATGGATACTATAAGAAAAATAAAAGAAACAATAGGACAGGGATGGTAGGTATGTTGGTGTGCTTATGCATGCCCCCTACAGACCTCTTAGGAAAGGGGCGAGGTCAATAGTAGACAGTCTAAGGTTAAAGTTTTTGGGGTTTGGGGAAGAAACCACAGAGTCAGGTATTCCAGACATTGACCACTCTGTTGCTGAAGTCGTATTTCCTGTAATCAAGTTTGGTGCGATTAACTTTGAGTTTGTATCTATTGTTTGTTCTTGTGTTGTTATGGTTGAAGCTGAAGTATTCATTGACAGGTAGGATATTGCAATGTATGATTTTACCATACTTAGATCGGACTGAAGGCAGTGTAGTTCTAGGTTTTCTAGGTCTAGAATTTCAAGTCTGGTGGCATAAGGTATTCTGCAACGAGTAGAGTAGTGGAGAACTCTTCTTGTGAAATATTTCTGGACTTTCTCAACTGTGTTAATATCAATACGTATTGTAGCTTCCAGACTGATAAACTGTATTTGGGTATTGGTCTAGCAAATATTTTGTATGCTCTAGTTATTAGTGTAATATTACCAAAGAAAAAGCTACATAGGATCAGGTTAACAACTCTTAATGCCTTTTTGGCTATGTAGTTACAGTGGGCTCTAGCACTTAGGTCATTAGAGATGAGGACTCCAAGATCCTTGACAGAGTTTGGATGATCAACAAGGTCTTGACTATTCAGCCTGTATTTTATTTTCCGGGGATTTTTGCCAATATGTAAGACAGAGTATTCATTTGTTGAGATTTGAAGTTGCCATTTGTTTGACCATTCTGATACATAGTCAAGGTCTTTTTGAAGGGTGGCAGTAGTGTCTGTGGTGTTGAATAGCTTTACATTATCAGCAAAGAGAACGTAGTTGCTCTTAATATGATCACAGAGGTCATTTATGTAGAGTATGAAGAGAGTTGGTCCCAGAACACTGCCTTGGGGGACACTACTGTTGATTGGAATCTTTGACATTTCTTTTCAGTTCAATTTTTTACTTCATTAGTATAGAATACTTAAAATATTTCCATCCTTTCATCTTATCAACTAATATTCATATTTCTTTTCAGTTAAATTTTTATAAGTCATTAATGACAGTTAAAATGTTCCCATCCTTTCCTAATAACATTCTCTTATTCTCTTTATTTCATTTAATTGTTAACAAGCATTCAATTGTATAACAATATCTATTTTATCTATCACTTTAATCACACATATTTCATATTTTCTAAAATCATTTCTATTTCTAATATAACAATGCAATCTCATGTACCTTGCAGAATCCTCTCTTTCAATTAAGTTTTCAACCATTATTTCTGTGTCTTTTAAATAGGCTTATACCTTTAATCCTTGTACATTTTCCCTGTTTTTCGATATCTTGTTTCTGTCCTTTATAACCTCTTTTCCTTTCCATCTTCCCCCTCTTCTTCTCCCTGCCCTTTTTGACCCCTTATCTCTCTAATTCTAATTCTCCCTTCTGTAATCCTCTCTTCTGCTTCTTCCTAGTATTGTAATTGCTTTTCAAACTGTTCTTTTTTTGTTGTTGATTTTTCAGATCTTAAGTTTTTCACTCTCTTTCGCCCTCTTCCCTTTTTTACCCCACATAGAATTGCTTGGTCATTAAAGATGGCTTCTTCTTTGTCCCACCCTTCTTGTTCTGCAAGCATTTCTTGTTGTTTGTCATAGTTCAGGATCTCCATTTCTAAGAATTGAAATATGAAGCCAAAATATCCTCTTCCTTCTTGTGCATCTTCTTTCTGTTTTTAAAGTTCCATTTTTATCTCTTCAAGGAATGATGCCATTTGAAACACTTTTAAACAACCACCTGATTGATTTTAGTCATTTAAAATCCAATAACCAAAATTCAAAAAATCACCAAGTAATCCGAGTCATCCAAAGCTGTTACTTCTTGCTTCTTTTTTCCACTTTCTCTTTCCAGAGGTTCTATTTATCTTATTACAAAGTTTCAGTTACAGTGTATCTTTTAGGAATCTTGTTAAAGTTTCACTGTTAATTCCTTTTACTTTCAGGTGGTCTCCTCCATTTTTTTTCCAGATCCCACCCTTTTCTTTTTTCTTTTTCTCTCCTTTCCTTCTTTTGAAAGTTTTGAAATATCCAAAAATCTTTATTACCCTTTTGACATTTATTTTCAGCTTAAAATTGCCTATTAATGTCAAAGTGAATTTGTATCAATTTCTTGCCTTTGATCTCTTCTTGTTAATGTTTAAAGT
Organism: Laticauda colubrina; assembly: GCA_015471245.1. NCBI lineage: Eukaryota > Metazoa > Chordata > Lepidosauria > Squamata > Elapidae > Laticauda > Laticauda colubrina. Next base: position 109,994,788 of record BLBF01000003.1, on the reverse strand, counting down.
TAATTGCAGCTGTCAGTATGAGAAAAGAAAAAAAAACAAATCTTTTCCCTTCCCTCTCTCTTTCGTGGCTTCAAAAATCTTCTTTGGGAACAATGTTATTCTTTATAATTCAAATTCCAGGGTACCTTGTGTTATTGCTTTCTCAATTCGACCCGGTCAGTCAAAGCTTTCTCTTTTTACCTTCCTCCCGCACAATCTTGTCCAGTCGGGTTCTTCTTTGAGGTGGCCATTTCTGACCACCGCTGCACTGCCTTCAGGAAAGGGAGTAATGGCTCGCCAAGGAGGAGAAATTCAGCTCTCCTCAACTCCACTGGCTGTCTCCCCCCTCTTCACCACCTCTACAGGGCAGCTTCAGCCCCGAATCCAGTCAGATTGGGGTGCTCCAGCGGCGAGCACAAATTGAAACCGCGCACAATCATGGATTTTGGTCTGTTGCCAAAGAAGCCCAAACTGGAAGTCCTCACCTTTAACTTTTTAATGTACATAACAGCAGCAGAATTGAGATGAAAAGTTGGACACCAGGTGGTTCCTCTTCTGTTTAGTGCTATGAAGGAAACAATTTTGTAGATGGGGATAATTTATCCAACAGATAAATCAAGAGCCCAAGCTTCAAGCTTCTTCAAATTTGCCAGATATTGATCTCTAGAAACAGTACTAAATCACTGTTGTGAACATTAGGAAGTTCTGCTAAAAGACACAATTTACCAGTAGAAGAAGCCTGATGTGCTATTTCTCATGTTTTTCTTTCAGGGTAAATATAGTTTCAACATATTCATTTCAACAAGATATAATCATCTCAATTAATGCCAGGTGCTCCCCCATGGGATTTGTTTTCAGCCTCAGAAGCTACCTTCTCATCATGCTTCTTATCTAGGTTTCATTCTTTGTGGATTTTAATTATATTTTTTAAAAATGTTTTTCTAACAGTATACTCCAGAACTTTATCTTTAACTTTTATTTATTTCTGATGTACTCTATTTGAGTGAGAAAGCTAAAGGATGCCCGTGTCAGTATGTGTTTCAGTAATTATAGAAAGGTCTTCAACTGTGTCAATCTCATCAAGCTGTGGAATGTGCTCAGAAAAATGTGAGTCCCAGAACTTCTTATTGTCCTTAGGAGAAACCTATATACAGGTCAGGAAGCCACAGAACAGAGTGAACATGGCAAAACAGATAGACACAAATGTAACATGGGCCCTCAAGCATGAAAAATTGTACATCCGTGTTCTATAGTGTAGCAGTGTTCATTATAATGCAGATGGGCTTCTGTTTATTAGCCTTACTAGATATATCAAGTATACTCAGCAAGAATAGTTTTCCTCAGTTGTTAAAATGAAAGGAAAGACAAGCAATAGCAAGGTGGATGGACTGAGTTAAAGTGGTAATGGGTGTATACCCATACATTTAAAGACATGTCACTTTCCTGGTCCATCAGGAATTCTCCCCCCAGATATATTCCACATGACTCCGCATCTTTCTTCTTTTCATCGCTCAGCAAAAATCATTTTCTCCCACCAGATTCATTAGATTGGCGTTCACGCTCTAAGCTGGAGTTGAATAGCTTATGTGCTTTATTATTTTATATTTCAATAGCTGTTCTGAGAAATCTAGCTCAAAAGCATCTAATTAATGCTAAGGGCAAAAGTGGAGTCAATTGATTTGTTTCAATATAGCTAAGGTTCAGTGTGTTCATTTTATTTTATTTTATTTTTTAAAAAGCAAACCAGTAGTAGTTATTTGGGGTGGGGAAAAAACTTCACTCCCTATTCTCTGGTGCTGTGATTTACTCTAATGTCAAAACAAGGATTTTAATCTGCTTCCTATTATTTTATGGAGATCATCATGCATGCAAACAAAGGACACATAGAATTGTCTTCTCTTTTTCTTCTGGATTTGTCCTTTTTCTGAAGCACTGAAGAACAATACAGTAATTTGTTTATTCAAACTACAGGAGAAAGATATGTTTGTTCTGGCAAGGTCCCTGTTTTTTGTTCTTTATTTGATAGGCTTATTTTTAACATGTACTTGACCAGTGGACCTTTAGCAAGTAAGGCTTCTCTTCCTTGCCTGGCTTGCAAATACAGTAAAGTTTAAAAAAAAATCTTGCTTTCTCAATTGTATTCTGAAGTTAAGGATCTTGACAGAGGGCCCCAAAGGAAGGGAGAGGCATGAGGAAAACTGAAGAGTCTTGGCTGAATTTTGACTATATCTTTATTCGTTGTTGTTTTTTGGGGGAGGTGTCATATTGTTGTGCTTTCATATAGAATATTTGTCCTCAAGGGACTATCCATAATATTGCATGAATTTCTTCATCTTGCTAAATGGAATTCCTGTTCCAAATCTCCCTATGTTGTCCATCTTCTCATTCATCAAGAGTTTCTGTATCAGTTGGCTTTCACATAAACTAACAAGGAGACAAGACCCTACCAAAGCTAAGTAGTGAGTATGGTGAGGTGTTGCCACGATCAATTTTTATTTTGGAGAAAATTAAAGAAAGCACCTGAAACAATTCTTTTTTCCTTTAGTGTGTTTATGTTGTGGGAGTGGAATTCTACTTTCTGTGAGATTATAGCTAGTGTTGCCAACGTGATAATTTTCTGAAGATTATGAACAAGGAAGCTCTATCGATTGTTCCGTGTTGCTGTTATTTACAGAATTAATAAAAGTCTGCATTGCAGGGGCTCACTAGCTGGTAACCCTCTCTGCAAGCATCAGCATGAAAGTTTCACTGGTCTAAAATACTGAATTCTTATAGAATCTCTTGCTGTAAAATGTGGAGTATTTGAGAGAGAGAGAAAGAAGACAAGACTAATATCAGTATTCATGGTAACTGCAATCAATTCAATGCTTTGTGTTTATCTATAATTCTATATACTGTAGTGTAGTTGTGTTAAGTATTACTTCTAAGACAACTGAAGTGCTTTCAGGAAAGGAAAAATATGCTAGGGTTGTGTTACCAAAAACCTTGCAGAAAATGAAATAGCATAAAGCAAAACACTAAACTAATGCAGGGTGTAAGGAAGTTTTCAAGGTACAGTGTTGATTTTGTAATTCAAATATGTTGACAATTGTGCTCATAAATTTTCTGTGCCTTATTTTTAAACACCACATTATCCAGACATATTTTGTTCTTTTCTCATATTCTCTGTGCAGTGTAGACATTTTCTGTATTTTTCTATAGCTGGATTTTTAATACACATGGTTACAAAGAAGTAGACTCTGTTATGACACTTTTAATGTTATTTGCATTCTTCACAAATTGTGCACAGTAGATTTATCCAGTTTAAAAATTCATCTTATAAGACTGAGGCTCCTTCACCAGCTTCAATGCCATGTAATATATCCAGCTCTGTTAGGTCCTGTTCTTTTTCATTTTGGGGAAAGGGGGTTGATGAGAGGTTGATGACTGTTTTGGCTCTAAAGTAACAGTAGTAGCTATGGGATTGTAGTATGCAAGCAGGAAGAGAAAAAGCACAAATAAGGTAAATATGTGGGCAAAAGCAAAAAGGGTTTTGATGGGAAAATATTCAAGCAGTTTTCATTAGAAGTCTTGGCATGTTTCCAGACTTTTGATACAAATTATACTGGTAGAAGCTGCATAGTAGATGTTTTCCCCCACACATAAAGTCCTAAATAAAATTTAGCAATAGCAAAGTTGAGAATAGCAAAAGCACCTAGACTTTAATAGCACTCCATAGTGCTTCTCTGAGTGATTTACAATGTCAGCACACTGCCCCCAACACTGCCCCTCATTTTACTGACCTCGGAAGGATGGAAGGTTGAATCAACTTTGAGCTGATCAGGGTTGAACTGTTGGTACTTGGCAAAATTAGCCTGCAATACTGCATTCTAACTACTGTGCTACTATGGCTCAGCGCAGAATATGCATAAAGCACGGGAAACTGGAATTGTTTTTCCATTTGTATAAGATCCTTCTTTTAAAAAGTTCAGGAATTTTATACTTATAATCAGTGTATTAATTTTGATCTATAAATATATCAGGTAACATAAAGTAAATAAGAAAAATTATCATGACTGTTAATTATCATAAATGCTCAAAAAACAGATGAGCTTTAAATCCACATTTAAATCCACATTAGTATTTAAACCCACATGAAAATGTATTTCCCATAATAGTGGAGACCTCAAAACTGAGACAGACAGATCCAAAGGGCAATGTCCTTTCAGATGCAGAGCCCCAAGTCACTCAAGACTTGGTTGATCAATTACAGCCCTTGAATTCAGGACAGAGAAGAAAAGGAACCTCTCTTTGCCACTTTTTCAGGACTGGAGTTCTCTGGTTCCTGAAAGCTTTCAGTATCCTATCACTTTTCCATAGCATTCATTATTTTGTCCATATTATATCAAGGACAACCCTAAGAAAAGCTGATTATAATCATCCAGACAATGGATGATAAGTGCATGAGCCTCCAAAGCCAAGCCACTCTGCTATGCAGCAATGACTATAATTGACCCATGAACAGCAACTGACAAATGCATTCAACTCCATTCAGAAGAGAACATACTTTATAGGCTAACACTGACTCGTCATTTTCTCTTCAGAGCTAAACCTTTTGACTACTGGATCAGACCAGAGTGGAATGCATCCACAGGATTATAGCCTTCACTGTAGCCTCGGAACTTTTCCTGTAAGAAGCAATATCTCTCTTAAAAAAATACAAACACCTCAAAGAAGATTTACCAAAACTTTTCTTTTTAATGTATGGTCATAAGTGCTGGATTAGTTCAAATGCCAATGTAGACTAGCCTCCAGTGGTGGGATGCAAACTTTTTTACTACTGGTTCTGTAGAGCGTTCTAAAACGGGCAATTTTAAGCTTGAAAACTTACCTTACCATCAGCACTGGTGAGTATCACAGCTGAGGTGTGTTACGAATATGAAACACCTAACAGGTATTTGGGTTAGAAATATATAAACCAGGATAAACCTTTTATTACTATCTCTTTAAGGGAATGCAAGATTGGGTGTGGTTTCTCACATGGCCTTAAGATGGAGCCACAAACCTGGATTGTACTAGTCTGAGTCTCAGAAGAGAAGACAGTGTATCTTTATTTCCTTCTGTTGGAAAGTATTGCTATTGCTCCATTTTTCCTAATTAACTGATATTACTGGATTTAATGTAAGTCTGATACTTAACTGTTTTTGACACTGGACTTTGTTACTGGAATATCCCTGGATTGAAAAACTGACTGATTAACCTGTGAATGACTTTTGGACTGCCTATTTTGGACTTTGCTTAAACCTTTCTGGAAGTAAAAACCTTCATTAACTGTACAGTGTATCTGTGTACTGAGTGTGTATTATTCCAACACTACTCTCTATACATCTCCCTGTATACACTCATTCTCCTAACGGGGAATTACCTCAACAAGGTGTGACAATCTGCTCTGCCATGTGAATCAGCTGAGCTACAAACAAAGGAAATATAGGAGAGGAAAGGTTGGGGGTGGGGGGGGGCAATTGCTGACTGGCACTACTGGATTGCTAGAACTGGTACAAACCAAAGCATACCACCCCTGCTACCCTCCTGTTTTCTGGAAAATATCCAGAATATGCAGCTACTCTTTTTGGTTTTTCACCTTTGTTTTGTGCATGTTGTATGAGGGGCACCTGGGACAGGCACCAGTCAGGGAATGGGAAACTCCCCAGGGGCCATGGTCAAGACTGCATATTGACTTTGCTGGGCCAACAAAAGGCAACAACTTTTTGATAGTCGTGGACGCCTACTCGAACTGGTTAGAAGTCATACTTATGGCTTCCACGACCACCGAGGCAGTGATGAAGCAGTCAGAGAAACTTTTCACCACACATGGACTGCCTGATGTATTGGTGTCGGACAATGGGCCCCAGTTTACCACGTTGGCATTTGAGCAGTATTTAGCTGCACAGGGCATCCAACATGCCTTGACAGCGCTGGCTCATCCGGCTGCAAATGGCAGGGCTGAATTTATGGTTCGGTACACTAAGGAGGACCTAGAAAGAATGGACAAGAGGAACGTGCAAGAAAAGCTAAACCGATGATTAACCATGCATCATATTACCCCTAGCAGCACAACCAACAAGAGCCCAGCAGAACTCTTAATGCAATTTCCTACCTCGACAGACTGCACCCCAATTATACCTGGGATAAACCCCCTGACTCCTCCATCAAATACCACACATTCGAGATAGGTGACCTGGTTTATGCAAAAAACCTTACCGGGGACCCATTATGGCTCCCAGCCACAATCACCCAAATCACAGGCCCCCGGTCTTACCAACTACTACACATTGACCAGCTTCATTCTTGTACCCTAGAACGCAACACCACACCAACGCCAAAAATAATAAACGAACCAAAAACAGCCGGGGGGGGGGGAATACAAAATAATAAAAAAGGGAGAGATGAACCTCCCATAACATGACAACAAACACTACACAAAGACTCCCAAACAAATCAAAAAGAGCACTCATGATTAGATGAATTCCAAGAGAGAAGTCAGGGAGCAGGAGAACAAAGCGAGGCCTTCCTGGAAGGAGACAGCCAGGCCAGCTCAACCAACCCGGACAAACCAGGAGGGAGCGGCGGAGCCATCTCAACCGGCCCAAGAAACTCAGGCAGGAGCGGCAAGGCTGATTCACCCTTCCAGGAGGTTCCATAGAGAAGGCACAGAGAGAAAGCGATCCCGTCCGAACCGCTTGAAGATCACGCCGAGACTGAGCTGTGCAGGTCAACCAGGACTCAAAAAAGCCCCACCTACCTGCGTGACTACGTGACGCACGTTGGACAAAACCAAGGGGGGAGGTTGTTGTGTATGGAACTTGGTAGGCTCCAAGTGCCTTAATCTGATTGGCCGAGAAGGCCGTCTCGGATTGGCTATTAGGGAACCAATCCGACTGGCCCACCTGATGGTGGGAACACTCAAAGTACTGTCATTGGTCACAAGCCACGAGCAAGCTGCTATAAGAAGGGCTGCCGCGGCTTGTGCGATTGTTCTGTTACCATTGCCTTACTTGTTAAAGCCCCTGTCACACTGCACCAACAGATGGAAAGAGGATGTAAAACGGAGAAAAACACTTGCCATCCGTTGGTTAACGCGATGCTTCCATTCTGTACTCACTGCCTCTGTTTTGCTTCCTCTCTACCCGTCCAGCATCCATCTATTGACATTTCATCCGTTCAGAAGGTTTTGAGCTGCTCAAAACTTTTCAGCGGAAAATGTATCCAATGCATCCGTTCTGCATCCTCCAGGTATACAGGGGACATCCGTTCTGCATCCATTATGCATCTGCTATATCAGCTAGGCATCCGCTGTACATCCGCGCAACTCAAATCCATTCCAGCGGTAAACGGACACAGGGAGGAAGCGGAACGGACGCGCAGCGTTAGTAGCACGGATGGAGAAAGGATGAAAGCGGATGCAGCTACGCATCCATGTCATCCGCTCTGCATCCGCTCTGCATCCTCTATGCATCCACTCTGCATCCTCTACGCATCCGCTCTGCATCCGCTCTGCATCCTCTACGCATCCTCTACGCATCCGCTCTGCATCTGCTTTCATCCGCTTCCATCCGCTTCCATCCACTAGGCTTCCGTTCCGCATCCGCTTTCCATCCGCTCTGCGTCCTCCCCCCGTCCATTCTTTTCCGTGTTATCCGCTCTGCTTATGCAAATTTTTGCCCCTTTTGAGAGCGGATAACAACGGATGGAACATTTTTCTTGTCCGCTATGTCCTTTTTACAAACGTTTTGCATCCGTTGGGCAGTGTGACAGGGCCTTAAAAGAGTTGTTGTCTCGCGCAACTTATTTCCGAACAGAACAGTTCTCATGTACCATTACATCTACCTTCACCACTCTCAAGTAGGCCTTTAAAAAAAATAATAATCATACAGGAAGAAAGAGGGCCAAGTATCCAGGTACCAAAAGTGCTTTACTTGGTTGACTCTGTTCCTAATATTCCTTGTTCAGACCCACTTCGAGCTGCATTGATGAGATTAGGAAGTAGAAATAATGCAATGCAAACCTGCCAGCAAGCACAACATGGGGGCTTTCTTTATCTTTTTAGAGATAATCTCATTTAGCAACCAAATTTGGGACCAGCAACTTGGTTGTTAAGTGAAGCAGTCACGAAATAAAACTGCTTATGGGCTTGTTTCAGCTTTCCTTTGTTTGGGAGACCTGTAAAAATCCTAAATGCAAAGATTTTTCTCATAATTACTTTTTACATCACCATCAGAACTGTGAACAGTCATGGTACAAGTTAGTCAGTAAATGAGGACTAGCTGTGTAGTGATTCTTTACTTTTGTTCGAAAAAAAAACATTCAGTACACATGCAGAACAAATCTGGATAACAAAACTATGTACCTACCATGTATTTCTTCTGAATTCCCTGAAAACAGGACATATTATTTTTTTCCAGAATTTCTAATCTTGTGAAGCAGGTACAAAAATATGTTCTCTTTTGATATTCCTGCAAAGACTGTAAGAGGGACATAAATTGCTTATCTTTGGCAAGATTTTCCCACATGCACTTGTGTCTGTAGCTACATGCTCATACTCATGCTTTGGCTTGGCATACATCTCATATCTCCATTGTACTGTTTTAAACATGTGAAATGCACAGTTGGGCAATATCTTTATTCGAAGAATATGCTAGTTTTCAAATTATCTCACTTTTTGGTCAGTAAAGCCCATGTCACACTGGCCAACGGATGCAAAAAGGACACAGCGGACAAGCAAAATGTTCCATCCGTTGTTATCCGCTCTCAAAAGGGGCAAAAATTTGCATAACCAGAGCGGATAACACGGACGCGGGGAGGACGCAGGGCGGATGCAAAGCGGATGCGGAACGGAAGCCTAGCAGATGGAAGCGGATGGGAGCAGATGGGAGTGGGTGGCACATCCGCAGGGCTTCCGGGGGGCCTCAGCGAAGCGGACGCGGAACAGAAACAGCGGATGCAGAGCGGATACCAAACGGATGAAGCGGATGCAGAGTGGAACCCTAGCGGATGCACAGCGGAACCCTAATGGATGCCTGGTGTTCACTGCGCATGCGGGGAGGAAGCATTGCATCAGCCCCGCGGATATAACGGAAGCAGCTCGGAAGCAGGTCGCCATTCAGAGGAAAGACCTGCTGCCAGACACATCGACTGCCTTGCCTGCCCTGCCTGCATGTCTGCCTGCCAGCCTTGCTGCCAGCCTTGCTACCAGCCTTGCTGCCTGCCTTCCTGCCAGCCTTGGTTCATGTCGACCTGCCAGCCTTCCTGCCAGCCTTGGTTCATGTCTGCCTGCCAGCCTTGGTGCATGCCTTCCTGCCAGCCTTCCTGCCAGCCTTCCTGCCAGCCTTCCTGCCAGCCTTGGTGCCAGCCTCCCTGCCAGCCTTGGTTCCTGCCAGCCTCCCTGCCAGCCAGCAACCCCACAATCATGCGGAAGCACAGCAAACCTCAGCCATCTGCTGCCAGCCCTGGCAAGAGGGACAGGGCTACCATCCTTTTGCCTTTGCCTCCATTCCCCAGGCTCCATGTCCCCATTGGCTTGTTGGAGGTCCACGAGCCTGTTCTGCAAGACTGGGTAGCGGGTGCGCATGAGATTGTGCAGGATGCAGCAAGCTTCCATGATCCTCCTCACGGTCTCTGGGCAATGCTGCATGGTGGTGAGAAGTACCTGGAACCTGTTGGCCAGGATGCCAAAGGCATTCTCCACCACCACCCTTGCCCTGGACAGCCTGTAGTTGAAGATCCTCTCTTCACGGGTGAGGAGTCTGGAGGTGTAGGGCTTCATGAGGTAGGTTCTGAGGGAGAAGGCGTCATCCCCCATGATGAAGTAGGGCACATCTTGTGTGTCGTTGGGCAGCGGGTCTGGGTCTGGGAAGCCCACGATGAGGTTGCCTTCCAGCCCCTCCTTGAGGTGACTGGCATTGCATACCTGGGCATCCAAAGATGAGCCGTTGCCTGAAGCATCAATGTACATGAACTTGTAGTCAGCATCGACCATGGCGAAGAGGATGATGCTGAAGAAGCCCTTGGAGTTGAAATAAGTGGACCCTGACTTGGCTGGAGATTTGCAGGCCACGTGCTTCCCATCTATGGCTCCAACGGTGTGTGGTAAGTTCCACTTCTGATACCACTGCTCTGCAACTTTCTTCCATCCTTCTTCAGTGGAGGGGCACTGGAGGAGCTCCTCCTTGTATTCTTCGATGATGGCCTGCACCACTTCTCTGACCACAATGCTGATGGTGTTGGATGGCACCCTCCAGCCGTACTGCATGCTCCTGTAGGAGGTCCCTGAGGCCAGGTGGCGCAGAGTGAGTGCCACCTTGAGCCCAGGTTGCAGGCTGGGCCGGAAGCTGGTGTTTGCCTTGGTCAACCTGGGTGTCAGGCACTGCACAACTTCGTCAAACATGGCTGGAGGCATCCTCATGAAGTTCTGGAACGCCCGAGTGTCTTCGCTCCTGAGCTCCACCATCAGCTTGTTGTACAGTCCGTCCTCTGCTCTTCTGGTGAACCATCTTCGGACCCAGACTCTTTTTGGGTGCCTCCTTTTCTTCTCGCAGTAGTGTTCACAGAGCCTGCAGATGGCTTCGCACTGTTGCAGAACGATGGTGGCTGCCGAAAGGACTTTGTTACAATCCACGGTGGACATGACTGGATGATGTGAAAGAGGAAGAGGCAGATGAAGGCTGCAGAGGTCTGCACCGCTGGGCTGCTGTTCTGAAAGTGAGATGCAGGCGAGTTGCTCCCCCCTTTTATAGGCAGTATAGGTTTTCCGCTAGGCATCCTCTAGGCATCCTATAAGCATCCTGTAGACATCCTTAATATCCGAGATAGGTCCCCTCTGCAAACGTTTTTTCCATTTTAAACACTTTGTTTCCGTTCTGCATCCGCTAGGCATCCGTTCTGCATCCGTTCTGTGTCCGTTCCGCTTCCCCCCCACGTCCAGGCGGATGGAGTTGCGCGGATGCGCAGCAGATGCCTAGCGGATATAGCGGATGCGTAGCAGATGCGTAGCGGATGTAGAACGGACGAACTGGATACATTTTCCGCGCAAAAGTTTTAGGCAGCCCAAAACTTTCGGAGTGGATGAAACGTCCATAAATGGATGCTGGACGGATAGAGAGGAAACCAAACGGAGGCAGTGAGTACATCGCGTTTTCGAACGGATGGCAAGGTTTTTTGTCCGTTTTACATCCTCTTTGCATCCATTGGTTCAGTGTGACATGGGCTTAAGGTAGCTACAAGGGATAGCTAAGAGGCAAGAAGCTCGGAAAACTAGGCCAGTTGTTCCACCCATATTGCCTCTGCTTCCAAGGCTTAACCTGGATGTTGCAAACAGAATGCATTTGTTTGTGATAGATACCATTGTTGTCAAAAGTGATTTGTCCACTCCAGCTTTAGAAGAATATTATCAATCCTCATTCTGTCTCTCGCCTATGGTGAGGTTCACAGATTCCAGCCTAGCAGAGGATTTTAAAACAAAATAAGAGTACAGGCATTTCCCAAAGCCATTTGTCAAAAAATGTCTCATTCGAAGAAGCTGTTATCCATAGCTTTCTACTCTCCTGGGCTTTCCTGTTCTTCAGCTGCTCGTGTAGCAGCAAAAACTAGAACAAATCGGCATATTTGGGGGAGGAGGAGGAATCTGTCTCAAACTATGCAGTATTTAACGCTACCCCTATGGATTAGAAACCTCTCTGGTACCTTAATGATGTCCCTTAAAAATGTGGGGGCTTCAAATTCCGGAAATCTCGGTTAGTGGCAACACATTAAAGAAGGCTGAAATATCTCAGAACATCAACTGAGCCGGTTCTCGCGAGTCCAGTTGTGGGATCTGTTTATTCAATAGAAAATGCACTTTTTTACACAATACATATGATAGATACCTGAAGACATCTTACCTTAAAACAACAAATGTCTGCATGCTCACAAAGAGCAATACACAGCCTGCATCACGAATTGCTGTGGATTACGACTGCTGCATCTCTTTTATGATGCCTGCAATGCAGAACGATTCCTATTATTTTTGGTTTTCTCTGAACATATTTTCAAATAAAGATAAAGTAAATCTGAATCATGAAGAGGGGTGGGAGTAAATCAGTAAATGATTATTTTAGCAGAAATGTACTGTTATTAGCTGCTTGGAGAATTTGATTAAAAACCTTGCTTAAAAATCAAAATAACAGTTAAAAAATAGTTTTTGTGTTTAAGACCTCGCTTAAAAATCAAAATAATTAACAGTTAAAATCGTTTCTGAGTTTAAGAATACAATTTTAAAAAAACTTCTGCCCAAAGCTATCAATTACATTCTGTTGGTGCATTTTGAAATGTGAAATATTTTCCCAATCCTTCACTTAAGTGCTTGTTTTTGTGGAAATCCTTACATAAAAGGAATGTTCATGATCCTGTTATACATTGAGAGCAGACATTTAGTTATAAACATGATGTGTAAAAAGATTTAAAGTATGTGGGAGAGAGAGAAGCATCCTGTGAGCAATTCCCATAATATATGTGCATTCACTTTCACCTCTGCATGCACAGATGCTCTCTTATAGAAGTTCCAATGAATGAACATAGTTTGGGAACAGTGCCTGTAGCATGTATGTTTTTGTCTTAGACAACCTGCAAAGTGCTTGAATATATGGGATGGTAATTGTTGCTTGTATTCCTTTTTGCAGCAAATGCAGTTCAATTCACATATCAACATTATATTTTAATAATTATAAACATTCAGGACAACAGCTTTTTGTCAGGAAGCAAGCTATCCTATGCTGGTCACAAATGCAGGATGGGGTTGGGTGAAGCATTTAAATCTATTTAAAACCAGAACACTAGGCCCAAGCTTCAATCATTCTTTTAACCACTTAATTCTGCCAGCTGCAATCTGTAAAGAATGAAGGCGAAAAGCAAGGTAAAGCCTAAGCCACTTTGTCTCAGTATGGATTCCTTGAGCACTTTACAAAAGGCCTGGACTTTTAAAATACTGTGAAGATAACAAACAATATAACAAAAAGGCATCTTTCAGAAAAGCAAGTGTGATTCCCCAAGATTCTCATTGCCTGACTATCCTTTTCAGACAAAGAAGAAATACACATATCTCAGGTTTTTATTCTATAGTCCAAGAGGGAAGATAACATTATCAGTAGTCGGTGTCAGTATTCATCTGATATGGTTACTGTATTTTCAGTCTAGAATTAAAATAGGTTAGATGCTCTCCCAAGATGAAGCTCACCAGGTAGAGAAAATAAGGACAAAAGATGACAGATTTGCATAAAGACATTACATATTAACAATCAGTATAAGAAACCCTTGGTCGTTTAGTAGTACAGAAATCATTAATGTAAGTTTAAATGCAGATACTATATGTCAACAAATTGTAGGGGGAAAGAACTTTTAATCAAGGACTGAGTGTCCCCCTGCTCACTCATGATAGGTGATTTAACTGACAGTGGTGGGATTCAAAAAAATTTACCACCAGTTCTGTGGCCATAGCTTGGGTGTGGCTTGGTGGGTGTGGCAGGGGAAGGATACTGCACAATCCCATTCCCTTCCCACCCCACTAATCTGCTTTCCAGCTCCGTTCTCCTGTGCAGGGCAACCAAAGAAGACCCAGCCTATCATATGGGACTCGGGAGGCATAGAATAGATGGGGCGGGGCCAGTCAGAGGTAGTATTTGCCGGTTCTCCAAACTACTCAAAATTTCCGCTGCCAGTTCTCCAGAACTGGTCAGAACATGCTGAATACCACCTCTGACTTAAAGGCATTGTCTATTCCCGCTTCTGAAACTGAACTTAGATTAGATCACCTTCAAACAGAAGACTGTCCTTTCACAGTCCTTCAGCATGGAACTAGCATCTGTAAAGCAGGACACTGGCCAAGCCCTGATGGGATAAGCTCGATGAAATAATATAATACAAATATATCAACAGATTGCAAATAGCATAGTAAACAAATGATTTCCAATGGTAAACACATGGAGAGCAATCACATGCTTCTATTTACACCATTAAATGTAAATAAGGATAGATAGGCTATTATTATTACAATTTAATATGAAGTTCACAAATATCAGGTCACGTTGAATCCAGCATATCTAATTCCTAAGGAGATAAAGCTGCCAAGTAATTTTAAGGAGAAAATTCCTTGTGTGTCTAAACCAAATAAAGGTATTCTATTCTATTCTGTTCCACTCCACTCCACTCATGTGCCAAGTACTATCCTATTTCCACTTTTCATTCTGTATATTACAGTGGTGATATATCTTCAAAGAAGATTAAAGCCCAGACTTGTTTCAGCTGAAATGTTATTAAACATTCTAAACACTCTCCCACACCTACACATCAATTTTCACCAGCTACATGAATTTTTGTGATTTTTTTTTTTTTTTTGAGGATGTGTGAATTTAGGCATTCAAATGGATGTTTCAGTTTGTGGAAGCCTATCAATTAGCAATATAATATTATTCAAAGAGGATAGGGGGAAAGGAAAATGGATTTAAGGGGGAAAAACTCATGACCAAATTGCTCAGCTCTTAGAACTATGTTGATTTATGAATTCTTTTAATTTAGGTCACAACAGGTCTCCAAATATTGCTTGCTTATAACTCCAATTTTTCACCACTGCCCATGTTGGCTGGAGCTGTTGAGACTTGAAGGTTTGCAACATCTGGAGATCTGTAAGTTTTATTTCTGCTGACCAATTCCTTGCATGGGTTTAGTGCATACAACTTTAAGGTAACTCCTTATTTGTTTGTAAATTCTAAATCAGCAATTTCTAAATCGGTTCCCATTCCTGTTATAATTTTCAGATCTCTGAAACTTCTCTGTGTCTGATGGGTTGATATGTATGCCAGTTGGCAAGACATTGTAGAGGCAGCCCATTGATTTCCCTCTCACAGTCTTCCACATTTCATACATTAGTCTTGTGAGAACCTTGTCTTCTGTGTTCTTGACAATCTGTCATACAGGATAGTGGTGGGGGTGAGGAGTGGAACAGACTTGTTTGTGAATGGCATGGGATTGGGAAAGCTTGTAGATCTGGGTCTCCAGAGCTCTGCTTTTAGCCCATTGTTTAACAATATGACTTCTGTGGCAGCAACGAGTATAACAGAGGCCAATAAAGGCCCATACTCATGGGATGGATCATCATTTAGACCTAATATTTTCTTTAAAATGTGCTGTTTAGATGACATTCATAGTAGCTGGATAAGTTGACTGTCACTTTGCAGGACATCAGTGCAGCCACTATGAGTGATGAAAACACCTCTGGATCATTTATGTTTGCACACTTCTCTCTGTTCCCAGGCAGATACCTTCAGAGGTCATAAATAGGTTATCAGTCATTTTCAGATTACAAGGAAAGACAGAGTGAAATAGGCAGTATTTCCAGATCACAGAGTGCAAGTTTATGCATAGGGGATAGGTTGAGAATAAGGTGCAACTTTCTTCTCGAAAGTACTGGTAATATTTGTCCAAATGTCTTTGTTGGATAACCCACCATTTTATCCAAAACAAAAGAATTTCTATTTGAAAAACTGTCTTTTAAGTTTTATTCTTTGAAATATCTATTATTTTGACATTCTGGAATCAGAATATTCAACCTGGTTAATTTACCATTTTTCTTTTTACAGAATCTCATGAAAGACTCTTATCTCAGCTACTAAGAATAAATGTGTAGCCCCAAATTAATTTCTCATCAGAAGATACACACTCAGGTTACTGAACTGACCTATTTAGGGGATATTTTGGGCTTCCCAAAAGGTTTTATGTCCTCCAATACCAAATTTATTAAATGTGTGCATCGGCAGAACTGTGCACACTATAGAAAAATTAGCTATTTAGATGTCCATGTTTACAATCAAGGCTTAAAAGATACTAGAATTTGATTAAATATTTCAGTACATTGGTCCCCATTGCTTAACATTAAAAAATGGAAAAGAGGCAGTTTTATCAGAGGAGGATACAGGTATCAAAAAACAGGTCCAGGAAACTATAAATCAATCAACCTAACATCAATACCCAGGAGGATACTGGAAAGATAATAAAAAAACAGATCTGCCAACATCTAGAAACAAGTAATAACTAGCAATCAGCACGGATTTGTTAAGAACAAATCATGCCAAACCAATCTTATTTCATCCTTCAACACAGTGACTAAATTAGTAGACCAGCAAAATACTGTGGACATAATATATTTAGATTTCAGCAAGGCATTCAACAAAGTAGACCACAACCTACTTCTTAGTAAGCTAGAAAAAAGTGGAATAGATGGAATAGAGTCCACTACTAGATGAACTCACAACTGGCTAGCAAACCATACTCAACGATTAGTTCTTAATGGGTCTAAGTCTAGATGGAGGGAAGTAAGCAGTGGGATACCACAAGATTTCATCTTAGGCCCAGTACTTTTCCATATCTTCATTAACGACTTAGATGAGGAAATAGAAGGGGAACTTACCAAATTTGCAGATGATACTAAGCTGGCAGGAATAGCTAACACCCAAAAAGATAGGCTCAAGATCCAGATGGATCTTGACAGACAAGAACACTGGGCTATATCTAATAAAATGAAATTCAATATAGAGAAAAGTGAAGTCCTACGCTTAGGCAAGAAAAACCAAAAGTACACATATAGACTGGGTGAAACCAGGCTCAATAGCAGAAACTGTGAAAGGGATCTTGGAGTCTTAGTGGACAACCAGCTAAATATGAGTCAGCAATGTGCAGCAACAGCCAAAAAAGCTAATGCAATCCTAAATTAGATTAACAGAGGGATACAATCAAGATCAAGGGAAGAACTAATACCACTCTATAAAGCCTTAGTAAGATCACACCAAGAGTACTGCATCCAGTTTTGTTCACATTATAAAAAAGATGTTGAGACTCTAGAAAAAGTACAGAGAAGAGCAACCAGGATGAATAGGAGACTGGAGGCTAAAAGATATAATGAACAATTACAGGAACAGGGCTCGGCTAGTCTAGTAAAGAGAAGGACCAGGGGAGAGAGTCTTCCAATATTTGAGGGGCTGCCACAGAGAGGAAGGGGTCAAGCTATTTTCTAAAGCGCCTGTAGGCCAGACAAGGAATAATGGATGGAAACTGAACAAGGAGAGATTTAACCTGGAAATAAGGAGAAACTTTCTGACAGTGAAAACAGTCAACCCATGGAGCAGAAGTTGCCCTCAGAAGTTGTGGGAGCGCCATCACTGGAGACTTTCAAGAAGAGATTGGACTGCCATTTGTCAGAAATGGTGTAGGGTCTCCCGCTTGGGCAGGGGGTTGGACTAGATGACCTACAAGGTCCCTTCCAACTCTAATTATCTGTTATCTGTTATCAACATATTTGCTTATGCCTTTTAGTGTTGCAGTTTGATCAATTATATGTGTTAAAGCATACAAGCATTTATTTAAAGGGGCACTTCACAAACTATGTTAGTGTAAAGAAGACACTTTCATCAACGCAATAAATCTGGTACCCTTCAGAAGGCTCACGCAACTTATTAAAGGCAGTCCACAACTGTCAGCAAGCACACCTTCTTTGTGTCACTGATAGTCTTCCCTGGAGAAATTCAGATTAGCCTTCAAACTGTATGAAACTTCAAGAGAGCATGGCTTCTCTTAACTCTTCAAGATGTGGTAGAGTACTATATTTGTATGAAATGCTTTGTCCTATAAAGTTTTACAGCTGTGCGATGCTCTGGATTTAGTTTCTCAAAGGTGCTTCAGAAGGAAATTTACATGTGTGCTCTCTTGTATTCCAAAGCCCTTTTTGAAGATCAAATATGGAACTTTAAAAATGATGGATTGCATAGAAAGTTTGAGGGGGACTATAATTGTTCCCATTGTTCCTGAGAGCATACAGCCTTTACTGAGCTGCTGGTACTGGATTGGGCCATGCACAAGATACATGTGCCAGGGATTTTTTTCACAGCTTTTGTACACCTCTTGTAGATAAATGAGAGTCCAGTGTCCTGGGGAGGGGATTGCAATGGGAGGTCAATGCACTCACCCTGCCTGAAGCTGATGCACATGAACAGTACCAGATTCCAGTGTGATGCTTCTCAGGAGAAGCCGAGAGGACCCACCACTGGAAAAGACTGTTTAGATCCTGGCCAAATCACCATGGGCAGCATTCAGGAGTGAGTTTATGACTGCTGCAGAAACTTTTGCTCTGAGCACAAAGGCCATCAAAAGACAGTTTCAGTCCCAGAAGCACGTTATATATATGATTCGATTGTGGCATATAAGTCAGTTTGTTCAGGCAGAGTGGGAGTACATCTTACCAGTACATAGCTCTTTCTCATTAGAGATGGGTAATCAATATTATTGTGGAATCAAAGCAATACAAATCTTGAAGAGCCCTGCTATAAACTATAAAATTTGCTAAAATAATTAATAACTCTTAGTATGAACATACACTAATATGAGCAAGGACAAATTAAAAATGCAAATCTATCAAAAATCAATTCACACTAACCAAATGTTCCATTACCAAAGTCAAAACCCAACCTCTCACAAGAGGAACTGTGTAAAAACATTCAGATGAAGACAAACACAGCAACCCAGATCATCTATACAACTTTGTCCAACAAAATGGATGCCTTTGCACTTTTATCAAAAAGTTCCTGACTGCTTAACCCATTCCAGCGCAATCAACACAGTCTATGAAAATGGTAATAGTGTTATATATCAAAAACATCTTAGAAAGAACCACAGACTATTACAACCACACTTCCGTTGCATATAAATCAACTAAAGCCCTCCAAAATATCTTAAACAAATTAAAGATGCAATAGCCCAAGGTGAAAACCTGGAGTCATCCACAACATACAATATAAGGGCTGTAAACAGCCATTAAGTAGTATAGGCAGGCAGAAGATTAGCAGAGCACACCCATGAACACTAACTAGCAGTCAGAATACCTTAATCTCACAACATATGGACAGACTCAACCATAATTTCAACAGGGAAACTGAGCATGCGAGACTAAAATTCAAAAATACTTTAAAAATTCCTGAAAGTTTGCCATTCAGACAAATCAGCCATCAACAGATACACAGAAATAAACCTGATTCACAAATGATTAAAATGTGACCATTTAAAAAAGACAAGAAGGAAACAAAAGGACCAGAACACATCTGTCTTGCAAGTAATACTGTAGGAAAAGAATAAGAAGTGCTGGAGGGGCGAAGTTAAGCAAATGGTCATCAGCCTAGAGTTATTATGTTCCCACAAATGATCTAAGTACAACCCCTCTTGAATTCCTTTTGACTCTTATCTGGCACTAATTTAGTATTGAACATTAGTTGACTAGATTCTTGTGTATAGCAATAAACCTTCTTAATCTCAACTTTATGTGCCTGATTCTTTGTGCCTGACAAATACCCAGATAAACAGGAATCAGCACCTGACAAACTATCAATCAAAGAGCTATCAAAGGAAAAAAAATCACACTCCCACCTAGCTACTGTATATAAATAGGAAGCAACTCCGTATTATTTTGCACTGATGATGTTACCTATGTTAGGTGGAGAAATATCTGCAAACAAACAGCCAAGATCAGAGAAAGCCCCAAGAATTCCACTGATACAAAAGGAGATACCTGAATTAGATACCTGAATTTAGAATTAGATACCTAATTCTAAAATTATTTTGGATAAATTGTTCAAGACAGCGATTAAATACAAATGAATATGAGTCAACAGTGATATGGCTATAAGAAAGTCGAAAATGAGTTCTGGTTGCATCAATTGAAATATACTTCCCAAATCACTGAAAGTAATCATTTAAATCTGTTCTGCTTTGATCCAATCCCATTTGAGTATAGGTCCATTTCTGGGTACGACATTTTTAAAAAGTTTCAAGGAGACTGAATTATACTGATTAATAATAACAACTGTCCAGAATTTCAGAAATGTTTTACCAGGTGAAGAGTTTGTTAAGCCTGGGTTCCCCAACCAGGGTTAGGTAGACAAGCTAAACA
>BLBF01000003.1:109928640-109974803 GCA_015471245.1 Laticauda colubrina | reverse complement strand
TATTATTTCACCTAAACCAGTTAGGGTAAACAATGTTATCCCTAACAGAGTTATAAGATAGGTCCTTGAATTCTTTTAGAAGGTACAGTATAGCAGGTCATGAGCTGTAGTTTCATCAGCCCCTTTTCCACAGGGGCACAGTCACAACTGATAGAGGTCTTTTTTGTGTGTGTGTATTGGCCCTCCAAAAATTCTATGAGAAGAGCAATGAAGCATGGTAAAGTCAGTGCTGTTTGGAATTTGGAAACAGTCATGTGATGGAAGTATCTTCCTGTAAGGAACAGCCCTGGTTCCTTACTTAATGCTACATTTGAAACGCAAAGCAATATCTATAATACAGTCTTTAGGAATTTAGATCGAACGCTTTCAAGAGGAGTAAAGGAAGTGGAAGTTCTTAGCTGGTCACCAAAAAGTAGTTCACATGAGTAGTGCACATGAGTCTTAGCCAAATATAATTTTGGTGATGCTAGGATATGTTTTGCTTTTCTGATAGCTCATTTAAGTCCAGTTAACATTTGCGATAGAAGTATTACATCATCTGCACACAACAAAGTTCCAATATGTCTAATAATTGGGGGAGGGGTGGTATACTAATTGATTTATTTTGGCCACAAGTCGATTTATGTGCAGATTAAACTGCATGGGAGCTAAAACATATCCCTGCCTCACTCCTTTGTGAGTTGGAATCTTATTAATATGGTGGTCTTGCATACTGCACCGAACTTACAAAGATTATGCATAAACTGCAATAACCATCTATCAATGGTAGTATTCATAAGCTTAGTCCAGTTAAGGAAACAGAAACTGACTCTTATAAAGATTTTACCAAACTGAGAAGACTTAGACTTTGGAAAATTCAGAAGGAATAGGACAATATTTTTCAAATCTCTGAAAGAATATCACACAGAAAAAGGCCAGGACCTGTCTTCTGTCATTCCAGAAGGTATGATACTGAATAATGGATACAAGTTTTAGGAAGATAGATTCTGTTTTAATATTAAAAGGAACTCTTACTAATATGAATAGCTTAACAATGAAACTAGTAGAAGGCCATTGGATATTTTCTGGCAGAAGCTGGACAGCTATTCATCAAGAATGCTGTGATTTAGATCCCTACATGGAGTAGGGTATTAAACCTGTTGATATAAATGCTCCTCCAGCCCCAGGGAGGGAGCAACAAGACAGGCTGAAATGTAATAGCTATCCCTTTTGTATATCATCACAAGCCCAATTCACAATCTTAATATAAATCATTTCCAAACAGATAACCATTTCATTCTGCAATAACAAATTCCGTAATTAATGCAATATGTAAACCTTAAAAACAAGTTGTCTAAGGTTGCAATATTTCTGTGGAGATAAAGAAGATAGTTGAAATGAATAGAGGGGAGAGCTTTTACCAAAGCAACATGAAGAAAAACTTTGCGTAAGGTCTAACAATGAAGAAGGTATGCATAAATGTCTCAGAGATAAGCCTCCCTAATTCACATGAGTATAAGAAGGGGAGTGGGTAAACCATAATAAGACTTCTACTCCTAAAAGCAAACTAAATAAATTTAATTTTTAATGTTAAAGTAGAATTGATTTCTTGGTCTGATCTATATTTTGGGACAGACAGATTTTAAGTACATGATTGTATTTAAGTACATGATTGTATCCACTTGATTGTATTTATGAGTTTTCCAAAGGTAGGTAGGTTGATCACTGTAAAAAGCTAGACAAGATTGTTGTTTGGCCTATTGCAACATTCAGTTTTCCTAAATTGAGAGTTATTTAAATGTGCATGCATATGCAGAAAATAATAGAAAGAGAGGGGTGATATAACACAAACTTACCAGTTCATTAAAGTTCAAATATATGCAAAATATGTATCAAAGCTGTCCATAAAATGCTGAGGATAGAATAATCATCATGATTTTGGCAGGTTATATGTAAATTACAGGTTATATGTAAAATATATTGCAAATCTGTGTTTGCTAAAATATTTAATTAGCTCTTGATGTAAGATAATTTGAGGTTAACAGGTTTCATTGATTATGGCCAGTTTGGTAATAACTGAAATGTTCCAACTGTATCCAAACCCCAGCACTGCCAGGAATATCAAACAAAGTCTTGTTACTACGCAAAAGCTACATAAAGACAAGATCTCAGTTTGTCTCTGGAACAATTAACTCAAAACAAAATTTCAGTTTTCTTAAAGCTTGAGTTAATAGTTGTTAGTTGCTGTAGAATGGGGAAAACAGAAGAAAAATTAATTCAAGGCAAGATATATTTGCAAAGAAGTTGGATTTTTTTTCTTTCACTCTGCCTCCTTGTGAACATGGAAATTTAAGTATAAAGTATGACAAAGATCGCTTCACCTTCAATTGTTGCAAGCAGAAATAATATGATTTACTAACCTTTTTTTATATGTTATTTATCTGTTCCAGATTTTTGGTTTACTTTTCAAGCCAAATTTGATTTCCAAAGCACTTTAAAGGAATTTATAATGCCACCAGCAAATGCATATATGTATGTACACATACTCTGTAATCATAACTACAAAATAAGACTAAATGAGTGCCAGAGGCATGGAAATCAGATGAATGACAAAACAAAACAAAACACCAAGGTCCATAGTTAATAGGCACTGCATGCAACTCTCATATCCAAATGGATCATGTCATGCAGGTTTTATTGCTGAGGTGAAGGCAGTGAAAAAAAAAAAACAAGAGCTAATCTTTATATTCTAGCCTTTTATCTTCTCTTCTGCTCAACTCCCAGGGCAGGAAGCTGCTGTGGAATATTCTTTCTGGCTGGGTAGAGGACACAAGCTCCCTGCAGTAGCAGCCAGATAGATCTTTACTGTGCAGAACAAAAACCATTCCTGGGAGGGTGAGGAGAAGCTATCCCAGCAAGTTAGGCAACAAAAAGCCTATAAGAGCAAAGGAGGTGATAAGGAAGTGAGATAGAAGAGTGTTATATCAACAGTAGATGAAAATCACTGTTGCACGTTTCTTCCACACCATTCCTTCATGGAGGATCAGCCAGGCATAGTATGGTTCTGGGTTTCTTCTTCAAAATAGAGCATGAGAAAGGTTAGCTTATGAAACAGCCACTCTGCTGGTCTGGATCACCACTGTGGCTCACTGCTCTTTTTGCTTCTGGTCTACTTGATAAGTTTTGATTATTTGAACCAGGGAGGAATGGAACTCAAGCCCTCCATCTTTAATCTCTTGGTTCACCTTACCAGATATCAGTAATTTTTTTTCATTTCCAGTGACTCCTCTGAGTTCAAGGTATGCCAAAGCTGATTACAAGATGATGGACCATTTCATGATAGAAACAGATGGAATTTGTACACAAAATGTCACATTCCTTTGTGCTGAGAAGGCTAATAAGACAATGGAGATTCTTGCTATGACATGCTTTGATCATCTGGAAAGTTATTAGGCCATCAAATTAGGATTGAAAATAAAATAACAGCAGATGCAATGTTGACATTCATTGCTGACATATTACAAATACTGAAAGCATCATTGAAACATTTGATGCTGCTTTTGTATTATGTATTCCAAAATATGTAGCACCCCAAAAATTGTTGGACAATCTGAAGTTATTAAAGTCCAAAGATTTTGGGATACCTAGGTTATTTAAATGAGCTTGAACTTTTTCAGAAAATGAAGTGTGCTAGAAAGAAGGGGTTTGATTATGAGCAGAAGACGCCAAATGTGCTGGAAAACAATTGCCATTTTCCTGTCAAATTAGGAATTTATCACATTCTCATACTGGTGTTAAGGCCCTCCATTAAAAATAAATATGTTCAGTTTTTATATGGAAATAAGATGTTATCTTATCCTATTTGCCATTTGCAGACAACTGTGTTGTGTCCTTCAAATGCAGTTTTACATGTTCATAGGCAATCAACATTAATTTTAGTCATGAAGCATACACATTTCTGCAAGTAAGGGTGACTATCAGTGATATAAAATTCATGTGACTGGAATCACATGACTATCCATTAGTGATATACTTATAAGCATGACAAAGATGTAGCAAAGATGTACAAAAAGGAGACTGAAATATTGTGAGCAAGCAGATAGCTTGACATGAAATGATTGACATGCCATGAAAATACATTATGTTCATTCATGCAAATATGACTCATATTTGTCAAAGACACACCAGATTTCTATATAATTGCCAAGATTTGAAAGTGACAATACTGCAATCATCAAATGGAAAACTGGTTCAAATGTTGGCAGCAAATCTCGTTTTTTTTAAAAAAAAAAAAAAACATGCACTGTCACTCTACTCTCCCCATGATGTAATAGTTATAGCTTTAATTTCTTTCTGCTTGATGTTTCTGCTTGTTAAAATAAATGCTTTTTATAGTGTGGAGGGAATCCTGGGCAAAAGTGCTAACCCTATATGAGGGCATCATGGAAATTTAAATTGGAGGCTAACACCAGCTGCCTGTTAATTATGAGAATGCTAGGCTGAAACCAGGAAACTGTTGAGATGAGGAGTAGGACCTTTATTTATATTTATTTATAAAGGACAGCTATTTACAACATACACAAATCAATATCCAACACCTCAGACTGTTTATAAAGTATTTTAAAATCTTCCTAGGAAATCCATCATTACACAATAATGTCTCAATACTATTGTTTAACATCATCACACAATAATATCAACATGAGAAACTGCCCTGACATCATTGTTCAGCTAACAATTGGATAATTTACACAGCATCTATTGCATCTATGTAAACATTGGCCCTTGAAACCCTTTTGTCATTTGCTCCCCTCCATAAATGTCCATCATCCCATGTATTCATGAAATTTTAAAAATAGAGCCATAAAATAAAGAATAAAACTCAACATTAATAGAGACTAACTCTTAACTCTGTCTAAAGCCCCTGTCACACTGCACCAACAGATGGAAAGAGGATGTAAAACGGACAAAAAAGCTTGCCATCCGTTGGTTAATGCGATGTATCCGTTCTGTACTCACTGCCTCCGTTTTGCTTCCTCTCTATCCGTCCAGCCTCCGTTTATTGACGTTTCATCCACACAGAAAGTTTTGAACGGCTCAAAACTTTTGAGCAGAAAATGTATCCAATGCGTCCGTCCTGCATCTGCTAGGCATCCGTTATGCATCCATTATGCATCTGCTATATCCGCTAGGCATCCGTTCCGCATGCGTGCAACTCGCATCCGCTCAGATGCAGGGAAGAAGCGGAACGGACGCAGAACGGATGCAGAACAGATGCCTAGCAGATGCAGCACGGAAACAAAGCATTTAAAATGGAAAAAACGTTTGCAGAGGGGACCTATCTTGGATATTAAGGATGTCTAGAGGATGCCTAGAGGATGCAAAGGGACACCTAGGGGAAAACCTATACTGCCTATAAAAAGGGGGAGCAACTCATCTGGATCTCACTTTCAGACCAGCAGCCCAGCTGTGCAGACCTCTGCAGCCTTCATCTGACTCTTCCACAGCATCCAGTCATGTCCACCATAGATCGTAACACACTCCTTTTGGCAGCCACCATCATTCTGCAACAGTGCGAAGCCATCTACAGGCTCTGTGAACTCTACTATGGGAAGAAAAAGAGGTGGCTAAGAAGCGTCTGGGTCCAAAGATGGATCGGAAGAAGAGCAGAGTATGGACTATACAACAAGCTGATGGTGGAGCTCAGGAATGAAGAAACTCGGGCATTCGAGAACTTCATGAGGATGCCTCCAGCCATGTTTGACAAAGTTGTGCAGCGGCTGACACCCAGGTTGACCAAGGCAAACACCAACTTCCGGCACAGCCTGGAACCTGGGCTCAAGGTGGCACTGACTCTGCGCCACCTGGCCTCAGGCACCACCTATAGGAGCATGCAGTACGGCTGGAGGGTGCCACACAACACCATCAGCATTGTGGTCAGAGAAGTGGTGTAGGCCATCATCAAAGAATACATGGAGGAGCTCCTCCAGTGTCCCTCCACTGAAGAAGGATGGAAGAAAGTTGCAGAGCAGTGATATCAGAGGTGGAACTTCCCACACACTGTTGGAGCCATAGATGGCAAGCACGTGGCCTGCAAAGCACCACCCAAGTCGGGCTCCACTTATTTCAACTACAAGGGCTTCTTCAGCATTGTCCTCTTTGCCATGGTCGATGCTGACTACAAGTTCATGTACAGCGATGCTTCAGGCAACGGCTCATGTTCACATGCCCAGGTATACAACGCCAGTGACCTCAAGGAGGAAGGCAACCTCATCATGGGCTTCCCAGATCCAGACCCCCTGCCCAACGACACACAAGATGTGCCCTACTTCATCGTGGGGGATGACGCCTTCTCCCTCAGAACCTACCTCATGAAGCCATACACTTCCAGACTCCTCACCCGTGAAGAGAGGATCTTCAACTACAGGCTGTCCAGGGCAAGGCGGGTGGTGGAGAACGCCTTTGGCATCCTGGCCAACAGGTTCCAGGTACTTCTCACCACCATGCAGCATCGCCCACAGACCATGAGGAGGATCGTGGAAGCTTGCTGCATCCTGCACAATCTCATGCGCACCCGCTACCCAGTCTTGCAGAACAGGCTCGTGGACCTCCAACAAGGCAATGGGGACATGGAGCCTGGGGAATGGAGACAAAGGCAAAACCTGATAGACACTGAGGATGTGCAAGGCCCCAACAGAGCCTCACGTGAAGGGAAGAAGCAGCGCAACCTCCTGAAACACTGGTGCAACTCCCCAGCTGGAGTGCTGGAGTGGCAAGACAGGATGATAGATGATTAATGGATGCTTCCTTCAGCCTGTCTCATCACACGGATGAGATTGGACCATGTATGTTGAATGGCCCTGCAATGATCAGGGCATTTAATAATGTTTATGTTGACATGTGTGGATCAATGATTACATTAGCATTGATAATAAAGGGCCATAGGTTTGGCACCTGGGAGGGTGGACCATACAGTCCCACTATGCTTGCACTGGAGGTTTATCTATCCCACAGCTATTACCCATTCCAAAGGTATCCCTGCCCATCCCACAGGTATCCCTGCCCATCCCACAGCTATTACCCATTCCACAGGTATCCCTGCCCACCCCACTGCTATCTTAACCCATCCCACAAGCATGCAAAGGCTTAAACCAATTCTAAAAGTTTCCACCATGACTTTATTTAAAAAAAGAAATGAAGCAAGTGTGTGAATCAAAGATAAACTTTATTGAACAACAAGCTGTAAAAGAAAAATGACCCAAGTCAAGTGTCCAAATAAAGTCCACAGGTAGCCAGCCAGCCAGTCTCTGGCTCTCCTCTTGGTCACTTGGAGGTGTGCCCAGTCTCAGGGATGAAGGGTCCAGGTGCTGTGGAGGTGGCTGGTGCTGGAGTGCTGGTCTGAAGCCCCACTGGGTTGCCTGGCCCCGAGAGGACAACAGGTGACGGTGTGTTGAGAAAGCTCTCAGACAGCTGGCTCAGACCCGTGATGTTGAGAGCTCCTTCCTCCATGCCATGGGGTGTCAGCCCCAGTGCCGAGGACAGATGTACTGAGGCCAGGATTGGCTGTGGGGTGGAGGAAGGAGCAGTGTAGTGGGGCTGTCTGGTCTGCAGCTGGGTGAGGACTGGCGTTGGTGGCATCGGTGGCGTGGGTAGCATCAGTGTCGTGGGTGGCATCATTGGTGTCCGTGGCATCAGTTTCGTGGGTGGCATCGGTGGCATCAGTGGAACCGGTGGCAACAGTGTCATCCGATGACTCTGTGCCTGGACTGGGAAGGGCTGCTGCCTGTGCTGCTGGACCTCCTGGTAGGTGAGGGCCTGTGGGAAACCTTGGAATGGGAGGGACATCACCTGGGGTGGAGGAGCAGACCTGGACTGGGTGGGAGCAGGTTCCTCTGGATCTGGAGGGTTGTGAAGCAGCTCGGTGATCCGGTCCTTCACCACCTGGTACTGGGGTTCCGCCATGTCCACGAGGGTCTGGTTGACATAGGTGAGGAAGGGCTTGCGGTTGGAGGATGAGGAGTCGGTGCTGACCAGCTGAGAGAGGAGATCTATGCTGGTCCAGATGGTGTCCCCGATCGCCAGCAGGACAGTGTGGCTCTGCCCCTCCTGCTGTCTGGCTCTCTGCCTTTCTGTGGAGGTGGAGCTGTGGGTGGATGCGGGTATGGCTGTGGTGGATGTGCCGACTCCTTTCTCCCACTGCACCAGGGAGTCCTCCACGCGCTCCACCACGTTTACAACACCTGTCCGCGGGTTCTCCGCCGTGGCACGCTCCACAGAAACCTGCCTGGAGACAGGAACTGACTCTCAGCCGGAAGAGGACTGGCTCTCAGCAGGCTGCCGGAGAGAGAGGGTAGACAGAGGGGCTGCTCCTCGGTGGTGGATCTCACCCTCTAGGAAGCTGCACCTGGCCATGACGTAGGTCTCTCTGTCCGTCAGCTTGACCATGGCCTGGCCAGATTTCTTGAGGTGCAGCTTCCCGTACCAGGTGTGCATGTGCTTCCACCAGCTGAGGAGCAGCTCCAAAGTGTAGCCCATACTCACCGCCTTCTCTCTCCAAGTAGCATGCTTCCACTTGGTGTCCCTGTACAGCCGGTGTCCCTTCCGCCACAGATAGTCATTCTCTCTCAGCCACTCCAGCACCTCATCCTCGTGTTCCTCCTCAATGGAGTATTGCCTCCTCTCCCATTGTTGCATACGCCTCTTCCTCCCTTTGGCAGGACCAGATGGACTCAGAGGGGCTCCCAGGTAGTAGGGGCTGCTCCTCCACACCAGCAGCAGCAGCAGCAGGATCATCATCATCATCATCATCATCATCGTCATCACCAGCAGGATCATAATCATCATCAGCAGGATCATAATCATCATCAGCAGCAGCAGCACCAGCAGCAGCACCAGCAGGATCAGCAGCAGCAGCAGCAGCAGCAGCACCAGCACCAGCAGCACCAGCAGGACCAGGATCAGCAGCAGCAGAGTAAGCACCAGCAGCACCAGCAAGACCAGGAGCACGAGCAGGACCAGGAGCACGAGCAGGTCCAGCAGGACGAGCAGGACGAGCAAGACCAGGAGCACGAGCAGGACGAGCAGGACGAGCAAGTCCAGGAGCTCGAGCAGGACGAGCAGGACCAGCAGGAAGGACAAGGAGCATCTTCAGCAGAGTAAGCACCAGCAGAAGCACCACCACCAGGAGCAGCTTCAGCAGAGTAAGCACGAGCAGAAGCACCACCGCCAGGAGCAGCTTCAGCAGAGTAAGCACCAGCAGAAGCACCACCGCCAGGAGCACTGCCAGCAGAGTAAGCACCAGAAGAGTGAGCCCAAGCAGCAGAAGCCCCAGCAGAAGCAGAGTCAGGGACAGGGGGCAGGAGGGTGGCCCTGTCCCTCTTGCCAGGGATGGCGGCAGGTTGCTGAGGCTTTCATTTCTTCCCCATGGTTGTGGGGTTGCTGGCTGGCTGGGAGGCTGGCAGGGAGGCTGGGAGGCACTAAGGCTGGCAGGAAGGCTGGCACCAAGGCTGGCAGGAAGCCTGGCAGGAAGCCTGGCAGGAAGCCTGGCAGGAAGGCAGGCAGGCACCAAGGCTGGCAGGCAGACTGGCTGGCAGGGAGGCTGGAAGGCAGGCTGGCAGCAAGGCTGGTAGGGAGGCTGGCCAGGAGGCTGGGAGGCAGGCTGGCAGGAAGGCTGGTAGCAAGGCTTGCAGCAAGGCTTACAGGCAGGCATGCAGGCAGGCATGCAGGCAGGGCAGGCAAGGACTCGATGTATCTGGCAGCAGGTCTTTCTTCTGAATGGTGACCTGCTTGGGAGCTGCTTTCCTTTATATCCGCGGGGCTTACGCAATGCACCCCCCCCGCATGCGCAGTTAATGCTCGGCATCCGTTCGGCTTCCGCTGTGCATCCGCTAGGCTTCCGCTGTGCATCCGCTAGGCTTCCGCTGTGCATCCGCTTCATCCGCTGTGCATCCGCTAGGCTTCCGCTCTGCATCTGCTTCATCCGCTGTGCATCCGCTGTATCTGTTCCGCGTCCGCTTTGCTGAGGCCCCCCGGAAGCCTAGCGGATGTGCCATCCGCTCCCATCCGCTTCCCTCCGCTGGGCTTCCGTTCCACATCCGCTTTCCATCCACTCTGTGTCCCCAACACGTCCATTCCTTTCCGTGTTATCC
Source organism: Laticauda colubrina (assembly GCA_015471245.1). Lineage (NCBI taxonomy): Eukaryota > Metazoa > Chordata > Lepidosauria > Squamata > Elapidae > Laticauda > Laticauda colubrina. Next base: position 109,964,676 of record BLBF01000003.1, on the reverse strand, counting down.
ATTCTGGTTATGCAAATTTTAGCCCCTTTTGAGAGCGGATAACAACGGATGGAACATTTTGCTCGTCCGTTGTGTCTTTTTTCTAATGTTTTGCATCCGTTGGGCAGTGTGACAGGGCCTTAAATAAAATTATCTTCTTATGGGCCTTGTGAGTTAAACAGAACTTTTGTACATCATGGTTACTCTATATTCTGTATTTTTAGTAAGATTACTTGCATTAATTCACCCCATAGCCAATCATTTATTCATATTGTGTTGAAGTTGGAATTATCCAAACATAGGATGTTTGTCCTGATAATCCAACAAATGACACTAAAGTGAAGGGTAGGTTTTCTGCTGCTTATTTTACTATAACTTCCAGAAGAATTCGAGCAAGTCTATGAGAATTACAGGAATCTACAGGCATCCCAAGATAAGCAGCAATACTAGACCAAAGGCAGACTTAATCAACTACAAACAATAAAAATAATCCATTACATAATATCCAATTTTGAACCACATAGTACAGAATTTTAAATATATGGTGTTACTATAACAGTTCTTCCTTTTCAGATTGAAACATCTTACTATCATAATTTTCTTATTATGCAGTGCAGTCTCATTTTCATGGCTTAATTCCATTACTCAAAGATGTGAAATAATGATAATTAATTAGAGAAACATTTAGAGCATCTTCCTAAATTAAAGCCCACTTTTGTCTTGCATTTAGTTAAAACCAGAAAGTCATTTTAATTTGCCTTTGAAAAATTTATGTGTGTTTCCCAAAATAGTGGCTGATTTACTGTTCACCAAATTTAGAAAATGTTTCCTGAAAATATAAATAAATCACATAATTAGTTGGAAAGTTAATTATAATATATGCTCTCCTGCTCCGGTAACATTTTTATCTCAATTTTTTAATTTGGAAAAAGGTGTCGACACATATAAAAATCACATGTATGTTTAAAAACATACACTTTGGAAGGTTGCATTAATTTTCCCACCATCTGATTCAGCTGGAGAACTTATCCAACATTGAGTGGTTGGTCTTCCAAGTAAAATAACTTTCCTTCCCCTATGTAGTCCACTGAACACTGCCAAAACATTCTCCAGAGGCTCACCCAACCCTCCAGGGCATGTTATGTGACTGTATGGGAGGTGCAACAGTCGAAGGAATGAATGTTGTTCCATCAGCAGATGGGCACACCTAGATTCCTGCGAAGTGTTTCAGCTATAGTAGAAACTGGAGTCACATACTGCTAGAAAGCACAAGCTGCCTTAATGCCTACAATTATTGTCCTGAGCATCTAAAGTGTACTTAGCTTAAATGAACAACCAAGCTGTCACCATTTACCTTTTTTCAGTGCTCCTCTGGGTATCATATAATTGCTATTTGAATCATATTATTGCTATTTGAATTATTACTATTTCAACGTGGAATGGAATCTCGGCGATCCCGCCATTGATGAAAATTACATAGCAGTTCACCATAACGGCATCAGCAAGCATGAGGTGGGCTGTTTTAGTTACCTAATTGTCAACAATATCCTTGCAGTCTGGATCCCTAACCTATTCATTTCCAGGTCAGGCCTAGTAAGAATGAATGAAACCTCAGGCTGTAATCTGGCGCTCAGTTGCTTTGCAATAAATCTCACTGAATGCAGTAGTGCTTTCTTTTCAGCCAACATCACTAGGAGGGCACTTTTAGCAAAGTTATCTGCCCCTGGAATGTGAAAAGAATAAATCTATCCATGAAAGGGCTATCCTGGCCTGCAGTGAGTTTTCATGTTGAAAAGTAATCTGTTTTTTTTCCAAGAAAACATTATCAGGTTAAGAATGCTATATCTTATTCCCTTCTGAGGGGCACAATCTGAATTTTGTGGCACATTAGACATTTAAAATGATGATGCTCAGAAGCCAGGACCACGAGCACCAGAACTTTATGAATTAACAAAGCAACAGAAGGGACAGTTCCATTCATGTCACTTGCATTTCACTTACATGCTGCTGAGTTTAACTGAAATTAGTCTCAGATCAATTTTGCAGTTTCAGAGGCAATAAATAGTTTTCTTCTCCTGTCCTACAAAGTTCTAGTCTCCCAGTTACATGAGATGGTGACCAGATGGCTTATGTATTCATTTCAATGTATATGGTTGCCATGGGTGGGATTCAAATTTTTTAACAACTGGTTCTGTGGGCATGGCTTAGTTGGTGGGTGTGGCTTGGTGGTTATGTGACTGGGTGGGCATGGCCAATTCGGTGTCACTCACGTCAAAGGGTGCTTCTCCTTGCCTGGCTTCTCGTGACTGTGGGGATGCTGCAACAGTCATAAGTGTGAAAAACAGTCATAAGTCACTTTTTTCAGTGCCACTGTAACTTTGAATGGTCACTAAATGAACTGATATAAGTCAAGGATTACCTGTACAATAATACAAAAAGCTTCTTTTCTTGCAAAAAGCTGCCCTAAATACCAATCATTAGATTAAAAATACCTGGCTGCTGGAGTTACAAATCAGGCAGTGTGCCAGAGAACCTTGAGGAATTAAAATAGTTAAAATGCAGTGATAACTATCAGCAGCCAACTCTTGCTCAAAAAGTGAAAGTCATTGCGGGAGCTTGGGTCATACAATGAGATCGTACCCAAATGGACAGTGATGGAATTCAAATGTTTTACCACCGGCTTGGTGGGCGTGCTTTGCCTAACGCCAGCATACAGCTTTCCCCACACCAGCTGAGACCTGCAGTGCCAATCAGCTGAGAGGAAAAAAGCACAGGGGCCGGTGGGAGGGCCAATCCTGCGCTTTTCTTTTCTTTCTCCTCTCAGCTGATTGTCCATTTTTTCCTCCTCTCAGCTGATCGTCAGAGGCTTTTTTTTTTTTTTTTTTGCTACTGATTCGGGTGAACTGGTCCGAACCAGTAGCATACCACCACTGCAACTGGTACGATCAAGGAGGAAAGCAATAATATGTAATTCCCCTCATCTTCCAACTACTTTGTCAAACCATAGTAGATACAGGTGAAACTCAAAAAATTAGAATATCATGCAAAAGTTCGTTTATTTCAGTGATACAACTTAAAAGTGAAACTAATCTATGAGATAGACTCATTACATGCAAAGCAAGATAGTTCAAGCCGTGATTTGTCATAATTGTGATGATGATGGCTTCCAGCTGATGAAAACCCCAAATCCACAATCTCAGAAAATTAGAATATTACATGCAATCAATAAAACAAGGATTGTACATAGAACAATATCGGACCTCTGAAAAGTATAAGCATGCATATGTACTCAGGACTTGGTTTGGGCCCCTTTTGCAGCAATTACTGCCTCAGTGCGGTGTGGCATGGAAGCTATCAGCCAGTGGCACTGCTGAGGTGTTATGGAAGACCAGGATGCTTCAATAGCGGCCTTCGGTCTCATGTCTCTCATCTTTCTCTTGGCAATTCTCTATGGGGTTCTGGTTTGCTGACCAATCAAGCACAGTAATCCCACAGTCATTGAACCAGGTTTTGGTGCATTTGGCAGTGTGGGCAGGTGCCAAGTCCTGCTGGAAAATGAAGTCAGCATCCCCATAAAGCTCTAATTTTCTGAGATTGTGAATTTGGGGTTTTCATGAGCTGTAAGCCATCATCATGATATGAGAAAGAATCAGAGAAAAAGGAGAGAGAGGGAGGGAGGGGGGGGAGAGAGAGAACGCTCCCCCAACTGCCCTGAATGAATGCTCCCATGTTCCCCTTCCTAACCACCACCATCAGGAACCCTGTTCTGTTCCTCCAGCAATTTACCAGTCATCTCATAAATATTATCCTCTGTTTCCTCAAAGTGATAGGATGCACTGGGTGGAATATGCACAGGCTGCCTGCCTAAACAAGTAACACAGCCTTCTCACACTCTGCCACCCTAAGGACCTTCAAATGAATGAATTCCCTCTCAAATGACTCTGTGTGGTGAACAGAACAAGGTATAACCAATCTCCAACTCCTTAAAAATCAACTTTTTAAAAATGCAAACAGTAAAATAGCTGCTCAGTGTCCTTGACCATTTATCAAAATATACATACATACATGCATACGTACATCACCAAATGAAGAGGCTACTGAGGGCTCACTGAGAGCCAGTTGGTGTAGTGGTTAAGGTTCCAAGCTAGATACCAGGGATTGTGAGATGTAGTCCCAGTCTTGACATGAAGCCAATTGGTAGCCTTGGATCAGTTACTCCTTCTAAGCCATAGGAAGAAGGCAAGGGCAAAACCATTTTATGAAATCTTGCCAAGAAAACTTCAGTCCAGGTAGTTTCCAGGAATCAGTATTGATTTGAAATATCCACAAACCCCACCGCTACAAATCTAAATACTAACTGAATATTGAGTACAAAGGGTCTTTTCCTCTGCCACCATCACCAAAGATGTTTCTATTGTAGTGTCATGAAGTTGTTTCTAAAGTTTCCCTCTAAAGTGTCCTTCCATGATTCTTTAGAGTGGAGTCCAGTTCCTTTCAGCAGTAGATCAGACACTGCTTTTCTAAATTTAAAACACAACGAGACCTGAACATGCAGTTTCCTCATTAATTCAGGGCCATTAAATACTTAAGCCCCTGTCACACTGCAGCAATGGATGGAAAGAGGATATAAAACAGAGAAAAACATTTACCATCCATTGGTTAACGCAATGCTTCCGTTCTGTACTCACTGCCTCCGTTTTGCTTCCTCTCTATCCGTCCAGCATCCGTCTATTGACATTTCATCTGCTCAAAAGGTTTTGAGCTGCTCAAAACTTTTGAGCGGAAAATGTATCAAACATGTCCGTTCTGCATCCGCTAGGCATATGGGGGACATCCGTTATGCATCCGTTATGTATCCGCTATATCCGCTAGGCATCTGCTGCGCATCCGTGCAACTCGCATCCATTACAGCGGTAAACGGACGCAAGGAGGAAGCGGAACGGACGTGCAGCATTAGTAGCACGGACGGAGAAAGGATGAAAGCGGATGCAGCTCGCATACAAAGCATTTAAAACGGAAAAAACGTTTGCAGAGGGGACCTATCTCGGATATTAAGGATGTCTAGAGGATGCCTAGAGGATGCAAAAGGATGCTTCCGTTCCGCATCCGCTTTCCATCCGTTCTGCGTCCTCCCCCCGTCCGTTCCTTTCCATGTTATCCACTCTGTTTTTGCAAATTTTTGCCCCTTTTGAGAGCGGATAACAACGAATGGAACCTTTTTCTCGTCCGCTGTGTCCTTTTTACAAACGTTTTGCATCCGTTGGGCAGTGTGACAGGGCCTTTAGATTCAAATATCAAAAACAATAAACAATTACTATTTTTAAAATGGCAATGAAAGTATTTGCAAACCTGGCATGCTTAGACAAATTTCACATGGCTATGTCATATCTAGTAGTGCAGATGAAACCGTACATTTCCTAATGAGATGTGTATACAGAAAATTGTCTTTCTGTATATTATCTGTAATCTGTATATAAGACAATATCTAAAGTCTTCTTTGAAGGACAGGTCACCTTTTCACCCTTTATAGCTAAGAGATGAAGAGCTAGAATACAACTAGAATCTTGATCTGAAAGCTCTCTCTTCATGAGAGATACAATTCTACATGTGTAAAGTTAAATGCTATCCATAGTCCACATCCTGTATGGAGTCTCATACGTTTCTCACAAACCCTATGTTGGTGTTCTTGGTTCCTTCCTGCTGCATCATTGATCACAGATACATGTATCATTCCTATTTGCTGGCAAAATGTAGGATGAGCTTTTTGGTCTCTCTTTGTATTTTGAAGGAATATAATTGAAAATTCTTCATCTTAATCACATTCTCAAAAACTCAGGCTACTTAAATTTAGGATTTCTTACCTGTGATCAAGTTGCTCCAACACTTTTCTGATACCCCCTAATCATGTTTTATATTGGTATGAAAATGTATTTTAAAAAGGATAGTGTGGGGGATAGGTGAGCCAATCCAGATAGAATAACTCAAATAAAGTAATTATAATTCTGAAGATCCAACTGCTATTGGCACAGACATTATTACGTGGTGGGTCTTTTTGCACTTTCTCTCTTCCTTTTCCTGAATATTTTCTAACTAAAAAACAAAAAGCAGAAATAAACTTTGTGCAGTTTATTGAAGGAACAACCTGAGTAATTTTGATCTTAATGAAGAAATTGTTTCAATAGCTGGCCAACTGTGCGAATTTGGTGGGTATGTATGGATTACACACCCTTTAAGAACAAGGATAATTTTGCTAATACTTTAATAAGCTCAAGATTGTGGATCAGTCCAAGTACCAAACAGTGCTTGAAGCATCTCTCAAGTGGATGAAGGGTTCTTAGTTCAGTAAATGCACAATAAATAGTTGTACATTTTATTGAGATCCAAATGTCATTTCTTAAAATAGTGCTACTAGATAGAAGAACTGTACTTTTCTGAAAGTCAGAATTCCTGTATTTTGGCACTGGGAAAAATAAAATACTTACTGCAAATGTAACTGCTGTATCAAAACCAATTGTGCTTGTGTCATGAGCATCTAGGCAGAATACCACTGATAGGAATGAATAAAACAAAACATACATACATCATGTTGTGACATTTTAAAATTAAAATGTTTGCCTCATCATTCTTAATTGTTTAGTTTCTCTAAAGTTTTAATGACTTCTCTGTAAATCACTGCATTTAATATATCACTGCTTTAGTTCCTCTGCTTATCCCCCAGGAAAGGTCTCTTCTCCCTACAGTGATATGCCACTTTTATTTTATTTTTATTTTATTTTATTCATTCTGAAAAATATTTGCTTCCCCTTACAGCACTACAAAGTCACTCCTGCAATAAAATTATCCTTTGGTGGTTCTTTAAGGGTCAAGAATTGCCTGAGGAGTCAAGAAGATGCTCTCCCACAGGAACCCTCCACATCTACCTGCTCCTCCAGGTTCTCTCCTGCAAACTTCCATCTTCCAATGTTTTTTCTCTCCTTTCCTCCCTTATCTTGCTATTTCCAAATGTATATTGCCTACATTTTAATCTCTCGGGTTTTTTGGTCACATGCGTGCAACCATCTTAGCATTTTTTTTATTTATTATTGTCCTTGAACCAAAATAATTGTTTGCATGTACCTTTGCTAATTACCCTGATATTGTCAATTTAATTAACATTTAATTAACATGAATTAAATTGTTCAATTTGGATATTTGAATAGCAAGTCCCTTGTGCCAGTTAATGACTGCAATAAAGTTATTTTACTTTCTCTTCCCCTAACATCCAATGCAGCAATACTTTATCTTACATAAATCATTGGATTTTTAATAGTCTGCAGAAGTCCTAAATAAGCTTCAAGCTACATTTTTATAAACCTGGGGGCAAAAAAACATGCAAAGAGGCTTATGTTTTGGGGTTTGTCTATTTCCTATTTCAAAGTAGTAATAAAGTAACATTCAAGAACACTATCAGAGGGCTTTGCCCATGCATCTTTGCCCAGTGTTTAGATTCCTGTTCTCAATCTTAAGATGTTTGTGGTCCATACTAACGTAGCCCAGCCCCCACCCCCTATCCCCCACTCACAAAGCTATGCAATTTCTGTGGCTCAACCTATACTCAGCAAGCAAACTGAAGAAGCCTTTGCCTGACATAAATCAATGATTGCAGCTCCTCCTTAACATTAGCTAATGCTTCAGGAGTTGCATTGATTTTCTGATAACTCAGCATGGAGCAGGTAGCTGAGATGAGCCATGTCCAAGCCAGTGCCTTTTCTGAGCTGCTTAAATTCTAGCCCATCATTTGCAAATAATAGACTGGATTTAATATATTCCAATTATTCTTTGATTCACACAAAGCCCAACTATGGTTCTGCTATATCATGCGGACATACTATTACCTGGTACCTCTCTTTTCCTACCCAATCAATTTTAGTTTACACAAAGCCACAACAGCCATTGGCAAGAAAGTCATCAAAACTTTAATTTGTGGATTTTCAGGCTACATGATGATTGCTAGAATCTCTTCTTTTATACACTACCTTCACACACATACTTACACATGTCTTCCAATATCAGGTGCACTACCAACTAGTAGTGCAATACCCTTTAAATCCAGTGGTATTCCTGTTCAGGTTTTTCATGTGAAGATATGTAAAAGAAAACAAATCATATGGGGTTTTTTTTGGGGGGAGGCATGATTTTTTTATCATCCAGTAATTGTTTACTTCCTGAGCCTACCTTTCATTTGCTTATTATACTGCATTTGATATAGTTTATTCCTCCCCTAATGGATCGAAAAGGCAAAAAGAAGGCATGTCTGATGCTATAAGCCCTACTTAAGAGTTCTCAGACAGGGCTCACAGAGAAAGTCTGAGCCCATTTCTGTTTCTGAATTATACAAGCAAAGGATTGGAGTATAGAAGATACAAAACTTTTAACTGCATAAATGTTCTAAAACATGAATTAGCACTGAAATGTTTTTAGGTGATAACAGCCTCCTTAGAGTTTATTATAATAAAGTAGTCCTACCAAGAGCAAAAGGATTGATTGGTTTAACTGAATGCATTATTTTTTAGTTTAGATTTCTCCAGTTGGACTGCAGAAGCAATTTTCATTTTTCAAGTTTTATGGCCAAACTGTGCACTTTTTTTAAGAGGGGCAGAAACCCTAGGTAAGAATAGCTAATTCTGTACTGCAAAGCTTCACACCACTATCAATACTTCATTTCATTCCCCTTCATCTTGCTTCTCTCATCTCAACACTCAGCTTAAATCCCTTCCGTATTGTTCATAGCTACACAGCTTTTCTGCATGGAGAAGGGGAAGTTGATTGCTCGGACAAATACAATGATTGCAAACAGAATCTCCTGCCTGACTTACATTTCCAATGTTCTTAAATGTCCCCTATGTTTACTTGAGAAATACCAAAGCTCTTGTGAGGTTTCCAAGTGATGAAATCCATTTAAAAAAAAAAGAATAAAGCCCATCTTCCAAGATGAATTCTTTTATTTAGGAAAGCATCAAATTGGCAAAGTCCATGGTAATTCCAGATCTGACACAATCCAGAATTACTACAGAATATTAAAGTTAGAAACAACCCCCAAAAGTCACATTCTCTAATAGAAGTAATTCAACATTGCTTGATGTCATAAATCTCCGCCTCAAGGGGCCCAAGCAAGGACATTCGTTTCCCAGGGAAGAAAGATCACCTAAACAAAACACTCTCTTTATCTCCACTCCTTCACCTTTAGGAATATGGCAAGCCCAAAACCCTTCCCCCCACGACTACCACAGAGAAAGTAAGAAAAAGAATATATACTAAGCCTAACTAAAATGGCTACATATATGTCAATTTTGGGTTTGACAGCCCTTTTCACAGAAGGAATGAAAAGCACAAAGTCTATAGACAAATTTGTGCTCTTTTTGTTCACAAGCCTTTCTCCTACTCTATACATGTGAAAGTGTAAAAGAAACCCTGTTAACGGCAGCAGGCAAATATTCTATGAAGAAACCTGCACACATTGCGAATACTTATGTAAATGAGTATTACACAACTACAGCCTCTCCAAATATATTCGATTTCACTAGGATTGAAGAATTATAGGCTGATGGAAACACATGGAAGTTCATCTAACATACAGATGAATTTTGCACAACCATCTGCTCTCTAAATAACATATGTGGACGATGACATATTTAGGTTGAGTGATAATGTCAAACTGGCAATAACTGTAAGAGAAAATAAAGTCAATTGTTTGTTTAATAGTCCTTTACAGAAAAAAAATAGGCCTGAAAAGATTAAAACATACATAGAAAGATATTGTTTGCAGCATAACAAATAACAGTTTTCTCAAAACAAATAGTTGCTTAAGTATAAAGGCCATTGGCCAACATTTTCTTTGAACTCAGTTACAGATTGTTTCTGGTTTTTAAAATTTGTATAGAAGCTTTTTCTATCTATTCAGGAATAGGCAATACCAATATAAATATTGCATACCACATGCACATACACTAATTTCCATTGTCTCAAACTTCTCATCGCTGATTGCGAAATATAAATTTCAAAAACAGTGTATAAAGTCTGGAAGGAATGTCTCTGTGGGGAATCTAGGAGGGAAATGTGAATCTGAATTAGTTTAAGGCAGCTTGGCACATATGCTCATTTTAATCCTGCCTGGGGATCTCTGATATGCAGAATGAACAAATTAGGGATGCTGTGAACAATTTAAGGTAAGTAACTCTCCAATGTGTTATATTTTGTTCAAATGCCCATCAATAGAAATGAGGCTAGGGGAGTCCTGGTTAATGGCCAGCTGTATACAGGATGAGTAGGTTTCCTATAGCTTTGATCTTTCCTTTGATTCTGCAGACTGTCATCAACCTGACCCTTGCTTGCTCACAATTATGAGTATTGGTTCATGAAAAAGTAGGTCTCTTTGTTGTTGGTTTTTAAACCCCAGGAGGTTCAGTAAAAATAGGAAGAGAATGGTTTCTTCCATGGATTCTGAGACTGAGAATCAAAATATAGTCCTCAGGAAGGCAAGAGTGGGGAACCCACAATGGCTTCTGCTATCCATGACCTACTCTCCATTTCTCTAGTCTAGATCTTGAGGAAGAAGAAAGTAGTAACATCTGGCACTCTACAAACATGAGACAGATGTGAGCTTTTGCAAGGTCACAAACTGAATACATGAAGAAACCTGGGATTTTGCATGTATAAGGGAGTTTATTTTGAGTGCTTGTAGAGATCCAACCTTTTTCAGAGCCAACAGCAGGTAATTGTGCATTGATACAACAAATCACTGGGGCCTGAGCATATATTTCAGGTTTTTGTTTAGGAATTCTGTTTAGACTTTGTTTAGGAATGTCAATTAGATTCCTAAAATCGACAATTTTATTCATAGTAGGTTTCTAACAGGCCAGTCTGTTGATTTTCTTCTCTTTCTGTTTCTTTTTAATCACTATTTTTATGTATGTGTTCTACACATGAAAAAAAGTCAAGGCAGATTAGGACCAAATATTGTTTGGAAGACTGTGCATGTACACATATTCATATGCATGGCATAATTATTATTTCATTAAGATCCATTTTTCATCTATAAAATATATAGTACAAATACGATATATTCAAAAAATTATAATGAAACCATTTTATAATAGCACTCTAATAACTTCAACCCCTTAAAACTCATTAAAATGTTTTTAAAACCTGTAAGACACAATAGATCCTTAAAAGCATACTTCTCCCACCTTGTACCTTCTTGGCTGCTACCACCATGACTATCAGCTTTTTGGTTTTCCTCAGCTTTGTCCTATATATTATGTACTGCTTGATGTTTCTATAATCTTCATCATACATTTCTTGTCTTATTTTGGGATATGCTATTTGGAATAGTCCTCAAGTAACTCTTGCAACCAACTTTACGGGCACTTTTGGCAGTATCTTCTTCTAGAACCAAACTCCTAGACTTGGAATTAACTCCTTCATGCTCTTTAGTTTAGACTATGATTATTTTTTAAAACATACACTCTATAAGAGGGTTTGAAAAAAGTATTTATTTCAGTTCAGATAGCCCTAGCTTGAGCGATTCTATCTTTAGCCAAAGAAGTATTGTGTTGATGGTTTTAATTTTTATTGTTGTTGGGTTGTTCATTTAATTGAATTGGGTTGTTCATTCAATTGAAATGATAAATTTTGTGTTTTATGATAATTGTATTAAGCATTATAATAAACAGTTAAATTGATACAAACTATGAAAAAATCAGAAAATAAAACATAGAATGTGCAGAAAAAGAAAGTAAAAATATAAAGAAAAAGAAAAATGTATAAAAAACATTGCAAGAAGTATAAATAAGTTACCATTTTTTCTTAAATACATAAATAAATGTATCTTTACTGATAAACTTAGAGGGGCATAGGGTTACATATTTCATTAGTTAACCTTTTTTAATTTTTTAATCGAATAACTTTTATAATTTCATATTTAAAGGTTTTGACATTAAATTGGCATCAAATATCCAGTATTTGATTGACTTGTTAGTGTTTGTTATACAACTTGCTGAAAGATGCATAATAGATAGTGGTAGTAAAGGCCCGGTCCCACTGCTCTTACGGATGCAAAGAGGATGTAAAACGTTAAAAAAAGCTTGCCATCCGTTGGAAAAGTTCTGCTTCTGCTGTGGGAGTCCTGGTAGTCGTAGCCTTGGTAGGTGAGGAGCTGTTGAAACCCGTGGAAGGGTGGTGACATCCCCTGGGGTGGAGGAACAGACCTGGACTGGGTAGGAGCAGCTTCAGCTGGGCCTTGAGGGTTGTGCAGAATTCATCACTGGGCCTCAGGCAGGTCCCTCAGAGTCTGGCTCACATAGGTGATGTAGGTGTTCCGGCCTGAGGATCCTCTGTCCAAGTAGACCAGCTGACAGAGAAGTTCTGTGCTGGTCTTCATTGTGTCCCTGATCTCCAACAGCACACTGTGGTCTGCCTCTCTGCCTGTATCCTCTGGAGCTGGGGGTGGGGGTGGGTTGGCCTCTGATGGCTGCTGCTTCTTCCTCCATTTGTGACAGCAGGCGTCATCCTCCACGGGATCCTCCAAGTCCGCCGGCATGGGGAGTGCAGCTGTCGGGGGGGTCTCTGCTGTGGGGCCCTCTGAAGACACCTGCCTGGACAGGGTAGCTGGCTCTTGGCTGGAAAAGGACTGGCTGTCTGTGGGCTGTCTGAGGGAGAAGGGTCTCAGAGGGGCTGCTCCTCGGTGGTGGATCTCACCCTCCAGGAAACTGCATTTGGCCATGAGGTACATCTCCCGGTCAGTGAGCTTGACAGCGGCCTGCCCAGATTTCTTGAGTTGTAGCTTACCAGGTGCGCATGTGCTTCCATCGTCCAATGAGTACTTCTGCAGTGTAGCCCAGGCTCTCTGCCTTGTCTCTCCAAGCTGCCTGCTTCTTCTTGGTGTTCCTATACAGTCTGTGGCCCTTTCTCCAGAGGTACTCGTTCTCCCTCAGCCATTCCAGCACCTCATCCTCATGGTCCTCGGAAATGGTGTATTGTTTCCTCTCTCCCTTCTCCTTCCCTTGCCTCTTCCTCCCTCTGGCAGGGGCTTCAGCAGGGCCTTCAGGGGCTTCAGCATCAGGGCCTTCTGGAGATTGTTCAGGGCCTTGAGCAGCAGGGCCTTCAGGGGCTTGAGCAGCAGGGCCTTCAGCAGCAGGGCTTTGAGGGCCTTGGTGCTGGTCTACCACAGCAGCAGCAGCAGCTTCAGAGTCAGTGCCAGGGGGTGGGATGCTGGTTCTGCCCTTCTTCACCTTGCTAGGGCTTGAACAAGTAGGCACGGACTTCCTCTTCTTGCCTGACTGATGAACCATGGTGTTCCTGCAAGATGTATCTGGCAGCACGTCTTTCCCCTGTATGCTGACTGTGTGCGTGCTGCATCCTTTTATGTCTGCGGAGCTGATGCAATTCATATTCCCCACATGTGCAGTGAACGCTTTGCATCCGATATACATCCGCGTGGCATCCCCTTTGTTTCTTATAGGCGTCCGTGATGCATCCACTTCATCTGCTATGCATCCGCCCCTTCCGCTATGCGTCCGCTTTGAAATTCTCTCCTGGAACCCCTTCGAATGTGTCATCCCCTTCCATGTGCTTTCATCCGCTAGGCTTCCTATGAACATCCATTTAATCTCCCTGCTACATGCTACCCACATCCGTTCTTTTCCGTTCTTTTCCATTCTGTTTATGCAAATTTTCACCACTTTTTGGGGTGGATGACAATGGGTGGAGCCACCCCCAAAATTTTGCTTGTCCGCTGTGTCCTTTATGCATATGTTTTGCATCTGTCGGACAGTGGAACTGGGCCTTTACTATTTTGGTAATGGTTGACTAATTGAAGAGCTGTAACCTTTCCATCAACAAGCATATAATACTATCTATGTGGGAAAATCTATTCTCCCAAAAAAGTGCCTAAGTGACATCATTATATGTGATCTGTTATCAATGTTATGCAGGGCATCATGATCAGTGGTGGGATTCAAATTTTTTTACTACTGGTTCTGTGGATGTGGCTTGGTGGGCATGGCAGGGGAAGGATACTGTAAAATCTCCAGTCAGAGGTGGTATTTGCTGGTTCTCCAAACTACTCAAAGTTTCCACTACCTGTTCTACAGAACTGTTCAGAACCTTCTGAATACCACCTCTGAACATGATATCAGCCAAATAATTTGGGACTGTGTACCATTTTCTTATTATCAAGAGTAGAATGAAGACAAGAAGAATCTTGTGCCTTTTGCCCTTTTGAATTTCAAAGCAGCTTGGTTAACCCTCCATTAACAATGATACCCGCTTATTGCAATGTGTAAATTGATCTTGGATAAAATTCTCTCTAAAGTCCATATCTTCAAGGACTTTAAATATAAAGACCTAATTTAAGTTTTCAAAGGCTTTCTCTGCATACAAAAATTTTAAAAATATTAAAGCTGCCTGTTTTTCATTATGATACTGTATGTATTCAATAACATTCAAGACTGTTCCCGCATTGTATTTTAAGTGTCTTCTCACAAAACTCCAGGATGATCTTCATGGATAAAAGGCTGTAAAACCTTCTTGATTCTTTCTACCAATATTGCAATGAAAAGTTTATAATCATTGTTTAATTAGGAAACTGGTCTATATTTTTTCTTGTCAAAAATGCATCCTGGCCTTCCTTTGGCAATAGAGCAATATTGGCTGTAAAAGTTTATCTTCAAAACGTTTATAATACTGGCTTGAGAGGCCATCTGGACCTGGAGCGTTGCCTGATATTTCAAATATAATTCATTCATAAGTTGTCTTCGGGCTTGTAAAAGCTTGGGTAAATGTTGTTTTTATAGATAATATTTTTTTTTCTTGCATATCCACTTTGTATCTCTTGTAGAAGTTGGAGTAAAAGTTATAAAAGGATGTTTTTAATCAATTCATTGTCTCTGAAAACAATATCATATTCTTGGGTTTTATCTGTCATTTTCTTTTCTCTTTCATTTCTTAGTTTATATGCTAGCCATTTTTTAATGCAAACTGAAATTGGCTTTGTTTCACATCATTCAGTTTTATCTCTATTTTCTGGATGGTCAAGAATGATTGCTGGCATAACAACTTGATTTGATGTAAAATTTTAGATATGTCTTTTTGGTGTCTTCTGCATGTCAATTTCTTTATTTTTAATTTAATCTAATTTTCTTTGCATCATTTCTTGAGATTTCTTTTTCTCCAAATTATCGTGTTGAATAAAATAGCCCCTCATAAATAGCCTCCACATCCCAAATAGTCATTAAATCTGTTTCTTTATCCAAATTATTATCAAAATATTCATGTAATTTCTTTTTGCAGTCCTTATAATCATTCCTCCTATAGAATAGTGTTATTGAATGTACATCTATAATTAAGTCTTTTTAAGTATCAAAAGAATTGAACTATGACTTTAAAATGATTTAGACAAAATATCAGCTTTTGCAATTTTGTTTGCCAATTGTTTGGAGATCCATATCATATCAATTCTTGAAAATGATTTTTGTCATTCTGAGAAGAAAGCATATTATCTAGCCAATTCATTTTATGCATCCAAGAGCCAACCAATAATAAATTGTCCATCAACTGAAAAATCAAGCTTCTCATTGATATCCATTGCTTCTCATGTTTGTTCCACAGCTAGTTTATGTTTAGCCAAAAAAACCTCAATTATCCTTTTAAAAAACTTTTTTTCTAACAAATTGTGCCATTCTTTCCACTTCTGTTTCTGGTTGTGATTATAAGTTTGGAATATCCTCCTATAATTCACCCTTCAAACCAGAGTATGTGTAATTCAGTCCCTAACAGTTGAAATGAACCAACAAGACACATTTTTCTAGAGAAACATAATATACCGAATTAATATATACAATAAACACAATACAATAAACAAGAAGGAACAAGTTTAACATACCTTATTTTAGGTTACTTTGCAGATTTCTTTTCTCTATCATTCTACTGAATTATCTGATATGTATGAGATACTTCATGTTCTTCTGTCACTCTTTTCTAATCGTATTATTCAGATAGGTTCTGGAAGAACCTTTTGGGGCAAAATTTTCTAACCTCATATATTGTCATTCCGCCAAGGGGTGGTTTTGCAGTATTATTCACCGTGATTAGTTTATTCTGCCATCTTTCCTGTAAGTAAACCCATTCACTTTTTCACACAGCTATATTAAAAGAGACCCAATCCATAATTATGTGAGCATTTTGCTTCCTTGTGACATTCAGTAATTACTACATTTTAGTTTTCATTATTTTCATTAAGATGTTCAAGGCAGCTTACAGTAGTAAAATAGGAAGTACACTATCTAAGCAAAACACTCAGTTTTTTAAAAAAAAATGGAATAGCTAATTAAAAACATTGAAAACATCATCCATTTGACAAAAATATGTGAGAGCAACAGCTGTATGAACTGGTGACTGGCCATGAGGATACAGGCAAAATAAGCCTCACTTGTAATTCAGGGACTGGAAAGAACTAAGGAAAACTAGATAGATATACATAGAATTCTTTATTGGCCAAGTGTAATTGGACACACAAGGAATTTGTCTTGGTGCAAATGCTCTCAGTGTACATAAAAGAAAAGATACATTCATCAAGAGTCAAGAATCATAAGTAAAATACTTAATGATAGTCATAGATTAAGCACACATTAAGCAATCAAATCATACTAGGAAATAACCCATATAAATCGTAAGGATACAAGCGACAAAGTTACAGTCATACAGTCACAAGTGGCAGGGGATGAGTGATATGGAGTGGTGAGAAGATTAATAGTAACAGTAGTGCAGACTGTAAATAGTTGGACTATGATGAGAATGGTGAGCTCTGTCAGGATTTTGAATTTGGTCAAAAGATTTATCTAAAACTCATTTCTATTTCACTTGGCTGAAAGTTGGCACTTAACTCAAGAAAGCTGCATGGGAATTTAGGTTCAGCTCACAATGATAGGAGGAAACAGAATTTTTTATGATTCTCTCAATGCTGAACAGCTGCTAAATAGCGTAATGGGAAAAATGTCAAGGGCATTTGATGGCCTGGGCAGTGATGGCTAACCTTTTTGTCATCATGTGCCAAAAGTGCATGCGCACACATACCTGTTCCCATAATGCAAAACACGTACATGCCCCCATGCTGCCCCCACCCCCCTGCACATGTACATGCATCTCCTGCATGTGCCCCCCACGCATGTGCAGCACATACCCAACAATCAGCCAGCTGGTGGGAGGCATGCACGCATGCTCAGTGTAACTGACCTGGGGGCGATGGTTTGTGTGCCGGCAGAGATGGCTCTGCATGCCATTTCCGGTATGCGTGCCATAGGTTTACCATCACGATTCTAGGGTGTTTTGTGCTATGATTATTAGCAAGTGAGAAGGGGGAAGGTCCTTCACTAGGCTTATGAGTGAATTTAATCATTTCCCCTAGCTTGTCTTCAAGGACTACAGAACCCCTGGATCAGAGACTGAATGTTGTGGATGTGTCTGCTGGCAGCAAGAGATGATTTTACACTGATGCTGACTTGCACTCTTGTTCCATAAAATATTTGAATTCTTAGGAAGGTATCCATAATAGAAAGGAATTAAAATTAATTCTTCATCGGTAATAGGTGGCTTCAGATGCATCAAAAAAATTAAGTCATGACTATTGAGTTAATTATTTCTAAGTTTAGTTTGCTGTTAGGAAGACTGAAAAATAATATGAAAATATAATTTGATCATCTAAGCACCAGCATAATTATTCATGGATCATCAATCTACTTAATATGCATAAAAGATAGGTAAATTAAAAATGATGCATATGTATACATATATTAATTAATTAATATTTAATATTTCTTAACCACCCATCTTCCTCAGAAATAGAGAGGGATACAGAGAGGGAGGCATGACTGAAATAAATATGTCAGTGCAGTGGTATCAATACACTTCAAAATTTATCCTTGAAAATATCTTTTTAAAAGTCATTCTTTACAACATTGGTAGGCAATATTTCACCTTCTAAGTAATCCTGACTCTGTCCTAGCCAGCATGGCCTGAATTAAGCGATGATGGAAGATATAGTCCAGCAGCATTTAGATAGATGCTTGCTGTCAACTCCTGGCTGAAAATAGTTGCTAGTAGTGCTTCTGATCTGATCTAGTATATGTACCATTAAATAATAATCACAGAGGTTAAGAGTTAGT
Organism: Laticauda colubrina; assembly: GCA_015471245.1. Lineage (NCBI taxonomy): Eukaryota > Metazoa > Chordata > Lepidosauria > Squamata > Elapidae > Laticauda > Laticauda colubrina. The sequence continues at coordinate 109,946,500 of BLBF01000003.1, read as the reverse complement.
ATCTGAACTAGGATGATTAGCACCAGATTTCACTGCGCAATTAGGTGGCAAGAAGTTTGAAAGAGCTTTTAAAATAAAAGGGTGTGTCTTTGAGAGAGGTTAGGAAACAGCTACAGCCTCTACTCCAGCCTTGTACAATACTGTGCTGGCAATTTATTTTTCATGAGGTATCCACATGATTCCTGATTCTGTGAAGGATGGTTTGACTAGTGTAGCCCTAAATTTTGTATTACCAGCAAGCTCTGGCAATAACTGTGCCAGATGACTCCTGCATTGCAACTAAGCAATTACTGCTTTGGAAGCAGGATTGCTTGTTCTTGGCTCAGTACAGCAACATGGTTTTTTTTTTTAAATATATGTCAGATTGTTGAACAATAATGATAGGAGCACTGAATAATGAGGCAATTTTTTTACAACTCTGATATTCTTGGAAAGTTGCCAGTTTGTTAACCCACAGCCATTGTCAGTATAGACTAAATCTGAGACTACCTCAACAACAAAGTTGGAATTAAGATTCTACCTGGTTACAAATATTTCAAGAAAAAATTAGATTTTCAATTGTATAATGTCTATATATTTAAAAATAATAGAATATATAATCATTTTACTGCCTGAAGGAAAAAAAGAAAGCCATTGTTTTGAGAACTGTTGCTAATTTATTTTGCACTGTAAATACATGAAAAAGGTTTTAAATTTGTGATTTCAGTTGTATTTGTAGTGGAGACTAGAAAGGATTACTGTAATTAGCACTGTACTCTTAATTGCAAAGTTAGAGAGATTTTTTGAGAATTACAATTTTGCCTGTGCCTGTGAAGTAATCTAACTGTTATGTGACAAACTAAAAAAATGATTTCTGGATCACATTCTGATAGAGAGAAGGTTTCTTGAGGATGGGCTCCAGCATGAATCCGAAAACTCAGAATAACAGATTTCTGGTGACTAATCCATATTGGATCCTGTAACATTATCTTGGGACACATATATTTGCCATCATTCATTTCTGGAAATAATCAAAGATAGGATAGAACCAAATGATAATTTCTGGATCAAGAGTCAGAGCTCTATTCCCTAATCCTGACAGTTCATTCGGATTAATATCTTAATGATATCACAAATCTGCCTTTATGTTAGCTGATGTATAACTGGGCTATCTTTCTGCTGAGCAGGTTGAAATTTCTCTAAAGATATTCCATTTAAAATGTTGGGAATCAGATGAGAAAGCAGATACATTGTTAAGCTTATTGTCTTAAGCAGAGAAGCAAGCGAATGTAGTTTTTGAGACAAAAGTAGTAATGGATGTCATATAACTCTGGATGTAGTGATACTTATATTAATTCTATAATAAGTTATATCAATTTGATGAAAAAAAGTTGATCAATGCAAAATTAGTCAGATTTTGAGTAAGATTGATATTCAGCCATTATCAAGGGACTATAATGATCTGATGAAAGTACTTTTAAAAGATATTATAAAAAAATCCAATCAATGGGAAAATCCAGATAAACAGTATACATTTCTTGTAAATTGATTGGCTCTTTTATTATTAGAGGTCGGTAATGAATCTTTTCAGTCAGTCAGATTGCCTTTATCTTTGTATACGTAATATTTGACTTAAAAACCAGGTAAAGATCCAAAATGTTGTACAAAGTACTGACCTATATTATTATTTAACATTGATGCCAAAATATTAACTGCTGTTATTGGCCATTAAAATCTTGCTACATATAATTATAGTTTAGTTTAGCTTTATCAAAAAGAGACAACCATTAATCATTTCCTTTTATTAAATAGACATTGTGGATATAGCTCAAGATTGAATGGATTGTGAAGTATTACTAGCATTTGATGCTGAAAAAGCTTTTGATATGGCTCAGATTAATTTTCTAAAGCACATGATGTGTAGAGTGTTTCTGCCTTACTTCAGCAAATACATCAAAATTTATTTTTCGATTTATTCAAGTTATAATTAATCCACACAACTGAATTCTATTGCAATACCCATCAAACTTGAGCAGTGTCTCTGTTACTTTTTAAATTATTCCTTGAATCTTTAGCAATTTCTGTTAGGAAATCTAGTGACATTACATTACATTTTCATTCCTATTACTCAATAGCCATTGTAAAGTGTTCCAGCATATTTAGCACCAGAATAGATAATGTGTCCTTTCCTTCTCCTTCCCATCTCCCTTTTGAAGTTCTGAATGAAAACAAATGTGACAAAAGTGTCATTGTATGCTGGATATTACCAGAGAACTAATAAAAATATGACAGCAGTTCATAGCATGTACTGAAAAGGGAGTAGGCAAATGTTATCTGTTCTGAGGCTTTGGAGGATATGACAGTAAATGGGAGAAATGATGTTATGGAGCTTTGAGGTCTTCTTGTTACAAAGGCCCTGCTGGCAGAGCAATCAGCTCTGCCATGGTCTTGCAGGACAGGTACCAGCTGCACTGCCCCACTCCTCTTAGCACTGGAAAGGTTGCCAAAACCATGGGTGAAAATATCTCTGCAAGGATTGCATTAGCCCTTTTGTAAAATCCCACAGGAAATCTGGCCAATCAACATATTTCACTCCGAATACAATAAAGCCTATCCATTAATCAGGTCTGGGCAACAGCCATCTAGAGTCCCTGATTTTTTTTTTTTTCAAACATGCCTTGAAATTGTGCAAGAGATTCCAAAGTCAGCAATGTGTACCTCATACTTGTCCAGCAAAATAAGATACATAAGGTTGGGTATGCTCACGAATAAAATAACTTCAGGAATGCAAATAAAATAAACTGAAATGTAGACATACATTTGCACATAGATATGGCATCACAGTGTTATCGTCCTTCCCTTTTTGGAACTGCCAAAAATAGTCCATCCCAAAATAAGATGACCTCCAAGGCAAAAAGGTTGACTCATCCAGTTCTAAATCCATCCCTGAGCTACAGATTCAAGTGCAGCTTTTTACCAATGGTTAAGGCAGCAGGCTAGAAGGCAGGAGGCTGTGAATTCTAGTCCGATTTAGCTATGAAAACCAGATGGGTGACTTTGGGCCATTCACTCTCAGCCCAACACACCTCATAGGGTTATTGTGAGAAAATTAGAGGAGGATCTGTTGGATATGTTTACTGCCTTGACTTATTTGTAAAAATAATAAAGGCAGGATATAAATAGATAAATAACCTTTCACTGAGAAAGTTGGAACAAAAATTTATTTATCATACTTGATTCTACCCAAAGGTTTGTATTTCCAGTTCTAATGAAATAGCAAAATATTTCTTTCAGACTTCAAGGATTCTTTAGCTCCAGGTTTCAATGAATCTCAATAAATCACATAAAAGATTAGATCAAAACAAATAAGAAACTTAAAAGCACAGTAGGAGAAGCCATTCGTTTCCCAATTGGTTGCATAATTTCACAGTTGGAAGGATCAAGATATTGAAACCTTTCAGAGTAATTTATAAGAGGTCAGGCTACAGGCTGTGCATGCTCTAACTGAAGATAGAATCCAAGTTAACAGACCACAAATACAACTGCTTTGAATAAGCCAGTAAAAACCAGCTTTTCACCAATTCCCTAATATTAACTCTGAAGAGTTATAGAAATGTGGGCTGGTTTTTGCCAAACAGTATCATTAAATAGTATAATCAATACTAAGTGTAGTATAATCAATACTTAGTGTAGTATAATCAATATAAACATGTTTAGTCATAACTTTAAAAAAATAGTCCCAGCTAGTACAGTTTTACAAGAAGAGAGGCAGCTGGGAGTTCACAACAAAATAAGTGAACTGGAAGTCAAGCAGGAAAGAGGGAGTTTATGAGAGAATTTAGGGGGAAAGAAATACACTGATCTCTTACCTCCCAAATTTAGGCATCAAGAGGAGTTTAGCAATTGTGGGAGGAAGTCACAGCTTCAATTCTATACATGTGTAACAAAGGACCTAAATAAAATGATTAGCAATAGCACTTAGACTTATATAATGCTCCATAGTGCTTTGCAGCATTCCCTGAGGCGTTTACAATGTCAGCATATTGCCCAACAGTCTGGGTCCTCATTTTACTGACCTAGAAGGATAGAGGTTTGAGTCAACCTTGAGCCTATCAGGAGCAAACTTCAGACTGTGAGCAGAGTTAGTCTTCAATACTGAATTCTAACCACTGCGCCACCAGCTTTCTTCCTGAAGAAGAAAACCAAAATAACTAACTACAGATTGTGTGAATGTAGAAAGCCAGTAGGAAGATGGTGTTTTCCAAATTGTTGCCTAGTATGTCAGATATGTCTCTACCTCTGTAGCATGTCAGGGTGTGATAAATTCATGCTTAAGTTGGCAGATAGGGATTGTACATGGGACCTTCCAAGATGTGATAGCTATGCTCTATTCCCAGGATCAAAGCTTCCTCTCTCAGGGAAAATGAGGGTATTGAGGAAGGAGGCTACATTATGAGAGATATTCTCTTAAACCAAGGACATACTTCTGGGATACAAAGGCTTTTGAAGATGTTTGATTTGATAATTAGAAATGTGGAAATAGTTGTATGTGATGCACATGTAGATTTCATGGTGATTTGCCCTCCTGGTACGAAAGTTACAGATATCACATGCAATTAAATAAGCTGCTGGGTAGTTCTAAAGGGAATAGATATGGTCCCCATTGGCAACAACAACATATGGAAATATAGTTGGCCATTCCTAGAAGTCAAATTTAGGCTGTCAAGAGAGCAAACACAAAAATGTTACATGTTTCATATGCAGAATGAGTGACAATTACACAGGTAGAATTTAGAGTTCTTGGATGAAAAGGTTGAGCCTATGTGCCAAAAGGGAAAAAGTCTACTGGCACGTAAATTTAAAAAGTGGCACACTAGCCTTTAAAGTTTAAACTGCACCCACACATGCAGGGCAATATTTTTAAAAAACGTTGTTAAAATTATTATTAAAATATTTTTCAAAAGAAATAATAATAATATACACTAATATAAAGTAAGAGAAAGAAAAGAAAAAAGAAATGAAAAAGAAAGCTAAAAGTTCAAGAAAAGGAAAATGAAAAAATACAAAAGAAATGAAAAAATATAAAATCATTCTGATCATCTTTACAGTAGTTATAAGTACAGTTATAAATTTACCTCTTACACTATGGTTACATGATAACTTTCATCTTTCTTTAACCTATCCTATTAATAATCAAAACCATAAATCATTCATTATTCTTCTGAAAACAAGTGGACCTATGAAAAAGAAAAGGGAAAGTCAAGACAGCAAACACTCCATAAAGCAAGAAAGTTATTTAAAATGACAATAAGAAAGACTAAACTGGAAAGTATAATATTCCAAAGTATATTTTCTCATCAAAGGTTCTTCAATAAATTTAAAGATCACAGGTCAAATCAGAAACCAAAACATTAATAGAGAAGAGTGAAAACTAAAAAAAACCTCTCAAGGATCTGTAGCTGGTGCTACAGATTATAATGCTTGAATTATCTTGACTGAGGTCTGTGGATGATACCAACTTATTCAGGCTGGAGAGAAATCAAATGTGATTGTGAAGGGTTCTAGAAGAATTACTTTAAAATTGGTGATTGGTATGCTATTCAACTGCTTAACAATTAAAGCCCGGTCCCACTGGTTGACGGACGCAAAACATATGCATAAAGGAGACAGCAGACGAGCAAAATTTCGGGGGTGGCTCCATCCGTTGTCATCCACTCCAAAAAGTGGCGAAAATTTGCATAAACAGAACGGAAAAGAATGGAAAAGAACAGACGTGGGTAGTATGTAGCGGGGATGTTAAATGGATGTTCATAGGAAGCCTAGCGGATGGAAGCAGATGACACCTTATTCCGGGGGATAATTGCAAAGCGGACGCATAGCGGATGAAGCGGATGCATCACGTACGCCTAAAGGAAAGAAAGGGGATGCTGCGTGGATGTATATCAGATGCAAACCGTTCACTGCACATCCTTTCTATTTCCGTGCTACTAACGATGTATAGACGTTCCATGTACCTTTTCTTTCCTCCCTCTTTCTGTTTTCAGCTGCAGCGGATGTGAGTTGCGAGGATGCCCAGAGGATGCAGAGAGGATACAGCGGACGTTTAATGGATAATAAACTGACATAGAACGTTTGTTGCTCATATGTCGTGGATTTACATAGTACACGGCGGAAAGTTCATCCGTTCACAAAGTTTTGTGCAGCTCAAAACTTCTTGCGCGGATGAAATCGCAGTGGACAGATGCTTGACGGATCATATGAAACACGTATGCAATGAGTACACAATGGATGCATAGCGTTTTCCAATGGATGGCAAGCTTTTTTTAACGTTTTACATCCTCTTTGCATCTTTAAGTGCAGTGGGACCGGGCCTTACTCTTAGGGCATCACAGCTTTTTTGTTTTGTCCTCCATGCCTTGGAACTCCCTCCCTCCCTTCTAGGATTTTGAAATCCTGAAAAAAATGAGCTTTTAGTGGTGGGTATTTATCTAGCCAATCTGTTCTTTGTTATTTTTTACTTTACTCTCAACACAGAGAATGTTTAGCCTACACGACAGACATTTAAATGTTTGTAGATTGCTATCTTATCTCCCTTTTAGAGTTATCTTTTGTAAGCTCAACAAGCCCCTTTCCTTAAACTATTACTCATAAACTTTGGCTTCTGGATAGCTTTCTTATTATCCAGGTAACTCTCTTCTGAATGTTACCATTTTCATGTCCTTTTTCATGAGTAGTGCTTGAACTAGACACAGTGTTCCAAGACTGTGAAAACCTTTTAGAGTACAGTGAAAATTTTACTTACTGTTATTGGGATGTGTAATGCAGTTCATGATGCATTGGCTGCATCATCCTGCTTGCTCATTTTCAACTGTGCTCCAGTAGTATTCTTGTGACCTCTAATAAGCACTATCGTGCTTATGCCATGATTTTTCCTACTCAGATTCAGGGCCATACACTTACTGCAAGTTAATTACATCTTGTTGGATTTGGCCCAATGGCCAAACCTCTCAAAAGTGCCTTATTTGTGAAAATATTGAATAGTGCCGGTGTTAGGACAGAGCCTTGGGGGATTCCACTTGATATTTATTTTTTTGGACAAGTCAGATTTATTTAGAAGCACTTTTTAGGTACAGTCATTCCACCATTTACAACATTCACTGGACCTTAGTACCACATAGTCCATATTTAGCAATTTTGTGCACGCAGACCTTATCAAATACTTTGCTGAGCTTAAGTTATAATGAGTCATCAGCTTGGACTACGAAATTAGTCACTTTGTCACTTTGTCATTAAAAGAGTTAAGATTCGTCTGATATAATTTATTCACTCCTGGTAAACAGTACTATTCTTTTCTTAGAACTCATGTATATGCCACCTGACAAGGTGTTTCTTCTCTGCCCAGTACAGGCATAAAACGAACTGGTTTGAATTTTCATGGCTTTTTCCATTTCTGCTTGTTGAATGTTGGGACTCTTCTATACTTGCTTCCAAAACTGTGGAAATAATAAAACAATTGATTGCACATTCCCCTTGAAGCACAGATGTTTGCCCTACAATGAATTGGGCAGCCACTGCACTCCACTCCATCTTGCCATATATTTCCTTTATGCTGCTGATCATAAATGCAGCAAATTGTCTCAGACGTGCTGAGTGAAAATTGGAAGCAAAAACTGTGCTGAAAAACTGGGTGCAGGTGGCCTATACTTTGAGTTACTCTCCCATTCTGCCTAGCACATGTCTAGGAGAGACACATATTTGGTTGGATGAGAAATGAGAAAGTTTAGGAAGTCCAGTCTTGTCTTTCAACTTCTAGTATTAGTTTTGAATGCATCTCTGTCTCCATTTCAGCCTTTGACAAATAGTGTATAGGTAATCCTCAATTTACAACCACAATCAGGACAACTCCATCATTCAATGATAGCAATAGCAATAGTACTTAGACTTATATACTGCTCTATGGTACTTTACAGCCCTCTCTAAGCAGTTTACAGAGTCAGCATATTGGCCCAAACAATCTGGCATCCTAATTTTACCAACTTCAAAAGGATGGAAGTCTGAGTCAACCTTGAGCCAGTCAAGATCAAATTCCTGGGGTGAGCAGTGAGTTAGCAGTAAGTTTACCACTTGCTACCGTGGCTCATACAATATGGTCACTGAGTGAGTCATCACATGATTGGATGTTCTGACCAAGCTGCCCAAATGCTCCCTTTTTAGGAGCACCAGCATTCCCAGCAAAAAGTTTCTCATCACAGGCTAACAAGTCTGCCACATCTATTCATCTCTGCCCCCTGCCTTTTATGCCCAGACCTAGGGTGAGGCTTCTCTAGCAGTGATGGTTCTTCCTTTCCCAGGAAGTTCACAGATTTCCACTCCTCTCCTCTGCCTTCTGCACATCTGCACATCAGACACTGTTCCTCCTCTTCTTCATCAGCCACCTCCAGACCTGGGAGCTGTTGACTCTCCATATGAGGGTTGATGGGCGGCCCAGGCTCTGCCTTTGTCTCTCTCTCTCTCTCTCTCTCTCTCTCTGCCAGCTCCATTCTCCCCTTGGAGCTCTCAGGTTGTCTTGATGCTGATGCTGACCTTGACTCCCACGCCTCCTCCTCATCCAATTTGGTTGCTGGAGGGGCTGGCAGCTGACAGACCACAACACTGGACCTGATTTAATGCCATTTTTACCACAGTTATACAAATTGTGTGGTCATTAAGTGAATCACATCATTAAGCAAATCCAGATTTCCCATTGCCATGGAAGCTGGCTGGGAAGGCAGAAGATTCTGTTCATGTAGCCACATAATGCTGCAACTGTCATAAATGCAAGCTGGTAGTCAAACGCCTGAATTGAGAACATGTGAACCTGAGCATAGTGTAACAATCATCACTTCAAGGATGAGTTGTAAGTCATTTTTTTTCAGCACCATTGAATTAATTTCATCTGGAAGTATGCCAGTGAGATGTATTTGAGAAATCTGATGTAATTCCAGATATGTTGGGGAGTCATGGAATGAAGAAGAGAAAGCAGTATGACCTTATTAAATTTTTTGTTCCACATGATAAATGCTCCTTTTCATTGAAAATAAAATATTGCTAGAAACGATTCCTACAAGTAGAACTGCAGCCTTGAATTTAAGCATTTTTTCCTCCAGAGGCATGGAAAATATTGTATTGTCATTTTTAGATAATTTTATTTTGAAACCAAAATCCCACTTTATTAATCCTTTACCACCATCACCTCAAAATTACAGTGGCTGAAATACATCTCAGTACTTCTTGAGTAGCAGCTACTGTAATTCCGATAGGAATTCTCAATATAAGCTATACATAAAAGTTAGAGATACTCCACTGTGAAAAATGCAGCCCCCACTTACAGCCTCTTCTTTCCATGTTTACAGACAGCAGCTTCTCCTGCTGGTTACTTCCAAAATAACTATCATTGGGTGAAAATGCTCCACACAGCTGAAACTGTATCAGACAGTTCTGTATTATTAGTTAGACCCAGAGGTTGCAAACAAGAAAGTCTTTCTGTTCAGAGAACTGGTTTGCATTTAAATAGTGGCTTCCATTCTAAATGCAGAATTGATTCCAAGGCTAGGGATTCCGGCTACCAATTACAGGGAGACATTTACTGCTCACAATTTGTAAGCTATCTTGAGCATTTTTTAATAGTTGATGAGACATATATTTGTAAAATAAACTCAAACGGAATACATTTGCAACTTTTGTTTAAAATACTTCAGCCTGGGGACTGCTTAAATCCAAAATATGTCTTGCAGGTGAAATGAAACATGACATTAAACCAATAAAGGTTACCAGTGTAGAGTACTGATTGGATTAAAAAATTTTCATAGTACAATTATTTGTAAGATGCTTATAGAACATCATTATCAGGTGGCATATAAAAATAGATTTGAGAAGATCAAATTATTAGAATCATGGTATGAATCTTATCCAAGCATTTTATTGTCTGTGGAGATTCTCAGTCCACCAGGTCATAGTTGTCCCAAAAGAACAGCCCTCTCTCAATAGAGAGAGGAATACAACACCTATCTCCTGTTTACAACATTTGCACTATTTAGGTGACCCTGAGTGCATAAGATGAACTTCAGAATAGCCTCAACAATTCTCAGAAAGAGTGCTAACGACCAGATTATAAATCCTTCCATTCTCCACCATTCAGACAGAACTTGAAGAAGCTTCTTGGATGAGATGTGAAACATCTTCAAGTAAAAACAAATTCCAGTTGCCTCTTGAAAAAAGCACCTTTGAGAAAAGCACCTTTGAGCTGTGGTGGCTCAGTGGTTAGAATACAGTACTGCAGGCTACTTCTGCTGCCTGCTGGCTGCCTGCAGTTCAGTTCTCACTGGCTCAAGATTGATTCAGCCTTCTGAGGCCAGTAAAATGAGGACCTGGATTGTTGGGGGCAATCTGCTGACTGTATAAACCACTTAGAGAGGGCTGTGAAGCTGTATATAAGTCTAAGTTTTACTGCTATTTTAGTCTCTCTTTGAGACTTTAGCCCACCTCACACATACACAGATTGCATTCATCTTCTTCCTCTGAAGTAGTAATCCTGCTAATTCACTTTTTTTCTTCCAGTGTAAATGTGGGAGCCCACTAGAAGAGTTGAACTGAAATGTTTATATCAATTAAATATAGTTATTTCTTTTATTAATCATTTTATATGGACTATTCTCCATGTGATTCTAGGCAACCAACATCCAGTTAAAAACATCAATGTGATATTATTTCTGGTTTATCCGTCTAGTGTTGAAATACCATTACAGATTAATCTGATGCTATAGAGCAAGAAACCTTTTCAAGAAGGGTAGGAAACAGCTCTCACCAATTATAACCATACTTGGGGGATACCTATAGTTTGCAGAACCCATTCTCAATGTGAAAAACTAGCCTCACATTGAGAGCCAATTTAAGACGACCAATTTAAGAATAGAGAGCCATAGTGGTGCAGTGGTTAGAATGCAATATTGAAGGCTAATTCTGCCAACTGCCAACAGTTCAATTCTGACCATCTCAAGGTTAACTCGGCCTTCCATCCTTCCAAGATCAATAAAATGAGGACCCAGATTATTGGTGGCAATATGCTGACTCTATAAACTGCTTAGAGAGGACTGTAAAAACACTGTGAAGCAGTATATAATTTTAAGTGCTATTGCTATTGTTATTAATCTCTTTCTAAAAGAAGGGCAGGATGCATGGGCAGCAGGTTTGAGCAAGCAGACATACCAGTCAGCTGTTCCCATTCTTCAGTCTGCTTCCCTATGGTAAGAAGTGGTTCTCTTTAAGTTATAATAATTATAACTAAAGTTCTGTTGTGGCTGCATGTGGAAATTCAGACTATGCAACTGTTATGCAAATCTCTAACCTCATTTGTCTTCTTTATTGGTAATATGTAACTTCTTTTGTTGATTTTATGCAAGGGCACAACTTATAAAAGATAGTGCTATATATTAACTGTTTCAGTTTAATAAATTACCATGTTCGGTAAATCTAGAAAGATGGGCTGGAGGGAGGAGAAGGAAACAGTTCTGATAAATCTTCAGCTTTATTAACAGAAAGAAAACTGGCCCATCTTCAGAGCTTTTCCCAACAATGTAAAATATTGCTTATATTTCAATAGATGGCAAAAACATGAAAAATGTGGCTGAAAAACCTACACTGGGAAATTGTTAGGAATGTAAGTCACCTAACAGCTATTTGGGTTGGAAATATATAACCCAGGATAGACATTTTAATACTGTATCTTTAAGAAAATGCAAAACTGTAATTGGGTGTGGTTTCTCAAATGGCCATAAGATGGAGCCAGAAACCTGGGTTGTTTAGTCTTAGTCTCAGAAGAAAATGTGTCTCAGTGAGTCTCTGTTTCCTTCTGTTGGAGAGTATTGCCATTCCTTCTAATAACTGTTATTCTTGGATTTGATGTAAGTCTGTTACTGAACTGTTTTTGATACTGGACTTTTTTATTGGATTATCCCTGGACTGAAAACTGACTGATCTTACCTGTGAATGACTTTGGACTGTGTTTGAACTTTGCTTAAACCTTTATTGAAAGTAAAAAACCTACATTTACTGTACAGTGTATCTGTGTGCTGTGTGTGTATTGGTCAAACACTACTCTCTATACGTCTCCCTGTATGCGCTCATTCTCCTAATGGGGAATTACCTGAACAGAAATATTCAATCATACCTGGATTTTCTGTGAGGACTCATAGTGGCATATATGGGATCTTTCCTCATTCTAATACCCACAACAAATCTTTGGAAACATTTGTTGATTTGTTTGATTTGAATATATTGAGAGAGTTTAATGCTGCCTGTAGTTGTACTCAAAATTTCCATTACTGGTTCTCCAGAAATGGTCAGAACCTGCTGAATACTACCTCTGGTGTAAAACTATAATGGTTAAGCAATAAGCCAGCTGCATAGGTGACCAATGGCTTGCATTCAGTTAGGTTTCACAAATTGTGGACAGACTTGACCTGTTCTTTGGTCCTTAAATTAAGACAGAATCAGAACAACAATCTGAAAAGCTTCAGCAACTTCCTTTTCATAGTTGAAAATCCAAAGAACTGCTTTGTTCAATCCTAATTAAGGAGCCAAATGGCCATTTTCCAATCAGGCTATATGCCCAGAGCAAAATAAATCTGTTCAGAACAAGCCAACCCTCAAGCCAGATCTAAATGAGGGACAAATTACAATGGTGATTCTTGTCAGGCTGATCATGACAAAAGGTCAAGTAAAGCCCCTGCTTGCTTGTAAAATGCCAAAATTAAGACTACTGGCCTGAAGTCCTCTCTCTCCTGCACTCTCAGGCTTGTGTGCTGTTTAAGAATGCAAAAGAAAGAATCTCATACTCAACTAATTCAAGCTCTCACAATATTTCATTCGCTGAGTCCTTTTCTTGAAATTATTATTATTGATTATGGTGAGATTAAATAATAATAATAAACAGTGGGAGTACAATAAACAATATATAATGGTGATATAGAAGTAAGCTAAAATGTCATAAAAATGTATGGCACAATAATACAATAAATATACATGAAGCTCAGTCTTTTAACATATTAGAACTAGATTACATAGAAATGCACTACTCAAATTTCAATGTAAAAATATTCAAAATTGGCAAAGAATTTGACAAGTAGGGTTTTGTTTTCTCTGCACCTGACTAGAATAATTCTGTTAGCTGAATTTCAGGTTTTGACAAAGACAGAGTTTTCACAGTGCCAAATTCCTATTTGAGGGTGGGTGGAATGTAATTTAGTACTTTATTTTTTAAAAAAAATAATCCCATACTTATTACTTTATAAGTAATTCAAAGCAGTCAACATGCCTAAAACTCACTCTTCCTCCTATTTTTCACACAGTAACAATCCTGTAGGGTGGGTTGAGTTATGAGAAAGTAACAAGTCAAAGTTACCCAGCTAGCTTTTGTGCCTAAAGTAGAACTATTTACTGCTTTCTAGATGGGATCACTGGACTGCTTTTTTTCCACAAGATTCTATTAACATACATGATGAGCAAAGCAAGCCAGAACTGAACAGGGTCAGATTGTGTGAGTCAGAAAATTCTCACATTTGTTATGGTGCCTACAGAATCTGATACTCCTTATTTTTAAAACATTCTTTGGAAGTCCAAAAGCTATGGACTTCCTGAAAAAATTTTTAACTTTAAACCCTAAAATGTATATTTAAAATTTCTTAAAACTTGTGCTTATTGGTTTTCCAAGCTGAAATGCTCCATTTTTTATTCCATTGGCTCTATATATTATCAATTTCAAAATTAATTCATTTTCTTTTTTTAAAAATGTTTGTTTTACTTCAAATGTAGCATCTCCTAAACTTCCAAGTTATTTCAGGGCTCAGTCAATTGCTTTCAATTCCAAGCTACCTTTGTATGCACAAGAAAATGAAGCTTGCAGATTTGAAAAACCTTTTCCTTTCTCAGCCTTTTCCCTCATTCTGCCCCCACAGACATATGGGGAATAGCGATAAAGGATAATGCTGAGAAAGGAAATGAGAGAAACAAGGCTGAGGTTTTTGAAAGTTGATGCAAAGGCAGTATTATCAAGGGTTATCAATATATTGGATTGCTTTCTATAGTAAGGAGCATCTGTGTTCTTGAGGTCAACTTAGCTTCATAAGCAGCAGCTTGACTTGCCTCCCTTCCTTTCCAGAGCACATTTCACACACACAAACACACAATAGAAAATTGTGTCAGATTGCAAAAGGAGACTGGATGATTTTTCCACAGCAAATTGGAGAAGATGCATCACCTGGAGGCATCCTCTGGAGGAGTGTTGAGGCCCATCTGTGGCCTATGACTGGGCAGTGAGGCAAGATAATTGTGGTTGCTCACGCACATATTTATGCTGGCTTGGCAGGAGCAGGGACCCTTAGGTAGAAACTGGCACAGTGCTGCTGGCAGAACAAGCCACAATGTTACTGGCTTCTTACACAATGCAACTAACACATAGAGTTGCTGGAGGCTCTCGACACCAAGCCAGGTTAAATGTATCACAGTCAGAGGTGTCAGGGGCAGTGCCTTTTGTTAATTTGCTTTTACCAGAGCTGTGCCCTACAATCTGAGATAGAATTCTGCAAGGAAAGTGATGTAGAATGCAAACATCCAGGAATAAAAATGCCAGAAGAGTACAAATATACACGTAGTGACAGAGATATGAATTGTGAGAGATGAGAATCATGTATTTCCAGAAAAAATTATGAAACTTTCAAATACTGTAATTACTTGTTATTATGCAGAAAATGTTTGTACCTTCAAAGTCTGGGAAATGAATGCCCTGAAGGAAAGTACATGATTTGTCATGTCCTCCTGAAACAGTGAGGATAACTATCGTTAATTTAAATGCTGGGTGTTTAAGCTATGATTTAAGTGTTTGAACTTTCCTTGGATATCTTAAAGGGTGAAAAATGGTAGATGCAATTATATATTCCAGTCTGATACGATACAAATGCTATGCTATGCTGTGCTGTGCTGTGCTGTGCTGTGCTGTGCTGTGCTGTGCTATGCTACGCTTTGTGGTGCTGTGGTGTACTGTGCTATGCTATGCTATGCCATTATACCAATGGCCCCCAACCTTTCAGTGACTATGCAGAAAGGTTTTTCTGCAGACCAGAGAGACCATGGTTTTGCATGTTACCTGCACCCCGTAGATGGGGCTTTGCTTATTTGCACAGACTGGTTGCTGGCATGCTGCAGACTGGGGCTGGTCCATGGATCGAGGGTTAGGGACCCCTGCATTATACCATGCCATACCAATACTTTTCTGTTTTACTCTCCTGTTCTCAGAGAGTGCCTGGACAACTCACTGCAGTTTTCTTGGCAAGATTTCAGAAGTGTTTTTTTGACTCAGAGGTGGTATTCAGCAGGTTCTGACCAGTTCTGGAGAACCGGTAGTGGAAATTTTGAGTAGTTTGGAAAACCGGTAGTGGAAATTTTGAGTAGTTTGGAATACAACCTCTGAGTGGCACTGTCCCCATCTATTGTCTGCCTCCCGAGTCCCAGTTGATTGGCTGGATCTTTGTTGCCCTGCACAGGAGAACGGAGATGGAAAGCAGGTTAGTGGAGTGGGGTAGGAATGGAGATTTCACAGAATCTTTCCCCTGCCATGCCCACCAAGCCACGGCCACCAAGAAACACCATGCGCACCAAGCCATGGCCACAAAACTGGTAGTACAAAAATTTGAATCCCACCACTGCTTTGCCTCCTTCTTAGGGCTGAGGGAAAGTAAGTAGACCAAGGTTAGCCTGCAGGATTTATGATACACAACCCCTAAAATGGGACTAGAACTCATAATCTTCTAATTGCTAGTCTACTTTAACCACTATACCAAACTGACTCTTACAATATATACAATAATTATATTGTATAGATCAGGGGTGTCAAACTCAAGGCCTGGGCTAGATCTGGCCCACAGGACCCCTGGAAACAGCAAAGGAGTGGCCCGCAATGCCTCTGCCAGCTCCATTTTTGCTGGCAGAGGATTGCAGGAGGCCCCCCCAGCCAAAAAGGGAGCTCAGGAGCCCATTTTTGCTGGCAATGTTCAGGCCACCACAGGGGCCACCAACACAAGTGACACTGAGCTGGCTATGCCCACCCTGGCACCCCAAGGTCAAATGCAACCCTGATGCAGCACTCAATGAAGTTGAGTTTGATACCCCTGGTATAGATTATACAATAGAATATATAATATTCCAGTTCCTTTGGTTGGATTGGGTTTCTTTATCTGAAATAGAGCAATCAATGGAGAATGGTCCAACATCATCCAGTGAGAAGTGAGAGGGGGACATTTTTGACCTGCTTCAGTTGAGTCCTCCTTTGGATGTCTCTTATCTGTCAGCTATTTGATTATTGTATTTCAAACAGTGAGTCTGACTAGTCTCCTTCTACAATGTGTGTGCATCGGTTCTAGTTTCTTGTGCTTGTGTTATATAGACTGTAAAATCAGAAGTGATAAGTGAGAATTTGGGCTTATAGTTTTCTATCATGGGTGAGCTACTTCTCTTTCACAAAGCCTCAGAAAATGATTTGCACTACAGAAGAACAAAAATGGCCTTCTTAATGAAATCTGATTCAGTGTAAGTCTGTGTGTACAGACTTAATGTTCTTTTCCAGTGTTTGACTGGATGAGTGGAGAAGTTCTCCGCAAATCCAAGATCAGATATGGCTGGGTTGACTCTAACATTTGGCACCAAGATGGGGCTTCCTTTGGTGGCTGATCTACAGCATCCAGGACAGGCAACAAATTGACATTAACTTAGCATCTGAGGAAGGTGACAGAGTAATGATTTTGGGATAAAGCTGCCAGATTAAGCCATGACACTGTATTGGTTGGCATGCCACCAGTCCCTGAGCAGTCCCAGAGTAAAATTGGGCTAATGTGAGTGTGATGGAAAGGTGGCACAGGGTTCTTTATAATTATAATTAAATAGGATGGAGCTAGTAAACCTGGCGGTTTTTTGTAAGAAGGATAGAAGCTTCTTTTTTAATGAGAGTAAACTAAATATAATCCAAGAATTTTTTTTTTAATCCTGCAGCCATGTTTTATTCTCCCATTCCAAAGATCTCTCCTTGCTTTCCAGGGAGCACATTTCTTCAGCAAAGATACCATTGCACAAAGGTCAGCAATTAAGGAACAAATATCACAGTGTGCTTCAGACTCTTCTCCTAATCAAATCCTTGGCTTCAAAAGCAAACTCCATAGAGCACAGATTCATGAATGTCTTAGTAATGATATATCCCACAGAGAAAGTACATTACAGGCAGCAAAGCTGAGAAATGATGCACTAGTGTGTTGATATTGATGTGAACCAGTGGTTTCATCTTGATAACCAGGAAAGAGAATAGGAAGAAATTTGAAATTATTCTTCTGCAAGCTACGAACTATAAAGGCATTCTATAGGTCAGTAGAACTAGCTTCTTTGAGGCAGTAGAACTCTGCCTGCCACACACAAGCCTGGTTTAACCACAACCACAACAACAAAACCCACTCCAGCTGATGCATTCATTAAAACAGGATCACCTTACACATCTGTAATGTCAATGTGCCAAATTAGTGCACACAGATCTCATGTGCTAATGTTGCTAGGCAATCATTGGCCTAATCACAGGAAAGCCAGAGTCTCATCACATATGGAATGGAGAGTTGGCAAGAGTAGCCACAGTCTGCAGTAGTCATCCTAATATGGCTGCTCTTTCTCATAATGTCTCCTTGAACTTGCCAGATCAACCCGAGCAGACCTGCATTTTGTGAATTTTAGAATAAGGAAAAGGAATGGAGTACTGCAGGGGGAGAGAGGGAGGGAGGGAGGGAGGGAGGGAGGGAGGGAGGGAGGGAGGGAG
>BLBF01000003.1:109901837-109920675 GCA_015471245.1 Laticauda colubrina | reverse complement strand
ATTACTATATGATTATTGAAAACATTAACTTTGGCTAAAGATAAGTTATGCAACCCAGCATCGGAAGCAGAATGTTGGTTTTCTCTATGTTCACATAACACATTGAACTTCAAAGTAACCAATCATATTTAGACTCTTTTGTATAAAGCCAAAATATTACAATAATTTATTATATATTTATTATATATTATAATAAAATATTTATTATGTCCTGTATAAATAATAGTAGACTCCAAATACTTCATTCCGATTGGTTAACAAAACCTAAAAGGGGATTGGTTCAATAGGAACCAATCCACGAAGCTGCGGCAAAAACCAAATGCTTGTCATTGGCTACAAGCCGGCAGACAGAAACATATAAAAGGGCTGTCGCGGTTTGAGCCAATGTTCCATTTCTTCACTGTGTTAACAAATAAAGACTTTGTTGTTGGAACCCGGGTCTACCTCGCATTTTTCCGGATGGAATACTGGCGACGAAGGTGGGATCGTCCTAAACGCAAGACCGAGCACGCGGCGACAAATAAATCCAGACGAAAAAACAATGGCTGGAAACAATGCGCCGCCCGCACCTTTCAATCCCAACGAAGAGGATTGGGAATCCTATGTAGACCGTTTGCAGATGTATTTGGAAAGCAATGAGATGGAAGAGATCTCAGATCAGCGTAAGAGGGCTGTATTCTTGACACACTGCGGGCCCACAGTCTTCAAGATGGCCAAGGCTTTAGCGAAGCCCCGAGAGGTTAAACAATTGACATGGCCAGAACTCCAAAGAATGCTTAAGGCTCACTACGCTCCGATGGTATCAAATCTTATCAAGCGGCACGAATTTTACCGAAGAGACCAGAGGGAAGGTGAGACCATCGCTGATTTTGTAGTAGCCCTCCGACAAATAGGGGGAGAGTGTGAGTTCCTCAATTTAGACGAAGCAATGCGGGACCGAGTAGTGTTGGGTTTAAAAGACTCAAATGCACAGAGCAAGCTGCTAAATAAACCCAACATAACCATAGCCGAAGCCATCGCAGAAACCACAGCCGCTGAAGCCGTGAAAAAATCGGCTGTCAAAATGAAGCAAATGAACGCGAGCGGCGACGACACGAGCCTGGTGAGAGGAAAGAAACAATCTCCCACCACCACTCACCACGAAGATTTTGACGAGACGTCAGAATCAGGGGAGGAAGACGACGAGGTCCACCGCCTATATGCCAACAAGAAAGAGCGCGAAAAAAGGAATTGGCAGGAATGCGCTGGCTGCGGAGGAAACCAACCTTGAGCCGAGTGCAGGTTTCTCGATGCCATTTGCAGAGCTTGCAAGAAACGAGGGCATATCGAGAAAGTCTGCAGGAACAAAAAGAATTACAGCCCAAATAGACACAGTAACTCCCCCGCACAAGCTGAGCCAAAACGAACTGAGAGAAAGTGGCAGCGGAACAAGTGAGCCACTAACCAAGAGAATACACATCAGACTTTCACTATAGGAAGCACTCAGACGGAAAGTGGGAAGAAAGTAAAAATAATTGTAAAAATTGAAGGGAAGCCCTGCGAAATGGAAGTAGACTCTGGATCTTTCCTATCGATGGTATCATGGGACACCATCAAACAACTAGTCCCAGATATCAAACTCAAAGAACTCCAGAGACAAAAATTAACCCTCAAGGACTACCAGGGAAACCGAATTCCTGTAGTCGGCCTAGGACACTTCTGAGTCACCTACAAACAACATATTGAAGTACTACCACTGACAATAGTCGACTGAGACTGACCAAGCCTCCTGGGCATCGAATGGTTTGCACCATTGGGCATCGGGATGACCGGAGTAGACCGGGTGGCCGCAACCGACTGGGAAGAAAACCTGATCCAAGAGTTCCAGGACGTTTTTGATGGCTGCCTTGGCAAGTACCGGGGAACCCCTATTTCCTTTAGTCTAGACCCCCAAGTAACCCCGAGGAGACTAAAGGCCAGACGAGTTCCTTTTGCTCTAAAAGCAAAGATAGAGGAACAACTAAATAAATTAGTAGCCCAAGGGGTGTTAGAGCCTGTGGACCATGCTAAGTGGGAAACGTCAATCGTAACACCAATTAAACCAGATGGGTCGGTTCGAATCTGTGGTGACTACAAGGCTACTCTGAACCACGCATTACAACAAAGTGCATACCCGGTGCCAGTCGTACAGCACTTATTACATTCTCTTGGGGGAGGAAAAATTTTCGTTAAAATTGATCTGGTGCAAGCTTATCAACAGCTCCCAGTAGACTCCTCAACGGCTGAAGCACAAACCATAGTTACACACAAAGGGGCCTTCAAATGCAACAGACTCCAATTTGGAATGAGTGTAGCCCCAGGCGTCTTCCAGAGCCACATGGAACGCCTTCTGAATGGTATAAAACGGGTCGTGCCATACTTTGATGACGTCCTAATTTCGGCCAAAGATGCGACCCAGCTTAAAAAAAGACTTAAAGAAGTACTAGCTAAATTCAGAGAATCTGGCCTCAAAGTAAAAAAGGAAAAGTGCTGTTTAATGATGGATAGCGTTGAATTCCTGGGCTATGTAATAGACGGAGAGGGTATACACCCTACTGACAAAAAAGTCAAAGCTATTAAAGACGCACCAGAACCAAGGAACAAAACTGAACTACAGGCATTTCTGGGACTGATAAATTTTTATAATGTATTCCTACCCCACAAGGCGACAATAGTGGAACCATTACACTGACTACTCGACAAAAAAGCAATTTGGACTTGGGGTTATAGAGAAAAGAAAGCCTTCCAAAAAATAAAAAACTTGTTAACATCGAACACCGTTCTTATTCAATTTAGCAACACACTACCATTGACGGTGACCTGCGACGCCTTGCCTTTCGGAGTCGGTGCCATCCTGAGCCACCAATTGCCGGATGGGAGAGAGGCACCCGTCGCATACTATTCAAAGACCCTGTCCAAAACCGAGCGAAATTACAGTCAATTGGACAGAGAAGCTCTGGCAATCGTTGCCGGAGTGAAACGCTTCCACGAGTACCTATATGGAAGAACATTCCAAATAGTAATGGACCACAAGCCACTACTAGGAATTTTGGTGGGAAACAAGCCCACACCGAATATTTTGTCCCCATGAATGACTAGATGGTCAGAATTCCTAGCAGCCTACTCCTACACTCTGACACATCGCCCAGGGAAACTAATTTCCCATGCAGACGCTTTGAGCAGAGCACCATTACCATCCACAGAGGACTACCCAACACCGACGATGATCACATTGCAGATAGAGACTTGCCCCGATCTACCCATATCCGCGAATGATGTTGCCAGAGCCACCACAAGAGACCCATTGACTGCCCGTGTACTAAACTGGGTAGGTAAAGGCTGGCCGGAAAACCAAAAAACTGAGACCTTTAGACCTTTCTGGACCAGACAAACTGAACTCTCAATCCAAAAAGGTTGTTTATTGTGGGGTGATCGGGTAATTATTCCTAACAAATTGCAAACTAAAGTACTGGGTATGCTTCACGAAGGCCACCTGGGAATAATCAAAATGAAAAGCCTTGCTAGAAGCTATGTCTGGTGGCCGGGTATAGATAGGGACATCGAATACTGGGTGAACTCTTGCAACAAATGCCAAAGAATCAGGCCTTCCCAGCCAAAAGCACCCATTAGGGACTGGGAAACCCCAAGAGGCCCCTGGTCACAAATCCACATCAATTTTGCGGGTCCTACCAAGGGGCATACTTTCCTGATTGTCGTAGATGCATACTCTAATTGGCTGGAGGTTAAAATTATGTCATCTATGACAACAGAAACTGTCATAAAACAACTTGACAAACTCTTTGCAACCCATGGCCTACCGGACGTCCTAGTGTCCGACAACGGGCCACAATTAACCAGTCTCCAATTCGAGCAATACCTAGCCTCCCTAGGTATAAGACATACACTAACCGCGCCGGCCCACCTGGCTGCAAACGGTAGGGCAGAGAATGGTCAGGTTTACCAAGGAGGGTTTAGAAAAAATGGACACCGGGGATGTCCAAAATAAAATAAATCGACTACTCACCCTCCAGCATATCACACCCAATACTACAACTAACAAAACCCCGGCAGAATTACTTATGGGAAGAAAACTAAGGTCACAACTAGACAGATTGCACCCAAACTATACACCAGAAAAAAACCCTGACTCTTCCACCTGTTTCAGGACTTTTGTAATAGGCGACCTAGTCTATGCAAAAAATTTTACCAGAGACCCATTATGGCTACCCGGACAAATCATGCAAATAACAGGCCCCCGGTCCTACCGACTAACAGTAGACGACGGCAGGGAATGGAAGCGGCACATAGACCAGCTTCGGTCCCGAAACATAGAAAGAAGTGCAAACACACAACCACAAGTATTAAAAAACAACGAAATTCAAACCAAGGAGGGGGGGAAATACGAGAAATGAATAAAGAACCATTTAAATTAAACTCCGAAAACAATAACAATCAAAAAGAGCAAATAAGAGACTCACTGTTTGAAGAAAGTTGCGAGAAGAGCCCATTCGAAGGGGCCAGCCAGGCCAGCTCGACCTGCCCGGAGGAAATGGGAGGGAGCGGCAAAACTGCCGGCCTAAGAAACTCAGGCGGCAGTAAAATGGCTGACTCACCCTTCCAGACGGTTCCATGGAGAAAGACTGGAGAAACAGCAACCCCATCCGAACCGATCGAAGTCTCCGACAGAAATGAACCGCACAAGTCCAGTCGAATCAAAAGAAACCCCACCTACCTGCGCGACTACGTCACCACGTAGGACTGAACTAAGAGGGGAGGGGTGTTCTGTATAAATAATAGTAGACTCCAAATACTTCATTCCGATTGGTTAACAAAACCTAAAAGGGGATTGGTTCAATAGGAACCAATCCACGAAGCTGCCCAAGGGCGGCAAAAACCAAATGCTTGTCATTGGCTACAAGCCGGCAGACAGAAAAATATAAAAGGGCTGTCACGGTTTGAGCCAATGTTCCATTTCTTCACTGTGTTAACAAATAAAGACTTTGTTGTTGGAACCCGGTCTACCTCGTGTTTTTCCGGACGGAACAAACCCATAATTAAGTTATCTGTTCATCACAGTGTCATAAACGCACAACCAACCACTATATCATAGGGTAGATGTCAACTGCATCTTTCCTAAATATGTGTCTCATGTTTTAGAATACCATACAGGCAGAAGTGGGATTCAAATATTTTTACCACCGGTTCAGTGGGTGTGGCTTGGTGGGTGCACTTTGTGCAGGCGCAGAGGTGTTCTAACTCACCTCCTGCAAGCCTGCACTCTCCCAGTGGCTTCAGCAGCTGGTGTGTAGCTTTCTGCTATGCCGTGCACAGCAGCTGCGCTTCAAATTCAGAGGATAAACATTAGTATGGGAGCCCGGGCAGGCGGGTGGGCCCAACAGCAGAGCAGTGGAGAGATCCGGTTTGGTCTCTGCTGCTTACCACTGCTACCGGCTAGCAGAACCAGGCCAAACCAGTAGAATACCACCACTGCATACAGGGTTAACAAAAGCATAGCTAATTAGTATTCACTGTAAATTATTTCAAGATTTAATTTCTTGAAGGAACTAGAGGTAGTTTTTGCTTAACAACCGCAGCTGGGACTGGCAAGTGACATGGTTGCTAAGCGAAATGTTATATGCCTGCTTGGGTTACGACCTCACTTCTCCCACGATCATTAAGTGAAATTCAATGCGTCACTAAGCAAGACATTATGTGACTATGGTTTGTGATTTTACTGCCAGCCACCCCATAATTGTTTGTCAGAAATCAGTTTTGAAGCACTCTGTTGAAGATCACATGACTGTGAGACACTGCAATGGTTGCAAACATCTGCCAGTTGTGAAGTGCCTAAATGTTTATTCCATAACCACAGGGACTGCGATGCTCATAAATATAAGGAACAGATCAGAGGTGGTATTCAGGTAGCGGAAATTTTGAGTAGTTTGGAATACCACCACTGACTGGCCCTCACCCCCGTCTATTCTCTGCCTCCCGAGTCCCAGCTGATCATTTGTGTGTTCTTTTGTTGTACTGCATAGGAGAACAGAGCTGGAAAGCAGGTTAGTGGGAAGGAGAGAGAATGTGGATTTTGTAGTATCCTTCCCCTTGGAGTGAGGTGGGAATGGAGATTTTACAGTATCCTTCCCCTGCTATGCCCATCAAGCCATGCCCACAGAACCGGTAGTAAAAAATTTTGAATCCCACCACTGGAACAGACCTACTTTTTCAGCGCCGTGGTAACCTTGAACAGTTGCTAAATGGGCCATTTGTTAAGCAAGGTATATCTGTAATGCCACCATGAAATTATACCTCCTTCCACCCCACATTAAACTCTTTGAAATGGCTTCTGCTTTTTATTATTACTATTATTATTTATTGTGTAACTGAATTTGAGAATTGAGCTTTCCTCTTCAAATTCTGGAAAAAAAAGATTGGGTTGGGTTACCAGATCTGGACTATAAATAAAACAAAGGACCACCAAGTGTTAGCCAAAAAAAATTTCTGTATTTCTTTGCTACCATCTAGTGATATTCTGAACAAAGTTTTAGATAAATTTAAAGTAGCATTCACCATACCTTTGTTGTCAGTCTATTCACTTTATTTTGCTTTAAATTGAGGTCTCAGATCTAAATCTACACCAGTCTGCCTGTTTGATTCAGACACATGTGGATCAGTTAAGCAGAACATTTCTAATTAGAACATGTGGAAAAATTATTCTAGTTCATTTTAATGAAATATTTATTGACTTAAGAGAAAAACAAACTGTCCAAATATCTTGAGAGAATATCAAGATATCAATATTCTCTCAGGGTGAGAGAAAATGGCACACACTCACAGGCCTCCAGTGCAACTGCTGATGATATAGATTTGAAGAAACTTGGAAAGTGTTCCTTTGCTTATCTCACCCTCCATTCCTACCCCCATCTTAGCACTGCTGAGCAAGATTAATGAAACATTCCAATTCTGAATAGCTTCTGGGAGGAAACATTAGCAAAAAAAAAACCCACTTACTCCCTGAATAGAAGTAAGAAGCCGAGAAGAGAGACCTTTCCTCAGAAGGAAAGATCAGAAAGGGGAGCTTCTTCCTGCTCCAGCTTGGTAAGAGCCAAACAAAATGACCTGAAGGGATAGCAGTTCATGAATGCTTGTTCAACATAAATGCCAAGTGGCAAAGCACAGAGTACATTCAGATTGATGGGAAAAGCCTGATTACCAGTGCTAGCTTGGATGATAGGGATGCTTACTTGTCCAGCTGCTGCCAGTCTGCTTCAGCAGAAAGCAAAGTTCTTCCTGGATTACTATTTATAAGTTGTGTTTGGGATAAAATAGGATGAAGTTAAAGAAATCCCAGCAATTAAATTAAATCCACTTTTAAAACCCAATTTGTCCCGCAGCTAGTTAAGCGGGATACTTTTCTAGAACTCTGATTCAGGCCTTCTATGTAAATGGTTAAGAAGGCTTAGTTTCTTAACCAAAAAGAGAGGAATGTCCAGGTGGAAGCATGTGAATCACTCTGAGCATTAATAGGGAGATAGAGATGAAGGGAAGATAAGAGTGGCGAGGGCAAATGAGAACTACTGCAATAAAGGACAACTGTTTTATTATCGTATTATGATCATGTATCTATTTTTATATAGTTGTCCTTGTGCATGCCACTTAGACTTGGTTAGATTGAAGGAGTCTAAAGACTTTATAAAGCAAATAAATAAATCTTACATCTGCTAAACAAAGATTGGAGAATCTGTCAATCTCTTGCTGTTGATGTACTATAATTTCACTGCACAGGAATTACACTAGGACAATGATTGCATTACACCATGGTAACTTCAATCAATGTAACTGTTAGACGAACATAATTTTATATTAAAAAATAGGGAGCAAAGGAATCATACAACTGGCTTAGCTTGCATCATTTAACCTATTGTTAAGTCCTCTTTCCCACTGACATAAAATTGTATTTTAAAATGAGAACAGCCACCTCTTTCTATTGCTATTGCACACCAAGACAAAAAGAATAAGTGCAATGAAGAACTGTGTGGTTTGAGGAAACCAAACCCAGTGGAATGTAAAACATATTATTACTTCTTCTTCTTCTTTTTTTTAAACAAACTTTATTAATTACAAAACCAAAATGTCGAACAAACAGAACACACAAAAAAGAAGCAAGAAAGGAAATAGGAAAAAAGAAAAGAAAAATGATTAAAAAAAAACCCTAACAATTCTATTACTATCAACAGTCTACGGTTTCTTATTTGTTGTCAATATTAGTGATACATTACAAATACATCTTATATGTATTTGTTTATGATTTACATTTTACATTATTTACTAATGTATTTTCTATTTTTTCTATTTTTTTGTTCTATCCAATCATACCAGCATTCCCAGCTATAATATTCTGATGTTTCTTTTTCCTTAAACGCTTAGGTTAACTTGTCCATCTCTGCACAGGTTGTTATCTTCTGTATAACCATCTCCTCTGTTGAAATATCTGCTTGTTTCCAACACTGTGCAAAGGTTATTCTGGCTGCAGTAAGAATATGCAGTATGATATATTTAATATTTTTAGGAATTTGTCTATTAAATATCCCCAATAGGAAGAATTAATTCAATTTGCTCCGCCGTTATTTCCTCTAACCATTTTTTCATCCTTTTATTTTATTTTTTTTACAAGATCATTTGTACAAGATACATTTTTTTACAAAATTACAACATCAGCAGCATATAAAGAAAATACCTATAAAATGTTTTATAGATGGCATCTCTCACCTTCGAGAATAGCGAAAATGTCTCCTAATATGAATCCGAATTGCTGGAAATGTAAAAAGAAACAAGGAACATTTTTTCATACATGGTGGTCCTGCACTGAAGCCCAAAGATACTGGCATAGGATAAAAACATATTATTACTTCTAATGGAATGTTTATTTTGTTGTTCTGAACAGAATTGGTTCAACTGTGATAACATATAACTTCTGCCAGATGTCCATTACATGTTGATAAAAAGAAGGGATAGCCAATTAATTCTATGTACTTGTTGGTCATTGACTGAATAAACATCACTATACTATATCCCTCCAATACAGACCCATCTCTATTACCTGCCTACCAGTGGTGGGATTCAAATTTTTTTAGTACTGGTTCTGTGAGCGTGGCTTGGTGGGCATGGCTGGGGAAGGATCATTCAGTCAGAGGTGGTATTTGCTGGTTCTCCAAACTACTCAAAATTTCTGCCACCGGTTCTCCAGAACTGGTCAGAACCGGCTGAATAGCACCTCTTCTGCCTACCCAATTAAAAGATATTTCTAGCTCACCCCAATCTCCCCTCCTGCACAGTATTATTATTGCTACACTGAAGTGTTATTTTATTATTATAAGCAATTATCAATAAGCTGAAAAGGTAGCATCTAGTTTACATTAATTCTATCCTGATTTGTCAAAGATGTATTTTGTTGTATTTTACCTTTAGAACTCATAAGAATGCTGATAGTTTACATACTAATATGAACATTTTCTGTGCTTTCAAGAAAACTAGATATACAGTGTATATGCCCAGCCATTTGAAAGCATGATAGAAGAGAATGAAATCAGTTAGAGAAAGCACAGTTGTAATTGATGCAGTCAATGTTAAGAAATTACAAAACCACCACTGCTCTTTTAAAATTAAAGCCATAACTATAACATGGTTTAAGGCAACATGGCATTTGCATTTTACCTCTTAAAAGAGGGTCTCATTATTTTTTAATCAGTTCAAGACAGTGTACAATGCTATGAATGATATTTCCTCTTATAATCCTAGGAAAAGGTGCAGTTAGTTTAAAGGGTTGCAATGAAGTGTTACATAACACTCTCTTTCATTTTGGAGATCAAATATGAAGCACTGTATAGCTTTAATGCCTTAGAATAAATATCCAAATAAATTTTAAAAAACCATCCTGTACCAGATATGGATTTGAAATATTTGCTCCATTCAGCTTCATCTTTTATATTTTGAGTTGAAAACCCCTTTGACCATATTGTTGAATGAACAAACAGCCCTTTGGCTCTGTGCAATCCATTGTAAGCATTATACACCTTAGATAATTTTCTCTTATACAAATGAACTTCATGGACAAGTCTTTATAATAACAAAACATATCAACAAAATTCCAGTAATTTGGAATAACCAGTATACCCACTTTTGAAGTTGTAATCAAAGCATCTGAATAATAACTCATGTTAACTGGGCTTATCTTATTATTGGCATGCCAGACAATTTCCATTACAAACCTTTCAATACTAGTCCTACCTGTAGTAGATTCATGACTGCCTTAGCTCAGAGAAAATCTCCATGGATTTGCAATGCTAAAATTTTGACAAGGGCTTTGTGAACACACAAATGAAGTGAAAGCTGAAAGGGCTTTAAGCAGAGGGTGACACAGCAGGGCCCAATATAGGCAAGAAATATCCACAGCCTTTTTTTCTCCTTAATTATTAAACATTTTCTTTGTATTTAATACAGATAGTAGAATATAAAAATAATGTTTTTCTCTGTATTAATTGGATTATTCTATACTTTTTCTAGTTGTTTAATTGTATTATAAAATACAAATAATACATTAGAGGAAATGGGTATTTGCACTATAGTACAATATATGTACTATGCAAACTATAACTTGTGACAATTTAGATACTTTAAATTTTTAAAGATAAGGGGGAGAATTTATATCTGTTTTAACTACACTTGATGTCAGGTTCACCATCACCGATTTGGAGCCTTGCTGGTGCCCTGCCATTGTAGCAGAAGGGAGCAAGGAGGATGGGGTTTTATTGGGTGCTATTACCATCACTTCAAATGTGGGAATGAGGGAGGGGGGAATGACAGTAGAAGAAGATCAGATCACCAAACCAGTTTGTACCAGGATCTTCAAGGCCGATTGCCCTGAGAATCTCTGACACCTCAGAGTTTCTCAAAACATCTTACTGGCATCACATTGGCTGGCCAGGGGACTGGTCATGGAGGTGGGGAGTGAAAAGTGAAAAGCATAGCTTTGTATTTTGCGTGGGAATACCAGATCCTGGCTGATTTTACTGCAACCAGTTTCTTTCAGTAAAAGTTCCTTTGCTTCAACTAAATGGAGTCATAAGTCTTATTTTCCTGAGAGAATAGACTGGAGCAAGCCTGTCACTTGAATTGTACAATTAAACCTATTGATAGAGTGGAGTGGGGAGAAGAGGAACACTGCCCTAGTGCTTATTCTCTGGTCTAAATATGTCTCATCATGACCAGCATCTTATGTGGTTATACTCAAACTTCTTCCATGCCATAATGTGGAGAGCTTTAGTCCTTTAAGAAATGGGTCGGACATGCATCTGCTGTCACAGCAGACATAAAACCTTTGCCAGTTCATGCAGAGTGATCCATTTCCATTAGTTAAGATGCTCTCTGGGGAGAAATCATTTTACCAGCAACTGTTTGACAGTGCTGTAGGGAATGAAAGCCCTTGAAAATGTGGTCATGGGCAAAATCTGGAGATTTCATTTGTATGAAGAATCTGAAAAGGAACTTTAAAAAATGACAAAAGGCCTGAGATTGCCTCCATTCTGATAAAGCCAATCTTACAAATAATCTGCCTCTGTGTTATAGTTTCAATCTTCTTTGATATGGCTATCCAAGAAAAGATAAACTTAAACTGTGGGTAATACAAGATCTGTATTCTATCCACCACCATCCTGTTGGCCCCTCTGCCCTCTCACTTTGTACTTCGTTTACATAGTGCATATACTGCTGTACCTTGCAAATATCTATTTTCTCTAATGCATTATTTGTGTTTTATAACACTTTGTACTCTACTAGAGCCTGCTTCTTCTCAGTACATCAGCTTATTTTGAGAGCTGAATTAGCATTTTTCAACATTTATCTGAAATCAGAGTCAAGCTGAATATTTTCTGCAATGTTGGGGCTTTGGGCTTTGCTCTTAATTCATTGCCCCTTACAAGCTCTAGTTCAGTATCCAGTGCAAGGTAACTAGTGGATGAATAAGGCAACTTTATCAATTAATGCAATCTTAGCCTTTATAGCTAGCTTCTCAGTGCCTATTTTTAAAAAGGGCCTGCCTTGAAGGCTTATATAAGCAATACTCAAAAATCTGCTTCACCATCCATCTTATTCTGAGGGCTCATAGATATTTCTTTTTCTGTCCCCAGGCTCTTCATTACAAGTACAACCAAAGTCAGAGGGTATGAAACATACCTGGTTGCAACAATCCTATAATGCTATACTTTTGGCATCATAACTACTAGATAAGGGTGGTCAAACTCCTGGTTCACGGGCCGGATTCATCACATGCTGGCCACGCCCACACCCAGTTTAGTGAAGGGGGGAAAGTTCCACTATGTCACGTGATGCCACCATGATGGTGTGGGTTTGAAGGCGTGGGTTTGACACTAGAGGCTTTTAAAAGAAACACAAGATTGTCCTAACTGCATGGTGATTCCATACACACCACTCCATCTCCCAAATAATTGTTAAAAGAAATTCATACTGAAAATGTGAATTGGAAGAGTTGTAATGATCAATTGTATTTTCCTTTAATGTGATGTCAGGAAGATTTTGGTTAGTTAGGTACTCTGGTAACTTAAGGGTTTACTTCCCCTCCCCTTTTTTTATTTTTAACATTTAAAACATTCTTGATTTACTGAATGGAAAACTGACTGATTTGTATTGTTCCCTGCCTTTTTCTCAGTGTTTTGAAGCCAGCAGAAATTAGATTCCTAAATGAAAACTGAAGACTTTCATGGGTTACCAATCCTAACTTCTAGCATCCAAAATGCAACTGATTCAGATCCAGATGACACAATCAGTCATAAAGCTTGATTAAAGAACCTCCAACAACTAGGATCAGGATCCTGAAGCTTTTTAACAGTGTGTTAGACATCACCTGATCTATCTTAAGAAATGGAGATTTGCCTTTGTAATATCTGCTCTCTGAGAGAATGTAGTGGATCGTATAAATTAAAGTTTCCATGAGTGTGATCTTTCAAAATATCACAAATTCTGTACATGCAAGTAGGTTGCTTCCTAAAAGTGATGCAGATGGCACATTTCGGAAATGGACAAAGGTCAAAATATATCATGTTGAAACCTGTCTTTTATTAGAAAAAGCAATGGCAACTTGATGCATTTTGTTAGAAATTCCATATCAAAACTGGAAATTGATGGCACAGGGCAGCCTTGCCCAATATTACACTATACACTATTACACTATAGTGTAGTCACATATAGGACTACACAACTATATGTGTAGTCCAGTACATATGTGCTATATGTGCTGGACTACAATTCAGATCACTCCAGTGAATGTGACTAAACTGGTTGGGAAAACATTTATAGGTTAACACTTCAAACAAGCAAGTTGTCTTTCCATATTTTTAATTACCAGCTAGGCAGGAAAAAACTCATTCGTAAGTGCTACTTGAGTTGAAGAAATGAGTAGATGACACTTTTTACAACATAAAGCTAAATATTAATCAAAACATTATTAAGGAGATAAGACATCTCCAGAAGCTGATTCAAATGAGAGTACATGTGTTTTTGGTGTTCGGTGTAAATAATCTAGAATTAGTTTCACCTTCATGTTTCTCCCCAAGTCGGTAATCCTTTAAAATCAATATTTAATGCAATATGTTATATACATATTACTTTATAATGTACTTAATATATTAGTATATTAGCAACTATATATAATTTATAAACAAACAAACATATTAGGCTGCATGCTCTCTCTTATTTTACTGATAAGGGTGCACAATCAAAAAATATTGGAGACTTTTGTACAAGGTTCTATAAAGTTTGAAACTGCACATAGTGATATGTCCCAAAGTTGCTTTTTCAAGAGGCAACTGGATTTTCTGGGGGTTTTTTTTGAGACATTTTGCTTCCAAGAAACTTCTTCAGCTCTGAAGAAATTGAAGAAGCTTTTTGGATGAGAAGTGAAACAGAAGGAAAAGCAAAAAGTTCAGTTGCCTCTTGAAAAAGCGTCTTTGGGTCAACCATGACCTGGATGACTCCATAGATACATAGTGATATGGTAGCTCATACCTGCTCTAGCAAGCAGTGCAAATTCCAGTTGTTCAGGGTGGGATCCAGAAGAGAATGGAAACGAAGATATTGCAGCAATAGCATTTTTTTTTAGGATTCACAGATATTGAATTTATCAACTCTTTCTATTAGCTTCTATTAAATACATACGTTTAAGTTGGTCTATCTTAGGAACAATCCCACCACAGTATTATTCCTACTTTAAAGCCTCCATTGGGTGTATTTCACATTCATCCCTCAGGATAAACATACAAGACCTGAGGACATGTTTAGGGTAGCTGCCTGCTTGAGAACTGGTATGTAAAAGCTGACTTTGAAAGAAACATTTTAGAGAATGCCCTTTGGATGGATGACAAAATCCTTACTTGTTAATAATACCTGATTTTGCCTCCTCTTTTGTTTTTACCAGTTGTTTTTGATATATTCTGATGTTTAATAAATAAACATGAAACTATATTTTTTGCTCAATGTCTATGGAGATTCTCAGTCATCTAGGACATGGTTGTCCCAAAGATACTTTTTTAAAAGGCAACTAGACCTTCTGTTTTTTCTTTGAAGACATTTCACTTCTCATCCAAAAGCTTCTTCAGCTCAAGAGCTGAAGAAGTTTCTTGGATGAGAAGCCAAATGTCTATATTTTTGCTTCCATAGTAAGTTAGGTGCCAGGGTTCCAGCAATTGCCCTAAGAGTAGATGTGCATTGAGTAGGTGTGTCTCTGATTTGGATATAAGAACTGATTAACAATGTGCTGGGTAATTTCAAATGGAAATTACCCAGAATCATAATGGAAGATAAATCTCTCCCCAGCTAGCTATCCCTAGCATATATGTGCTACCTCCAGGTTGCCTTCAAAACCCATTCCCTGGTTATGAGTATTTACTGATGTGATTCACACATTGGTTTGTTTAAAGTCAATAAAGTTTGTTTCTCAGTTGATATAAAACAGATAAGTAATAAGCTAAAGCTTTCAAGCCACAAGATCAGCTTCATAGGATCTGTTAAGTCAAAATGAAGCTTGCTTACTATTTATTCTCACATTTATACAGCTGCCATCTATCGAAAGAATAAGAAAAACCAATCCGAGAAGGCAGAGCTTCGTCTCGGTGTTACAGCTGCGATCTCGGGGCTCTGAGATCGCAGCTGATATTTTCGCCCCTGGTCGGTCCTAACGGACCTAAACCGTCCTGTAGAGATGGGGATCGTGAAGGGCACAGTCCCAGGATCCCAGAGATATCACAAAATCTCTGGTTTGATCCGGGAGAAGCCCTTTTGCTGGCAGCGGAAAGGCAGCCTCCAAAGCTGCTGAAGTCGGGACAGCTCCGGAAAGAAAGTGATTTAAATGAGCGTGTATCGGTTGGGTGAGAAATTTCTTTTGTATAGTAAATTGATTGAGACTTGAAAGGACATCCTGAACAAAGAAGAAACTGACTTTATTTTTGTTTGACTGAAACTTGGCTGAGCGGCGTTTAAGCGATGTCAAATTGAGACTTGGATTCTTTCCTTATTTTTTTTTCTGAGGACTTTAATGTGATTTTGTAGGTAACCGGATTGAATTTTCTCTTATATATATTTTTATGCTTCTCTTGATTTTTATTTTTATTTTTTTTAATTTTCTTTTTAGGATAGAGGCTCCCTTTGACTATCTTTTTTTTCTTCTTGTTTGAGTTTTTTATAAATATTTTTTTTTCTGGCTGGGGGGGGAAAGAGTAGTAAGAGATGTTGCAACACTGCCAACTAGAGACTTGAAAATATTTTATTTGAATTGGGGAGAAAAGCACTCCTTTTCAAGGACATTTTAATGTGATAAGATAGAGGGAGAACGCAGTAAAATATTATTACAGGTGCTTTCTTGGACTCTTATCAATATTTCAACACTTGAGGCTTGGCTTTGAAGCTGCTGGAGAAGACAGTCATAATAAGAGCCTTGGATAAGGAAATAAAGTGCAGTGTGCAGTGCATATATATATATATATATATATACCTCTGAAATTCCTACTCGCCAGACTTTTTGTTAATTTTAACTCTAGTATTTTTGCTTTTTATTTTAAAGGGAAAGCCTTAGAGCTCTTTCTTTTTTTTCATGCTTCTTTGCTTCTTCCATCTACCACCTTGTTTTTGTTTGTTTTTTTATTATTATTGTTATTATTATTATTATTATTATTATTATTATTATTATTATTATTATTTTCTTCTTCTATTTTTTTTTTTATGGTGGATTACTTCAATTGGACTAGGATCTAGAAGAACCTGAAGATCTTTCTTTTTCCTTTTCCCCCTTTTTTTTCTTTGGTTTTGGGCTTTTTACTATTGGATTTTTTATTTTTATTTTTTTGGACTATATTTGGTTACTATATTAGCTGGATTGAAAGTCAAAGAGAACCTGAAGCTTTGGAAGCATTAAAATGAGCAGGAAACCAAAATCATTTGGCATTTCTGTTTCTACCTCTGCTTCCCCACCATCTGAAGGACAACATTTAATTCAGACAATGTTGAAGCAAGATAAAGAACAAGAAAAAGTAAATTTACAGACGATTATGCAAGGAATTCAAGATATTAAGATAAAAATAGATGCTATGGATCAAAGAATAGAGAAATCTGATGAAAATATCAAACAAATGATGGGAAAGTATGAGGAGAGATTCCAAAAAATTGAGGAAGAAGGAAAACAAAGAGAGGAGAAGATTGGAAATATTGACACTAGATTAACAGTGGTAGAACAAGAAAAAAATGGGATGTTGAGGTGGGAGATGGAAAGGTCAGAATTTTATCTTAGATTCCAAAATATAGAAGAGGAAAAAGGAGAAAATTTGGCTGCGATAATGATAGAAATGCTGGCAGACCTTCTGGAAATTACAGAGGAAAAGATGATGGATGGAGTAGATGAGATATATCGAGTTTATACAAGATATGCGATGAGAAATAAACTACCAAAGGAAGTTCATATCAGATTTACCAAAAAATCAATCAAAACACAGATATTGCAAGTGGTAAGAGAGAAAACATTGATATATAAAGGTAAAGAGATTGTGGTTTTAAAACAAATACCTAGAAGAGTGAGAGAGATGAGAAGAGAATACCGATTTCTGACCAAAATACTATTAGAAAATGAAGTGAACTATAGATGGCTGATACCAGAAGGACTAATCTTTACGTGGCAAGAACAGAGACATAGAATTGATTCGATTGAAAAAGCAGAACTTTTCTATGCAGAATTTTTTGGAAGAAGAAAAGAGAAGGCAGAGAAAGAGGTCTTATTAGTTGAGTTTCAGGAGGAACAACTGGAGATTGAAAAAGAGAAAGGAGTTGTAGGTGGACAGGTAGACAGTAAAGAACAACGTGAAGTGAGAACTACGAGAGCTGTTAGACCTAAATATAAAGCATAATCATGGAAGAAAAAAAACTGATTACAATGAATATAAATGGACTTAACTCAGCTGTTAAAAGAAGAAAAACCTTTCATAAATTAGAGAAATTAAAATTTGATATAATTTGCTTACAAGAAGTTCATATTAAAAAACAACATGAGCAATTGTTAGTACAGCCAAAATTAGGGAAAATATTTACTTCTTTGATTCAATGTAAGAAAAGGGGAGTGGTTCTCTACTTTAAAGAGGATATCCCAGCAAAACTGATTTACACGGATGAAGATGGAAGAGTATTAATGGTGGAAATAATGGACAATAATAAAAAAATACTCTTGATTGCAATTTATGCCCCGAATGATAAACAAGAAGAGTGTTATAAAAAACTACATATGGAAATAATTAGATTGGACTATGTTAACATAATTATGATGGGAGACTTTAATGGAATTGTGGACAATAAATTGGACTATATAACAACAACAACAAAACAAAATAGAAAGGTTCTCCCTAAATCTTTTTTTAAAATGACAGATGAATTAACTTTAAAAGATATTTGGAGGGAAAGAAACGTTAAAGCTAAACAATATACTTTTTACTCTAATAGACATTTATCATGGTCCAGATTAGATATGATTTGGATCTCAACAGAATTAATATCCATTATTCAAGAAACAAGTATTGAAATGAGTACTTGGGCAGACCATAGTCCAATGACAATTAAATGGAAGGGACAAAAAAAAAGATCGAGATGGACATTAAACAATACTATTTTAAAGGAGAAAGACTTTATACAATGGATGGAGAAGGAATTGGTTTTTTTCTTTAAAGAAAACAAAAAAGAAGATACTTCAATACAGAATGTTTGGGATACAATGAAGGCATATGCTAGAGGTTTGATAATAGATTATACAAGAAAAAAGAATATTAGGAAAAGACAAACCTCCAAGATCCTGGAAGATGAATATAAAAGACTTGAAAAAGAACTACAGAAAATGCCACAGAAAAAAGATATTAAATTGAAACTGGATGTAATTAAGCATAAAATGGAATTAATAGAGAAAGAAGAACTGGCACAGAAAATTAGAAACTCTAAACAGAATTATTTTGAAGACGCAAATAAACCAGGTAGATGGCTAGCATATAAACTGAGAAAGGAGAAGGAATCAAGAAAAATATTGAAACTAATAGATGATCAAGGTCAAGTTTGTTGTGGTAATAAGGAGAAAAAGGAAATTATTCGAGATTTCTATGGACAACTATATAAACAAGAGAATATAGATGAGGAAAAAATTAAACAGTATTTACAGAATGTTAACTTACCGAAGATACCTAAAGAGACTGAAGAAATGTTAGAAAGCAATATAACAATGATGGAA
>BLBF01000003.1:109846359-109896837 GCA_015471245.1 Laticauda colubrina | reverse complement strand
TTATGAAATTTGGGATCTTTTTTATCAATGGTTAGATGATAAAATACAATAATAGAGCATTAGTATTATATCTATGAAGGGTTTTTAGGATTGATTTGTTATGACTATATGATTTGTTATAGAATAAACTGTTTGAAGTATTGTTATCTCACAAAGCATGAATGATTAAAAGTATAGTCAGAAAAAGACTTTATTTTAATTTTTTTTTGGTAATATTAGGATATGGATTGACAATATGAGTGGTTATGTAATATAACTGTAATTGAGACTATAAAATGAATGCACAAAACTGATGAACCAACCGACACACCGGAAGTATATATGAGAGTAGATGTTTTTAATGTTTTGTATGTTATGTCTGTTTGTAGAAAATTAATAAAATTCTTAAAAAAAAAAAAAAAAAGAAAAACCAATCCAATTATCAAAACATATTAAAGCAAAGAAGACTACACTGAGACCCCAATAAAACTCACATCAAGCAACCCAAACCAGCTCCATTAATATCCTGGCTCAGTGCATGGAAGAAAAGCCAAGTCTTCATTCTTTTTCTGAAGTTCAGTAGATTTGGAGCTGTCTATATCTCTGGAGGAGATTTTTCTTTTAGGCAGGCTCCATATGGAGTGTGGGATGGTCTAGTCAAATTTGTAATTTTTTTGCTAGTCTATGGCATTTAAAGTATTATTAAGGCCACTAGTTGCTTGCAAGAATCAGGCTCACCACCATTTTAAATTGTTGCAGTCTGACTCCAAAATCTGGCTCAAAAGTTCCAAAGCTGCAAATAATGGTATGGCCACTAACCTCTCATACCTACAGTTATAAAATTGCATTTAAAATTGAAAACCTTTAGGTTTTTAAAGCTGAATTTAAAACGGTAGCTTGGCATTTGAAGCTCTGTGCCTATTTTTCCAACATTCAGGCTAATGAATTTGATGGTTCATATGCCTCAATATGTGGGGCTAGGATTATAATCTCAATTACCCAACACAGTATGAAAAAAAACAGTACTTCTCAGCAATGCAACGATGAAATGTCAACGGCCCCTGCTTTCTGGAGACATAGGAAGCATTCTTAAAAGGGGGTTTTGTGATGAAGCCCCCTTCAAGGGTTCTCTCAGGCTGCCTCTGTATTGCATTGAGATGCACAGCCATTCTACTGCCAGTCATGATGGAAATTTGCCCTTTAAATGCTTTGCACACCTCTCCTTCTTTTCTCTCTACCATAACATTTTGATGCACAAAATTGCACTTATTTTTTTTTGAAAATTTTATTGATTTTTAAAAACAAACATAAACAAACAAAACATAAAACATAAAAACCTAAAACATCTTTTTTGAAAGCAGCCTGATTCCGGGTTACATCTCTTCGTACAGACACAAATTCAAGTTCATGCTCATTTTTATATACCATTCCATATCTTGTTACCATTCTACATTTTCTATCTAGCTTCTCTCCTCTTTTAATTTTGTTTATTTTCTTTTACTTATTTTGTCTCAGTTCAAATCATTGTACTTATATACTTTGTCTGTCCTGTTTCAGCCCTCTATTATCTTCTCTCATTAAACAAAATTTCTCCTGAAATCACTAATTGGAGTATGACACCTTTAAGCCCATGTCACACTGCACCAACGGATGCAAAGAGGATGTAAAACGTTAAAAAAAGCTTGCCATCCATTGGAAAACGCTATGCATCCGTTGTGTGCTCACTGCATACGTGTTTCATATGCTCTATCCTTTGAGCATCCGTCCACTGAGATTTCATCCGCTCAAGAAGTTTTGAGCTGCACAAAACTTTTTGAGTGGATGAACTTTCTGCTGTGTACGATGTAAATCTGTGACAACAAACGTTCTATGTCCGTTTATCATCCGTTAAACGTCCACTGTATCCTCTGGGCATCCTCTGGGCATCCTCACAACTCACATCCGCTGCAGCTGAAAACGGAAAGAGGGAGGAAACAAAAGGTACACGAAACGTCTACACAGCGTTAGTAGCACGGAAATAGAAAGGATGCGCCGTGAACAGTTTGCATCCTATATACATCCTCTAGGCTTCCTATGAACATCCCTTTAACATCCCTGCTACATACTACCCACGTCCGTTCTTTTCCTTTCTTTTCTGTTCTGTTTATGCAAA
Source organism: Laticauda colubrina (assembly GCA_015471245.1). Classification (NCBI taxonomy): domain Eukaryota; kingdom Metazoa; phylum Chordata; class Lepidosauria; order Squamata; family Elapidae; genus Laticauda; species Laticauda colubrina. Next base: position 109,894,706 of record BLBF01000003.1, on the reverse strand, counting down.
TTTTCACCACTTTTTGGAGCGGATGACAACGGATGGAGCCACCCCCGAAAATTTGCTCATCCGCTGTGTCCTTTTTGCATACGTTTTGCATCCGTCAGCCAGTGTGACCTAGCCTTTATATCTTTCCCCTAAAGTTATAACACTTAATATAATACATAACTTCAATTCGGATTCTGCTTGGTACATTCTAAAACTACACAATACATTTTTAAAAAAAGAAAAAATTATAAATATATAATATAATTAAAACAACAATCCAGACCAATTCAATTCTATCATTAATATTAATATTCATTTAAATCTTAAACATTTTACACATTACTTTTCAAAGAGATATATTTCTATGGGAACACTTATAAACTTTCCATAATTGCTTCCCCCCCCACTTCACTTATATTTTATAAAACATTGAATAGTTACAATGTTCCCACTTTCCTAATTCAATTCTCTCATTTATTTCATTTCCTTTTTTTTTATTCACAAAAGTTTCACTGAATTACACTATTTTAACCCACTTTTTAATCATGTGTTATTTCCAATTTTCTAACATTATTTCTAATACAAATATAACAATACAATCTTATGTACCTTTACAGAATCCCTTTTTCAGTTAAATTTTCACCCATTATCTCTGAATAAGTCCTGTTTCTTTACATCTTGCTCCAAATCTTTGTAACTTCTCTTCCCTTTCTTCTTTTCTCTCCCCTTTTTACCCCCTTGTCTCTCCACCTCCATTTCCCTCTTCTGTGTTCCCTTTTTCTGTTGCTTTCCAACATTATATCCACTTTTTACATTATTTTTCCCTTTTTTTGGCTGTTTTTTTAAGTCTTAAATTCTCCATTCTCTTTCCCCCCTTTCCCCTTTCTTCCCCGGATAGTTACTTGTTCATTAAAGATGCCTTCTTCTTTGTCCCACTCTTCTAATTACACAATCCTTTCTTGTTGTTTCTCATAGATGCAGATCGCCATTTCTAAAAATTGAAAAACAGAGCCAAAAGAGTCCTTCCCTTCTTGTGCCTCTTCTTTATATTTTTTAGGTTCCATTTTCAGTTCATCCAGAAGTGATGCCATTGTAGAGTTTTCTTAAACAACTACCCAAATTGTTTTTAGCCATTCAAATATAATTTCCAAAGATTCCAATGTCACCAAACAGTCTAAATACACACAAGCTGTTTCTTTCAACTCTTTCTTCTTTTTTCATTTTCTCTTCCTGGGGTTACTGTTTAATTGTAGTGTTCCAGTTAAAATGTATCTGCCTCTGATGCATTGATCAGAAAAATGGCAACCTTTTTCAGAACTGAGTTTCAGCTACAATACTTCCATTTGGCAAGATTCACACAAGGCTCAGGGCCCATAACACTGTTAATATGCCACATGATCTGAAAATTTAAGCCTCATACCTCCACCCAAACTGCTAACTTGGTTTCTTCTTATTCTTATGAGGTCAGAAATATAAACTGGCAACACAATCATACAGATCTCTAAAATCCTGAAGCATCAAAAAGTGCCATTCAACTAACTCATGGGCCAAACATTTGCTGGAACAGTTCTGTTTTGGCTTGGTATTGAAATAGCTGTAAATTTTCTACCTTTGGGAGGAGAGCCCTGCAAAAAAAATAGGGGTCACACCAAACTTCCCAATGAGAGGACCTACACAGGCTGTCTATAAATGACTAATCAGGATGGGCAGATTCAATTTTAGCAAGTTATGGCACTACCTTATATAGGTCTTGCTTCTAGATCATTTCCAAAAGCAGCATAGAGAGCACTATTGTAGTTTAGCTATAGACTAGAAGAGACTAGTGCTAGGAAGCAATGTAAAAAGCAATTGTAGCAGAACAAGAACAACAAAGGAGGAAAAAAGTAGTGAGTTTTTATGGCAGGGGTTTAGGATTAGGGTTAGGGTATGTTAATACATATATATACATGGAGTCATTAGTTTTACAGTTGGAAGAGTTCTCACAAAAAGTAGCCCAAGCTGTTCCTTGCCACAATAAATGACATGGCAAATGATGTTCAGTATCATTTTGAGGGCATCCCCTCATGTTTTCTTAGTCACCTTGAATAAAATTGATCTGGCATTGGTACTTTTTATACACTCAAACCTGTGTGAGTAAAAATGACATTCAGTTTCGCTTCTATTAATGTTACAGTACTTCTCTTCCCCCCCTCCCCCCACCTCTATTTCCTTTCTAAATCCATCATAAAACCAACTGAAAATAAATTTGGTTTTCATGCACATCATTCATCTCTGGCATATTTGACAACTGCAAATATCCCAGCTTTTCATTTTGGTTTTATTAGTGAAGACAAAGCACAAAATACACAACCCCTTCTTTACAAAAACTGACACTTGCTATTTTTCCTGTTATGGATTAAGATTAATCCATTTCATTGTAATTTATCTTTCAGCACCTGCAAAATCAATGTGGGAAAAAAATAATGTTTTCCAAACATGGGACATACTTCAAGAGTCTCAGTTGGAGTGCTAGCAAGTAGCCTGGTGCTATTGAGAGGCAGGTTTTCAAGGGAGTATTACCCTTCAATGGAAAGTAAAATGAAGAGTCATTTGGGGACTATTTCATGTTTTCTTCATCAATTATCAGGAGTCCACAACCTAGAATGGGAGTCTTGGTGAGTGATTTATGGTGCAAATTAGAATGTCAGTCTCAACCTGGGGGAAGAAGAGCCACTTTCAAAATTCACATCAATACAACAGCATTTGAAAAGATCTATATCTAGAGTGGAGATGAAAGGTTGCCAGTCATCTTTAGATCTTCAAACTGCTCTGATCTTCACTACTTTTAAAGGCCTCATGTTGCAAGCTGCAAAATGCTTAGGAATTCAGCACACCTGTCACTTTTGCCACAATAAAATGGACTTCAGTGGGTTTCAAGACCTCCAAGCCCATTATTTTTATAGATGCAAAAGCAGCATAAGACGCCATGTTCTTGGCAAAGATGATAGTGGACAGGCAAATGGGATGGATAATGGGGAAACGTTGTAGGTTTAAAGACTTTATAGGGACTGGATTAGGAAATGTCTCGTTTTTCTTTGTTCTTTTAACATTAGCTAACTCTGTGTTATTGTTGTAAGTGTATGGTGGCTCTTGAAAGTTGCGGTGGAAGACTTTAAAGAAGGACATTGAGGGTAGAGGGATTTGAATCGGTGCAGAAATAAAAAGATAGCGTGGGATAACCTGCAAAGCATGCAAAAAGCTTATAAAACTTTTAGCCACCTTTTGCTCAGCTCAGGTACAACAGCTAGATGAACACACCAGCCATTCAAATTTGAAATAATTTTTATTTGGTCCCTTCTGTTCAGAAAAAGACATTGCCTACTTATCTATCCTGTATCCTTCTCTCAGCCTGTCTGATTTCCCTCATCTCTTCCTCTTTGGACAAAGTTTCTAGTATTACAGTGTCTTGATAAGTAGCAGGCTGCTTTATAGCAAATTGGGAGCCTCGATTGAGACAACATTTTAAAAAAGGCTGCAAAAGAGTTAAAGCCAGCATCGATGAAATAGAGCTTTAGATGTCATTATGGGGCAGTGAGAAAGCCACATCCACACACTTTTTTTCAGATAGTTAATAAACCAATCTCCTGGACAAAGGAAAACAAACTCCTGGATTTAGAAAAAAGATGCCAGAAAAATGAAACTGCTGCCTGGATAGCCAAACATTTAAAGAAACATGTATAAATCAGCTTTGTTCAAGGCAATTAGCCCAACAACTGGAAAGACTATAAAAGATCTAAAACAGTAGCAGACTTTTGAAGCAGACATTTGGTCAACTTTGTTTGCAAGAGCCAAGTAAATAATTGAAGGAATGAAGCTTGTAACCTGTAGAACTCAGGACTCTCTTAAAGAACCTAGCTGCTCTTCTAACTACGGGAACATAAGGAAAGAAGTCCCACTTAATATTGGCTGTAGGTTATCCATAAAATCCTTTTTTCAAAACTTGTGAAATTTAGCTCCTTCAAATGCCCAATCACCATCGCTTGTGAACAATTAATCAAATTCAGTGAGAAGAACATGACCACATGCTTGAAGAAGAGAGAAAAGGAGAGTGACTCTAAATCAGACTCATTAAACCATAGGGCTAGCTCGGCAGAATTTCCAAGGCAAATTGTGTAATAGGATCCACTGCTTTATGAAGTAAACATGAGTGTTATTCAGTGTAATAACCAGCAATGAATAAGCCCCCTAGGGGAAGGGAGGTGAGGAAAGGACTGTTCCTGTTCCAAAATATTTTTGATCGTACATATAAAAGACTTTTGGAAAGCAACATTGAGTCCATCTGTTCAGCTTCTAGAAGATTTAGCTTGGAAGCATTGGAAATCATTATGCTGTGACTATTTTGGCATTCTGGATAGAGTTGTAAACAGCCTCAAATGATTGAGATTATCTCTCCTCCCCTTTCCTCCCCCCCCCCCCTTGATATTGCTATTTGGTATCTTCTTCAGCCACATCCTGAGATTAATGTTATCGCTGGAAAATGAAAAGCTCTATTAATCTTTTATTTCCTTAACTGAGTTTCCCCGAAGACAACGTTGGGCTCTGCTCAGAATCTGTGTGGCTGCACATTCGCCATTATTTTCTCTGGCTGGCTCCAAACAACATGCTTCTGTTAGCAAAATTATATAATTAAATTCAAGAAGATGCAGGAGGATTGGCTACCATTTTTAACTGTTTTATTGCTATCATCACTCTTGGAATTAGCCCATCAAAATACTCTAGTGGGTGGCAAGAAAGCAGAATATGCTGTGTGGGGAGTTTTGTTTAAAACGAAAGTTGTAATAGAAGAAGTGAGCTTTTTAAAATCAATTTTATTATATTTTAATGAAATATACAGGGTAACAAAAAAGGACAGATTTTTTAAAAGGGGCTTGGGATCAAAAGGGGGGGAGTTTAAAAGTGACAAGTCATATTCAGAGAAAATCCACAAAATTGCATTTAAGAAAAAAGAGGCTTCTATCATAGAAACCTATGAACAGATAATCCTCAACTTACAACCTGTGGTTTAGCAATAATTTAAAGTTCCAACGGACATACCTGAGATGTACTTATGACCTAGATTCAAAGTTCCTACAGTTGGTTCCCCCATTGTCAAGTGACTGTACTTCAGGGGCTCAGCAACCCGGCTGCATTTACAGTGATTTGTAGCATCACACAGTCATGTGACCACATTTTACAATGGTCTGGTCAAAAAATGGCATTTACTTCCAGTTGTTGGCAAAACCAACCCATAGCAAACCATGGAGTTCCTCAATGACTGTGACAATCACTTAACAATGATGACGGTTACTTTTCAACCACCATGTCCATTTCACCTCCACCACAAAAAGATCATAAAATTGAGTTGGTCACATGGCTAGCCCAATTTCTAAATGTCACAAGTGAAGTCTGTTATGGGTAGGCTACATTATGGTGATAACTCAAGGATAACCTATGTCTGTATTATTCTGAGAAGTAACCAAAGTCAGGATATTAAAAAGCTATTATGGCCACCACAGACTCAACTGCAAGAGTATTAACTTCTAGAAATGTATTAAAACTAATTTATACCACAGGGATGCACTGAACAATAACATAAGATGTTCATAACATCTTCTTGATGTTGAATAACATAGAAAAAATAACATCAAAGTACTGTGTATTATCTTTTAGGTTATAGACCAAAAGGGTTGCTATTTCCTCACTGTACTGTAGACATTCTTGTTGTTGTGTTCCACTGGAAGGAAGGAAGCTTGGCACTTAAACTTGAAGATATAGTATCCCTGGAACTTCAGGTAGTGCTGTGGTTTATGACAAACAGAATTAGTTGGGGAAAATTACACAGTCTGTGAGTGATGTTTTCATAAAATATAAAATAGTAGCTTGGAGATTACTCCTTGATATTATGCTGTTTTGATCCAGATATCAACTATTACCCCAATATTTCTTTCTTGAACCCAATTGTTGTTATGTTTTTGGCCTGCAGGTTCCAGACTTCAGTTGGAAAGTAGAGCATTTAAAAAAATTTATTATTAAACTAGTATGTTGCCTATCTTGCTAGAGGTGACCTTTTTTCCCCCTTTTGTTAACATGAAAATTAATCTAACTTTCTATGGCATTCCCTGCCTCCAACTGCCATATTCAAAATATCTGGCAATGTCAATATAACCTAGTCTAATATATCTTATGATGTCTGAATAATAAAAACTGGCCTTTTATCAAAGAAATATAGGTCTGGATCTTCCCATCCCCTCCTTGCCAAAACATCACAGCTTTATTCACAATCTCATCATCAATTGATTTCGCAGTTCCAAAATGTGTAATTCTGGCTTGGGCACCCCAAGACAACATTTTTTGATTCAGATCAATCTTTTGCAGGGTCATAGTAGTTCCCATGGATGAAAGTTAAATCCAACTGTTCTGAGAACCAGTTAATCTGTTCAAGCCAACAGCATGTGTGATTCAAGCAACTCCTTTTCTGATTGTACTGCAAAAGGATGGGTAATGGGAGATAACCTTTTAAACAAGGCCATCACAATGGATGTTAGCCCCAGTGTCCTGTTTCATCAGAAATGAAAGGACAAATCATTCTTACCTCATCCTACCCTTCTTTTGTTATACACATAACTTCACTTACTCTTTATTGCTAATGGTTTTTTTCACACTTTCCTTACACTCACAGCTTGAGAAAGTAAAGTGCTGCAGACTAAAACAATGTATATGCTTCAGATCTCATTGACACTAAAGCAAACAAGAAACTTTTGATTACAAGATAATTTGAATCTATGTCTTCCACAACAACTAACTAGAGGCACTGTAATGGAAAAAGTAGAATGCTTGCCTGCATATTAGCTTATCATAATGTTTTTGTGCTGAATATTGTAAAATACATCTTTATCTTTTGTTGGAGATCTACATGTAAAATACCTGTGGAGATTCTCATTCATCCAGATCATGGTTGTCCCAAAGGTGCTTTTTCAAGAGGCAACTGGACTTTCTGGTTTTTCTTTGAAGATGTTTTGCTTCTCATCCAAGAATCTTCTTGAGCTGCTCTTGGATGAGAAGAGAATCTTCTTCAAAGAAAAAACAGAAAGTCCAAATGTCTCTTGAAAAAAGGACCTTTGGGACTACATGTAAGATACGTATACCTAGAAAGACTTCTCATTTGGAAACCTGACATTTCTATCTCAAGAGAACATGTGAGATTAGCTAAGGTATCTGGCTTACCCACATTGGTTTAGGACCAAGCAATTGGTGCATTTAACATAGACCATGAGATTTTGAAATCAGAAGATACAATCAACAGCAATAATTCAGCCCATATGATTAGCCATGTTTAGGTAGAACTTGTCTGTGTACTTCAGAATGTGACATTAGGGAAAGAGGCAGCTGTTTTAAAACAAGAACTACAGTCACCCCTCTGTTCACCCCAAAGCATATGTTTGCCAGTTGACCCCCAGACTTCAGCTTGTGAATCTTTCACTAACTGTTGCTTAAGGTCATGTACCAATGCCAAAATCTTTTCTTATCCCTAGTCCACAGTTAAGGTTGGCTTGTTTTCAATTTGTGTTATTGTTATTGTTGTTTTTTCTGGAATGATAGAATGGACAGATGGATATGGAAATAATTCTTCTCTTGATGCACATTTTGCTTTTATTATATGGACTGATGCTTGGTTGGTGACAGAGCTGATAATACAGTGGGAGGTTGTTCCTATTGGCTGCTTTTGACAGGCTGCACACTACAAGGGTACAGACAGCATGCACAATGCCCTCAAAAGAAAAGAGATGACATGTATACCCAGTTGAGTCAGGTTGTATAATAGGACACGCTGCATGAGCTCTCAACAGTGAAAGCATCCTCTTGTCAGCAAATATTGGATCACTGCAGCACTTGGGGTAATTGGTGATATATCCAATGAGCAACAGCTTTCTGGTAAAGCAGGAAGAGAAAGATTTTTTTTTTTTTTTTTTGCTGTACCAAGACATCATCCTTCCCATAGTGGTAGGATGATAGACGACATCTGGGTTTGCATTATTATCTTAATCCTTGCACTGGTTTATCACAATTAATTACAGTAATGATGATGACCATCATCATTCTGTTTTTTACTTCTTCCTAAGATTTACATGAACATAATTACATCAGCAGACTGCCGTATTTCAGTAGTTGCCGGAGATCAGCAGGGTGGTAGAGACTTCCTGCAAAAATAGTAAACTTATGCTCACCCTGCAGATGAAGTAGTAAAAGGTGGATAAACCTACTATACCAATCACTGTCAAAACTCACTTCTTCCATCATCCAGCTTGTCCACATACAAAGTAGGGGAAATATTTGGTGGATGTTTTTCCACCAGCAGGCAAATCTACTGATTGCTGCAATAACTTTCCACCTAGTAAACTGTTAGAATGATAAAATTCACTGACTCATTAATGAGGCAGCATGCAGACCATCTACTGTATGTAGACAGAGAAAATTTATGCTGACCTACAGTACTTTGTACCACCTCAGGGATTGGAGGAAAGCACATTAAAGCAGCTGCTTGGATGGCCCTTTGAATGGGAAGTGCTGCATAGAACCAAATACCTACCAATTAGCTTAATAGAAACTACAGCTTCCCAAAGCAGTATTAAGCTAAACAGAATTGGAAGTTAGAATCAAACAAATGGCTCATAGGAGGTCAGCTTTCTTTTCCTAAAAAAACAACTTTGGAGGAAAAAGCTGCAGTGTATGATAAAGAGCATAAGAATTATCCTTTCCTCCCAGATCCATGGCCTGGATCCAGATTTGGTTTTTAAAAGAAGAAGAAATTGAATGGGAGAATCACCTAGGTCTCCTTGTAATATTACTTTGATCCTGATTGCTTTGTGAATATCGAGAGCCACCTCATCATTCATGACTAGAATTGCTGACCTTGCTAAATGTTTTAAGGTGGTTCAATGCTAAACTGCTCATTCTGACCTGGGGCAGTGAGCAATAAAGGGGCAAATACAAATCAATATGAGTTAAGAGGTGGAAACATTTCACCTTCAAAGATGAATTGCTGTATTTTGTAGATTGCCTCAAGACAGATATTGTAGGCAATGGTTTATAAATATTTAAACAAATAAATTAAAACACTGGGAGATATTGATTTAGAGAGAAAGGCAACTAAGAAAAGATTTTGATAAGAGTTCATAAACTGATGGAAAATATGTTCCAGTTGTCCCATTCTCTTCTTGTTTAATCCAATGTTGGGCAATAACAGATCTTCACATAGCCCATTGTGTACGTTATGTCATTTGCTACTACAAGATGTACTTGGCACCAACGTGGACAGCTTTGTGTGAGATTATTCCTCAAATTCATGAGGAATAATGGCTACCAATGACTATTCTTTACAATGACTATTGTCTGCAGTATCAGATATGGTAGAGCTCTGTGTACCAATTAAATAGGAAATAGATTTATGAAAATAATGAAATTGTTTGGTTTACATAGCTATTTTCCTCCCATCCATTTGGGACAGTTCCAAAGGTGAGATGCTTCATTCTTCCTATGTGCATTCAGGAGGCCCTCAATGACTATATTGATATGTGCTTCAGCCTTCAGATCAGGTTCAGAAGGTAATGTTTGGGAAATGAGGTCCAGCATCATTGTCATCTTCCAGAGGTCATCTGCGACTTTAATAAGATGCACTACTGATATGCTAACACATTCATCTTTACTATCCTTTGTTGAGTCTAAAAAGGCAGCCAATACTCCTAAATGCTATCTAGATTTAACCACATGCAGATAAAGGTAAGATTGAATCCCAGTAGGATGAATTTGCTGTTGGTCAGTAGAAAGTCTGTTAGAGAATGAGATTCAATTTATTCCAGAAATGGTTGCACTGTGTTCAACTCTTGTTGGATTTTCAAGAGGGAATTGACAAGGAATTTGCAGTATTGGCTGTGTCTGACCAGGAGGTAGCACCTTGGAGAAAAATCTGGATCCACATATTAAACCTCTGCTATTACTATATCCTGAAAAACAGTTGGATAACTCAGCCATCCTACAAATATGCTGGAGCAGGAACATGCCTTTGCTGCTTGCCTCAACCCAATATCCATGTTTTGAACACACATATCTAAAGGGAAATACATCCAGCCAGGATTTATTGTGTTCTCCTGTGTGTTCCCTACTATCTCACTCTTTGTGGATCTGTCCTTGGGGAAGGCAGTCTGAAGAGCACAACCATGTTTCTCTCTCCTAAATGTGTGCAATGTATGCTGAATTTTAAAAGCCCTGAAACATACTAGCTTATATGCTCAGTGCCAAAAATTTGTGTCACAATTGCCTCTGAATATCCAATTTATAATCTCAGCACAACAGGTGTTGTTATTCATTAATATGTTTCTCTAGCAATTGAGATTTTGAGAGGCCAACATGAAAGACACTTCCCCTTTGTTAAGCATTTTTTCCCCTTAATCATGCAGAAATTTCCCATGAATAATGTGAGACATAATTATTACCTGAAGCTCTGTTGAGCCTCCATAAGCTGCTCCTTAAAAGGCATTTTCTTTTTATTGAATTTCAGATGACCAAGAGCAAAATTATAACCACCTGCTATTAAGTACTGCAAACCAGACACCGTCACATGGTAAGACAATAAGCGAGAGATATTCAGAGTTACCAATGCTGTAACTTCTCCCTATCTGCCAGTTATCCTTTGCTGGTGAATTGTTAAACCAATGTCAATAGAATATTTTATGAAACAATTCTTGTAAAATAAATATTTATTCTATTGATGGTATTTCATGACAAGTCATACTGTTAACAATGAGAAAATAAAAACAACCTCGTTACTTATATCCAGCAAACAAAACTATATCTAGAATCACATACCTTTCCTGCTTCTCAGCTGCCACTACTGTCTGCCTTGGTTTATAAAGACAGATGCAGTGACTTGCTTAGATAGGACAGAGTTTAATCATCACTGCATATCAATATTATGCTGATGGCACTTACTAAATGCAATCATAGCAAATTCATCCTCCAATATAGCTACTATGGTTACTGAGTCTAAAAAAATGCAAAATATCAGCTGGATTCATCTCCTTCCTCAATGAATTCTCATGTAATCTATACTGCATTTTGAAATTTAGAAATGTTTTGCTTTTGTGATGCTTAATATGGATGGCTTTCAGTTACAGAATTAGTTTTTCACTTTCAAGCGATAAGTATGACACATCAGCTGGTTGATTTATTGCATAAGAAGTGCTCAACTTGTAATAGACTTAAGCTAACACATTGACAAAATGTAGGAATAGCGACCCAAATAATTAAAGAGATGGTTAGGGAACACCTGGTTATATGGATGAGTTTAATTCTTCAGGATCCGATTGATTAAAGCTAAGAGTTTTTCAGAAAGTTCTAGATGCCTTCTCAAAACCCTTTTCTATGAATGTAATGCAAGAGGATCGGAGAAAGCCAAATGACATTCCAATATTTTAAAAGAATAACAAGAAAAGCTAAGTAACTGCAGACAAACCAGCTTTAACATCACTATTGGGGAAAACTCATAAAATCAGTCTATGAGCATTTAGGAAAGATGCATTGTTTGTAGGAGCAAGCATGTGTTTATAAGGAATAAAAAATGTCAATCCAGCCCTCTCGTCTTTTTTTGTTTGTTTGTTTTGGACAGTGACTAGTTTAGTTGGCCATGAGAATGTAATGATTGTAGTGTTGTTTAACATCAGTGAAGCATACAGCAAAATCTTCCAAGACTTTCTATAGAGAAGAGGGCAAAACAATAATAACCAATGAATATACAGCAATGGTTCCAGCTGGGTGATCTTGAGCCAGTCACTCTCTCTCAACATAACTCATTTCACAGGGTTGTTGTTGTTGGGTAAATAGAAGGAGGAAAGTGTGTTAGATATGTTCGCCAGCTTGAGTTCTTTGTAAAAATAATAAAGGCAGGATATAAATATGAATTCAAATAAATGAATAAATGAAGTTTGAAGGAAGCATTGAGTCACAAATCACAAGGTTGTATTCTAGGTCCTGTGTTGTTCAACTATCTTGTAAATGACTATGGTGAAAAGCTAGAAAATAAAACATTCAGCTTTGCAGAAGACACAAAGATAAAGAAAATGTTTTTTTTTTAACTTATTAAATATAACTTGCAATATGAGTCTGGGTGGCACATAACTATAAAACAAATATCAGCAGCAAAAAATAACCAAAACCCCCTCAAATTATATACTTTTAAAGATTTTTTTCCCAACCTTTATTATTTTTATAAATAACTCAATGTAGAGAGCATATCTATGTTCCCCCCCTCCTCCTGTTTTCCTCACAAAAACAATAATCCATATGCGATAAGGATTGACTGGGTGGGGAGGGAAAGGCAGGCAGAGAGGGGTGGGGCCAGCCAGGGGCATGATTTTCCGGTTCTCCGAACTGCGCAGAATCATAACAAGTCCGAACCAGTAGAATCCCACCCCTGCCCCCAAAATGCAATGTCTGCATGTCCCCCCCACATGCCCCCTGCCCCTCATGCATGTGTAGCAGAAACCCAAAACCAGCTGGCCAGCGGGAGACACTCATGGTGGAGCTGAGCTGGGGCAACGGCTTGTGTGTCTGTATAGAGGGCTCTGCATGCCACCTCTGTCCTGCGTGCCATTGGTTCGCCATCACTGCCTTATAAGATAGAGGAGAGTTTTGAGAAGCTGGACCAATATGCAGTAAACAGCAAGATAATGTTCAATAGTGACCAGTGCAAAGCCTTGCATTTGAGTGTGGGGAAAACAAAGACATCATAGAAAGATGGAAGAAGCATATTTGACAGCAATGCAAAATGCATCTGGGTGTCTTGGTGAAGCTGAATGTGTGCCAGGAAGGTGATGCAGCTGCAAAAAAACAAAAACAAATGCCACTCCAACATGATTATAATGTCAAGATCAGGAAAACACTGCTTCTTGCTCTTCTGCATCATCTCAGGCTGCACTTAGAATATTGTAGGCACCATCATAGCATAGAAAGGACATTGACATTCTCTCCCACTCAAAGCAATGCTCGGTGTAGTATGCAGCCATATTCGCTTTTCATCACACCTATTTTTTTTTTCCTTAATGTGTTCCTCTCTATCCTTTCATTGACTTCTTTATACCAGGAGAACCACCAGGAGAACCACTTATCTGTATGTCCCCAACAAAAAGACCCAGCGGCAGTGGTGGGATTCACATTTTTTATTACCGGTTCTGTGGGCATGGCTTGGTGGGCGCAGCAGGAGGAAGGATACTGTAAAATCTCCAGTCAGAGGTGGTGTTTGCCAATTCTCTGAATTACTCAGAATTTCCTCTACCGGTTCTCCAGAGCTGGTCAGAACATGATGAATACCATCTCTGCCCAATGGGTACTTATATCAGCCAGATGTGCCATCTTGTAGCACATACGATAATTTGTTGGATTCATTATTTCTACATACAGTTAGTCCTTGATTTACAACCACGATTGAGCCCCAAATTTCTGTTGCTAAGTGAGACATTTGTTAAGTGAGTTTTGCCCCATTTTATGAACTTTCATGCCACTGTTATTAAGTGAATCCCTGCAGTTGTTCAGTTGATAACATAGTTATTCAGTGAGTCTGGCTTCTCCATTGATTTTGCTTATCAGAAAGTCACAAAAGAAGATCACTCCTCTTCCCTCCCTACCCAGGAATCTGCAACTCATAAATATGAATAGGTTGCCAAGGGTCTGAATTTTGATCACATGACCATGGGGAGGCTGCAATGGTCATAAGTGTGAAAATCAGTCACAGGTCACTTTTTTTGATGCGATTGTAATTTGGAATGTTCACTAAATGAACTGTTGTAAGTTGAGGACCTGCACATATTAAGATGTGCAGAGTGCCAAGAAGAGCAACAAAGATGATTAGGGGACTGGAGGCTAAAGCATATAAAGAACAATTGCTTGAACTGTTACTGGAACTTTTCATCTAGTCTGATGAAAAGAAGGACGAGGGTGACATGATAGTGGTATTCCAATATCTCAGTGGCCGCCACAAAGAAGAGGGAGTCAAGCTATTCTCCAAAGCACCTGAAGGACAAGAAGCACCAGAAGTAAATTAATCAAGGAGAGAAGCAACCTAGAGCTAAGGAGAAATTTCCTGACAGTTAGAGTAGAATCAGTGGAACAACTTGCCTCCAGAAGTTGTGAATTCTCCAACACTGGAAGTTTTTAAGAGGAACTTGGACAATTATTTATCTGAAATGGTGTAGGGTTTCCTGTCTAAGCAGGGGGTTGGACTAGAAGACCTCCAAGGTTCCTTCCAACTCTGTTATTCTATTTTTTATTTTAAGTCTATATAAGCAAGGGTGCAAATCTGCATAAGTAAGTGTATAAGCCCCTGTCCCACTGTACCAACGGATACAAAGAGGGTGTAAAATGTTAAAAAACATTGGAAAACGCTATACATCCGTTGTGTACTCATTGCATATGTGTTTCATACGCTCTATCTTTTGAGCATCCGTCCACTGAGATTTCATCCGCCCAAGAAGTTTTGAGCTGCACAAAACTTTGTGAACGGATGAACTTTCCGCTGTGTACGATGTAAATCCGCGACATCCGAGCAACAAATGTTCTATGTCCATTTATCATCCGTTAAACGTCCGCTCTATTCTCTCTGCATCCTCTGGGCATCCCCTCAACTCACATCCGCTGCAGCTGAAAACGGAAAGAGGGAGGAAACAAAAGGTACATGGAACGTCTTCACAGCGTTAGTAGCACGGAAATAGAAAGGATGAGCAGTGAATGGTTTGCATCCTATATACATCCTCTAGGCTTCCTATGAACATCCATTTAACATCCCCACTACATATTACCCACGTCCATTCTTTTCCTTTCTTTTCCGTTCTATTTATGCAAATTTTTGCCACTTTTTGGAGCGGATGACAACGGATGGAGCACCCCCGAAATTTTGCTCGTCCGCTGTGTCCTTTTTGCATACGTTTTGCATCCGTTGGCCAGTGGGACCTAGCCTATAGATCCATACTTTACAAAGGTATTATTTAGGCTGGTATTTAGTTTGGTTATCACAACAAAATGCATGAATTGTTGCACTTGAAACCGTGCAGTGTTTTAAGTAGTGCTTCTACAATACTTTAAAAAAAAAAAAGTCTTGAACCAACTAGATCATTTTCATAATACAGCAACCCAATTGTCAATGTGTCATTGTCAACAAAATAAGAAATTGGTCTAGCAGCAAAACCAAATATTTATGCCGAATGTGAAGAAAAAAAAAAGGTTAGCTTTATAACACCTCCTTTAGTTTTCATGACTAGAGTGCAGCAAAAGGCAATAAACAAGTTCTTTTTACAGCTATTGTGCTGCAAAATTAAGGACTAATAAGTAAATCCAAACACAGCTTGTTTATCAGAGAAAGAAGAACTGAGATGCTGCTCAAATTCCATATGACAAGTTGCTGAATCTGATGGCTTGCATGTGGCCTAAACATCATAACCCAAAGAATAAATTCAGTTTGTACCTTCCCAGACTTCAACTTAGTTCAATTTCCAGTTTCATGTATTGTTTTGAAGTATATTACTTAGAAGCAGAGTTCAAACAAACACATGAAATAGTCTTAATTTCCTCTTCACATTCCAAATGTTAAATTTTATCTGCAAATGTAACATTTAAGTGCTTTAAATCTCATGGGCTGGTTATTTTGAATTGGATACTCACCTAAAAGTGCTGCCAAATATTTAATATCACTGCAGATCATCTCCTGATAGGAATATAATTATCTCCCACATGTCCCATTCTGTCTATTCATATATCCACTATCAAAATACTGTTATCTGCATTCCAACATCACAGGCTGAAATGGAACAAAAACTAATTTTAGGATGACCTTAATTGAGTCACTATCTCTGATCCCATCTGGCCTTTGAGTATATATAATTTTTCCCTAGAATTTTCATAATATATAAACTTTGTTATATGTTTTGGTCATAAAATTCTATTACAAAATACAGAGAAATGCAAATATCAAAAGGATAATTGTGTTTCCATCTGTCATTTGGAAAACAACTCAGTTTACATTACAATGCAAATCAGACCATGTCCTCCCCTCCCCCCCAATCACTTAAAAGTAGTTTCAATTTCATTAGTGTCTGAAAATATGATGGTAAACCCAAGCTAGTAAATACACATTCTGCTCAGGCCTTTTTAATTTCTTTCTCTCCCTCTGATTTTTGGTCTATTTTCCCATAGTTTGATAATGACCTGTTGGGGGACCAGAATGTTATCCATAAATCTCTTGAGTTTGAATCTGCATATATCTGTGTTTATCTGAAGGCAGCATAAAGGGAGCCAGATTTTGGAAGGACTGTGGCAAGCAGATGCCAAAACAGTAGGCAAGAGCTGGCAAAACACTGAAGGGGAACCTTCAGTATAAATGAACAAAGTATAAATAAAAGAGTTAAATAAATTGGCATGGGTCTGAGATGGCAAGACCCAGAAAAGAATATATTCCTTCCCATACATTTCCTATGATAGCCTCAGGATACATTTCAGTGTGTATGTTCCACTCCGCTGAATAGATGATTCTACAGATGGTTTATTCCTGGTTCTTCTATTCTTCTGTCTTGCCATCCCTGACAGTTCAATCTTTCACATAGGGTATCTGTCCTGACAGCCCCCAATCTTGCCCATCTCCTCAAGACTTTGAAGCCAAAGAATAAGTGCTAACTGAAGGAAAGAGAAGCTAGGGAAGAGAAGGGGGGAGTCATCTTGGAACATTCAAGAATAAAAAGAAAGACTACGAGATATTAATGCTGACAATAGCTTCAGTGCTGCAGCAGAAAGGAAAAGAAGAATTCAAGGGAGTCTCTATCCTGAGCTAATCTGTATGCAGGTTGAGCAAATTACCTGGAAACAGCTAATCTTACAGGAATAAGGACTAAACATATGGAATGCTTCAGCTTCAGAGGGGAAAGTGCTGTCATAAAGCACCTGCATCTTTTCTGTTGCAAGGGATATTCTGTGATTTCAGCCATGTGTTTCAGAACAGCAAGACCACTGAATGATAAATGTGATCAGTAACGTCAGTCTTGGAGAAGGAAATGCACTTTTTTGCTTGATGGATTTTAATTGCTTTTCATCATTGCTTTTGTGGCATAATTTTACAGCCAAGATGGCACCAATGGCTGTCTCGGCAAAATGGTCTCTAATGGTTTCTATTCTATTCTGGTATAATTTGAAAACCACTTCCAGACCAATGGTGAGATTCAAAAAAATTTACTACTGATTCTGTGGGCATGGCTTGGTGGGCATGGTGTGGCTTGGTAGGCATGGCAGGGGAAGGTTACTGCAAAATCCCCATTCCCTCCTCACCCCAGTAATCTGCTTTCCAGTTCCGTTCTCCTGTGCAGGGCAACAAAAGAAGACGCAGATGATCAGCTGGGACTCAGAAAGCAGAGAATAGACAGGGGCAGAGCCAGTCAGAAGTGGTATTTCCCAGTTCTCCGAACTACTCAAAATTTCTGCTACTGGTTCTCCAGAACTGGTCAGAACCTGCTGAATACCACCTCTGCTCCAGACCCTTATATCTGGCAGTCTAAAACTGTTTAACTGAATAATTAAATATTGGGTAGGTCTCACTGTCTGAGCAAAAGCATCCATTAGATCTGGAACTCTGTAGCAAGATCTGCATTGCCTACAACAATCTGTCTACAAGCAGTAAGAACATTTACAGCTCAATATGGTTTCATTTCAAGAATGTCGTTCCTGATATTGCTCATTGTTGCTCACAATTGTCAGCTGCATGCACTTTGTGGTCAAAGAGACAAAGATGGCAGAGACCATCTGGAAATTGAAAAATAATTCATCAGTATATTCCTATTTCTCTTTCTAAAAATCACGGGTATCTCCCTAGTTCTAGTGTTATTGATTCAGTTTTTGCTTCAATTGCTAGAAGACCAAAAAGATGAATAATTCAAATAGGCAATGTAATTTTTTTGAATCCGTCAGTGCTCCAAATTTAATTGTTAAGCGTTATGATTCCAGCTGCTTTTTTAAAAAGTGGAAGTAATCATATGTGTTCTGTGTGCCGTATTCAGTCCATCTATTGATTAAGCAATTAAACTGTCAATTTGCATGAGAATAAAAATTATTTCAGAGCAAAAAAAAGAGGTATTTTTTTGTTGGCAAATTATGCCCCTATATGCCATATCAGATTTCCTATCTAAATAAGTGCTCCTATGACAGTGAAAAGAAGAAATGGCTTTATTTAAGACAATATTTCCATTTGCACTTCCCTCAGGGGAAGGCAATAGTTCAAATGACAGAGCAGATATAGTAATGCATCTTTTGATTCATAATTCATTGTTTTTCCATTGATTTTATTGAAGATTATATTATACAAATAAAACCACGTACTGTGGAAATACATGAAAAATTAAGAAATCTAAAAAGTGCAGAAAGAAAAAAAAGTAAATGATAAAAAAAGAAACATCCCCCTTCACCCCCAGCAAACATAACAACTTTTACATATCTTAAAAAACACTTCTTTATTCCATGTTTCATCCTATTCTCTATCATCCCATCTTTACGTCTCCATGTTATTCCGCAAAAGGCCAGTAAGGAGTATCAGAGATAACAACATAAGCATTACAAACTGCATCTATTATGTCCAATTGGAATATTTTCTTTTATATTTATATCTCCACTTCTATTTAAACAATTTGTTTTTATAATTTTTCACTTTTATATATAATGTTACTCTGAGGTATCTTTGAGGCTTTTTAACACTCTATATTCCACCCAGCCCTTTAAGTTGATCTTTAACTGAAATAAAGGTTTGATTTGATTTTACTAGTCAGAATTAAACTGAGTCATTTAGATCGACCCCTGCTAGAGGTTTATAACTCAAATTCTTAATAGCATTCTGTACAAATTTCATGCAACAGTGAAGCTATCATCAGATATGGTTGGGCAAACAGGTGGAAAATACAGGCCCAAGGTTGTATAACTGAGGGCTAAACTGATTCAAAAGAAATGTGAATGGTATCCTGAAGAAGTAGAATACTGACATTTTGCTGACCAAAGTAGCATTCCTTCCCCAACAGAGATCTCAATGAATCACATTTGACTAGAAAGCAGTTACAGAGGTGAGCTTCCACAAAGGATCATTTCACTCACCCTGCCCCGAACCAAACCTTAACCCCAATCCCAACCCAACTCTAACCCTAACCCTAACCCAACTATAACCCTAACCCTATTCCAAAATCCTAAATTGCTGCTCTAAAAGATCAGGATAACACAAAACAAATAAAGGGAAGTCCAAACCAAGGACAGTCAACTATTACCCAATGTTTAGGGTGTAAGGCATCCAGAAAGTATCTATGATATCAATCACTCCGAGACATTTTCTCTCCAATTGATTTATTTAGAAATAGATCTGACATGTCAAAGGCAATTTCCCAAAGTGAAATTATTTTCTTGCATTACACAGAATCTATCTTCTCTCCTCCCTTCTCTCCTCTCACTTCTACACTTCATAAATCACGAGAACCAATTAACTGCAACTGGAATTTCTTAATACAACATACAGAATAACCTTGAACTTTTCAATTCCTCCACCCCCACCCCACCCCCACCTTCCATGAAATGTGACAGCTGAATTTTAAAGCTGACATAGGGTTAGTGCTGAAGTCTTTACATTCCAAAAGAAAAAGCTATTTTATTTGTTTGTTTAAAGGACAAGTACAATAAATACTTCCACACAGGACAGTGAATGTTTTGATAAGAGTTTCTCTTTTTCTTGTGTTGCATTAATTCTTATACATTGGACCAAGTTATGTAACTTGATTTTTTTTCTTTACAAATTACAGTAGAAATGTTGGGTTTCCTTACCCTGCATGTTAAAGTAATACAGGTAGTCCTCAACTTACAATCACAATTGAGCCCCACATTTATGTTGTGAAGTGAGACAGTTGTTAAGTGGATTTTGTACTCTTTTGTGACCTTTCTTGCCACAGTTTTAAGTGAATCACTGCAACTGTTCAGTTAGTAACCCAGTTGTTAAGTGAATCTGGCTTCCCCATTGATTTTGTTTGTCAGAAGGTTGCAGAAGGTGATCACATCATCCCGGGATGCTGCAACCTCTTACCAAGCATCCAAATTTTAATCACATGACCATGGGAAGTCTGCAACGGTTGTAAGTATGAAAAACAGTCATAAGTCAATTTTTTCAGTGATGTACTAACTTTGAATGGTCAGTAAGCAAACTGCTGTAAGTCAAGGACTACCTGTACAAGTGTTCTGACCAAGGCTTCCTGAGACCGTAATTAATCACACACTTAGTGTGTGCTTAAAACAAATCTTGTTTTATTTCAACACTGGGAATTATTTTCATTCCCAGCTGGTAATGAGTCCCAAACATTCCCTTTGAGATAAGCACTCATTTTTCTGTTCTTTGAATTGCTGCCAACAGCTAGAGTGCCAATGAATTATAAAAAAACAACTAACGTACAAGGTCCACCCAGAGCTTCAAGGATTAATCCGAACAGAACGAACGACTTTGCTTCCTGCAAAAGTTTTGTCACCTTTGCCTGTCCTTTATACCTTATGGAAGGGTCAGTCACCTCCAAGCCTTATTCCCAAGTTGCCCCTTTTGTTTCAGCTGCTCTTGCCTTCCAGCAACTCTGTGCACATGCGCACTGGGAACAGGCTCCTCTGGTTCCTCTGCTTCGCTGCTGCCAGACTCAAGAGGCTCCAGAGGCAGCACCCCACTCCCAGATGGGCCTGGCGCCATCTCTGCATCAGATGCAGGATCCTCATCTGAATTCTCTCCAGACTCCCGGACTTGTCCCCGTTCTTCCCCACTGTCTAATTCCACTGCCAGCAAACCACAACAATTAGTGAGACTGTGTCAGTTATAATTCTGGCATCCATTTGTGTGCATATGATAGAGAGATTGGTGTGTGAGAAAGAAGGGAAGGAGGTTATTATGTGTACATTAAAATAATTGAATAAGTTTGTTGAGACTAGAAGCCTACCATTATGTTCCTTCATAATCAAATGCAAGCATTGTTCCTTCTGAAAGAAACTTATCAAGACATTGACCTTGATTCCCAGCTATATTATGCATGAGGTAACTCCTTGAGCCATTTCAAATTGATCTTTGATGCTGCAAAATACCGGACAATTCGGTTTCAAGGTGACTTTTCATTTGCAGCCTCGCTTTATTTTCATTCCTTGTTAACAGCGTAGTAAGTCAGATGGTGAAAAACTGCTCTGATTTCATCATCAAGACTCTTTTGATAAATGCGGGGTGCTTAATTCTGCATCCTTTGTGTTAACAGCATGATTTGCTAATCAGAGTCTGCAAAGAAAAGATGTCATTAATGTCACAATCCCCAGTGCTGTAGCAATCTTCAGCTTTGCTTCTAGGGCAGCATTTGCCCGTTCCAAGGAGCACACGTGAATCCTTGTTTCAACAGGCCTCTTTTTATCACAGGTCTGCAAATAGAAATATGCTTGCACATTTCTGTCACAGTGCACTAAGTTCCTTTGGGACAAGTTTGGACTCGCATATGCATTGCTCAGTCGCTCACTGTTGGATCAAGAATATCCCTGCTGGTGACACTGGAAATTATGATATTGGGGATAGAATTACTATTTCTTTTTTAGAAGTTAATATGAATTTAGGAAGATGCCCGCTGAGGCAGATCCGCTGGCCGAACCCTGTCTACATTGACTGCTTTAGGTCTTCTAAGACTTAGGATGTTTTCAGTCCAGCCCTGGTGATTAAGGCCTCCAAGCACAACTGCTAAGAATCTGAGTCTGAGACTAGTAGATTATTGGTGAGATTTAAAAAATTTTTTACTACCGATTCTATGGGTGTGGCTTGGTAGGCGTGGCAGGAGAAGATATTATAAAATCTCCAGTCAGAGGTGATATTACTGGTTCTCTGGACTCCTTAAAGTTTCCGCTACCAGTTCTCCAGAACTGGTTAGAACCTGCTGAATACCACCTCTGTAGTAGATACAGCCTTCCCTATCTGCAATAGCTTGTTCATGGTGAAAAAAAATACCATGCCTTGATGTTCGCCTGATCAAATGGCAAGATGCTCCTTTGTTGTGATCAATCTGAGGGCTGTCTCAACTCCTCTCGTTTCATAATTGGAATCTACAATTTTAGCAGGATTCTCTCTCCACCGGTTTTATCCAGTTTTAAACTAAAGTACTAACTTACATATACTGTTTTTAGGTTATCAATAATTCCAATGCAATGTTACTTCTTTCTGGAGCCCTGCTGAAGATGTATACTTCTGCTGCACTGATAAAGCTTCTGTTTAAAGTGTTATACTGAATTGATGCTTCCTGTTGCTTGGTAAATGGGAGGACTTGTACCAGTTTATTAGATGTGGGTTGAAGCATTTGGGAGGCAAAACCAATCACTGACATCTAACCAGTATCACATACAGCAGAGAAATAAAATAGGCAGTACCATAATTAATAAAGAATGGCAGTAGATGAAAGCAGGGCTTGTCACCCAAAGAGGTTAGCATGTTTTTGTAGTGTTAGCAATAGGTACCAAGCTTATTTAGGCTCCACTTCAGATAGGAACAGGAATAAATTCAACTCTACTTCCTTCGGTGAAAGATCTTCAGTGAGGCTATTTTAGCAGGTAGAGCAGAATTTGGCTACTGGAATTCACTGGGTATTGGTTTACTAGAACGGCAACATCTATTAGTCAAAGCCAAGTACAAATTAAGAGCAGGAAGAATGAAATCAATTATATGCTACGTTTCATAAGAAATGGGTCTCCTTGAATTTTACCAGGTTCAGATTTGAGTACATACATATGCAGATATGTGCAGTAAGCTAATTTTCCATTTTTAACAAATCTTATAGGCTGTTCTTTTGTCTCCATCTTACTATCAGATAGGCACCCAACCATCACAGTGTAAATTAGGTGCAGCAGTATGTAAGGACCCACATGAGAGAACAGTGAGCTCAATATTATATCCCAGTGTAATTATATACAAATTATAGGAAAGCAATTTAAATCTTCCATTAGATGTTTAATTACAGAAGAAATATCCTCCCAGTAATGATAAAGAATTGTGTATAAATTTGCAGTGATAAGGGAATGTCTCATCTGTCATTCAGTCTCTCAATTGTTTTCTTTGTCCGGGATATTTATACAAGGGACTTGTTATGCTCAACCTGACTGAACTGATACTTCATCAAAGCCAAAGAAATACTCCCAATGCCATATGCAGGGTCCAACTATGTACATTTCAGTCCATGGGTATTTTTTCATCTTGGTTAGCTGCATAAAAAATAATTGACAAAGGACCAACATAATTTCTGATTCTTGATAGGATGAATTCCAAACAGATGATCAGCAGTATGGTTGGTGTCCATGGCTACACTGTATATTATACTGTGTGACAATATACTTCTTGAGATAAAATGCCTTACTAATGACTTTTGAACTTTAATGGTGTGATTGTATCTTCCATAAATGTCTATGCATGGAAACAGAACATCCATTATTGTGATTCATAAAGCAGAGTCCAAAAATACAATAATTTAACATCTCAAGAATATGCTTGTTTGAGGGCCAACAATTTTTCTGGCTGTTAAAATCTGTGTATGTGAATTGCAGATATAATAATGAAGTTATTATGGAATGGCTTTGACACAATTCAGTACAGATCCAGAGATCCAGATCTATTTAATATTTCTTCTGCCAATTAAATTGGCTATTTTAATCCTCAGACATTCACAAATGGGCATGGCTTCTAGTAATCCTAAGAATACACTTTTATGCATCATATTCTCCTTGATTTCTAGCCCCTCAGTGTCTTAAAGAGCTATGCTTCTTCACCTTTGTTTTCATTTCTTGCCTTGGAATATGACTGGAGTACATAAGATGCAAGGGTGAACTCCCCTCCATATCCTTGTGGTTTCAACTACTTGTGATTTAAACTACTGTTATGTTTAATATTTTTATCACTTATGTGTATTAGAACTGCTATGACTTGTCAGATAAACTTTCTCCTCTAGTTTGAGCTGCTGAAAGTTGATTTAAAATTTAGCCTTTAATCATATAATCTGATATAAGCAAAGGAATGTGAATTCAATATTAAACAAAAGCTTTAGTTGTTCTTCAAGATATAAGGGTAGGAAATGTGTTCTAGCACCACAATTCATTACCTGAAGCTACCTCAAGTTTGAAGCGCCCCACAGTGTACTAATGCACATTGCATATGTGCTCTGCCTAAAAAGGTACAGTATTTCCAAATACTGCTAAAGGATTCATAACATTAATAATTATTTGTTTGTGTTAGGAAAAATGTAGAATGTGTTAGGAAATGCTGCAAAATGTTCATCGTTGTGTTCAGCTATCCCATGCAGTCAACTGTCTTCTCATAAGCACATAAGAAGTGGCAATATTGTGGGAAAAGACTGTGGGTTGCTTTTTCAATAGAGTGGGTTATTAAAGGGCTGTAAACTAACATAGATAGTGTTTGCAGTGAAAAACTATTCTCCAGCTAGAATTAAAATCTAATGGAACTGCAGGGAACCCAGCTGGGAAGATCTGACAAAGTATGAAAGTTAGAACAAGATCTTAAAACTCTCTTTCTTTCAACTATCTAGATTACAAAAGCTGTTGTCCTGTCAGATTTTCTTAGATGTAAGAGACTTTGTAAATAATAGGTCTTACTAATCCGTAAGTATACTGTACAGAGATTCTACTGCAACCCATTGAAATTCTTGTATTTAGCAATGATTCTCACCAATGGGCCATGCTAAGTTCTATACGTCCTGTATATTCTGTACTTTAAGAATAACTCTTGACTGCAAGATAACAAATTGAAATGCATGCTAATAGAAAATTGCATTGAAAACACTAAGGGCTCTCTTTAGATATTATCATTGTTATTACCTCCATAATTACAAGCGATAACATTTTTTAAAAAAATCTACCAGAATGAGTAATGAAGAACCATTTGTCTAACCATTTAAAATTAGGGAGACAGGTTTGACTGCTCCTAATTCCCAAAAGATAGAATATCGCAGTATGTGAAAATGCAACTGGAGAAGAGACGAAGCAGAAAGTTTCTTTTGGAATGAGAACCAGTTCATCTGACACCACCATTACTAATGAATTGGGGAAATAATTTCTTTCCTTGCCATATGTTTTGGAATGAAAAACAAGCTTTTTTAATTCTTCACTAGAATGGCCCCAAAGTCCAGTGGAACTGGAGGGAATCCATTGGGAGGAGCTTCCTTAGGGTGAGAGACAATTGGAACAAAAATATGGCCTTCAGGTAGCTGAGATATAAAATTGCAAGCTGGGTCCTTAATTGCATAGAATTCACAGAAGAGGATTGGGTTTAAATGAGCTGGAAACCTTCCCTTATTATGGATTATTCTTGCTTGCAGAATATTTGGAAAAAGATTTTGAAATTGCATTTGTGTTCCAGCGTGAGCCAGACATGTCCAGAAACAGTGAGTATAGTGTAAAGGTTGTCTAGGAGTCTAATTATCTGCCTAGTTATTGGGATCTTGCAGTTTGTACAGATAGTAAACTCAAAGCATCTTGTCCATAGGGCATACCAGGATACCAGTTGGGCTTCTTCATGCTCCTCTCTCAAACAAAAATGGACATTCAATAGCTACTTCTTTTACATTTGTTCACTCCTAACAAGAGGCCTGTCTTCTTTGCACTCATTTGGCAAAGGGCAAGGGTTCTATGGGGGTATGAATCAATGTACTGTGCCTTCATTAACCATTGCAATGGACTGAAGAAACAAAGCCCAATAGAGCTTTATTTGCAGCTTAGGTAGCATAAGCTTGACTTCATTACACAGAATTAGACAAGCGAATGGGTGCAATTGAGTCACCGAATCTAAGGGCACTGCTGTTCTTGTAGCTTCCTCTTTTTTCCTCCTTTCATTGCAGAAAAACCACGGATGAACAGTATCCTCA
This sequence comes from Laticauda colubrina, assembly GCA_015471245.1. Taxonomy (NCBI): domain Eukaryota; kingdom Metazoa; phylum Chordata; class Lepidosauria; order Squamata; family Elapidae; genus Laticauda; species Laticauda colubrina. Next base: position 109,868,736 of record BLBF01000003.1, on the reverse strand, counting down.
CCTCTGCTACAGAGCCCTATGATTTGTCCTTCTCCAGATCTTTCCAGAACCTCTCGCACCTCCCTCCATCGTATGAATCTGCAATTAAGACTAATCCAAGTAAATATTCTTCTCTGAAGAGATTAAGTAGGTTTCATTTCATTAATTTACTACTTGATGTGGATGGTTTTTATTTGTTTATTTGCTTGTTTTTTGAGAAAGAAGGGTGATGGAGGAAGTATAGTACTTATAAGCATCTTCATGCTGTGACTATGTTTCATTCTTTCTTCCTGTAACAGAGCGATTTTTTTCTCTCATACCAACTTGCCTCAATGGCCTCATTTTCATACTTGTTAAATCACACTGCACCAATTCAGTACAATCTTAGCACATCAGGTTATTAACCAGGTTTATACATTTCAGAAGGCCAAAAATTAGACTATTATCAATAGCAAAAATACAATTTATTAAACAGTACTTGAGAGCAACGATTTTGAGAGCAATCAAATAATAGCCAGTTGATCATCAATGGGAACTGTAGCTGCAAAAAATATCTGAGGCTATAATGGAAAACAATACAAAGGGACTCCTAAGTTATGATACTTGTGAGAATCTTCAGCTAAGTGACAGAAGGTTGAAGAGGGAGTCCAAAAGAAGAAGAAAAAGCAAATTTCAAGAAATGATTCACTTGAATGGACCATAAACAGAGTTCAGCAGAAAATAAAGATGTAGCATTAACTCTCCTTGCAACAGCAAAGAAGGAGACATCTTTAAGTCTTCCTGTTAAGAGCACAAAAGGCATAAGATTTAAGATGTAGCATTCACAAACATACACAGGTGTTAGGATGGTTAGGGTCTTGAACATGTTTCAGGGCACAGCTTATTTGAGGGATAAAGACAGAGGCTGCCTCCTTGATAAGAAAGCAGGAAAAGAATCAGTGAGGGAGAAACAGAGATTCAGAGAAAAAGAAATTACCTTTGCAGTTTTGCTGGGCTAGTTTTGCCAGCTTAATATGATGGAAGATGCCTTAGCTTCTTTTGGATATAAAAATAATGATTGTTTCTACCTAACATGTTAAAGCTTTTTAGTTATTCCCCTGTTGATAATCCAACAAACCAAGGCTGGCGCGTGTTTTCCTATAGAACTTTTATGGTCTAGTTTTATTACAGGGGATACATTACAACAAAGAAAATCAAAATGCAGCCAAGAAGATCAGAAACTCTTTCTACTTGAACAATCAAATTAAATAAACTTAATTCTAACACTGTCTCTCTTTTCTAATTCTTTGCTTCTCTTCTGCAAGAAAAAAAATAGAAAACTGATTTCTAAAGATTAAACCCCCCAAAGCAGACAATAATGGAAAGACAGAGAAAATCTGAATTTAGAAAGGTTTTCTAACATAAAACTAAAATAGTTGTGTGTCGTCCAGAGTCACTTTCCATCAAATGGACAGCAATATAAATGTGATTAATAAAGAAATTTATGAAACTCATGAAGAAAGCTTGCATTTTTTGAAAAAAAAAAAAAGTCACATTGTAGACAAAGCAAGAATATACAAGTATTGAGATTGGCATCTGGTTTGGTTGATGGCATTTCCTCTAGACAAAGAATATTGACAGAAAAATTGGATATATGCTTGCTTGCTTGTCAAAAGGACTTGCCATACATACCAAATGCAAATATCTATCTGTTAAATTTGCAATTGTCTTATACAAAACTCAACAATCAGTCTTGCAAATGGGGAATCTGGGAGGATTTTCCAACAATTTTAGTCTGAAAATATCATGCTTGGATCCTTTAAATAGCATTTTACTCATGACTTGAGTAAAAGCAGGGCAAAAGATCTGGTGGGTATAAGGTAAGAAGGATAATATCTGCCAGCACGCATAGTCGAGGCTCCAAGCTTTAAGATATATGCCTTCTTCAGATTGATCATTCATTCATTCTTTCATTTATTGAATCATTCATTCATTCTATTCAATTTGAATGCCTCCTGACCTTAACCAATTCTGGGTTGCTCCCAACAACATAGTAAAATAAAAATAAGATACAAACAATTAACCAGAGGAGTTGCTGTTTTCTACTTTGTAGTCTTGACATCTATATTTTTATTATAGAAATACTGTTTTAAGAGGATGCTTTACTTCAGTTATGATTTTTTTTCAGAAACACCTTTGCTTCATAATTCAATGCACCCTTTTGCTCCAGTTCTGAAAGTTAGAGTTGCAGGCTCAACACATTGTGAGAGTGCAAACTTGGCAAGATCTGGCCACTTTGGTTTGCGCTAAGAACCAAGTACAGCATAGTCCCATACTGAAATGTGTTTGAATATTAGTAGCTTGGGTTGGTACCTAGGCTGTTGGTTTGAGCTCCAAGTTTGACAATTTGGTTGCAAACGTTTTGTCACCATACGAGGAGACATCATCAGTGCGCTTTGAATTGTGAGCAATTCAAATCTGAACAATTCAAAACACACTGCCGATGTCTCCCTGAATGGTGACAAAATGTTTGCAACCAAATTGCCAAGCTCGGAGCTCAAGCCAACACCATAGTCCCATGCTGAGTGGACATCAATTCATATGAAATTGAATTGGTATGAATTGGTATTCATATGAAATTGAATTGCTGGTATGGCAGTGCTTTTGCTTACTGCCTTTACACCCATTTCATATACTGATTATTGATTATTCTGAAAAAAGATGCGTTACCCCCTTTTTTTTACTCTCACCTCTTCTTCCAGCCCTTTATTTTATCTTTCTAATTTCTCTTCTCTATGTAGCTGACAAGGACGCAGAGGAATATTACTCTCGAAAGAGGCACCTTCCAGACTTAGCAGCAAGAGGTACCCTCCCTCTCAACGTCATCCAGTTATCCCAGAAACCAGTTGGCCAAAGGGAGCGGCCACGCCGTGTAATGAGGGCCATGTCCCAGGACCGGGTGTTGTCCCCAGAGAGAATCATGCCTGAGGACTTCAGTATGTCTTATGAGCAGATCCTCTCAGATGAACAGCTGTTGTCTACTGAGCGTCTTCATTCCCAAGACCCTCTGCTTTCTCCAGAACACTCAAGTTTTGGAGAGCAGTCCATGTCCCGAGCCTTGTCTCACTCAGATGTCTTTGTTTCAACACCTGTCTTGGATCGCTACCGGATGACAAAGATGCACTCCCATCCCAGTGCCTCAAATAACTTGTACAACACCTTGAGTATGAACCAAACCTCAGCCAAGCGGCAAGCATTTGCCTCCCGGCGACACAACACCGTGGAGCAGCTGCACTATATCCCAGGACACCATCACCATTACCGCACAGCTAGCAAGACAGAGGTGACTGTTTGATCAGAGACACTGTGTTCCTTGTAGATAATTCATGTGGACCAGATGGTTCAGTGCCGTATACTGCAGCGGCCTTATGGCCAAGAAAACCTCTAAGACAGACTCTTCCAACAGTCTTGTCGGTATTGTTTTGAACATTCATTTTCATATTATTGACAAAGAAAAAAAGAGAAGAAGAAAACCTGAATAAGGAGAGATTATATACATGAAGCTTTCTGACATGCTCAGTTTCTGTCAAAGAAAGCCATGCTAGTGATGGCTTCTTTCACAGGCTCACTAACACCAATTTTTTCATGTTTATTAAGCCAGGCTATTACTTTTATAACTATTATGACAAACAATCTTGCAAAATTAGCAGAATATGATAGTAGTTCAGGTTGCTCTCTGGCACAGTAAAAATATATTATATCAGATTATACACTACTTGCTAGGTGCTGCATCTTACCAAGAGTGTCTAACAGGTGCTTTTTTGCTGAGTTCTGTTCCAACTGTATGTAATCCACCTGTTAGGAAATAGTGCATTTCCATGTGAGCATAATTTTTCCTGATTTGGAGAGAAATTGTAGTGGCAAACAATATTAACTAGCTTAACAGAATTCAAGGCAAGTGGTTGCTGTGGTTAAGAAACCATTTAATTTTATATATCATTGCCAAGTATAGAGTACATAAACCCAGGAGTATCATGATTGCAGTAGGTACAATAAATAAACAAATTACAGAAACTATTCCAGTGCCTAGAGATAAACAGTCCCAGATGCAAGAAGGTGTGAGAATGGCTTAATTATAAGCACAATTATGTTTAGAGTGTTTTCCACCATTCCCCTTTTTATTTATATTCTAAATTTCCATCATTCTAATGTATCAATATATCAATTATTCTCTCTCTGTTAATAAGAGTGTCAAATCACCCATTTTCAATGGACAGTGTATAGTTGCTTCTGAGATCCAGTAAAATATATGGAGTAGATTTGGCTCAACTAGCATTCTAAGGACATATGGTGACAACTCCATTTTGGCTTGGTTTCTTGCCAGACTGCAACTTTTATCCAACTGTTCTTGGGAGTTCCTTGTTTTACCCATTTTCTTAAAAAGAATAATCATCCTAAAGCCTTCTCGCAGCGAAATTATATCTTTGAACTGCCAGGTTTTTTTTATTTTGTCTTAATCCCATCTATCAAGTGAGATGCTCAAGCATCTCAGATACCAATTTGGCATATTATACAGCCATTATACAGTGGTAATTAGACACTGGGTGTCTGTAAAGTCTTTCAAATAAATGTTTATAGATCCAGCATTTGTTGGATTTTGTACAGTCAGAAGAGATATTCTAATGAGCATATTCCTAGAGACCTAACCCCAAATGTTCCTACCTGGCCCTGGTCTCTACCCCTAAAAGAGCTAGAAGGTCTGTGTGAATCTCAAAATGTTGCTTTGTGCCATTATGTAGTTGTGTCCTCATATTACAGCAGTATTGCCAGGTTTACCTAGTAGCACCTGGACGTCTTGCATCAAATGGGATTCCACAGAGCTTCACAATTCAAATATGTACATTGGTCAAAGGTTCCTGATATACGTGGCTTTCTCTGGACAGAGATCCTTCATCCAATTTTTCTTCAGGTTCTCACGGTGTTTTTCAAAGAAACAAACATGTAAATAGTAATACTTGTCCCTTTTTTTAGTAATATGACTTTGTTTACAGCACCAGCAAGAAGTAGCCAAAGGACTGTTTTTGCTGGCATGTATGATGTTTGTAGACCACAGACTGGAGCCATACAAAACACTGTGCTTTGCTTAACAGAAACTGGTAGTGCCTACTATAATTGGCTCTCTGCCTTCGAGTGACAGATGTGAGTTTTGGAGGACTTCTCATTAACTGTAATGCATGTAAGGAAAGCCACAGGAAGGTGGCAACAATTCTCTGAGTGTTCTGGAATTTGTACTATTTTCTACCCTCAGTGTAGCTGTCTTCAAACATCTCTGCTCTGTACGATATGGATAATATAATGTCTGCGATTTACACAAATAACATTGTTCCCCAGAAGCATAAGAGTACTGCATTATCTGGCATGAAAAACCAAGAATGTAGGCATTTTGCTTCAATCTTCCTTTACATAAACTGTGAGAGTATTGGCTACATGGGTTAACCCAATATCTGAGAAAAGAGTCTCTGAGATTCCCTTGTTGAAGCAGTGGGCAAAAGACCCATTTGGTCATTATAATGTTGTAAAGATTTTCCAGCAGGATGGTTCTCTGTAGCAATTGTCTTAGTCTTTCATAACCTTCAATAAGAACAAGCAGACTTTCAGCAACTAATATGTTCTATATGAATCACCAGCACACCTTTCCTTATAAGCTCTCTGAGGACACTGCAAAAGAGACATGGGGGTACCCTGAATGTTAGGGTGTTGCACAGGTCAGTTCTGCCTGGAAGTTGATTTAAAAATTAGTTGGATGTATTGAGAAAATTTGCTAAGATCACAGCTGGACTGAACACTCTTTTCTTGAACCAAGGATCATAAATAACCTTGAGTGGTTCATTTCAAGGTTGAGAGGGGAAAAGTGGAACTGCAAAAAAAGAAAATGGACAAAGCCTGGCCAAAACAAAACACCTGCAAAACACACACACACAAATCCATCTGGAGTATTTTCTAACTATTAGGTTTTTTTCTACGCTTTATCAATTAATTTGAGATTTCCCCCATATTCTGAACCTCTTCGCTACATCAGGTTGTACTGAAATGTAGAGGAAAGAAGTATGGCCTGTCAGTTGCTCCTTTATACTATGAAGAGAGCTGATCTTATTATTTTAGCTTCTTCATGAGGTCTTGCATTTAACATGATCTCAGCTGGAGATTAATCTTGAATTTGATTGGCTCATCAGACTATTGGAATGGAATGACTGATCTTCCATATCACTTGAAACATACTGACTTAATACAATAATTTCAGAATGATGTAAGTAGGCAGGTTTTGTCAATCTGATTTTTTCAATTTCTCAACATAAAGCAGGGACTTGATGAAAAAGACAGCAAGTAATTAAATGGAATAGCTTGTTGCACAGAGTTTGACCGACCTCCTCTCTACTAAATGACTTCCACAAAGAATTTGAGGTGTGCTTCAAAAATTCACAGATAATTTTTGGGGAGGAGGGAACAAGAAAACGAGATGCAGTTCTAAAAAGAGCTGGATGTTTTTTAAAAGTTACCCACATTGGCAAATCCTTTTTTTGCTTGAAAAGCAGCTTGCCCAAGCTAGGAGCTGCAATGCAAACATCAAAGGATTGGATTACATAATGCCCCCCTCCCCAAATCAATCATCCAGTCCACCTGGCAGCAACAAGCATACCAACTGCCAGGACCCATGGAAAGTGTTCTGGTATGAAAGTTCTTTACCAGGTACTCGTTTTTTAAAAGTGTAGGATTGTTTGCCTTTTCAAAAAAATTTACCCACCTTTTTCTAAAAATTTCCAGATGGTTTACACTATTTCAACAGTGCCAGGAAATTGAACATTGATTATTCCTACACATTGGTAAATTGCTGGGTATTTTGCCAGAGATGTTAAATGCTGCTGACTCCCCCTTTTTCCAATTATAGCAACAACTAAAAAGTTGCTGAAAAAGAATGCTTGGGGAAATCCTAGAGATGAATTATGAGTGTAAGATTTTCTACCAATCACTAGCCATGTGACTGTGCTGTTCCATATTCATTTCTCATCTCCTTATCTCAGCCCTAGTTTTGCACCAGACTTGGTTAGTGTACCCTAAAGTGTATAATTAGAAAACAAAGGGAATCTAGCACATCTCAGGACTTGCACACTGCAGTTTTGGCTATAGCTAGTGTGAGGAATCTAAGGCTCTTCAGATAGCATAGGAAAATTAGGGCCAAGGCAAGTCATAATCCAATTTCAGTGAGGTTCTGAATCCTTACCCTGCAGTTTCAAAGGAATCTTTCTTAAACCCCTGGCACCATTGGGTACTGCTTCCTCTCTTTGGGTATTTGGTAGGGGGAAATCAGGAAGGAAAACTCAAGCTCATGTGAGAAACATTATGTTTAAACTGATAGGAGTCCATTCTGAAGCAGAAGCTCTTATGAAGCATACAATTTCACATGCCTATAGAAGAGACTTGAATCTTGTCTGAGTTATTGAATAGGAGGAATACAGGCGTATATTTTGAATTTAAGCACACAAGGTTTCAAGGGGGCATCAAGGCATATTATTTCCCTTCTATTTTGGGACCATTTTCTTGTCCAGTATGTGCCAAGAGCAGGCTGTAAAACTACTGATCTAGCCACCAGTGCAGACCACTCACCTAAGCAAAGTTCCAGGACAACCAACTTATTCAGAGATTGTTTTGAAAGGATAGATAAATGAAGTGGCTCCAGTAATTACAATTGAGATACCATTAGCTGGCCTTTCTGATAAAGGAGCTTGTCTTGAGGACCCTATACCAGTTTCTCATTTCACTACAAATGTGAAATCAAAGGGTTAATCTGAGGTCAATGTGGGCTGAGCAAAGGAAAGAGCCCACTAGGTGTATCTGATTCTTTCTGAATGAAGTGAAGTTATGCACATTACAATCTTAGGTGCACAGAGAAGGGTGGAGTTCATAATGTTCCAGGGGGTTGGATAATTTGAGCAACCATCTTCTAAGCTATTGTTGACTTGGCGGAGATAAGAAAAATATACTTTTCAATGCAAGTAATCAACAAATGTGTAGTCAGAGATCCTCTCTTAGATATTTTTTTGGCTAAATTAGCCAGCTGAGATACTTTATCAAGGAATGACGTACATCAAACCACTTCTGAAAGCCACTTGAAAGCATATCACTTTTAACATTTCATAATGCTGAAAACTCCAGAAAATGTCAAACAGTTTTGCTTGCCCAGAAAAAAAAAATTAGCAATAAAAATTTGGGGAGAAATGGTTTTCAAATAACAGCCACCTGTGTGTTGTAAGTTTTGTGCTAATTAACCAGCTGATTTAGCATTCTCTCTGAGCTGTAGAGGCAGCAGCAGGTGGAATCTATTTCAAGGATGTATTTCATCTGCTGAAAGCTGGTGGAAAGGAAAGGAGGTAGATCTAGTCCTTATGATGTTTATGTAAAAGGGGGGAGGGGGGCTAATAAGACCCATTATCTCATTAGTTAGCAAAGCAATGCCATGTGGTGTCCCTTTGTGACCTTTCATAATTTGTGGAAGCTCTGGCCACGAGTATAGACCTCCGCCTTCCTGTGGTACTGATCGCACGCTTTGCAGCTGCTGCTTCTTTAAGCCTCCATTCCACTTGCTGGTGAGGAATTCTCACAGCCAGAGTTTCTCTATGCTGAGGAAGCCAACTCATTATAACCAGCTTTATTTGGAGAGCCTGTTTCCTGAGGGGAAGATTGACCATCCTACCCTCTTTGTGCTTTAGCCCAGTTTATGGAATCCATGTTTATTCTCCAGTAGTTCTGATGAGAAAGTACATTTGTATCTGTATCTTTGCACAGACTCTTGGGTCTGCATTAAGCTTCAAGGCAGTAGTATTTGACTGTTTTTCTCTGTATTATCCTTGTTGTTATACTTACCTGTAAAAGCACATTCTGTAGGTACTGTAAACAAACCTATTACCAGTTTAGTAAAAATTTAGAGTATTAAGGATTTTTTTCCACTTTTGTCAGTAACAAATATTTATGGATTCAGAAATAAAGCAATTTCAGCAGAAAATAAAGCCCCACCTGTTTTCTCTGTTGCTACCTACATCCAAAGACACTCCAGAAACAATTTTGTCCCCATGCCTGCCTCTGCCACTTTGCAAGCAAGGATGACTATGCATGTCTATTTTCACATGCTGTGGGAAACCATGGTTTTATTTACTATGGTTTATTGAGTAAACCACAGTTGATTTGATTCACACTCTACACCTAGCATAAACTATAATGCAACTTCTGGTCATTTGAAAGCTATACTCCAAAAGCGCACAGCATCGTTTTTTCCTTAGTGGGATTTTCCTCCTTTATTATTCATCATGTTTACATGTGTTATTTGAGAGGGAGTTACAAAAGGAAGACTCCATCAGAATAAGATTACACTTGTTTTTCTGCAGTGGAAATGAGACTCTTCAGGATTATGAATACCTCTATTGAGACTGAAGCCTTAAAAATCAGAAGTGCTATTCAGAGGAAGTCATTGAAAAGTGAGGTGAGGTGTAAAAGTCCCCTTTTTTTTTTTTTTTTTTTGCCTTTGGGAGACTTTAATAGTCAAAACATGTACCTTAAGCTTCAATTTTCTCTTAGAATATTAACAAGAGGGGAACCTGCCCATGTTGGCAAGGCCTAAGGCATCCATTTTGCTTATTAAGCCACCCAGGCCCCTAGAAGAAGTAGGAGATTACACCAAAACTTCTGTCAAAGATGTAGCCTAAAGACTGCCTTTTCACATCACTGTCATAATCCATGGTTTATAAACCTGTTTTGGTTGCACAAAATCTATAACCAAAAATCAAACAACACCCATTATGACTTAGTGTGTTTTCTGAATTTAACTTATATTTACTTTGATCTACAGAAAACAGCCTCATTCTGTTACTTAATGATATGATAAAGCACCTAACAAGAAGAGTAATAATTGAAATAGTTCTGTCCAACTGACACAGAACTCAAACTGTAGACCAGCTGGGACAATTCTAGGCAGATTGTTCCTTACCTGTGGAAAATGGATATTACTTGTCAAGATTCGGAAACCTGCAAAACATCAAAGCAAAACTCCAATTTGTTTTATCTGGAGAAACTCGCAGCCTCAATGGCAGAAATGAGGATGGTAAAAACCTTCTGGGTCTTGCTGGTATAAAAGACTTGACCAGGAAGAATGTTGGAATCAAAGAATCACAGGAACTGATCATTAGATCATTCTGATCATCAGATCATCAGCCAACCCTTGGGGGATCTTGGATGACAGATTTTTACCATTTCCTCTGTATCTTTATATCTCAGTCTCTCAGCGATGGGCATCCTATAAAGACATTTCATGGAAAGTTAGCTTCTTTAATCACTGGTTTTGTTTTTAAAAGAAGTTAATCCCTTCTTCTCCTTACTATGCTGCTCCCAGCAAAGGAACAGCCGCCTCCCCCTCCTACCTTCTCAAAATTCACCCTCAACATGGTCAATAATATTACATTGTTAATTGCAAGCAATTTTATTTAAAAAAAAGATCATGTGAATTTAAAAGCTGTAGTTTATGCACTAGCATCTCATAAACTGTGTCACTGGCTTTAAGGCAATGGCAATTAATCTATGGTTTGGTGAGGAAGGATGAAATTCATATTTGGAGAGGGCCTGTACATTTCTATTGACATCAAAATGAAATGAAAGAGGAGGTCAGGATGCATCCTTGCTTCATTCCCTTTGCTCAGGAAATAATGCCAATGACACTATTGATAGCGCATTTAACTTACATGAAAGTCTCCTCCTGACGCATTATAATTAGCCACAGAAGTTGACAATCAATAAAGGAGGAAGCTAATTTCTGCCATAGGCACTCATGAGGGATCAAATCAAAAGCCACCTTCAGATCAATGAAAGCGGCATAAAGGATCCCTTGCGGGCACTGGAGCATTTGGGGGTAAATCCTTCAGAGTGATGATGAGGTCATAAATTGAGCAGCTTGTACTGCAACTAAATCATATCTTGAATTATCCAATCCATCCTCAATCCTCTGACTGCCTACTCTTTGTGAGGTCTGTGCTAGAACCAAAGTTATTTGCTTTTTATTTGATGACATCTGAAATCTCAAGGAATCTAGCAAAGTAGTTCTCAGTCACAATCCTCCTTAGAGAGCACCAGCCCTGATCTCTACCGGGGTTGGGGGAAGTGTTGTTTTTCCTTCAATTTTAGAATATTATGGCAGATGAATGGAGGTTTTGATAAGAGATACCTTGATTTCACACACACTGGCCCCCTGACTCCTTGTTATGTTTGGCACATGAATTTTGAGTAATGTAGTACTTACAGATAAAAGATAATCAGAGTTGGAAGGGACTTTACAGGTCATCTAGTCCAACCGCCCACCCAAGCCCAACCCTGCACCATTTCTGACAAATGGCAGTCCAATCTCTTCTTGGAGGTTTCAAGTGATGGCGCTCACACAACTTCCAAGGGCAAGCTATTCCATTGGTTGATTGTTCTCACTGTCAGAAAATTTCTTCTTATTTCCAGGTTAAATCTCTCCTTATTCAGTTTCCATTCATTATTCCTTGTCTGGCCTACAGGCACTTTAGAAAATAGATTGACCCCTTCCTCCCTGTGGCAGCCCCTCAAATATTGGAAAACTGCTATCATGTCTCCCCTGCTCTTTCTCTTTACTAAACTAGCCAAGCCCAGTTCCTGCAACCGTTCATTGTATGTTTTAGCCTCCAGTCCCCTAATCATTCTTCTCTGTACTTTTTCTAGAGTCTCAACATATTTTTTATAATGTGGTGACCAAAAGTGGATGCAGTACTCAAGGTTTGGTCTTACTAAGGCTTTATAGAGTGGTATTAGTACCTCACTTGATCTTGATTGTATCCCTCTGTTAATGCAACTTGTTCCTGAAGAGAAAGAAAAAGAGAAAGAAAAACTATCTTAAAACATACAAGCATTTACATATCTCCAAATATTAACATCCATTATATTTCTGTGGGCAAAGAAATTTTTTTTTATGAACTAACACCAATAACTGTTGTGTCTGGAAAGAGGAAAAAAATAGAAGATAATATTTGTAGCTCAGGGATGAGCTACAAAAAATTGTAGTTACAATATTAGTAGCTCAGGCTTTTTGTGCTCTCTCTGAGCATGTTTTTTTTTTAATTGCAGAACATTTCTTTATTAAACTAGGCAACATCATCAGTACTAGTAGGAAATGGAGTTTGCTTTCATTTTATGCACTACTAGTTTGCTCTGACAGTGATGGTGGAGTGGTATTGGTAGTTTCTTGATTGGACTGTTGTTTACTCTTTGTCTGAGCTGGTAGTTCCTTGGTTGGAATATTGTTTGATTCTCGATTGTTGGTAATGTTAATCTTGATATTAATCTTTGCTCATCTGAGTATTGATTGCTGATGAAGAGGTGTTTTGGTCTACACAGCATGCCTGATCAAACCAAATATTCCAAGATTAAAATCATGGAGAATCATGACTCTTAGAATCCTGGATATTAGCAACCTTTGCCTAACCACATATCTTCAGTCTGTTGGACAAATATATCAACAAATCAAAGGAACACCCAAGGCCTCACCACTTTCAGAACAAATAGAAGAGACCATAATGCAATGGCTGGAATTGATAGCACTCCCATGCATACAAACCAAAGTTTGGATCTGGTATGTAGCTAACACCTTTTTCATAATTAAAAAAGGATCAACTAGAGCAGAGTTGTCAAACTCACATCATCACAGCGTCATCACATGACGTATCAGGACTTTTTCCCCCTTCACTAAATTGGATGTGGGCGTGGCCAGCCCGTGATGCATCTGGCCTGCAGGCAGGGAGTTTGACAGTCCTGAGCTAGAGAATACACACAAAACCATGAACAACATCTTTAAAGGAATAAAATTCAATAAGAAGAAAATAACATGTTACTCTCCTTAGACAATCTCATAAGCAGAAGCAGTGATGGCAAATTAGAAACAGAGGTTTTCCAGTGTTACCAAAGTAATAACCAAACCTCCCACAAGAGAAGCTGTGTAAGAACACGATTTAGACAAATGCACTACAGGAACTCTAAACTGCAGAAAAAGTAAACAGAGCATCTATGCATTTTCTAACAAAATAGGTGTCCATACAATTTCACCATAAAGTGCCTGACCACGCAATATAGCACAGCCAAAACAAACTGTGAAAAGGATAACACTGCCATGCATCAAAAAGCACCTCAGAAACCACCAACAGACTATTACAACCACATGGCATTACCATAACACGCAAACCATTTAAAGTCCTCCAAAATATTCCAAGTTAACCAAACACTCAGCAGTCCCAGTAGAAAAAAATAGTAATTATCTACAACATACAGTGTAAGGATAGCAACAGTTTCAACTGTGAAATTGTGAGCATCCTAAATCAAACTTGGTCTGAAAATGCCTGGCTACTCAGACAAATCAGGCACATAGAGATAAACATCTTCATACCATTCCAAAGAGACAATAAGAAAGCCAGGAAGGACCCAAATAGACCAAAACACTTCTTCAGCATCAATCAACAGATGAACAGAGGTTAACATCAAGCTTAACATTAGACCAACAATCAAGAAGCAAACAATATCCCAGTCAAGGAACTATTAGTTCCTTGATAAACAATAATGGATGAACAATTGGATAAACAATAATGGTAAACAGCCCAATCACGGCACCATCAATACTGACAAGCCAAGCCATATATTGAGTGCAATCTTATTCCCTACTAGCACCAATCATGTTACCTAGTTTGATAATAAAAACCAAATAGGAAAAAAACCAAGTTCGGAGAGCACCAAGAACCTCACAGAAGAAGAAGAAAAGTCAGAATATTCATCTCACTGAAACTTAAGTTGAGAGCAATGAGTATCTGTTAAGCTGCCAGACTATTTCTTTATCTCTCAGTCTGTTTACCTGTCATCTTTCTCCTAGTACTATAGAACCACTGCCTGTCCTACTTGCTGCCATAGATAAAAGAAGAATGTCAGTAGGAAGACAGATAAGAAACACTGTTTCCAGTCTCTTCAGTATGCAAGTGTGTAAAGTTCACATGGGAAGACATGACCGGCTCTGATCTATACAGTGCACAGAACTACAGGAAACTAATAGGTGTGCTCGTGGGAAAAGGCAGAATTGAGTATTGATATAGTCAGAGGTGGTTTCAAAAAATTTAGCAAAGGGTTCTCTGCCTGGTTGGATGGGCATGGCCATCCATGGTGGGTGTGGCCTCGTCAGCTTCCTGCACCATGATGGGGTGGGGTTTGTCCTCCCTGGGCTCTGGAGGCTTTCCTCAAGCCACCAGGAGGGTGAAAATGGTCTTCCTGGGCTCTGGAGGCTGTCTGAAAGCTGGAAACAGGCCCATTTCCAGCCTTCCTGAACTTTCAGGAGGCCCGTTTTTCATCCTCCCTGAGCCTCCACATGTGCTGCATCCAAAATGGGCCATGTGGGGACTCCTGAGAGGGGAGGGGAGGTGGCGCCAGCCAGAAGTTGGATTTGGGGGTTCTCTGAACTGAACAAAATCTTAGCTAGGGGCTCTCCCGAACCCTCCGAACCCCCGTGGCCACTGGATATAGTGCCGGGCAGTCTTACCTTACAAAATGAGAATACATTTTGTAATGAGAATACATTTTGTGGTCCAACTCCAGGAATAAGGAAGAATGCTGGAGTTCTTGGCAGGCAGGGGGAGGGAAGGATTACGTGTCTGCATGCCAAGCTGTCTCTGGGGCCAATATCAAGCACACAGCAGAGTGCTTGGGTTGAAGGTTAGATGGAGAAAGACAGGTGCCAGAAGGATGCCTATGAGGCAAAGAAACAGGAATGGCATTCCTAGAAAGGGGTGTAAGGGACATGTATTTCCATGCCTATTCCTTGAAAGCCGAGAGGGAGATATAAATAAGATTGATCCATCTGAGATCATAAAGCATAGTATAGTTTTGAAATGCTAAGAAATAAACCAGAACCAGAATCAGGAATAAGGCAAGACTAGGGGCAGAATATGACTCAGAGACAAAGTGTGAGGCCATATGCCTCACTTGTTTCCAATCAGTTACTCAAAAATTAAGAAAGATATCAATGACCCCACTTTTTAAGGCTCCTTCTGTACCTGACTACCATCAGAGTTTTGTCTTATCCATTATTCAGTGCTACCTCTGCAGACTGCATTGTGTCACGGCCACCTGAAGATAAAACAGTTTCTCCTGGCTCTACAGCTGCTGATATTTATTCCTTGCACAGCATTTCATTTGAAGTGTCTGCCTTATAGCAATTTATGTCATTAATTTGCTCCTCCTTTGTACCCTTTCAGATCCAACCCTTAGAATTGCTAAATAATTGCCTGGAAACTTTGACGAAAAGTGTTGAACTTGCATCCAGGAAATTCCTTGCAACAGGTACCTGGAAGCTTAAATGTTTTGTTTTGTTTAAAGGGAGTCAAAAAGTCAAGAGACTTTTCTCCTAAGTGAGCAAGGCCTATTTTTCTTCCACAACCATAACCCCCTCAGCATCACAAATTTGGCCATTTTCATTTACGAACTGTAAGAGACATGCAACAATGCTACCAACTAGATTCACTTCTTTCTAATGTCATTTCCAGGTTTCCGTAATCTGTATAGTTAGAGTTTACATATTTTAGACAATATAGTATTATATATACTGCATAATAAGAGTGTACTGTATATTAGATAACACTGATATCTTTCACATCTCTGTAATAGGTTTTACATCTGTCCATAAAAATAAAAAAGATCTAGCATTCAAAGATAAGCTCTGGATGTGAAAGCCCTAAAATATGCTAAATAGATTATTTATTGGCTTTTGCCATCTAAAGTGTGGTAAGTATATGAGACAACATTTATACCAGCTCAGAGTATAAATACAAAATCTGAATGGAATTTGAAGATGAGCCAATACCATACACATCCCATCACTATTTGCTATGCCTAAATCATCATAAAAAGAAGGCCAAATAGAAGGGGTGACTGATTTAAGAATTGGGATTTTTAAGAAAATATTAACTCTGCCTGTTTTAGCTGATGAGCTACTAGTCAAAGACTTTTCTTGAAGATTGGGTGACTAAAATACTGACAGTTAAGGCAGTGGTTATTTTTTTTGAGCAACTAACTTGAATGAATTAAAAGATAGGAATGTCTTTGTCTATTTTTGTCATGAAAAAGTAGAAGTTATCTGTGACAAAATGATAAAAGAAGAATTGCCAGCTGCAGATGATCTATGAAATGGCGTGCTATTCTTTATGTTAAACATAATTATTAAAGAGCCCTCACCTCAGATAACAGGGCTGTCAAACTCTCAATGCATGGGTTGGATGCATCACACACTGGCCATGACCACGCCTCATTTAGCGAAGTGGGGAAAAGTCATGACACATCATGTGATGATGTGAGTTTGACACCCCTGGTACAGAGCTAGTGACTTTGAAGACTGATAAAATGGGGTGCCTCTGAGAGACTCTCGCTTCACTTAATATCTCAGAATGTTTAAGACATGTATAGAACATTTTGCTAGACACTGATCTCATAGTCATTTAAAGAAAGACTTCTTCACTAACTTTTGCTATAAAAAGCCAGACAAAGATTCTATATAGATCTGATGAGCTGTCACTGAAACTGGTGCATGGGACTGCTGATCCTCTTCAAATATTCCTGCATTCAGCAAACCAGACAACAATGTCAGAAGATACAAATTGTCATTGGGAAGACAGAAGAGCTGCTTACAATCTGTGGTTTCAAAAGGTTTAAAAGATTACTCTAAGCCAAAGCAGATACCTGAATCTTTAAAAAAAAAATTGTAAATAGTTTTTCATGAACGTGAAAAAGAAAGGGCATCTTCCACAAGAAATTACTGTTCTTAGAAATAAGAAACTCGACCAACTATTCCACTACATAGAAAAGGAAGGCACTTGTCAAAATATAGGTGAGCACTCCTTACATGAACTCTTGCCCATCCATATATATATATGTTTCATCTGCTTCCTTTTGGTCTGGTCAGACAACTCATTGCCAAATATGTTGATAACTAATTGCAGCATAGCTGTAGCAGTTTTACCCATTCAGTTATGTTTGACTCTTAACGACTTTATATGCAACTGTTCTCCATGCTAACTTGTCAAGCACAGCTTCTTTCAGCTGTTGGATGTTCATCTTTGTGTCATTTATGATGGTATCTAGCCAGCAAGTTCTTTGCTTGCCCCATCTTCTTGATCCACTAACCAATCCTAGCATTATTGTCTTCTCAATAAATCTTCACGCAATTCCAATATCAGAGGAAAGCTAAAATATGACCTTGGAGAAAGAGTAAATGATTCCATGTTACTGATCATGCCACTATTTGTGCATGCTTAAGCAGAGGAGCCCAAATGCAGGCCGCAAAGCTTTCTCCTCTTCTACTGGAAATGTGAATGGAAGATCTCAGTGATATGCTGGAACTCATTTTATGTCTTATTATTGCTGTTCTCTATTGTTCAAGCAGGCCTGAAGAAAAACCTTCCAAGTTCTTGCCTTCTGTCATAAAAAAGAAAACATGTAGCTAAAAGTTATATCAAAACTAAGATAACTAGGTAGACCTACAAATTCTAACAAAATGTCACTTGAGGAAGGAATGGCAAATTGTGTTGTTAGTCTCAAAGTCATGTCCGACCCATTGCAATTCCCCGGACTCCATTTAAGCTCATACCAACTGCTTCAGTGGCTCCATCAAGCCACCCCAGTCTCTGTCATCCCCTTCTTTTGCCCTCAATCATTCCCAGCATTAGGCTCTTCTCCAGTGAATCCTTCTTTCTCATTAAGTGGCCAAAGTATTTGAGTTTCATTATCAGGATGGCCTTCTAAAGAGCAGTCAGGTTGATCTCCTCTAGGACTGACCAGTTTGATTGCCTTGCAATCCAAGGGACTTGAAGGAGTCTTCTCCATTATCATAGTGCAAGGCCTCAATTCTTTGGCACTCAGCCTTCCTTATGGTCTAGCTTTCACAGCCATACATTGCAATTAGGAAAGCCACAGCCTTTACTACACGCACTTTTGTTGGCAGGGCGATATCTCTGCTTTTTAGTATGCTGCTTTTTAGTATGCAAACTAGCACTTCTCTAAATGAGTGGAGACTCTAACTGTTGCAAAGACTGAAGAACTGGTGAATATCCTGGTCTTACAGAAAGCTCCCCTGAGAAGGAGAGGAGGACATGTGCTCTGGGTGGCTGCTCCTTGTGAGGAGATCACAGGACAGAAGTCTCCTGCAGGTTTGAGCAACAAAAGACAAAGGAAAACCATCATGCTTTTTTTGATCAGATCCTCATTGTAACTACCACCATAATCCTGGATGGATATGCGTCAATTTGAGAAAAGAATTTGGAAATTATCTTCAATTCTGCAAATTCTCAAGATAATTTTTCATTGTCTTGGATTTTTGATTCCACACTAAATGCCAGATGTAGACTAGAAAAAAAAGATTCGAATAGAAGAATTATCCTTTCATAGCAAAAGGCTATAGAAAAAATATTTAACCTACTTATGGTTTAATGTTGCCTCTATTATGTATCAAACAACTTTTTCTTATTCAAGCTAAGTGTTCTACCCTATAGAGGTTTTTCAAAAAAAATTCAGCAAAAGCACAGATCAGAGCAGATTTGTCCATGTGAAGTCAAGAAGTAAAATCCTTGTAGTATTGCCCCTTTTACATGGATTACATGCTGATCCAAAAATATCTATCTTAAACAAATGTAATGCAAAATATGGAACAAACACACAGATCATTCTTCAGTTATCACAATGAAGGTTACTTAATAGTGTTCATGTCCCATTTCAATATGTGGTTAAATGTTAGATAAATTTTAATACTTTAAATTTGATTCCTTGGGGTTATTGGAATATTATGAGAGTGATTTTTAAGCTCAGTCATGCTGAACCTTTATCTTGTGTAACTTATGACTATCATTAAATAACAAGAAAACATGTCCTTAGTCAGGAGCTGAGTGGAGTTTTCTTTTACTCTAGATACTTCTCCAACTTACATTTAATGTTGAATTTCTATAGCTTCAACACTGCTAGCAGTTCCAAACCTATCTGTTTGCTTAAAAGATAAGATTTCAAACATTGAAATAGCCAGTCTGGATATACAGTGGACATACCTCAGAGGACAATGTTTCATGGCATAAAGCCTTCAATTCTGGGAATTGAAGTCCACAAGTCTTAAAGTTGTCAAGTTTGGGAACCCCTGATCTATGTGGTCACTCAGAGTCAACATGTCAGCTGCCACCTCTTGCTTATGCTTTGCAACCATTCGATAACAGTTGCCAGAAATTCTAGAGGGGAGAGCTGGATGACAGGGTGGATGCTTTGAGGGAAACGAAACTTAACTATATTTCACTGAGATGGGCTTAAAGCAGGGGTCCCCAACCACCGGGCCCTGGACCGATACTGGTCCATGGATCATTTTGTACCGAGCTGCAAAGAATGAATAATCGTGATTAAAATATATATAAAAATATGTTTTTAGTAAAAAAAATAGTAAAGAAGCCCTTTACCATTGGGGGAGAACTGATTTTGCCGGTCCTTGAAAAAGTGTTTCTGCGTGAAACTTGGTCCCTGGTACAAAAAAGGTTGGGGACCACTGGCTTAAAGGACACTTGGCTGGGAACAAAACACAACTGCATACCAAACCTATGCCTGAAGTGATCATTGTTCAAAAAACATCTCATTTGAATTTGATTGGACGTGGTGGTCAAATGATGGTCTAGTAACTAAGGGAGGGAAAAATTAGACTTGGGGATTTTGGCACACAATTTCAATTCTGGCTATCTGTTACTGTAATTCACTTTACTTCTAGTAAACCATATCTTTCTCCATAAATGGGATTAAGGATCATTCTTACTTAGGAGTTCAAGCTAAGGCAGGTCTGACACAACACTGATTTGTTGGCATATAATCAATCAGTTAATATTCTAGCCTATTCTAAAAACGAAGGAGCTAAATTATGGGGTAGAAGGGAGCTAATGGAATTGGAATTGGCAAAGCAGTCTGAAGGTTAACATTGTTACTTGCAGGAAATCTTATAGCAGTATGGATTCTCCTGGAAATCTGATGGAGAAAAAAATGAAATTGCATTACCAGGTTGCTTATACTGTGAACACTCATGGTATGTTGAACCATAATGTACTTAGCTATAAATAAGTAAACCACATACTACTGTATAAATATTGTAGGAGCTACATAAGCCCCTTTTTACCTCTTCCCATGGAAATTAGACCCTTCAGCATCTTAAACTGAGGTACAGGTACAAAAGAATGCTAACAGATTAATATATCAATATATGATTAGTTTTGATTAATTGTAAACTCGACATAACCCTACCTACTTTCTCATACTTTGCAGCAGTGGTGGGATTCCATTTTTTTTACTACCGGTTCTGTAGGCGTGGCTTGGTGGGTATGGCAGGGGAAGGATACTGTAAAATCTCCAGTCAGAGGTGGTATTTGCCAGTTCTCCAAACTACTCAAAATTTCCGCTACCAGTTTTCCAGAACTCGTCAGAACCTGCTGAATACCACCTTTGCTGTGCAGTCACCAGTACTGGACTTTAATATTAAACTTCTCAGAAGCTAGATTTTATGACTGGGATTCACCTGATTCAATTATTTGAGCAAGTTCCTATAGCTCGAGAATGTCTGTAAAGAGGAAGCTTTCAAACACAGCTCTTTCTCTCTGATGGTTACAATTGGGAGACAAATGCTTAAAGCCTTTATTGGATCCAGCCTTCCCTCCAGTAGTTTCAGGAGGCACACACAGCATTTCTTCTTTTTTTCTCCGCACAGCAACATCCCTGTGAGAAAGCAAAGGCTGAAAGAGATTGACCAACACAAAGAGCTTCCACACTTATTTCTGATGGTGCAATCTGATTATACTAGCCCCAATACCAATCATTGGGTGGCTCAACGTTTAAGACGCTGGGCTTGTATGCTGGAAAGCCAGCAGCCCAAGTTTGAGGCTCAAGCTCCACACGATTGGGTGAGCTCCCATACTCGCCCTGGCTACTGTCAACCTAGCAGTTCAAAAGCATACAAATGCAAGTAGATAAATACCTGGGAAGGTTACAGCGCTCCATGATGTTATGCTGGCCACATGACTCTGGAAATGTATTTGGATGGCTCTATGGCCTTGAAACCAAGATGAGCACTGCCCTCTACACTCAGCAAAGATTAGCAGCATAAAATCCACAGGGACTCCTAACACCACTCTTTAACCACTCCACTGTACTTACCTAAGGTCTACTATGCAAAGCAATCTTTGATTCAATAACATAGCCATCTTCTTCTTCATATTCAGGGGTGGTTATGCTGCTTATCCTGTACCACTAATTTGGGTGCAGCATCTGCAATGTTCTTGAAGGATGTCCCATTGATTTTGTGTCTGGCATCTGCATGGACTCTCTTTACAAATTGTCTAATTTGGCACTGCTTCTTCCATATTTTCTTGGGGTATAACATGATGCAAATGTTTCGTACAGCATTTCTCCTGCAGATGCTGGCAAAGAAAGGAGGAGTAGGAAAACCAGACAAAGAATTTATCCTTAAGTTACCTTGAGGATCATTTAATAGTAGGTGCAGCAAAACCATCTTTAATTCTTTTGGCTAGGAGATGCCCAGATTATGAGCAGGGATAGGCTGTATTATGAAGCCCCTTGAAAAGTTCTACAATGGTAGTTCTCCATTGTGCTCATGACTATATTTCATCTTCTGGCATAAAACAGACATTTTTGAGCCTCTCTTTCCAAATAAAATATGGGTGAGCACTGAATCTCTTCCTTTCAAAATATCTGTTCTTTGTGGGCACAGAAGAAAACTATTTTGGGGGGGGGGATTCTTCTTCTGGAATAGCTTGCCCAAAAAGTTGAGAGAAGTCCCTTCCTTCATGATCTTTTGGGAATGTGTTAAAACCTGGTTGTTCTGGAAGGGTTTAGCAAAGCATTGTCATTGCAGTACTTGATTGTACTGTTTAGCATATGGTACATAATGCATACACTATACATCTAATTTGGTATAGAAGATTAGTCCATTCATAGATACAGAGACAGACCAGACAGACAGAATTAGGAAGATAACCAAAGGACAGGAAAAATACTTCAATCAAATGCTTAGTCATTTCTGCCTAGAATATGACATAGGTGATATTTCTCAGCAACATCCTAAAAATTATAATGTCTAAGGATCTTATAATAATTATACAAAAAGATATGAAATATTTCTCAGTTGCTTACTTGGCAAAATTTAAAAGATGATGTTCATTTTTAAAACCCTAAATAGTGGAAAAGTCTGAATATAATGGGATAGATAGATAGATAGATAGATAGATAGATAGATAGATAGATAGATAGATAGAT
>BLBF01000003.1:109821616-109846349 GCA_015471245.1 Laticauda colubrina | reverse complement strand
GATAGATAGATAGATAGATAGATAGATAGATAGATAGATAGATAGATGATAGATAGATTTTAATCCATGTCTTTAAATGCTCCCTGTTTATATGCTAATTGCTATGAATTAAATTGAATTTAGATGAACTGTACCAAATAGTTGGAGATAAAATAGTTGGACTTGAGAGGTAGGATATAAATTTAGTAAACTGATAAATCATCACATTTCTTGGAAGAATAATTTCCGTAAATGGCTTATAAGATATAGACAAAGTACTGTTTTGCTCAATATGTATTTTGGAAATTGTGAAAGTTAGCTTGCCTACTTTCTGTGCCTCCGTGCAAATGAGGTGCCCATGAAATAGGGGAGAAAGGGAAGCATCTAGTGATGGAACAGCCTTTCCAGAAGGATTTGCTTTGCATTCTATTTGTCATTCGATGGATGGTCTTTCTGTTCTACCTTTGAAACTTGTATTTTAACCAGCTGTCTCCATTCCAAATTCCTACTTTAGGGGTAGCTTTGGATTTAATGCTTTGTTTTACTATTTTTTATGTTGTTGCCTGATTTTATATTTTCCTGTAAGCAACCCAGAAAAGGGGTGGCTTTCTAAATATAGATGCAAATCACCCAATAGCACAAATCAGGGGTGGGATCTTACCGACATAACAACCGGTTTGCTTCGCGCACGTGCACGCCAAATGCGCATGCACATTACTTACAAATTACTGGGTCCAGCAAGCATTCACCTGTTCCAGCTGATGAGCGACACTCAGCTATGCCACACAAAGCATCTGAGGAGGAAAAATCAGGCACTAAAGGACAGCCTAGAGCCTGGGCAGGCAGGTGGGCCAAACAGATGACCCAAAGATCATTGCAGTGAACTGGTTCGGTGTCAGCTGCTCTTCAAAGGTACTGGATCTATAGAACCAAGATAAACTGGTAGCATCCCACCCCTGGCATAAATCAGTGCTGGGGAGTCAATCCTGGCAGGCAGAATGTTCTTTTGTTTTATTTCATACCTCACATTGCTTAAGATTCTCACTCGTTCCATTGAGATTGTGTGTTCTTTTTCTTCTGATACTTATAACAACAGAAAAGCATGAGATCTGAGTGGAGAAGAGCTTAAAGGCTAAGTCCCACTGGCCGACGGACGCAAAACGTATGCAAAAAGGACACAGCGGACAAGCAAAATTTCGGGGGTGGCTCCATCCGTTGTCATCCGCTCCAAAAAGTGGCAAAAATTTGCATAAACAGAACGGAAAAGAACAAAAAAGAACAGATGTGGGTAGCATGTAGTGGGGATGTTAAACGGATGTTCATAGGAAGCCTAGTGGATGTATATCAGATGCAAACCGTTCACTGCGCATCCTTTCTATTTCCGTGCTACTAACTCTGTGTAGACGTTCCATGTACCTTTTGTTTCCTCCCTCTTTCCGTTTTCAGCTGCAACGGATGTGAGTTGCAAGGATGCCCAGAGGATGCAGAGAGGATACAGTGGACGTTTAACGGATGATAAACGGACATAGCGGAAAGTTCATCCGTTCATAAAGTTTTGTGCAGCTCAAAACTTCTTTCGCAAATGAAATCGCAGTGGATGGATGCTTGACGGATAGAGCGTATGAAATACGTATGCAATGAGTACACAACGGATGCATAGCATTTTCCAATGGATGGCAAGCTTTTTTTAACGTTTTACATCCTCTTTGCATCCATTAGTGCAGTGGGACAGGGGCTTTACTTGCTGAGTTTTTACCTGTCATGTAGACAGAACGATTAACCTAAAAATGGGGGAAAGGAGGGGATGTTTGCATTCTATTCATCATGTTACTTAACAAGTCACAACAAAGAGGCTGATGGAGCTGGCAAATCCTCCATCGGCTGTTTTCCACAACCTCAGACTTTTCCTGGTAAGCTTTTCAGCAGAATTAGGTGATATACAGCCATGCAAGCTGGCACCTGCATTTTAGGCAGATGAGAAGAAAATGAAACACAATCCAACTGGCAGCAATCAACAAGACCCTTCAAAAACAAATTCTTCGTCTTTCCCAGAAATACACAATGAGCACAGTGATCATAGTGTGGTATTGAAATACTGCCCCATGTGGGAGATGTGCCACTATACCTTGTTGTCTATTCCCTTTGGCTTTTTTCCCCAGAAGTAAACAGTTTCTTACCCAACTTTTATGAGGAACAGAACTAGATAACTAAGACAGGGCCCTGGAACAAGCTTGTCAAGTCCCACCCGATGCATTTGAAATAGTGAGGCTTTTTCCATCACACAGGCATATTTCACTGGAGCTCAGTGATGAAGGAGAGTTAGTGTAATGATGTATTGGAATGACGGTGTATCTTGAGAGGTAGAAAGAAGAGCTACAGATTGGACAATTGCCATGTAAAAGATGTCTCGGCTCACATAAGGATCTCATTAGATTGATATTGGTCCTTCCAAGACAGTCCAATCAAGAATGTTAATTCTGCCTCTTTTTACATAAAGGTCAAAAATTGTCTTCTTGTCAGCTCTCCCAGGTAAAACAGACAGGAAACATGATTAAACTTTATTGTAAGAATACATTAACAGAATCTTGCAAGTCTCAAAGTACAAACTTCCTGATGTCACTTTTTAACAATTTGATCCATTAGAGCAAAGGTCTTCAAACTTGGCAAATTTAAGACTTGTGGACTTCAACTCCCAGAATTCCTGAGCTAATATGACTGGAGGAGGAATTCTGGGAGTTGAAGTCCACAAGTCTTAAAACTGTCAAGTTTGAAGACCTCCTGCTTTAGAGTGAGTCCATCCCAAGTTTCTTCCTTTTGTGAAGCCACTGGGATTTCCTGCCTCTCTTGCCTGATTGTTTCCTAGCAGCATCTCTTCCCCTCATTTCCCAAGGTCATCCACACTTTACTACAATGCTTGGCCTTTAGTCTAAGCCCAGCATAATAAATATTGGGGAGAGACCAGGCAATGAACCAGATGTTATTTGTTTCTTCTACAGATAATTATATCAGTCTATCAATTGAGGATTCACCCCTTAGATTTTTTTTAGGCACTATTTTAACCAGCAGAGTTTCAAAAGGTCATCAGCAGAGACTCTAACTGGAGAATGGTTTTATGAAAGAGTGAGAACTTTAGAAACTGGCCAAAACTGCTTCTAAGGCAAGGATATCATTAGAAATTCAGCATTGTGGACTATGTACTGTTTTGCCTTTGAAAACTCTAATTGCTATAGGCACATAATTGTTTCCCTTAGGGTTTGTGTGATATCTGGGTATTTATAGGCCTTTATTGAGTTTGGATGTTTTGATGGTTCAGATATGAGGTACTGTAGGTTGCTACACCACTTAGTAAATACCATCATCTCATTTGGCAGGGTTACTTTCCAGCATTTGGGTCTGGCAATAAATACTAGCATGTGAAGGTTTTGTCACAACTCCACAAGGGACACACAAAGGATGAAAGCAGCAGCAGCAGCAGCAACACACTACATACAAACATTGTATTTCAGTTAGAAATTTGGCTCTAATGAGACCCATAGTATCAAGACTACAAAGTACCTAGTCCCTAGGAAAGTGACTAAATACTCTGCCATGACAATGATATTCATGTTTGGTTATCGGATGGAATAGAGATTATCTTTCTCTCTAACTAGGCTGTGTCTCTGTACCTACTTAAGAGGAAACCAGCTTCACTGAACTTAATGGGGCCAATTTCTGAATGGGCATGCATAGGATTATGCTGTTAATTCATCATAGCAGAGCTGACAGTAATCACACCATTTGCAACATGTTTCAGAAAGAGCACTAGGAAGAAATAGGATTCCCATCAAAAGAGTCCAAAACATGCATTTGGACATCCAAACCATCAATTTCACAACAGCACTAAAACATGCTCACAAACAGAACATACCCGAATTATCAGTCTGGAAAGATTGCATCAGTACTCCCTGAACTTAAGCCTTGATTTCAATTCAGTCATACTCTAGGCCAGGAAAGATGTTCCATTAGTATGGATATAGAAGAGAATGAATAGAAAACTGTTCTGGGGATTTATGATCAACAGCACTGATCATTTTGAAGTCTGTGATTGTCAAGAGTTGTTCCATGTGAGATGAAGTTTCTATGCACCTCACATCCATTTCCTTAGGTGATATTTGATAAAATTTTCTGCAACCAATATAACATGATATCCATAGAGATATTAGGGGAGGAGATACCAAAAATAATGGGCAGTTGGTCTTTGAAGAAAATGCTATAGAGAACTGGAGCTTATTAGCTTGATGCACCCCAGGGGCATAAACTAGAAAAGCAAGATGATTCATGTGACCATTGACAAAGAGACTTTTTAATATTTTTCTCTGTTGTTACCACGTGGGTAAGGATAGAAGCTATATTTAAATATACATCTATAGAGTGTACCAAAAGTCTGCTCCCATAGGCCAGTCATAATGTTTTTGTTTTTTTTTCAGGAAAATGTTACAGTACTAAGAAATGTTCAAAGGTCATACAATAAAGTGTTTGGAAATAAATGGCAAACGACTCAGACTTTTAATGTGATTAAAGATTTATAAGTTCTCTGTGGGGCCTCGCTTTTGGTATGCACTAGATATTGAAGCAAACAGTATATTCAGAAAGGAAGGCACCCATTCTTCATTAGAATAGAAGCTGAACAAGAACAAGAACTAGAACTAGAACAAGAGAATCTAGATAACTCAAGCAATATGAAGAGCAGAAGGGAAAACATTATCACTTGTCTATTGCAGAAACAATTACAAATAAGTCCACAGAAATTAGCTATGAGCTGGCCAAATTCAGCCTCTTCATATTTTACTGGATTTGTTTCCTATGGTATGTACCTCCAGCTTCGAAAGCATCATCCAATTAGGGCCATTTTTATAGGGAGAATCTTATGCCAGCTTGAAAACAATTTAGCCCCTTCATTCTGTAACAGAGGCTGTGACAGAGAGCTGAGCCAACTTTTCTCTGCCAAAAGCCCATGTCACACTGGCCAACGGATGCAAAAAGGACACAGCGGACGAGCAAAATGTTCCATCCGTTGTTATCCGCTCTCAAAAGGGGCAAAAATTTGCATAACTGGAGCGGATAACACGGAAGCGGGGAGGATGCAGGGCGGATGCAAAGCGGATGCGGAACGGAAGCCCAGCAGATGGAAGCGGATGGGAGCGGATGGCACATCTGCTAGGCTTCCAGGGGGCCGCAGCAAAGCGGATGCGGAACGGATACAGCGGATGCAGAGCGGATGCCGAACGGATAAAGCGGATGCACAGCGGATGCACAGCGGATAAAGCAGATGCACAGCGGAAGCGGAACGGATGCCGAGCGTTAATTGCGCATGCGGGGGGAAGTATTACGTAAGCCCCCCGGATATAAAGGGAAGCAGCTCGCACGTGGCCAGCATTCTGAGGAAAGACCTGCTGCTGGACATTTCGAGTTCCTTGCCTGCCCTGCCAGCCTGCCTTCCAGCCAGCCTTAGTGCCTGCCTGCCTGCCTTCCTGCCAGCCTTCCTGCCAGCCTGCCTGCCAGCCTTGGTGCCTGCCAGCCTCCCTGCCAGCCAGCAACCCCACAACCATGGGGAGGAAGCGAAAGCCTCAGCAACCTGCCGCCATCCCTGGCAAGAGGGACAGGGCCAACCTCCCACCCCCTGCCCCTGACTCTGCTTCTGGTGGGGCTTCTGCTGAACCTGCTCCTGGCGGTGGTGCTTCTGCTGGTGCTGGGGCTTCTGCTGGTGCTTACTCTGTTGAAGCTGCTCCTGGTCCTTCTGGTCCTGCTCGACCTGCTCGTGCTCCTGGACTTGCTCGTCCTGCTTGTGCTCCTGGTCTTGCTCGTCCTGCTCGTCCTGCTCATGCTCCTGGACTTGCTGGCCCTGCTGGTGCTTACTCTACTGCTCCTGATCCTGGTCCTGCTGGTTCTGCTGCTGCTGCTGATCCTGCTGCTGCTGCTGCTGATGATGATGATCCTGCTGCTGCTGCTGCTGCTGATGATGATGATTATGATCCTGCTGGTGAGGATGATGATGATGATGATGATTCTGCTAGTGCTGCTGCTGGTGCTGCTGGTGTAGTAGGAGCAGCCCCTACTACGTGGGAGCCACTCTGATGAGGGCCCATCTGGTCCAGCCAAAGGGAGGAAGAGACGTATGCGACAACAGGAGAGGAGGCAATACTATATTGAGGAGGCGCACAAGGATGAGGTGCTGGAGTGGCTGAGAGAGAACGATTATCTGTGGCAGAAGGGACACTGGCTGTACAGGGACACCAAGCGGAAGCAGGCTGCTTGGAGAGAGAGGGCAGAGAGTATGGGTTACACTTCGGAGGTGCTCCTCGGCTGGTGGAAGCACATGCACACCTGGTACGGGAAGCTGCACTTGAAGAAATCTGACCAGGCCACTGTGAAGCTGACAGACAGAGAGACCTACGTCATGGCCAGGGGCAGCTTCCTAGAGGGTGAGGTCTGCCACCGAGGAGCATCAGCAGCCCCTCTCACGACCCTCTCTCTCCGGCAGCCTGCTGAGAGCCAGTCCTCTTCCGGCCGAGAGTCAGTCCCTGTCTCCAGGCAGGTTTCTGTGGAGTGTGCCAAGGCGGAGAACCCGCGGACAGGTGTAGTAAGCGTGGTGGAGTGCATAGAGGACTCCCTGGTACGGTGGGAGAAAGGAGAAATCGAGTCCACCACACTCCTAGCCGCATCCACCACCCTCAGCTCCACCTCCGCAGAAAGGCAGAGAGCCGGACAGCTGGAGGGGCAGAGCCACACTGTCCTGCTGGAGATCAGGGACACCATCCGCACCAGCATAGATCTCCTCTCTCAGCTGGTCCACACCGACTCCTCATCCTCCAACCGCAAGCCCTTCCTCACCTATGTCAACCAGACCCTCAAGGAAATGGTGGATCCACAGTACCAGGTGGTGAAGGACCGGATCACCAAGCTGCTTCACAACCCTCCAGACCCAGAGGAACCTGCTCCCACCCAGTCCAGGTCTGCTCCTCCACCCCAGGTGATGTCCCTCCCATTCCAAGGCTTCCCACAGGCCCTCACCTACCAGGGCTACGGCTACCAGGAGGTTCAGCAGCACAGGCAGCAGCCCTTCCCAGTCCAGGCACAGAATCATCGGGCGACACCGTTGCCACCTTTTTCACTGATGCCACCGATGCCACCCACGACAATGATGCCACCAATGACAGCGATGCCACCCACAAAATGATGCCACCGACGACAGCGATGCCACCCACTCCAATGATGCCACCCATGCCAGTCCTCACCCAGCTGCAGAACAGACAGCCCCACTACACTACTCCTTCCTCCACCCCACAGCCAAGCCCGGCCTCAGTACATCTGTCATCAGTACTGAGGCTGACACCCCATGGCATGGAGGAAGGACCTCTCAGCATCACGGGGCTGAGCCAGCTGTCCGAGAGCTTTCTCAACACACCGTCCCCTGTTGTCCTCTTGAGGCCAGGCACTCCAGCACCACCCACCACCACAGTACCTGGACCCTTCACCCCTGAGACTGGGCACACCTCCGAGTGACCAAGAAGAGTGCCAGAGACGGGGTAGCTGGCTACCTGTGGACTTTATTTGGACACTTGACTTGGGTCATTTTTTTTTTACAGCTTGTTGTTCAGTAAAGTTTATCTTTGATTCACACACTTGCTTAATTGGTTTTTTTTTTAAAAAGTCTTGGTGGAAACTTTTAGAATTGGCTTAAGCCTTTGCATGCTTGTGGGATGGGTTAAGATAGCAGTGGAGTGGGCAGGGATACCTGTGGAATGAGCAGGGATACCTTTGGGATGGGTAATAGCTGTGGGATAGATAAACCTCCAGTGCAAGCATAGTGGAACTGTATGGTCTACCCTCCCAGGTGCCACACCTATGGCCCTTTTTTATCAATAATAATGTAAGCATTGATCCACACATTTGAACACAGACACAAATCTTTATTAAACACCCTGTTCATTGTAGGCCCACCCAACATACATGGCCCAATCTCATCCATGTGATGAGACAGGCTGAAGGAAGCATCCATTAAGCATCTACCATCCTGTCTTGCCACTCCACCACTCCAGCTGGGGAGTTGCACCAGTGTTTCAGGAGGTTGCACTGCTTCTTCCCTTCCCGTGAGGCTCTGTTGTGGCCTTGCACATCCTGAGTGTCAATCAGGTTTCACCCTTGTCTCCATTCCCCAGGCTCCATGTCCCCATTGCCTTGTTGACGGTCCACGAGCCTGTTCTGCAAGACTGGGTAGCGGGTGCGCATGAGATTGTGCAGAATGCAGCAAGCTTCCATGATCCTCCTCACGGTCTCTGCATGGTGGTGAGAAGTACCTGGAACCTGTTGGCCAGGATGCCAAAGGCGTTCTCCACCACCTCTCTTCACGGGTCAGGAGTCTGGAAGTGTATGGCTTCATGAGGTAGGTTCTGAGGGAGAAAGCGTCATCCCCCACGATGAAGTAGGGCACATCTTGCGTGTTGTTGGGCAGGGAAGCCCACGATGAGGTTGCCTTCCAGCCTCTCCTTGAGGTGACTCGCGTTGTATACCTGGGCATCTGAAGATGAGCCCTAGCCTGAAGCATCGATGTACATGAATTTGTAGTCAGCATCGACCATGGCGAAGAGGACGATGCTGAAGAAGCCCTTGTAGTTGAAATAAGTGGACCCCGACTTGGCTGGAGCTTTGCAGGCCACGTGCTTGCCATCTATGGCTCCAAAGGTGTGTGGGAAGTCCACCTCTGATACCACTGCTCTGCAACTTTCTTCCATCCTTCTTCAGTGGAGGGGCACTGGAGGAGCTCCTCCTTGTATTCTTTGATGATGGCCTGCACCACTTCTCTGACCACAATGCTGATGGTGTTGTGTGGCACCCTCCAGCCGTACCGCATGCTTTTGTAGGTGGTCCCTGAGGCCAGGTGGCGCAGAGTGAGTGCCACCTTGAGCCCAGGGTCCAGGCTGGGCCGGAAGTTGGTGTTTGCCTTGGTCAACCTGGGTGTCAGGCGCTGCACAACTTCGTCAAACATGGCTGGAGGCATCCTCATGAAGTTCTCGAATGCCTGAGTGTCTTTGTTCCTGAGCTCCACCATCAGCTTGTTGTACAGTCCGTACTCTGCTCTTCTCCCGATCCATTTTCGGACCCAGACACTTCTTGGCCACCTCTTTTTCTTCCCGTAATAGAGTTCACAAAGCCTGTAGATGGCTTCGTACTGTTGCAGAAGGATGGTGGCTGCCAAAAGGACTGTGGTACGATCCACAATGGACATGACTGGATGCTGTGGAAGAGGAAGAGTCAGATGAAGGCTGCAGAGGTCTGCACAGATGGGCTGCTGGTCTGAAAGTGAGATGCAGATGAGTTGCTCCCCCTTTTTATAGGCAGTATAGGTGTCCCTTTGCATCCTCTAGGCATCCTCTAGGCATCCTCTAGACATCCTTAATATCCGAGATAGGTCCCCTCTGCGAAAGTTTTTTCTGCTTTAAATGCTTTGTTTCCGTGCTGCATCCATTCTGCATCTGTTCTGCATCTGTTCCGCGTCCGTTCCGCTTCCTCCCTGCGTCCGGGCGGATGCGAGTTGCACGGATGCGCAGCGGCCGCCTAGCGGATGTGTAACGGATGCGTGATGAATGCGTAGTGGATGCATAGCGGATGCAGAACGGACGAACTGGATACTTTTTCCGCGCAAAAGTTTTGGGCAGCCCAAAACTTTCGGAGCAGATGAAACGTCAATAAACGGATGCTGGACGGATAGAGAGGAAACAAAACGGAGGCCGTGAGTACATTGCGTTTTCGAACGGATGGCAAGGTTTTTTGTCCGCTTTACATCCTCTTTGCATCCGTTGGTTCAGTGTGACATGGGCTTTAGCTTTGGGGTATGTAACAGCACACACACACAAAAATCCCAGTATTGTTATTGTTGTATTTAAATGCTGCTGCTGTTTCCAGCTTGTGGGCAGTCTGCTCTCATTTTGAGGAACTCCTGTCTTACAACATATCATGGCTCATATCATGAGAGGTTGTTTTATTACATTTTTCAAGAATAAAACAAGAACACGCAACATGAAGGACATGGAGTGAAGGCAAGTCATTTGTGTTCTATCACTTTTAGAGGGAGGTCAGGGAACCTCCTTTCATAAAAAGGGGAGCAATTTTTGCTGCTTTATTTCAAAATAGCCTGTTTGAAAACTGTAGCAGAACTACAAAATACTCTGGACAGTCCAGCAAGCAGAAGTGGTGCTTGTGTAGAAATTTGAAGACATATGATGGTTTTCATGCATGGTATATTATGGTCTCTAGAAAGAGGAAAGACCATCATATATGGCAAGAATGACATTGCTATGGAGACAACTCAAAATGTAAAGAATATAGGAAAATGCTCCAGCAATTGAAGGAGTGTGAACTATTTATTTTAATTATTTATTTTATTTTGTCAAGCAATTATAAGATAACAGGTATAGGACTAGACATAGTTATGAGTACATGAAATGGATACATATAAGAAAAATAAAAAAGAAACAATAGGACAGGGATGGTAGGCACGTTGGGTGCGCTTATGCATGCCTCCTACAGATCTCTTAGGAAAGGGGTGAGGTCAATAGTAGACAGTCTAAGGTTAAATTTTTTGGGATTTGGGGAAGAAACCACAGAGTCAGGTAGAGTATTCCAGACATTGACCACTCTATTGCTGAAGTCGTATTTCCTAATACTAATAATACTGTATGTAAACTGAAGCATTACAAATTTTTTAAAAATGCTGTTGTTAGATAAATAAGATAACTTATTCTAAAACATTAAGTTTATCCAATAACACTATGTTCAACTAGAATCTGGAGGCAAGAGATTCCTTAAATGCATCTATGGAAAACAATAAACATGAAAAAACACAGTTCATAAAATTGGATATCATGCATCTGAGACAATCTAAAAATGACACACTACAAATATCTATCTGTTGTTTTTTCCAGAGCATCTAGTAACAAGGAGAATGAGATTGGATGGAAACTGTTGGATGAAGCTGATTCATCTCATGTTTTTTTCCAGTCTCGGTATCAAAACTAGGAGAAAATGTTGACTTAGTTTCTGCAAATAATTAAAAAGTACAATTTAAAAATATATTATTGGGCAAGATAATATAATACTGATAGCCAAGAGATCACTGTTGTTACTTAAACTGTAGAGAGGAATTAAGGGTATTTGACAGACCCAATTTTTTAAAGTTACAAAATTTAGGTCTCAAAATATATTTATTGAAAGATAAATATTTCTTTGGAGACTTATATTATTTAAAATAAATAGATGCATCCTTGGCCCAAGCACCAGAGGATGTGTGTAGCTTTGTACTGTAAATTATACTATCAGAAATACATTTTAAGTGTAGAATGCCTCATACATTCCAAATAATAACTTGACGGAAATAGGAAGTGAAATTATTTGAGCATCAGTGCAAACGTTATCTTCTTTGATTAGTTTATTAATAAAAATATACAATAGTATCTTTGAAAGCATTACAAGCAAAATTAGTCATAGTGATACTGAAAATCTATATTTACATGATGCTCAAATGTTTAGATTTTGAGATGTTACATGGATAATTCAGAGACACTTCAAGAGAGAATGTGTGAAGGGATCAGTTTTAAGCAAGTTTCTTAACAAAAACAAAGCACAGTGGGGGTTAGTGAAAGTAATAAAGGATTGTGTGTGTGCACGTATATATGTATATGCATAATTGAAAGCATTTTGTGAAAACTTTAAAGGTGTGCTTTCTCTCCATAATATTAAATCGTTCCTTTTGTGCTAGGTAGGCAAGATAAAAATATACTTTGCAGCAATGACAATAATTATACTCTTATAATTATAAATTATAGATTTGCTCTCCCAGTCACCAACACTCACCACCATTAATTGGAATGCATGCAAGTGGCCTGAAAACATTTTGAGGAGGGAAACCCAAAAACAACAGCAAGGAGCAAGAAAGATATGAGAATAAACATTAGCTGAAGATTGGTTTGTTAGTGAAAGGATAAGAGACCCAGAATTTCCTCCGAAGTTGTTTGGAGGTAATGCTCAGGTAAATGAACTCCAGACCAACTTAAAAGCTTATTTTGAATTCAGTTATTTCTATTTTAAGAGTTGCGCATGTTACAGGTGAAACTCGAAAAATTAGAATATAGTGCAAAAGTTCATTTGTTTCAGTAATGCAACTTAAAAGGTGAAACTAATATATAAGAAAGACTCATTACATGCAAAGCAAGATAGTTCAAGCCTTGATATGTCATAATTGAGATGATGATGGCTTACAGTTCATGAAAAACCCAAATCCACAATCTCAGAAAATTAGAATATTGTGAAAAGGTTCAATATTCTAGGCTCAAAGTGTCCACTCTAATCAGCTAATTAAGCCATAACACCTGAAAAGGTTTCATGACCCTTTAAATGGTCTCTCAGTCTGGTTCAATAGGAATCACAATCATGGGAAAGACTGCTGACCTGACAGTTGTGCAGAAAACCATCATTGACACCCTCCATAAGGAGGGAAAGCCTCAAAAGGTAATTGCAAAAGAAGTTGGATGTTCCCAAAGTGCTGGATCAAAGCACGTTAATAGAAAGTTATGTGGAAGGGAAAAGTGTGGAAGAAAAAGGTGCACAAGCAGCAGGGATGATCACAGCCTGGAGAGGATTGTCAGGAAAAGGCCATTCAAAAGTGTTGGGGACTTTCCCAAGGAGTGGACTGAGGCTGGAGTCAGTGCATCAAGAGCCACCACACACAGACGGATCCCGGACATGGGCTTCAAATGTCATATTCCTCTTGTCAATCCACTCCTGAAGAACAAACAATGTCAGAAGTGTCTTACCTGGGCTAAAGAAAAACAGACCTGGTCTGTTGCTCAGTGGTCCAAAGTCCTCTTTTCTGATGAGAGCAACTTTTGCATCTCAGTTGGAAACCAAGGACTCAGAGTCTGGAGGAAGAATAGAGAGGCACACACTGCAAGAGGCTTGAAGTCCAGTGTGAAGTTTCCACAGTCTGTGTTGATTTGCGGAGCCATATCATCTGCTGGTGTTGGTCCACTGTGCTTCATTAAGTCCAGGGTCAACGCAGCCGTCTACCAGGAGATTTTGGAGCACTTCATGCTTCCTTCCGCAGACGAGCTTTATGGGGATGCTGACTTCATTTTCCAGCAGGACTTGGCACCTGCCCACACTGCCAAAAGCACCAAAAGCTGGTTCAATGACTGTGGGATTACTGTACTTGATTGGCCAGCAAACTCGCCTGACCTGAACCCCTTAGAGAATCTATGGGGCAATGCCAAGAGAAAGTTGAGAGACATGAGACCGAACAATGCAGAAGAGCTATTGAAGCATCCTGTTCTTCCATAACATCTCAGCAGTGCCACAGGCTGATAGCTTCCATGCCACACCGCACTGAGGCAGTAATTGCTGCAAAAGGGGCCCAAACCAAGTACTGGGTACATATGCATGTTTATACTTTTCAGAGGTCCGAAATTGTTCTATGTACAATCCTTGTTTTATTGATTGCATGTAATATTCTAATTTTCTGAGATTGTGGATTTGGGGTTTTCATGAGCTGTAAGCCATAATCATCACAATTATGCCAAATCATGGCTTGAACTATCTTGTTTTGCATGTAATGAGTCTATCTCATATATGTGTTTCGCCTTTTAAGTTGCATTACTGAAATAAATGAACTTTTGCACGATATTCTAATTTTTTGAGTTTCACCTGTACATGGCATCAGTTCCACATGTCCATTTTGTATGTTGCTGTTGCAAATTTTCTGTCAGGAGATCTTACACTTCTTAAACAAGATCAGTGAGGGTGGAAAAACTGCCCAATCCACTTGAAAATATGTTATGTGATTCCGATCCTACCCTACCATAGGACAATTCAGCAGAGTGCATGGTTCTCAGTTTATACCCAATGCCTGGTCAGTGCCAACATGTCTTATCTTTTCAGGATAATTCCTTATGCAATAGAATGGAACTCCTCAGTGGACACACGGTATAGATATGGTTCCCTGAAGGAAAAGGTTTGAAGCCTTCCAAACTCTGACAGTAAACAGAAACAGATATTCCAGCATTCAAATGCAGACTCTCTACTTTATCCACTGTTCTCTTTAAAGTAAAGCTATTGAATATTCTTCAACTTCTTGCCACAGTGATCTTCACAGTTTCATCCAGGTGAATGAAGTTGAAATCAGAGCTGCTGCCAAACTGTCATTAATCAGAGACTCAATTATCTCTTCAAAGCCAGACAATCTTCAGCACATACTCAATAAGATCCCACAAACAGCAATTTATCTCTAATTATCTAATCATCCTTCTCTAAATCTGCCACTTCTTATCAATAATCTTATTACTGTAATTAATTGCAGAGTTCATTAAGCACACAGAGCACAGTAAAAGTATACACAACACCCAAATTCCTCCCACATCGAACAAGGAGTAAAATGCCTGAAAAAGATATCTTCATTCCAGAAGAAAACCCAGTATGATCTCTTTAATATTATAAAGGGGAGGAATAAAAATAGAATGGCAATTCTCCCAGGTCTCCATCACGACCCTGATACATAGTCCTTACCTTTAGTGAAATACATCACTATTTCAAAGCCACACAAAATTGTTTCAGAGTAGGTGGATTTCAGTAGCAGTTGTGTTCCCCGGCCCCATATGGTCTCTAAAAATAGTAGAGATTAGCGATGGAACATAATTTAATTTCTGAATATGAAATAAAGAAGACTACTAAATCATATTTAATTGGGTTGTCAAATATCTATATATTTGAAAACAAAGTAAGACCCTTTAAACATAAGATACTACTTCATACATATTCAGGGATGCCCTTATGTAGATAGAAATGCACCAGAAGAAAACAAAAAATAATAAGAGTAAAAGCAGCAATAGCAATAGATTTTGAAATGGCTCTCTGAACTTCTGCAACCTGTGGATTTTCATTCAGGAAATACATAAATTTATTTCCTTGCTAAATTGGCAAACTTAGAGAGCTTCTAATTCCTTAATATTTCGAAGGGTTCATATGTTATCTTGGGCACAACCGTCATTAATGGACTTTTTTCACACTATTCATAATAGAAGCTCTGCATTATTGTCGATAAAGACTCTGCTCAGTTCTCCACAAGAGGCCTCATACATTTAGGAAACATTTTAAATTAAGTGCATTTATAAATGCAACCACTGAATTATCTGTCCAATTACAGACATTTAATGAACTAATTGTAATAAATAAACCGTGTGAATCTCAACCCAGTTTTTAGTATAAAAGCACTATTGCCACCCATACACAGTAGGAAAGATTGAAAACAGTGTTGGAAATAATCTATGAATTATGTATAGAATTTATCCATCAATGAGTCAGATGGGAGTCACGGTCATTTATTATGCAAGAGTGTCAAATAGAAAATTAAGAAATAAATTCTGTTTGTCCCTAAAGAACCTATCTTTCTCATAAGGCAGTGTTTATGCAGCTTTCCTCAAAAATCACAAATCATTTGTTTAAAGGTTGTTCAGATTTTTGTTGATCAGACTTGGAGTCCTGTCTGGACTTAACACCAATAGTAAATAAATCCCAAGGTGTTTAACATTCCTTATCCCCCACTTTAAGTGGCTACAGTTCAGATAAGGTACTTGTGGATGTACAGTCATTAGAAGTGGTATTCAGCAGGCTCTGACAAGTTCTGGTGAACCAGTAGCGGAAATTTTGAGTCGTTCAGAGAACCGGTAAATACCACCTCTGGTTGGCCTCGCCCCCATCTGTTCACTTCCTTCTGAGTTCCAGCTGATCTGCTGGGTCTTCTTTTGTTGCCCTGCACAGGAGTACGAATCTGGAAAGCAGGTTAGTGGGGAGAGAATGGGGATTTAACAGTATCCTTCCCCTGCCATGCCCACCAGACCACACCCACCAAACCACACCACACCCACCAAGCCATGCCCACAGAAACAGTAGTAAAAAAAAATTGAATACCACCACTGACAGTCATGCCCATCAAAGCAGGATCTAAGGGCTGGTTTCTCCATGCTGATGTTCTGCAGATGCACTGAAACTGAAACTAAAACTCCCACAGCCTGTGGTCAACATCGCCACAATCTCTGAACAGTGCCACTTATAAGCAGCTTTTAATAGGAAATAATAGTCCATGTCTCCCTTTATGTGTGGATTGTAAATGCTCTGTTGGCCATTTATTTTGGTGTCAGCTCAAACAGTGAACCATTCGCCTGAAATATGAGCATTGATGATGAATACATCCAATGCATAAGGTTGGCCTCTGGATTATGCTGAAACTGAGATGACTCTTCAAACATAATACTGTACCATGAAAGTGAACAGGCATGATGGACTTTCCTATCCATCATCTTTCCAGCCACTATAATCACTTCAGTTCCTTCCAAGATAATGGATAAGAAACCCTTAATGATTTTATCAACTTTGAAGCTCTCCTTAGAGAGAGCTTCACCTCAGAATAAGGTGTTGGAGTGGAGGAAGATGTTATGTTAAGGCCAGGTCACATCGGCCGACGGATGCAAAACATATGTAACAAGGACACAGCGGATGAGAAAATGTTCCATCCGTTGTTATCCGCTCTCAAAAGTGCCCCAAATTTGCATAAACAGAGCAGACAACAACGGAAAGGAACGGACGTGGGGAGGATGTAGCGGGGATGTAAAGTGGAGGTTCGGAGGAAGCCTAGAGGATGGAAGCGGATGACACATCTGCCGGGCTTCCGGGGGAGCACAGTAAAGCAGATGTGCAGCAGAAGGAGCGGATGCAGAGCGGATGACTAGCAGATGACTAGCGGATGCCTAGCGGATGCCTAGCGGATGCAAAGCATTTACTGCGCATGCGGGGAGGATGCATTGCATCAGCCCCGCGGATATAAAAGGAGGCAGCTCGCAAGCAGGTCACCATTCAGAGGAAAGACCTGCTGCCAGACACATCTCCAGCCAACAACCATGGGGAAGAAGAGGAAGCCTGTGCCTACTCCTGCCAGCCCTGGCAAGAAGGACAGGGCCACCATCCCACCCCCTGGCGCTGACTCTGCTTCTGCTGGGGCTTCTGTTGCTGGGGCTGACTCTTCTGGTGCTGGTGCTTCTGCTGGTGCTGCTCCTGGTGCTGGTGCTTCTGGTGCTTACTCTGCTGGTGCTGCTCCTGGTGCTGGTGCTTCTGCTGGTGCTTACTCTGCTGGTGCTGCTCCTGGTCCTGCTGGTGCTCCTGGTCCTGTTGGTCCTGTTGGTGCTGTTGCTGTTGCTGCTGCTGGTGGTGGTGGTGTGGTGGACCAGCCCCGAGAACCTCAAAGCCCTTCTGATGAGGGCCCAGAAGGCCCTGCCAGAGGGAGGAAGAGGCAATCGCGCGATAGGGAGAGGAGACAGTACTCCATTGAAGAGGAACATGAGGATGAGGTGCTCGAATGGCTGAGGGAGAATGAGTACCTCTGGCGGAAGGGACACAGGCTCTATCGAGACACCAAGAAGAAGCAGGCGGCTTGGAGAGAGAAGGTGGAGAGCCTGGGCTACACTTCAGAGGTCCTCCTCGGGTGGTGGGAGCACATGCACACCTGGTATGGGAAGCTGCACCTCAAGAAGTCTGGCCAGGCCGCGGTCAAGCTCACCAACCAGGAGACCTACGTGATGGCCAAGTGCAGCTTCTTGGAGGGTGAGGTCCACCACCGAGGAGCATCCCCTCTGTCTACCCTCACTCTCAGGCAGCCCAGAGAGATCCAGTCCTCTTCTGGCCAAGAGTCAGCTCCTGTGTCCTGGCAGGTATCTGTGGAGCGCCCCACGATGGAGACCCCCCCGACAGCTGCACTCCCCTTGGCGAAGTGCATGGAGGACCCCCTGACGCAGTTGGAGCAAGAGGAGGCCACTGCCACCAAAGACCAACCCACACCCACCCCCAGCTCCACCTCCACAGAAAGCAGGCAGAAAGCCAGACCGGAGGGACATAGCCACACTGTCCTGCTGGAGATCAGGGACACCATCAAAAGCAGCGTAGATCTCCTCTCTCAGCTGGTACACTCCAACATACCATCCTCCAACAGAAAGCCCTTCCTCACCTACATCAACCAGACCCTCATGGACATGTCCGAATCCCAGTACCAGGTGATCAAGGAAAGGATCACAGGTCTTCTGCACCACCCTCCAGGCCCAGCTGAACCTGCTCCAACCCAGTCCAGGTCTACTCCTCCACCCCAGGTGATGTCACAGCCCTTCCAAGGCTTTCAACAGCCCCTCACCTACAAAGGCTACGGCTACCAGGAGTTCCAGCAGCACAGGAAGCCCTTCCCAGTCCAGGCACAGGTTCATTGCACGCCACAGGTGCCACCAGTGCCACCGATGCCACCAACGCCACAGATGCCACCGACACTACAGATGCCACCAACGCCACAGATGCCACCGACACCTCACCTCGCTCACCTGCAGACCAGACAGCCCCACTACACTCCTCTTTCCTCCAACCCACAGCCAAGCCCGGCCTCAGAACATTTGTCATCGGTCTCGGGACTGACACCCCATGTAATTGGAGGAAGGGGCTCTCAACATCACAGGACTGAGCCAGCTCTCTGAGAGCTTCCTCCACACACCATCCCCTGTTGTCCTCTCGGGGCCAGGCACCCCAATGGTGCCTCATACCAGCACTCCAGCCACTGCCACCTCCACACCACCAGGACCCTTCATCCCTGAGACTATGGGCATGCCTCAGAGTGACTGAGAAGAGTGCCAGAGACTGGGTTGCTACCTGTTGACTTTATCTTTGCTTGGGACACTTTACTTGGGTCATTTTGCTTTTACAGTTTGTTATTAATAAAGGTTATCTTTGCTTCACACACTTGGTTCACTTCTTTCAGTAAATAAAGTCTTGGTGGAAACTTTTAGAAATGGTTTAAGCCTTTGCATGCTTGTGGGATGGGTAAGGATAGCAGTGGGATGGGCAGGGATACCTTTGGGATGGGTAATAGCTGTGGGATAGATAAGCCTCCAGTGCAAGCATAGTGGGACTGTATGGTCCACCCTCCCAGGTGCCACACCTATGGCCCTTTATTATCAATAACAATTTAATCATTGATCCACACATTTCAACATAAACACAACTCTTTATTAAATGCCCTGTTCATTGTAGGGGCACTCAACATACATGGCACAATCTCATCCGTGTGATGAGACAGGCTCAAGGAAGCATCCATTAAGCATCTACCATCCTGTCTTGCCACTCCACTGCTCCAGCTGGGGAGTTGCACCAGTGTTTCAGGAGGTTGTGCTGCTTCTTCCCTTCACGTGAAACTCTGTTGGGGCCTTGCACATCCACAGTGTCGATCAGGTTTCACCCTTGCCTCCTTTCACCAGGCTCCATATCCCCATTGCCTTGTTGACGGTCCACGAGCCTGTTCTGCAAGACTGGGTAGCGGGTGCGCATGAGATTGTGCAGGATGCAGCAAGCTTCCACGATGTTCCTCACCATCTCTGGGTGATGCTGCATGGTGGTGAGAAGTACCTGGAACCTGTTGGCCAGGATGCCAAAGGCGTTCTCCACCAGTCGTCTTGCCCTGGACAGCCTGTAGTGGAAGATCCTCTCTTCACGGGTGAGGTATCTTGAAGTGTAGGGCTTCATGAGGTAGGTTCTGAGGGAGAAGGCGTCATCCCCCATGATGAAGTAGGGCACATCTTGTGTGTCGTTGGGCAGGGGGTCTTGATCTGGGAAGCACATGATGTGGTTGCGTTCCAGCCCCTCCTTGAGGTGACTGGCATTGTATACCTGGGCATCTGAAGCTGACCCGTTGCCTGAAGCATCGATGTACATGAACTTGTCGACCATGGCAAAGAGGATGATGCTGAAGAAGCCCTTGTTGTTGTGATAAGTGGACCCTGAGTTGGGTGGAGCTTTGCAGGCCACGTGCTTGCCATCTATGGCTCCAACGGTGTGGGGGAAGTTCCACTTCTGATACCACTGCTCTGCAATTTTCTTCCAGCCTTCTTCAGTGGAGGGGCTCCTCCAGGTATTCTTCGATGATGGCCTGCACCACTTCTCTGACCACAATGCTGATGGTGTTGTGTGGCACCCTCCAGCCGTACCGCATGCTTTTGTATGTGGTCCCTGAGGCCAGGTGGCGCAGAGTGAGTGCCACCTTGAGCCCAGGGTCCAGGCTGGGCCGGAAGTTGGTGTTTGCCTTGGTCAACCTGGGTGTCAGCCGCTTCACAACTTCGTCAAACATGGCTGGTGGCATCCTCATGAAGTTCTGGAATGCACGAGTGTCTTCGTTCCTCAGCTCCATCATCAGCTTGTCATACAGTCCGTACTCGGCTCTTCTTCCGATCCATCTTCGGACCCAGACACTTCTTGGACACCTCCTTTTCTTCCTGTAGAACAGGGGAAAGAGCCTGTAGAGGGCTTCGCACTATTGTAGAATGATGGCAGCTACCAAAAGGAGTGTGCAACGATCCATGGTGGGGATGACTGGATGCTGTGGAAGAGCAAGAGCAAGAGCAAGGCTGAAGAGGTCTGCACAGCAGGGCTGCTGGACTGAAAGTGAGATCCAGGTGATTTCCTCCCCCTTTTTATAGGAAATATCGTTTTTCCACTAGGTGTCCTTCTGCATCCTCTAGACATCTTCCAGACATCCTAAATATCCAAGATACGTCCCCTATACAAACGTTTTTTCCGTTTTCATGCTTTATATGCGAGCTGCATCCGCTTTCATCCTTTCTACGACCATGCTACTAACGCTGCGTGTCCGTTCCACGTCCGTTTCGCTTCCTCCCTGTGTCCGTTTTCCGCTGGAGCAGATGTGAGTTGCACAGATGCACAGCGGATGCCTAGCAGATATAGCGGACGCATAACGGATGACAATGGACATATAATGGATGTTCCCCGTATGCGTAGCGGATGTAGAATGGACGCGTTGGATACTTTATCCGCTCAAAAAGTTTTGTGCAGCTCAAAACCCTCTGAGCGGATGAAATCTCAGTAGATGGATGCTGGACGGATAGAGAGTATGAAAAACGTATGCAGTGAGTACAGAACGGATGCATTGCGTTTACCAATGGATGGCAAGTGTTTCTCTCTGTTTTACATCCTCTTTCCATCCGTTGGTGCAGTGTGACATGGGCTTTAGTAGCAATATAGCTAAGGGACATTTAACTCCAACTGAATCAGAGACTGGGTTATGGAAAGGAAGCAGTGCCATAGGAATACAGCTGAACCAAAATGTTTTCAGGTCATGTTTATGCTAGAGCCAGGTGCAAGTTGGGAAAAGCCTAAATCCTGACATCAGTGTCAAGTTAAGTCTTCAGTCTTCTGCAGCCACAAGTTGTCAGCCAGAGAAGTCAAGAATTTCTTGGATGGATCTGACAGAATCGGTTAACAAAGCTTCCTATCATTGCTCTTTTATATTTCAGTGGTACTGAATATTGCAGTATTCATCCCCTTAGAGCCTATGTTTTCACACTTAAAATTTTGAGGTCACTTCATGCCTTTCCCCCTTCTTTTTGTGTTAAAAGACAACCACTCTAAGAACTATTTTCAAAAAAAACACAGGTGTTTAACC
This sequence comes from Laticauda colubrina, assembly GCA_015471245.1. Classification (NCBI taxonomy): domain Eukaryota; kingdom Metazoa; phylum Chordata; class Lepidosauria; order Squamata; family Elapidae; genus Laticauda; species Laticauda colubrina. The sequence goes on along the minus strand of BLBF01000003.1, from coordinate 109,824,805 downwards.
TTGCAGTTTGTCAAGCTTTCGATTTCAGACTTACCATGGTTGGCCTTTAATGTGCCATACCTTTCCCATTACAATGCTCTTTCAAGCCACCATAATGAGGAATATAAAACAGGTTCAAAGACTGTGCAGTGCCATTGAGACCAAATTGCTTCCACTGAGTATGGATGACCAATTCATCCACTGTGGTGGCAGCCTTTTAATCATGCTGTTCTGTTAAATAAGGGAGCTTGCATTTTAGAAGAGCCTAAAATATTAAGATTCAAAAAGTCAGAACTTGCTTTTAATACTCAAACCTCACTTTAATTCCCAGAAAGTTATGTTATAGTGCATGATATCTCGCTATGAAGAATGGTAAGTGGAAATCTACAAAGAGGATAAAGACAGTCTGCTACTTCTTTATATAAATAAAGCGAGCACAATGGGAAACTTTTAAAAATGAAACTAATAGTGTCATGATACCAGCAAATGTTATCATTGAGTTCCTTTATTAATGACATTTAATTTTTCATCAAAGCAGTGAGTTGCAATAGAGAACATTACATATCTAGTAGATGTAATTATTCATATCTGTATCCTGCTCCCTTAACATTTATATTTTTTTAAAAAAATAGAAAAGCAGAAGGGGATACAACTCAGTTTCTCAAGCATGGATTTTAAAGTGTTAAGATTTTTTTTTCCTGATATTCCCCCTCCCCCCCCCCCCACAAATACTTAAGCCTCTCAGAATAATAAGGCTGTGTTTGTGCTAGAGATTTAAGATTCCTGGTGCATTGTGTTTATGATGCAAAAGCAATTCAGATTCTAACAAAGCATTTGTACTGCCAATAATCTCACACGCTAAGTGCACGCTGGTATTTCTTTGTCAGTAATCAGATACATTCCTTGGAGACAGATAAATCTGACCTCTTGCCATGGATTTTGATATATAGTTTACCAGCACCCATCTGAATCAGCTATCATAGTTGGAGATTGTCTTGATGACAAGTTATCTCAAGAGAAAGCCATTTTCATTCATGAGGGGGCAGAGAAATACATGCTGTGACTCTTCTGTCACTATTGCGGACATTTTATTAACAATATTTAAGTGTCCTGATGCTATTCTTATCTAATATTTTCACCTAATGGGGGAACACCACAGTTAACTATGGTTAAAATGTGAAAAGAATCCTCATAGAAACTTCAAAAACAACAAACGGTATTAAAACAAGCAACTGGTGTTTTGAAATTATGGGATCACTCGAGGAGTACAGGAATCCTTATTTAAGCTTTTAATATGAACTCTCTTCTATGGTTTTCTCACTAACTCAAAAAGCTGGTTTGGACAAGCAGGTATGAGCTTAACATGTACAATCAGACACATATAATTTGAGCAGTAAGAAAACACAGTATCACTGCAAAGTAGGGGGTAGGAGAAGGCTATTGTTGACAACAGAGCAGAAATATATATATATTTATAAACAAATTAGTTCCATTCAAACTGTTATATTTACTTTCTACATTACAGATTCACCTTGTTTAATAACATTGTCACTTTTTCTCTGCATTGCTAGGACATGAACCATCAGCAAAGAAACATCTCAAATGTACTCGCTTACACCTCAAAGTGTATGAAAGTCTCATTTTTAAGCCAATGCCAAAATTTGGCTCTGGAGAAAAAAAATCCAACACAACAGCACTTTCTCTTTGGATCATGCAATAGTAGGTAGGAGTACTAAAAAGCTGTCTCTTCTCTACATTTGATGTTTTGAAGCTGAAATTAGCAAATACAGTTATTCAAAAAATGGGGTTTGAACTGCTTGCTATATATTTTTATAACCAACTAACTCTATACCCGTGCTTCACAATGACACTATGTGGTCGGGCTTACTTTTTGGGAAGGAAAATAAAGGGGGGGGGGAGAATTCTGCCTCTGCCTACCAACATCCATCAGTATTCATCTGGCTAGTGTCCTGTCAGTGTGTGAGAAAGTTCAGGAATGTTTGGAAACTGAAAAAGTATTTGCTGTGTGAACAAGGAGACAGCAAGGAACCTTGGTGTTGCTTAGCTCAACTGTTCTGTACTAAAGCTGCTTGGTGCTGTGAAACTAAAACTGAAACTCCTCTCCTCTGCTTGTGTTTTGCAGGTGGATGGGGGAGTAGAACTCCTTAGCATCAGAGCATGTTAATAATAATATATGAAATATTGTTGGCCATTTCAAAAATCCTTTCTTAGTGAGCACCTAGAAGCCAAGAGGAACATACGTGCCAAATTTCAAGTTTGTAGACTTTACGGTTCTGGAGATTTGGTGATGATGCGTGCATGGTATTTTGCTTTTATAGAAATACTTTGAACACAGTGGTATTGATCTTTCAAGCTTCTCATGGTTTAGGACCAGTACACTTAAAAGACCATTCATGTCAAACCCTTCCCCATCCCTTCTATTCTAAGCCTCCTTACCAAATGAATTGTGGCTGAAAGGAAACAGAGAAGAAAAGCTTTTCAGGATCTGGATCTCTGTTGATGGAATGGTTTTCCCATTGATGCTTATGCAATATTTATGTCATCATTCAAAAATGTTTCAGCTGAAGCTAGCCTTTTGCATGCTGGCACTACACTATAAATACACCAGGATTACAACTTCCAGAAATATCAATCAGTACAGCCCAGCCCAGAGGTGGTGTTCAGCAGGTTCTGACCAGTTCTGGAGAACCGATAGTGGAAATTATGAGTAGTTCAGAGAACCAACAAATACCACCTCTGACTGGAGATTTTACAGTATCCTTCCCCTGCCACGCCCACCAAGCCACGCCCATAGAACCAGTAGTAAAAAAAATTGAATCCTACCACTGGCACAGCCATGTTAATTGGGAATTCTGAGAATTATAGTCCCAACATATCTGAAGGCCTAAGACTGGCTTGCATGAATTTCTATGCCTGTTTACCTATTATTTAAACATGTCCCCTGTTTTGTAAATTGAATAATAGTTATTATTTATTTATGGTACATAAACCAAGTAGGCACTTTTTATTTAAAAATGTAATAAACTTGAAACCCTGTGGTGTGCTTGAAGATAATTCAACTCGTCTTTCATTTTTTGAAAGATGTATACAAGCATGAAACAACACTGGGCATTCATTCATTCTCTGAAGCAAATACCAAATAAGATAGATAGATAGATAGATAGATAGATAGATAGATAGATAGATAGA
>BLBF01000003.1:109805225-109821606 GCA_015471245.1 Laticauda colubrina | reverse complement strand
ATAGATAGATAGATAGATAGATAGATAGATAGATAGATAGATAGATATATTTGCTAGGAAAGGAGAAATGAATGGAAGTCTACACTTGCAGGAGGAGAGCAACCCCTGCTAAAATCCATTTGGATGGTTTCTCTTTTGTCTTCAAGTTAAATGTCCAAATATAGGTAGGACCCCTTTGGCGAGTTTTATACACAGGACAAGGATATACGTTGCGTGTATCTTGCTTGTCAACAAGGATGGCTTTGATGAAAATAATCGGCATGGGTGGAGTCAAATCCTTCAGTCTGGCATCAGCAATTAATCCAGCCTGCAAAGAGTAATGTTTAAAGATGAGATATTGCTAACTCTGCCTATTCTTCTTATAGATATGAATAATTCTGAGCACAGAACTTCATGAAAACAACCCATCTTGATTACACTATCAAAATATTCATAACAGCCAGCTTCGCACTAGAAGCATCACATTTGCCTCAAAGCAAGACATTTCACGGTTACACACTTAGAAGTGATTCGAAGTAAAATATTTTGCACACCCTACCCTTCATGCTTTGTCCAGAAACTTCTGTGTGAAATATGTTAATTTGTGCAGAGTTCTGAAAATAAGGAAGCAACTATGGAATCACTTCCGTAGTTATTTAACTGTTCCAAATTAGCAAAGTTTGAACTTGTTAAAATAGGTTAATCCTTGTAAACATAAGCCTGAGCAATGAGTGGACCAGGAAGCAGAGAAATTACTAAATCACTAAAGTATTCAACAGCATCTCAGTAAATACTACCAATACCCGATTCTTGGAAACAGAAATCCAACGAAATATAACTCAGACACTCAACACTAGATGGAAGGTAAAAATACATATGTTTGTTTTTTCATTGGTACTGCTAATAGCAGCTTCAGAGAGGGCAACTTAGGTAAAGAAAATGTGACACACATATACGTGGATTAAGCTCCTCTTCTCCCCAAGCTGCTGCTCTGATCAGATTTGGACTTTTCTGCAGTTGTTTTTAATCAGACATTAAAGCAGTGTAATATACTGCTTGAAAGGAAATTTTGCTTTTGCATGCTGCATTAGAAATACAAACTGATCACTGAATAGGCAAGCACAAAGCAAACAACAGACATCAAGCTGGATTCAAAAAAGCAGCACCTCCAAGTGTAGAGGCTAGAATAAAAAGTGGAAAGGATTCCAGGATTATATGATTATATTTATTTATCGAATTTATTACCCACCTATCTTACCACAAGGTAATTCTGGGCAGGTTACACTATTCTATTGTGAGTATATACGCCCTAGCCAAAACAGGTAGTCCTCAACTTACAATCACAATTGAGCCCAAAATTTATATTGCAAAGGGAGAAATTTGTTAAGTGAATTTTGCCCCATTTCATGACTTTTCTTGCCTCATTTGTTAATGAATCTGGTATCTCCACTGATTTTGTTTGTCAGAAGATTGCAAAAGGATCATTGCAACCATCATAAATATGAATCAGTTGTCTGAATGTACATCACGTGACCATGGGGGATGCTGCAAAGGCTATAAGTGTGAAAATTGGCCATAAGCCTCTTTTTTCAGTACCGCTGTAACTTTGAATGGTCACTAAGCAAAGTGTTGTAAGTTGAGGACTACCTATATAGAAACATGGAAAAAAAGAGATGAATAAAGCTATTAAAATGATATCCCAGTGTTAAGCCTGGGTTCCCCAACCAGGGTTAGGTAGACAAGCTAAACAGAATGTGCAGCGTTAGTCAGATAGGCACACAGATAAATGAGTGAGCTAAGCTTGTATGTTTATTAACATACAGTAAAAATAACAGATACGCTTGTGCTATCAAGAATATATTTTATTCCAGTATAAGTTTATGGCATAGTCAAATAACAGTCCAATATTCATTTACCATGTAGTCAGTCCATTCAGGGGTATTCGGTTAGCAAAGTCCATGTAGAATATCCTATGTCAGTAGAATATCCTATGTCACTTACAAAATCAGTCCTTTGTTGTCTCTCCTGTTCGAGCAATGCAGTCTTGATTCCAAGCAGTAATCAGGGATCATCAAAGCCAGAGAGAGTGAGCAAGCCGTAGTCTTGCTTCTTTTATATTGTTTTCTTAACCACTCCTTTAATTGCTATTTCATAGTTAAAGCTGTATATACTCTAACATACACTAACTATGATTCATAGTAATTATTTCACCTAAACCAGTTAGGGTAAACAATGTTATCCCTAACACCCACAAATCACTGTTTTCTTCTATATCTAAGCACCTCCACCTTTCCAGCCAATTATTAAAGATAGCTAATGAAGATGGAGGAGGAATCCCTGCATGGATAATTAATGGCAAAATGGGAAATTCACTAACATTCCATTCCTGTCTTTGCCTTAATTAAAGCAATGCTTATTCTCCAGAATATACCCTTCCATTAGATAGAAGGCAAAGGCAACTTGAAAATTACTTAGCAATACAGAGCAAAATGAAAAGGATGATGTAGAAGTCTTGGTTGAACCCAATGGGTAAAGTCCCACCTGAGAATGTATGAGATTTACTCTAGGCTTTTGTGCTTTATAGTGTCTTGGAAATTTCTCCTTAAATCCTGATTTAGTAGTACAAACTTGCTTCCATAAAGTTTCTCTTTGTTCTCATCTAAGTACACCCAACCAAAAAAAGTCTATCGGCAGCTGGCCAGACCTTAACCTGGTATAAAGAAATTCTAGACAATCCCTTTGGGGAGCCATTCCACTTTAGCAAGACATTTCCTTTTAAAGTGATGGCTACAATCAATGCTGACAGTTCTCCTCCCATCCTTTCCAAAGATTAATTTCTAGTGGACATGTATCCCAGAAAGATTGGCTTTATATCACACAGTAACTAATTTTTAAACCGCCATCCATCTGACTCCCACAAGAATACATATGTTGCTACTGGATAGAAAATCAGGAGATTTACTTTAACACAAAAATGCTTTTATTCTCTCACCACATATATCCCGAGTTGGAAAAAGACATGCTTAAGCACTAAGAAAGAACATAATTATTTTTATGCTGTGCTTCACAGCAAAACATAAGGAATCTTTAAAATAGTTATTGTTTGTTCTTGTCAAAGACTAGGTGAAGTCCCCACTGATTTTGCCTCAGTTGTGAGGCCTACAAACTCAAAATGCAATTGTTTGGGGAGGGAAAGAGAATTGATCTTGATATGTTTGAATAGTTTTGCATGAAAAGTTTTGTTATTGAAAAATTCGTCTTTGGTGAAATAGCAAGGAACATCTTTTGAGATTTCTTTTCATGTCCCAGAAACAAGCTATTGTATCCTTTCTTCTGTTCTATTCCTGAATATGCCCAAATGCACAAAATAATGGCCCTTTGGAAGCCTAGAATTATTGTCAAGTTTGGATAGCTCGTGTATTCTTGCATTCCACAATTCAATACACAGAAATGGGAATTTATCCTACTGCTGCAAGAATTATCCATTTCCTGCTCAGATAGCTAGCTTCAATTTTCATTGTTTCAATTCTTTTTTCCTTTTCTCTGTTTTCCTTGGACCATCCAAGGACATCTTGTGTGTCCAGAGAGCCGGGAAAGGGGGGGGGGGGTTCTTGTAGCCTCCAACAGATTGATTGCCTTTATACATCATGAAGTCCTTATTTCTTTGAGTGCCTTTAATGAATCAACAAACTTTTAACTTTGGGAAACCACCTATTGTGGTTCAACCTGCTTCCAGATGGATATTGCCTTGAGTTCCTTGGACATCTGTGGACTGCCCAATTCTGGCAGGTAAAGTCAGAAATAAAGCCTTGTAGGGACTTACATGTGTAAAAGACAACAAAGCAGGATCTTATCTCTTATACCAACACTTTACTTCCTTGCTGCTGCTTCCTCTTATTATTTCCTTGAATTTGTCTGATTCCATTACTTTTTGACTCTCCATTCCAAATTTATTCCACCCTCATTCCAGGATGGTTGATAATGATCTACTCAGACACTTAATTTCCTCAACATAGTTTGTGTTTTATGGCCACAAGTGTAACCCTTGTCCCTGCCTATATTGCCTCAGAATCATCTCTGGATAGGTAGTCATCTCATCCTGAATTAATGAATGATTTTTTAAATTCTCTTTGATCTCTATACATTTCCAAATATTCATCATTCTGTAAAAAGGTATGTGTATCACCTAATTTCTCTAAAGATCTCACTTCTCCTTAATAAGGAAAAATAAGCAATAACTCTTAATTCCTTATCTTCACTTTTCTCTATCTCTTGTACATTGTTATCAGGAATATTTGCTAAACCCAATGCTAGAATTACTAACCCACTCCTTTCCTACTATAAAAAATTGGGTGGGGAGAAAAAGAGAGAGTGCAGGAGAGAGGGGGGAGAGAAGGAGGGAGAGAGAGAGAGAGAGAGAGAAGGAGAGAGAGAGCGCATGCAGTTCATGTAGTGCAATACCTGGTTATTGTTCCTGAGTTAATTTCGTTGTTTTTTACCAGTCTCAAATTAATTTCCCCCAACTGGTGAAATATAGTGCACACTCTGCTATGTTTTGCTATACCTATAAAATATTATTACTGTTCTACAGTTCTAAATAATTCTCAAACTACAATTCAGTTCACACACATGTGAAGGAGGACATATAGTCACATAAATATTGTAATGCAATATTTGTTAACTTGGATTACCTTTTTTAAGAACATAAAGATTTTCTTTTTTTAAAAAAGAACAAATTAAAAAAAAAGAACAGAAATAAAAAATGTACACAATATTGCGTTACACAGGCCACATGCAAGCCAGTATAAAACAGTTTCTAATGTGGGGGACTTCCGGTGGCATTTCCATCATGGACGGATCAAAATCTGTGATTATGCACGGCTTTGATCCATGCTACCCCAATTGGAGGGCTCCAAATAAAGCCAGAACCACTCTATAGGGCTGGTGAAGAAGGGGGACACTGCTTGTCAGGGTGAGGGGAGCCACATCTCCCCTCATTGACTAGGTAAACTCCCTCCAAAGACGGGATGTAGCAGTGGCCAAAAATGGCCACCCTGAAGACAGAAGGCTATTCAGGAAGCAAGATCATGCTGGAGTGAAGAAGTGGGCAGTTTAAAGATCAGGCAAACGAGCTGGAATATATGAATATTAAGGTATCCTGAATTAAACCAAAAAGGAATTTTAAGAAAGATTGCAATAGCGGCGACCAGAGAAAGTGAAAAGAAAATTTGGATATAAAGGAAAGTGGCTTTGAACTTTGAAAGAGCTAAATTGAAGGAGGAACTAAGAAAATAGAAGAAAAATTTGTTTAAATTGGATAAACATATGTTTTAGCACTAGACAGGCACATTTAAGGCTGAACTTGAAGGTGTCAAAAAGGAAAAAATCTGATAATTGGATCTATTGAACTATTGAAATTTAAAAGCCTTAAATTGAGAAAGAAAGTGAAAAGAAAGGGTGGAACTTGGACATAACAGAGTGCGCCACCTAATGGTAAAGGAAAATTTTCGTGATTTTTTTAAAAAGTTATTTTAAACTTGGAAATTGATCCAAAATCGATACAAAATAAGAGAAACTTTGTTATGCTAACATTGAAACCCTGAAAAGTGAAAACACAGAATATTAAGATAAAAGGAAAAAACATGAAGAAATTACTTTGGGTTTCTTTGATGATTTTGACACAAATTTAAATTTATGGATATTGGATTATTTGATGATTTTGGAAAAAACTTAAAGAGGAATTAATAGAAGCTGATCATTGAAAACAAACAAAGATGCCGGCTGAATTAAATTATTGGATAACTGGTTTGGAATTAAATATTAATGAAAAGGACAGAGAAAGAAAATCTAAAAGAAGTGTATAAAAATGGCAGAACTCCTCTTGGAACTTAATTAATATCTTTATTTAACTGAACTCCAAAAGGCTTGTTAGAATGATCAGCATAATCAATTCTAAGGTTACTGTACACATTTTTGTTGTTAAAGTTAATAAGAATCAGACAATTACGAATAGCTGTTATAGTCTCTCAAATGTTGCTTAAATATTTTTAATTAAATTTTGCTTTATTCAATGATATTTTTAGTGTTTCACCCATACCTTGGGAAATGCAGAGTCTAAGGGATCTATGGAGATCCTTTAGATTATTACAAAATCCCCTTTCCCAAAGTTTCATTTTATTGCTTTTATTGTTTATCTGTGTTCATTTTGGTGTTTGGATTTGGGGTACATTAAGATTGCACTAAAAGGCAAAACTTTAGGAACTCCTGCCCTAGAGTGATACAACATCTGAAAGAAATTAAGGGAAAGATATCCTAGAAAAACGATTAGTCATTATAGCTCCTTGATCCTCCAGGTGGACTTTGAAGAGGAAGGCTTTGTGGGAAAGTAGAGGGAACAGCTGCCTCTTGATGCAGCTCAGCAGCTTGGAGCGTAGCCATGTTTATAAACATGATCCCAAGAAATACAACAGTCTGAAAAAGAGATTTGGAGAAGCCTGATGTTTTTCCCAGCTTTTGCTACTCATCTGAGTTTCCAGTTACCATCCAGATTCTTTAGTACCTTATTTTGATTGCTGGACAAAAGCATCACTCTTACTCTGCCATGCATTCAAGTGAATTCTTATCCTCTTAACAGGAATATGAATGCCATCCTTCACTGTTCTACCTGCTCAGACTTAGCCTTTTTCAGCTTATGTTTACACCTTTTGAAAACTCCATAGGGTCTCCAGCCTCTGAGCTCCTAGTCTTGGTTCCTTTTGCTGGGGCTCATGCAAGGTTAAAGTGCTGAGCAATGAGATGGCTCCAACCTGATACTCTGAGATGCACAAAGCTAAAGAATAAAAACATTGATTGCAATGTTTCAGAAATGGGCTAAGAGCCAAGAAGCTTTTCAGCTTCAAGGCTAACAGCACCAGCTGTTCCTTTGGCAAGGGTTTTCTGTGTTTCCTGCCAAAAATAAAGAGTTGCGGAGTGAGAGGTAGAAGAGGTGTAAAGCACAATATAATGCATGTGTAATGCCTGTGGAAATGCAAATTCTGACATCAGTAATTTTGCTTCCTTCTCTTTAAAGCATGGGGTTTTGGAATAGGTGGGATGGAAAAATAAAAGTTCACTGAGAGCACAATAATCACACACACTACCCAAATAGTTTATATTGTCCTATTTTGTTGAATGCTTATTTTCAGCATACTTGCTTTGGTTCCATCCATTATATTTAATCTACTTTCATCCACACCTTGGATGACTGAAAGTAGCATAAATGAAGCCCTGCAATTTCTTTTTAAAATCCAAAATGCCTCCTGTGCTGCTTTCAAAAACATCTCCTGTACTATTGGGACACTGAAGGAGTCTCCACTGTCTCCATTGTCAATTGGGAAAACTAGAGAGATGGGCTCAGGATCACAGAAGAGATGGGATGGAGAGAGCAGCTGTGGAAAATCTAAGCTTCCTAAAGGAGTCGGATCCACAAATAAAGGTCCAGATTAGGCCTGCACCCTGGAACTGTCCCCTGCTTGCTTTTTATTTTTTTTTAAATTATTTGATTTGCAGACCTGCCAACCCCTGATAAAGGAAAATCTGGAGACCCATGAAAAAAAATCTGGAAATTCTATAAAAAATAGTGAGATTCACGGTCAAGTGAATAACTAACCAATCAGAGCGTGTTATATCCGGTGGTAGAAAAAGCAAAATGGAGGCGCCCAGAGTGAAAAGAAATGTGCTGTATGTATATATGACTTTATGGTAATATTGATATTGCGTGATCTGAGAATTGGCATCATGTCGTTTGTGAGAATCGGATTTATGCACATATAAGCGCATAAGACCCCCAAATTTGGAAAAAAAAAAAAAAAGCGTTTCAAATTTGGTGTGAGATTGAGGAGCCTTGTCATGAGACCATGAAACATGCCAAAAAATCGTGCGACTCTCGGTTGGCAGGGCTGGATTTGTCAATTGCTTACAAGATAATAGGTGTAAGTATAAGCATGAGTAAGAATACAGGAAATAGGTACAAATAAATAGGGACAAAATGACAGGGATGATAGGCACGATTGTGCACTTATGCATGTTCCTTACAGACCTCTTAGGAATGGGGTGAGGTTAATAGTGGATAGTTTAAGGGTAAAGAAGTGGGGGTTATAGGATGTAACAACAAAGTCAGGTAGTGCATTCCAGACACTGACCACTCTGTTGTTGAAGTCATACTTTCTGCAATCAAGTTTGGAGCAGTTAACATTGAGTTTGTATCTGTTGTGTGCTGTTGTGTATTGTTACAGTTGAAGCTGAAGTAGTCATTGATTGGCAGGACATCGTAGCAGATAATTTTGTGTACTACACTTAAGTCCAACTGTACGCTTGCTTTAGTTTATAGTCTCTTTAAGCCTATAACTCTATATAGGCTGATGGGCTGGACAGTTCTTTGGGTCCCAAGTTAGGTGACCATCTAGCCAGAGAACTACAAAGAGACTTCAGAATTTTTTTTAAAAAATGGGCACAGTTCTTTCCAAGCTGCCATACGTGTCTCACAAACGAAAAGCACAGAGGAGATCTTTTGAGGTCTCTGCTTCTTGTTTAGCTATTTGACACAGATTTCTTCCTCTCTGAACATGCAAGCCACAGCACAGAAATGAAAACCCATTAAAAAGTGTAAAAGCAAAATCTAGGTCAAATGAATTGGCAAGGCATTGAGGTTTATCCTCCCCATCCACGTTACCACCACCACCTTCTGATATGTGTTTTATTTGCCACTTGAAATAACAATCAGCTCTAGCCTGGCTTTAACAATTTCACCTGAAATGTTCCACACACTTTGTTTTTAATGCAACCTTACCAGATCATGATTATGGTTTTTAACTTAATCCAGCTACAGTATCTCTAAATGATGAATTCCAAGAAAACACCAATTGTGTACTTTAGAAGGTGGCTATGAATATGCATAGCAGAGCTCTTACCCCAGGCTTTTAAAGACAAATGGCATACTTCTGGGAGGTGAGTTTGTATTTCCACCAGAGAAGTGGTAAATCTAAGTTAATGATGAGCCACAGTCTTGGCCATGCACAGTCTAATTCTTCTGGGACTATTGTTTCACAATAAGGAATGCCCTGATTTTGGTGACTTATCAAGTCGCAGCAACCCTTAAATCTTTGCATTTACCTGCATATCCCAGCGTGCACCTTCCATAAACAAGCCATGAATATATGCACCTTCCCGTGGAGGACTGGTGAACTCTTCACGGTTTCTCTTAGTCACGTCACATTGCAGTGTCATTTTGTCCAGAGGCCACTCATTTTTTCGGGCCATGGACTGCATGATGGCTGTCAAGAAAGACTGTGGGTTAAAGAATCCTGCCAGCCACACCACAGATGGTAGCACGAAGTCTCCTATCCATGTTTCAAGCTCTCTGATGCGATTGAGAAGGTCAGTGAACCAACTGCCTAAACCAGACATGGAAGGATAAGCTCTCCTGGTCCATGATTCAGGCACCATATCTAAGAAGATGGCATTCTGTAAAGTTTCCATGTCATTGGTCATGGTTAATTCACCCTAAAACATGTAAGAAAAAGGAGTGTGACAAACATGTTTCAGCCAAAATGCACGAAACATGGGAAAACAGCACATTTGACAGGATTTGCAAGACATCTGAAAATCATTCACCCTTCAGCTGCAAACAAAGGTAGAAAAATGGAAAATCAACTAGTTTAACAACTTGAAACACTCCTAAAATAACTGGGAAATATTTGTGGAATAGTTTGGATACTTCTGCTATATCACAAGTTTTTATCATTATTTGATTGAATTGGCATTTTTCTAGTTTTTGCTTGGTTTTCAAAATGGCGATAATGCAAGTTATTAGCTATTTTCTGTATATTTATTTATTGTATATTTAACCCACCTTTACTATTGTTATAAATAACTCAAGATAGAGAGCATTCATAATATTCCTTCTCTTACTATTTTCCCCACAACAACAACCAGTGAGCTGAATTGAGAGAAAGTGACTGGCCCAAGTCTTCATGCCTGAGGCAGGACTAGAATTCATAATAGCAACAGCAATAGTCCAAATTATTTGACTAATGGTATCCACAACATCTCCTTCCTGCCAGACTGGATGGGATGAGAGAAGACAATTCCTCAGGTAATAGCAATAGCACTTAGACTTATATACTGCTTTACAGTGCTTTATAACCCTGTCTAAGTGGTTTACAGAATCAGCATATTGCCCCCAACAATCTGGGTCCTTGTTTTACTGACCTTGGAAGAATGGAAGGCAATATCCTAGTTTCTAGGCCAGCGCCTTAACTACTACATCAACCTGGCTGTTTATTCATATTTATTTGTTCACATGGGTGTATATGTTCTTTTTTATAACATTAGCTTTCAGATAGTAGGCTACCCCTCATAAACTGAGTGTTTTCCTGTTGTCTCTAAATTGTGTTTACAAAATTATACAAAAAGTGAAGTTTGTACCTTCAGTCCCAGGTCCAGCTCTCTCAGTGACCGCTTAATCTCACTAGTGAGAAAGTTCATGCGTTCGCATTCCTGGAAGGCAACCACAATGTATGGTGTTCTCTCTTCTACTTTGGCCATAAGCTCAGGAATGTTAAATTCGTCCGTTAATTTCTCCAGGATGTCATCAAGCAGTGCCTTCACCTATATGCCAGAGTAAGGGAATATTGCTGAAACTTACCTATACAGTTATTAACAACTTGAATTAGAGATGTTAATTTCCTTTTATTGAAAAAAAGCTGAGTAAGTCCAAGCGTGGCTCCTTTAATCAAGCCATCTGACAGATTATTACACCTACAAGCATTCATAGAAGTTCCATGTACATAAAATGATTTTGAAAATGGCCACACATTATGCAGATATTCTTTTTCTCTCTCTCTTGATTCTCTGTGCCTGTGCCTCAATTTCAGATTAAGGCAGTTCTAATCTGAATATAGATGAAGTCATAAAAGGAAGGGGAGAAAACATTAGAACACACTTACTGAACCTCCTTAAGAGTCATTTTATTCAGTAATTGTCAAATGCAATAACTCAGAGACAGTGGTCGTCTGGTTTTATTTTTTTTTATTTTATTGCACCTTCAGGCTGCAATTTTGCAGCGTCTCTGCCCAAATTGCACTATAAGATTCAATTGTTGGCAGAATTTGGAATTTAAACTAGAAAGTCCACTGCTGAAAGAGAGTGAGGAGGACCCAGGGTGAAGATCCCTGGCACCAACCTACCTAGACAAAAGGTTAGGTCAATGGAGTATCTGAGCAGTATTAAGATTTGACATATACCCCATGTGCAATGTAATGTTCAGTCCATCTGCCAGTGATTCAAATGAATTGCGTCAAATGTGAGAGGAGTTAAGTGACTAATAAGCTCTATTCAAGATGAGAGGCAAATGGGGGTTGAAGCCCCAACTGCTCAGGTATAAATGACAAAGTCCCTGAGGTTTTGCACCATGGTAACATAGATGTAGGGGATAACCAGGCTGAGCCCAAGAGAGGGGTCAAATGCATAATTAGTCTTGAATCCCTTTGTGTCCACAAGAAATCAAAATCCAGCCTATCTGGAATTCTGTGGACTCTTATCTATTACCAATTTGCTTTGATCATTAGTAGATCAGATACTCGTAGAGAGCTTTAGCTTACATAAGCCTATACTTTCATTTGAACTGCCTGGACTCCTGATTTTCTGCACTTGACAGTAGGAAGGATGTGACATCTGTACACAAATGCAATTGGTTGCAAGGTGAGGTGAAGTTGATACTCCAATAATTGGTCTTCTAGACTGACAGTGAAATGGATGGAGATATGACAGAAAGCATCACATACACATAATCCTCGCTTAATGACTAGTCGCTTAGCAACCATTCAAAGTTACAATAGACTTCCCCAGAGCTACATATGACCAAGTTCCAGAGTTCCAACAGCCACACCCCTTCCTGCATGGTCATGTCACATGGTCACATTTTGGATGCTTCACAACCAGTTCACATTTACAGCCATTTACAGCATTCCGCAGTTATGACAACTCAATTTTCAATATGTTTTTCCCAGTTTCCAGCATTTACTTCCAGTTTTCGGCAAAAAACACCCACAGAAGAAAATGGGTTGATTTAACAACTCTGTTGTTCACTTAACAACTATTTATATACAGGGCTGTAAAAACAGGAAGAGCACCATGACTTACAACCATAATTCTAGACTCAATTATGATAATAAATCAGGGATTATCTGTAGAACACTCCAGAGGAAAAGAGACTTCCAATTTGGTAACAGTGTCAACCTGGCTTCCCCAATCTGCAAATCAGGAAACTGCACTGGGGGTGTCCTTGGCCTCCATATGCTGATGATTAATGCCAGCTCTGTCTGTAATAAATGTAACTATTTCAGAGAACATTCTCTTAAGTTCATGCTCTATACCATCTGTTATTCGATTTTAATACAGCTAAATTCTATACTCGTTTTAAGAGTGTTATGACTGTTATTTAATCAATTATTTTAACCATAGCATAAATGTTTTATACATCCATCTAAATTATGTGATATAGGCCACCAAGAGCTGTTAGATTGCCATGGGTTACAAATGCAATCAATCAATTTTAACATGAATCATTGCACCATGCTACAAACTATACAAGAAATATAGCTTAACTGCCAGATTTTGGATGGGTTGGGTGATAATGTAATTAGCAGCCACTAAATGAGACAGAAGGAGTTTCAATCACCTTCCTAATATACTTTGAAGCATTCACTGCAACTACAGAAAACGTATCTCCATTTCCCAGCCCATCATTTCTAATCAGTCCGAACTAATAATCATAAATCAGAAACTGAGTAAATCCATCCAAATTTTGGTTCCTACAATAAGGGTAGGTAATTTTCCCTAGGAAGGCAACTAAAAACAGCTTTTCAATGGCATGTCAAGTGCCACATTCCCAAAAATAGTGAGAGAAAGGACAAAACTGAATTTGAAGGGAACCCCATATAGAAATATAATGCAACAAAACCCTCATGTTCATGTTAACAAGAATAAATATTGAAAAATACATGCTGATAAAGGAAATAATGTAGAGTAACTAATAATTATTGATGGCTTTATTTTGTTTGACTGGGCAAAGCAACAATCAGTCTTCCCCAAAAAGTGAGTTTGTACATATCCTCCACATTCCATGGGAAAAGTGCCCTAATAGACAATATCTGATATTTATATACTTTTATATATATTGTATATATTTTATATAAATATATAATTCAGATTACAACTATCCCAACATTGTCTCTTTTGGTAACTCTGAACTGTGCAGTAAAATCCAAGATCTTTTTAATTTATAAATTATAAATAACTGGGTTAACTAATCTGACTACATAGCTTTTATTTGGAGTTCAATATGTGCAGTTGTTACATTCTCTTAGTTTCCTTGGAACACTGGAACCATTATTACACTGGTTGCGCGGCATCCCAAATTTGATCACATGACCCTGGGGATGCTGTGATGGCGGTAAGTGCAGGAACCAGTTGCAAGTCACTTTTTTCAGTGCTGTTAACTTTGAACAGCCAGTAAATGAATGGTTGCAAGTTGAGGATGACCTGCCCATCTTGCCTAGCCAAAGTTCCTAAGCAATGTCTTATTCCTTCAGTTCTCATCATTGCCAAGTGGTCTAAGGAAGCCCTGTAACTTGCTAGACTTTTTTTTTTTGCAAAGCTCCCTGAGAGGCTTCATCAAGAACCAAGGCTCTATACTTCCCCAGATCAAATTTCCATTCTTTTCCTGCACATTGTAGCAGCAAATATGAAAGGAAGATCTGCTTCTTCCATCTCTGTAAATAAGTCAATGTATATATGCAATGAATTGTACTGGTTTTCTTTAAGAGCTTCTTCTGCTATTTAGAATAACAAATCAGCAGAGGTCATAAAATATACTTGTGTATTATGTCTGTTAAGAGAATGGCAGCCTGATAGAGAATATAAAACTCCTGGATCTTCTCTGGAACCCATGATGTATCCCCAGGATTGCAACTATCTGGCTAATAGTGAACTCCCTGTGTGAGCATCTCATGACATGAACCTCTTGGGGATGAAATGAAATCAGATGAAATAAAACCATCTACATGGAAAGGAAACAAGCATGTCCTCCTCACTCACCTTCTCTTCCCGAGTGGTCCCTACACCTTCTCCAAGATTAGTGTCTCGAGGTTGTAGCTCCAAAACAGTACGGAAAAGCTTCTCTGATGTTTGGGTTAAGAAGCCAATTTCTGCATTGGGGTGGAGGCCATATAGATATGGAGATTCTGGAGGTAGGGCATCATCTATATACTAAGCAGGAAAATGATATGTACACTCAGCAAATGACAAATACCACATATTCATTCATTCATCCATCTATCCATCCATTCATTAATTCGTCATATTTATATAGCTGCCAATCTCATCGTCAAGTGACTCTGAGTGGCATGTAATGCTCTCAGTCATCTGCAGTTTTATTAAACCTCTAAGTTAAACCAAATCACCACGATGCTACATTTATAAGCAGATGAGTCCTGGTCAATTGTAATTAGTTAAAATTAATCATTAGGCATTTTCAACTGAGATATATTGTTCAGTATATTTTAGTACGCATCAGTCTCAGAATACAGTTTTGATGACTGTCCAAGGTGACATTAAAGAGTCAAAAGTGTAACATTTTCAAAAATATTTTAAAATAATAATAGTGAGGACAAAGACTCCTGCTAGGAAACTCCTTCACAAGTCAACAGAAAGTATAGTACAGGTACAATGACAGAGAAGCTAGCATCTTTCAGACATTTTGGCCCAAATCCCCTTAGTTCCAGCCAGCATGATCAGTAGCAAAGATCGATGGGAGCTGTTGCCCAAAACATCTAGAGAAACCTGATACCCTGGATTGCAATTTGAAACTATTTTTGAGTTTACAAATAAAATTTTTCAATAGGCCTCCTAAGGCTTTTTTCTATCCTTGCATGAACTGGACAAGGACAGGACCAGTTGTCATTTTACAGTCAGAAAGGGTTATGAAGATAGAAGCAACAGATCTTGCCTAAAGCTCTGAATCCCTAAATTGCTTTCTTGTATGGCCATGAACTCCCACACAAATCAGGGCACAAACCAAGACTACCTGATGATAACCACTGTAGTCCATGTTTCCTGGGAGGGGAAATCCAGAAGCCAATAAGAATTCTCCTTCTAGCATTTCAGGCTTGATAAATTCTTCTAAGTAGGATTTACAGAGACGCCTATCCCAATCATCTGTAATGTGACCCCCATACATGATCTCTCCAAAGAGATACTGGAGGTCATCATAGGGAACCTAAATGCCAAAAAGGAAAGTTAGTTGGGCCAGTTCCTTATAGCGTAGCAGCAGGCAATTCTTTTCCAATTCTTTGGAAATCTTAAAGCGGAAGTTTGTTTTTGTAGGAAACTGGATGTAATATAGCAGTTATACAATTCCAGGCAACATCAGAGAGTTTTCATTTAGGGAAGCCTCAAACTGTGGAACAGATTTTGTATGTGTGTATAGATGTATGTGTGTCGAGAACTGAAAAAGAGTAGGAGTGTCGCTGAAAACAATCTTCCCCCCATTCCTTAGACAGAAACACATTTATCTAAGCACTCAAACAAATATTTTTCAGAGAAGTTGTCCTAGTACAAGCCAGTTAGGAACATTCACAGAAATAGGATGATTAAATAAAAAGCATATTCTTTTACAAAGTCACAAAAGGAAGGAGGGAAATATGGCACATTGATAAAAGAATACTGCCCCATCCCCCTCAAAAAAAACCTAGTGATCTAGTGATCACCTATTAGAAAGTTAAAAAGTCAGTTCACCTTAGAAGTAGCCTCCAAGTAATTGTATAGAACATTGACAGAAATTGTGAGGTCCCCAGTGTTAAATGGGTATGAACGATTCCAGCCCTGAGGGCCAAATTTGCGCCTTTCTGCTACCACAGCATGGAAATAACAGAGGGCAAAAAGGATGCTCTTGAACTCATTCTCACGGGTACACATCTCCAGGGTGTCCTGCAGGAAAAGAGAAATTGGTTTCCATAATAAATACCATCTTAGTCAGGTGTGTTCAACTTGCAGCCCTGGATGGGCCCCCACAATAAAAAATATAAAAAAATAAAGGAAGTTTGTTACTTATATACATTAACTATATTATATATTTCATATGGAGTCCAAGACAATTTCTCTTCATACAGTGCAGACCAGCAAAAAGGTTGGATAACCATGATCTAAGTTTTCAGGTAGGAACCAAATGAAATGAAGAGCAATAATGACACACTGATCTACACAAAGAATGCTTATGCAATGAAAAACCTACCCCTTTTGTTCAAAGGGAATGTGGCAATAAACTCTTTGTAGCCCTATTTGTTTAATTATTTATTTATTTAAA
>BLBF01000003.1:109789387-109805215 GCA_015471245.1 Laticauda colubrina | reverse complement strand
AATAAACTCTTTGTAGCCCTATTTGTTTAATTATTTATTTATTTAAAACACTTAATATAGCCACCATCACATAACAAGCTCTGGGCTGCTCTAATCATGTTTCAATATCTCTATGTGAATTCATCTTGTATTGATTGAACTAGAAGCTTAAAGCAGTTAATAAAGGTACAGAGGTACTGTCATAGCAGTTTTGTAGGCTATGAAATGTTTTATTTAAAAAGTCAGCCATTTTGACATACTACCTGATTTGTAGAAGCAAGAAAAGAAATATTCCATTTCACCACTCTTTCTGGAATATAGAATGTTTTTGTTTGTTTAATATTTCATTCTTATTTTTTATAAATCTCAAGGTAGTAAACCTACCTAATACTCCTTCCTCCTCCTAGTTTATGATGAATTATGAATGATAGAAGATGGGAAAAAGAACATGACAACATTAATCCCCATCCAGCCATGCCAATTCAGACATCCAGTGCTTTCTCCGAAGAGTACTGAGTAATGATAGGAACTGTTAGAAAGCTAAAAAGCAGAGCCTTTCCTCCAAAAAGCAAAAATGCCAATGCTTCAAACCTCCTGCATCTTCGACTGGACTGGCTGAGACCCTTAAATTCAGAAAATTCATTCTCTTTTTCAAAGCAAGACTAGTCAACATACAAGAGGAAATGTTTGGCTAGTTTAGATAAACAATGTTGGCAGGGACTTTGAGATTACATACACAATTCAATTCTTGAGATGAGGTTCCATTATAAGAGCTGTCTCACCCCCAAGAGCTAATAGATCTGAATGGAGTAATCTTAATCCAGTTATATAGCATTTCCTTGCCTGGCTCTGAGACAGAGCATCATCTCCCTGAGGTGGGAGCAGGGATAGAGGGATACCTGGCTGAAGTTGTCCAGAGCCTTGTGCAGGTTGGCATGCATCCCAGTTGGAGGTTCATTTGTGATTTTGATGGAATTCTCAAGGATACCCTGTGGTATCAGATGGCTTTCAGGGGAAGCTGCAGGTTCTGCACTGATAAAGGTCCGGAAATCAGGGTGGCTACCTTTGCTGTGCTGCTCTAGTTTCTTCTCCAGAGAACTCAACCACTTGGCCACCAGGTGAATGTTCTAGGAGAGAAAGGCAAGATTATTAGATCCTTCTCTTAAAGCAGCTGCTGCATCTATATCTTGAGGAAGATAAGAGGTATTGTAATACAGAGAGAGAGAGAGAGAGAGAGAGGGAGGGAGGGAGGGAGGGAGGGAGAGAGAGAGAGAGAGAGAGAGAGAGAGAGAGAGAGAGAGAGAGAGAGAGAGAGAGAGAGAGAGAGAGAGAGAGAGAGAGAGAGAGACACGCACACAGACACAAACAAGAAGAAAAAAACACCTTGCCTAATAGTTCTGAGCACTATAATTCACTTCCCTGGGCATTAGCTGCACATAAACAATGTGGATTTTCTACACTTTGAAATGCAAATAATCAAGACAAATAACCAGCAATTAAGGAAACAGTTCTGAATGTTTGTTTTCTTAGGGGTGATGATGGTATTCTATTTGTTAGAATAATGTACTGTTACTGAAATAACATTATTTCCTCCAGACAAAACAAATTTCTCGTAAATGGCTGAAATAAAATTGCTTGATTATTCTCAATGAAATAATCCATCCTTGAAATCTAAGCTAGTTACCAGAAAATCAGATTTTACATCCTGCTCAGCTGAAGTCTTCAAATATTTGCAATGCTGGTACTTTTGCTCAGAATTACTCATTTCAGTTTTCCACCATTCCAGCATAGACTAGGTTGAGAAAGACTGACTTGCCCAAAATCACCCAGTGAATTTTATATGGCAAGCTGAGACTGAGTCTTCCCACCAGCTGTGATACCCATTCTACACCATGCCTGATAGGATGGAAGGATGGGAACGTTTGATGTTATCTGAGAAAAATGTAAACATGGCTCCAGCATGAATGCTATAAAAGAAAACGTTTCCTGGTTCTTTGTATGTGTAACTCCATTATGGAAGGCAAAAGCAAATATACAAAATATATTTCTTTGAATAAAAATGAATAAGAAATAAATCTAAATTAAAGAATATTTTATCAAACATTTCAACTTTGATCTATGAGTAATGAAAATGTTAAAGGAAGACTTAAATTATTCTATCAAGATTGAGAAATCCAGGGCAGTCATCTATCTCAAATAGAGATGCACAGAACCAAGGAATAGGGATTTACAAAAGCAGGCGGTTTCTAAACATGTCTTGCTTGTTTCCAGCACACAGAAAAATCTAATTTCCGACACAGCCAAGATTTCAATAAATAAGCAATGCTCATAACAGTGGCGGGATGCTAGAGAAATATGAAAATGAATACATCTTCAGCAAGGCATATATATTATTTATCACAATCCACAGATCAGAGTGATAGCTTTAAGCTAGTAGAGAACCATCAATTTAGATAATCAGGGTCTTTGTGTGAGGAAGAACTGAAAAGTGTGGGGAATTTCTTATCTTAGAAATGGGAAGGACTTTAAAAACCTTTCACTTCGATAATAAAAAAAAGGTTATTGTTTGGTAGCTTTCAGGTACAAATTAAAGCTTAGCTTCTGGGGATACATCTGAAAGACTCAAGAATACAACACAGCGCAATCCTATTGCTAACAGAAGCTGATGTTCCTTTTTAAAAAATGTTATGGCCTTTCGGGAATGAGCACTATTTCAAAAGCCAACTGCATGCCAATCCGCAATAAGATCAAGTGCAGCAAGTCAGAGTGAAGCCATTCTAGGACAAGGAGAAAAAATTATATTGGAATTTTCACTCATACCAAAGAACAAGTCCATCCTTTTATAGAAATGAAATGTAATTTATCTGTGAGCAGAACTAATGTTATTGTGCTTTCTTCAGGTGATCTGGTATCCTCATTTTTAGCCATTGATCAAACTTCACCAGGTCTTTTAATTAGGAATATTGGTAGTATTCACACAATGGGGGGAGGGGAGTGTTGTTCTGAGAGTAGAACAAGGCACTCCATCCCAACAAAACAGCATCCTTAGCCATTCAAGTATTTACTTCTTTTTCTTATGCCATATCCATTCAAAAGTGACTTTGTCAAGGAGCCAAGAT
This sequence comes from Laticauda colubrina, assembly GCA_015471245.1. NCBI lineage: Eukaryota > Metazoa > Chordata > Lepidosauria > Squamata > Elapidae > Laticauda > Laticauda colubrina. The sequence goes on along the minus strand of BLBF01000003.1, from coordinate 109,802,117 downwards.
ACTTCTCATGTCAACACTGAATCTGGTCCTCAAGTTTATCAGGAAACTCTCTAGGTGTATGCTGGAAATCAAGGGAATCCATGAGGCATCTGAGACAGATTTTCTGAAGGGACTTGGCCCTGTGAAGGAAATGGGCAACAGTTGTATCTGGATCAGAGAATGTTCTGCCACAACAAAGGACAGGTGGTAATACTTTCCATATCTGGATCACCAAACAACTACTCAGAGGCAAAACCCAGGTCTACATGTCCCTCAAGGCCATTCCTTCCATCCTCTGCACAAGGGTACATGTCAAATCTGCCCATTCATCACTACCAAATTGTGGATGGATATGGCCTTCTTACAGACAGATCTGGCATTAACCAACACCAACTGAAGGTCGGGTGGTCCAGCAAACCAGTCCCCGGTTCTCCAGATAGAAGTAATCAAAGAAGAAACTATGAGTAAATTGGGGAAATTCTTCCCCTGAAATGAACTTGTCATTTAATATGTATGTGTATAAACTGCATCTGCTTGTGAATCAAATGACAAAAAAAAGAGTGAAATTATATTCTTCAACCATTAACCATAAGAAAGAACCAATACCTCATTTTGAAAGAAAGTCCGGAAGAAGAACACAAGCTAGCATTTTGTGGGAAATAAGATTTCTACTGGGAATAGCAGTTTTAAGGTTTATAGATACTGCATTCTCAGTTATTGTAAATAAACTAAGTTATTACTGGTTTAATAACTAACTAAAGTTCTGGGACATTTTATAAAAAACAAACCAGAAGTTAAAGAATGTAGTAAAAAAAGAATGTAGTAAAATCAGAAACATGAACTTAAACCAGAACTCTAAATGCCTCAAAGGATATAATAGCACAATTGAATCAAATACAGCATTAGGGTGATCAGCATGGTAAACTGACTTAGAAAAGGATCCATAGCATTACCAAGGGCTGCACCACGAATGCACTGCCTGGATATATAGACATTTCATATGTTTGAATTGAAAGCCAGTGCCCAAGACTGTGTGCACTGGATCAGTGATAAAGTGGAACTGGAAGAATGTCTTTATGAGCTGCAACTGTGCATTCTGATAGTCATCAAAATCTTTCTCATTTCAGTTAATAGTTCAGAACAGCTCCTGGAGTTCCAAATTGCAAGAATAAGACAAGAAACGAGAGTGTGGACACAAGCTGAAGAGTGCAAACAATCCTCAGGTTTTTGAGGGGGGGAAATTGACAGAACACAACAGGCACTTGTATACAGCATGATTAAGACAGCATAATTTAGGAATGTAGGCTTTTTACTGTGTCTCCCAGGCAATCTCGGGAACGCAGCTTTCATCATAATGAACTAGGCATGGTGGCTGGTTTATTTCTGTTGCATTACATTTCTGGAAGATTATTTGGTTCAGCTGCCTGGATGACATGTGACTGATTAAAATTGTCCAGATGCTAAGTTTTGTGTATCCCAGGACAGTTCTTGGAGCTTATTGGTGTTCAAAAAGCAACACACCCACACACCACTGAGTTTTTTCTCACCAATCTGCCAAAGCCATTTTACTGTTGCACTTCAAAATGGTGCAAACCCCCCCCCCCCACCTGTTCTTGCTGCTGAGCTTGGTGGAGTTTCTCTTGTTTATAATGAACTCTCTTTTTTCTGGATTATTTGCAAAAAAACACAGTAAAAAAGAGAATCAAAGGATGAATGACTCAGAAGTCAGAGGAAAGGTAGTCCTCGACTTACAATGGTGATTGAGCCCACTCAGTGTCAGGAATCATCACGTGGCCGCACCTGATTTTACAATCTTTTTTGCAGTGGACATTAAGCAAATACATAGTTGTTAAACAAGCTCATTTTTTGCTATGAGCATTTTTTTTTTTTTGCAATAAACCAGAATTAAGCAGAAAGTTCTGGCAAAATGGTATAAATTGCAGCCACCTGACCATGGACATTGCAAACAACTTTAAATGCAAGTCAGTTGCCAAGTGCTCACAATGCAATTATGTGAGCACAAAAAGGAGGCAGTTGTTGGAACTTTGATTCCAGGTCTTAAGTAGCTTCTGGGGGATCCATTGTAAGTTCAAATGGTCAGTAAGATACTGGATGTATGTCAAGGACTACCTGTATCTATTAAACACATTTTACAGACAATCCTTGACTTATGACTGATTGCTTAATTCCGTTCAAAGTTATGATAAACCTCCCTAGGAGTATTTATGATCTGGTTCTGGAATTCCAATGGTCGGGATTCCTTTACAGACACGTGACTGCTTTTCTCATCCTCTGCCATCCCCTTCTCCCTTTGCCTTCACTTCATAGGGAGTACTAACAACTCAGTAAGGAATTAGTCAATGAGTTAAATGGTTTTTGAAAAATTTAATACTTCAATTTTATTAGCATGTGTTACCTAATTCCATGATTCTTTTAAAAATGTTAAATTAAAAATTAAATTAAAAAAGACCAAGTACTACTTCTGCAAAGGTGTAATAATCAGCTACTCCTGACTTTTGATATTGAAAATTTCACATAAGGTACATACCTTTCTCTTCAAGGATTAACTTGCTATGCGGGAGAATCTGAGCATATGCATGCATGCTCCTGTTAGAAAGGCACCCAACGAGTAGCATTGAAAGGAAAGAAGCTGCTTGTGTAATTTACCAGGGAAATGTTCAGAGACAGAAAAGGGAAATGCACATACAAGAGACATATGTCAGTAATTGTTTTAAAACATTATTTGAAAAAAATATGGTGTTGTAATGGATTTCCATGGAAACAATGGTGGACACAGATTTGGTTTTGGGGGATTCAACAATCTTGGAGAACAATTTGCTGGCAAACAAGTCAGTGCATCAAAATCCCTCTTTAGATAAAGGGGAGGAGCTGAGATCATCCGTAGTGCTCCATACAGATGCCCCCTACAATGAGACCAGTGGTGGGATTTGTTCCATCTGGAAATAAGGTGCGCGAGACCGGGTTCCAACAAACAGCTCTTTATTCAAATAATAAAGTGACTTGTAATGGAACGGTTGCCCAAACCGCGGCAGCCCTTCTTATAGCGGCTTGCTCGTGGCTTGTGGCCAATGACAGTTGTTTAAGTGTTCCCGCTGTCAGATGGGCCAATCGGAATGGCGCTTAAGTAACCAATCCGAGAACAGTCTTTTCAGCCAATCAGTTTAAGGTATTTGGAGTCTACTAAGTTCTATACACAATAGGATTCAAATTGTTTTACCACCTGTTCGGTGGGTGTGGCTTGGTGGGTGTGCTTTGCCTCCTACCGGCGTGCAACTTTCCCTATACTAGCTGAGACCTGCAGCACCAATCAGCTAAAGAAGAGAAAACCAGAGAAGAGGGTGGGAGAGCTGATCCTGAGCTTTTCTCTTCTTTTTCCTCTCAGCTGATCATTGGCTTTTTTTAATACCAGTTCAGCCAAAGTGGGCCAAACTGGTAGCATGCCACTACTGAAATGAGACTATAAAATAGCAATCTCCATTAAGTTATAAAGTGCTTGGAACCAAGAGAGTCAGCTTTGTTTAAGCTGTGCCTTGGAGCCTTCAAAGGGACACTGGGTTTGTCTTAATGTCTTTAATCAATTTAAGGAATGGCTTATTTTCTGTTTCTGTTTTTTTATCATTGTTTATTTGATATTAAGAATCTTCAGAAGAACAAGTTAAATCACACCAGGTGATCCTCCTCCAATCCTTTGTGAAAGAAGCTTTATAAGAGCATTAAAAATATTCTGAGATAAGCAGAAAAAAGATGGCTAGAATGTTGATTTTAGAAAGTTTTGAACAGTCTAAGGCAGGGATGTCAAACTCGCGTCATCACGGCAGTGTCACGTGACATATCAGGACTTTTTTCCTCTTTGCTAAACCAGGCGTGGGTGTGGCCAGCACATGACTCATCTGGCCAGAGGCCATGGGTTTGATAGCCCTGATCTAAGGGATCAGATGGATTTAAAATAAGATTTTGAAACTAATTGTAAGAATCCTTCATGTAGGTTGTTTAAAATTCTATTAAAAACTTAATAGAGTAAAAAACATTCAATTTGGAAAATATAGAGGATTAGACAGAAACATTATATGAGAGCTAGACATTAGAGGCAACCAGAAAGAACTAAAGATTATAATTTTTAAACGTGAATATAGAATGGAGAAAAGTATATTAACTTTGGAAGAATTCAATGATATTTGGCAACAGTACATTCAGAAATTTCTTTTTTTTTAAACTGTCTACTGTCATAAAAATGGGTTTAAAAGAGGTGATAGAAATGGATACAGCTAAGAACCAACCTGTTTTGGATTTGGATTTAAAAATGACAAGATATACACAGAATTATATGGAAAAAAGAAAAAAAATATTTTTAGAGAAAAATGATAAGTTATTGTGTAAAGTGGAAAGGAATGTGAAACTGATTTATTTAAGTTTAAAATAGACATTTTATTTCTGGTAACTCTTACTGGACTCTTGCTGATTAAAATTGAACAATGAGGTTTTCTAATTTGTTTATAGAGATGAGATATGGGAAGAAGAGATCATTGGCTGAAATATTAGAGAGAATAATAAGTTACTGAAAGTGTTTATCGTTATCCTGATAACAGTGGCGAACCGTGAGCACTACAGCTGGGCCTTCCCCTCAGCCCTCACTCTGAAACGCAGAGCTGGGGAAGTTTTCTCTGTATGAGGCAAACTTCTTGGGGCCCAGAAGGGCCAGGAACATCCGCTTTTCATGATCCTTGAACCGTTTCCTCAGCTGAGCGAGAATGTTGTCCAGGATTTCACTGTGCAGCTGCTGGTAGGACTTCACCAAGGCCTATGATCTTCTGTTTTTGTCCCGCCCACTTAAAATCAAACCGTGATTGGTCAGTTTTCCCATCACTCTCCAAACCAAAACACATAGCTTGGCCTTCCCCTGGATTCATGAAGTCCTAACCAATTAATGAGCCAGCTAACCGGGCTTTGATAGAGACGGACGATTCTGATTGGATAACATGTTTCAGGACAGTAACCCTTTCATTGCTGATGTGAACTTGACAGTAAACTTAACTTTAGAACATAGATTAGAGAAAATGTATTAAATGTATTGTATTAAATTAAATTAGATATGTTCCATCTGGAAAAATGCGAGGTAGACCGGGTTCCAACAACAAAGTCTTTATTAGTTAATAACAGTTGAGAAACGGAACATTGGCTCAAGCCGTGGCAGCCCTTTTATAGGGTTTTGCCTGCCAGCTTGTAGCCAATGACAGGTATTTAGTTTCGCCGCCTTTGAGCAGCTTCGTGGATTGGTTCCTATTGAACCAATCCCCATTCAGGTTTTTTAGCCAATCAGAATCCTGTATTAGGAGTCTACTATTCTTTATACAGAACACCCCTCCCCTCTTGGTTTAGTCCTACGTGGTGATGTAGTCGCGCAGGTAGGTGGGGCTTCTTTTGACTCGACTGGACTTGTGCGGTTCATTTCTGCTGAAGACTTCGACCGGTTTGGATGGGGTTGCTGTCTCTCCGGTCCTTCTCCATGGAACCGCCTGGAAGGGTGAGTCAGCCATTTTACTGCCGCCTGAGTTGCTTAGGCCAGCAGTTTTGCCGCTCCCTCCTGGTTTCTCCAGGCAGGTCGAGCTGGCCTGGCTGGCCCCTTCGAGTGGACTCTTCTCGCAATTTTCTTCTAACTGTAAGTCTCTTTTTTGCTCTTTTTGTTTGTTTTTGTATTCTGTGTTTAATTTAAACGGTTCTTTATTATTTTCTCGTATTTCCCCCCCCTTTGGTTTGATTTTCGTCGTTTTTTAATATTTGTGGTTGTGTGTTTGTACTTCTTTCTATGTTTCGGGACCGAAGCTGGTCTATGTGCCACTTCCATTCCCTGCCATCATCTACGGTTAGTCGGTAGGACTGAGGGCCTGTAATTTGTGTGATTGTTCCTGGAAGCCATAATGGGTCCCCGGTAAAAATTTTTGCATAGACTAGGTCGCCTATTTCAAATGTCCTGAAACGGGTGGAGGAGTCGGGGGGGTTTTCTGGTGTATAGTTTGGGTGCAATCTGTCTAATTGCGACCTCAGTTTTCTTCCCATTAGTAATTCCACCGGGCTTTTGTTTGTTATAGTACTGGGTGTGGTATGCTGGAGGGTGAGTAGGTGATTTATTTTATCTTGGACATCCCCAATGTCCATTTTTTCTAACCCTTCTTTGGTAAACCTGACCATTCTCTCTGCCCTACCGTTTGCAGCCGGGTGGGCCGGCACGGTTCGGGCATGTCTTATACCTAGGGAGGCTAGGTATTGTTCGAATTGGATACTCGTTAATTGTGGCCCGTTGTCGGATGCTAGGACGTCCAGCAGGCCATGGGTTGCAAAGAGTTTGTCAAGTTGTTTAATAACGGTTTCAGTTGTTGTAGATGGCATAATTTTAACCTCCAGCCAATTTGAGTATGCATCTACGACAATTAGGAAAGTATGTCCCTTAGTAGGACCCGCAAAGTCAATGTGGATTCATGACCAGGGACCTCGTGGGGTTTCCCAGTCCTTCATAGGTGCTTGTGGTGGGGAAGGCCTGTTTCTTTGGCATTTGTTGCAAGAATTTACCCAGTATTTGATGTCCCTATCTATACCCGGCCACCAGACATAGCTTCTAGCAAGGCTTTCATTTTAACAATTCCAGGGTGGCCTTCGTGAAGCATACCCAGTACCTTAGTTTGTAATTTGGAAGGGATAACTACCCGATCACCCCACAATAAACAACCTTTTTTAATTGAGAGTTTGGTTTGTCTGGTCTGGAAAGGTCTAAAGGTCTCAGTTTTTTTATTTTCCGGCCAGCCTTTACCTACCCAGTTCAGTACACGGGCAGTCAATGGGTCCCTTGCGGTGGCTCTGGCGACATCATTTGCAGATATTGGTAGATCGGGGCATGTCTCTATCTGCAAGGTGGTCATCGTCGGTGCCGGGTCTTCCTCTATGGTCGGTAATGGTGTTCTGCTCAACGCGTCTGCATGGGAAATTTGTTTCCCAGGGCGATGTGTCAGAGTATAAGAGTAGGCTGCTAGGAATTCTGACCATCTAGTCATTTGTGGGGACAAAATGTTCGGTGTTGGCTTGTTTCCCGCCAAAATTCCCAGTAGCGGTTTATGGTCCATTACTATCAAAAATGTTCTTCAATATAGATATTCGTGGAAGCGTTTCACTCCAGCGACGATTGCCAGGGCTTCTCTGTCCAATTGACTATTATTACGCTCGGTTTTAGACAGAGTCTTTGAATAGTATGCGACGGGTGCCTCATTTCCATCTGACAATTGGTGACTCAGGATGGCACCGACTCCAAACGGTGAGGCGTCACAGGTCACCGTCAATGGAAGTGTGTTACTAAACTGGATAAGAACGGTGTTTGATGTTAATAAGTTTTTTATTTTTTGGAAGGCTTTCTTTTCTCTATAACCCCAAGTCCAAATTGTTTTTTTATCCAGTAATCGGTGTAATGGTTCCACTATTGTCGCTTTGTGGGGTAGGAACACGTAATAAAAATTTATTAGTCCCAAAAATGCCTGCAGTTCAGTTTTGTTCCTTGGTTCTGGTGCATCTTTAATAGCTTTGACTTTTTTGTCAGTAGGGTGTATACCCTCTCCGTCTATTAAGTAGCCCAAGAATTCGACGTGATCAGTCATTAAACAGCATTTTTCTTTTTTTACTTTTAGGCCAGATTCTCTGAATTTAGTTAGTACATCTTTTAGTCTTTTTTTTAGCTGGGTCGCATCTTTGGCCGAAATTAGGATGTCGTCGAAGTATGGTACAACCCCTTTTATACCATTCAATAGGCGTTCCATGAGGCCCTGGAAAACACCTCGGGCTACACTCACTCCAAATTGGAGTCTGTTGCATTTGAATGCTCCTTTGTGGGTCACTATTGTTTGTGCTTCAGCCGTTAAGGGGTCTACTGGGAGTTGTTGGTAAGCTTGCGCTAGATCTAGTTTAGAGAAAACTTTTCCTCCCCCAAGAGAATGTAATAAGTGTTGTACAACTGGCACCGGGTATGCGCTTTGTTGCAATGCGTGGTTCAGGGTAGCCTTGTAGTCACCACAGATTCGAACCGACCCGTCTGGTTTAATTCGTGTTACGATTGGCGTTTCCCATTTAGCATGGTCAACAGGTTCTAAAACCCCTTGGTCTATTAATTTATTTAGTTGTTCCTCTATTTTTGCTTTCAGAGCAAAAGGAACTCGTCTGGCCTTTAGTCTTCTAGGGGCTACCTGGGGGTCTAGACTATTGGAAATTGGGGTTCCCCGATACCTGCCTAGGGAGCCGTCGAAAACGTCCTGGAACTCTTGGATCAGGTTTTCTTCCCAGTCGGTTGTGGCCACCGGGTCTACTCCAGTTATCCCGATGCCCAATGGTGCGAACCATTCGATGCCCAGGAGGCTTGGTTGATCTTGGTCGACTATTGTCAGTGGTAGTACTTCGACATGTTGTTTGTAGGCGACTCAGAAATGTCCTAGGCCTACTACAGGAATTCGGTTTCCTTGGTAGTCCTTGAGGGTTAATTTTTGTCTCTGGAGTTCTTTGAGTTTGATATCTGGGACCAGTTGTTTGATGGTGTCCCATGACACCATTGATAGGAAAGACCCAGAGTCTACCTCCATTTCGCAGGGGTTGCCTTCTATTTTTACAATTATTTTTACTTTCTTCCCGCTTTCCGTCTGAGCACTTCCGATAGTAAAAGTCTGATGTGTTTTCTCTCGGTTAGTGGCTCGCTTGTTTCGCTGCCACTTTCTCTCGGTTTGTTTTGGCTCAGCTTGTGCGGGGGAGTTGCTGCGTCTGTTTGGGCTGTAATTTTTTTTATTCCTGCAGACTTTCTCGATATGCCCCCTTTTCTTGCAAGCTCTGCAAATGGCATTGAGGAATCTGCAATTGGCTCGAGGATGGTTTCCTCTGCAGCCAGCGCATTCCCGCCAATTTCTTTTTTTGCGCCCTTTCTTGTTGGCGTATAGGCGGTGGACTTCATTGTCTTCCTCCCCGGATTCTGACGTCTCGTCAAAATCTTTGTGGTGAGTGGTGGTGGGAAATTGTTTCTTCCCTCTGGCCAGGTTCGTTTCGTCATTGTTCGTGTTCATCTGTTTCATTTTAACCGCCTATTTTTTTGCGGCTTCAGCAGCTGTGGCTTCTGCGATGGCTTTGGCTACGGTTATGTTGGGTTTATTTAGCAGCTTGCTCTGTAAATTAGTCTCTTAAACCCAGTATTACTCGATCCCGCATCGCTTCATCTAAATTCAGAAACTCGCATGCTCCCCCTATTTGTCGGAGGGCTGCCACAAAATCAGCGATGGTCTCGCCTTCTTTCTGGTCTCTTAGGTAAAATTCGTGCCGCTTGATAAGGTTTGACACCACCGGTGCATAGTGAGCCTTTAGCATTCTTTGGAGCTCTGGCCAAGTCAATTGTTTCACATCTTGGGGCTTCGCCAAAGCCTTGGCCATTTTGAAGATTTTGGGGCCGCAATGTGTCAAAAAAACAGCTCTCTTACGCTGATCTGAGATCTCGTCCATCTCGTTACTTTCCAAATACATCTGGAAATGGTCTACATAGGATTCCCAATCCTCTTCATTGGGATTGAAGGGTGCGGGCGGCGCGTTATTTCCAGCCATTGTCTTCAGTCTGGTTTTATTGTGCTCAGTCTCGCGTTTAGGACAATCCCACCCTCGTCGTCAGTGTTCCGTCCGGAAAAACACGAGGTAGACCGGGTTCCAACAACAAAGTCTTTATTAGTTAATAACAGTTGAGAAACGGAACATTGGCTCAAGCCGCGGCAGCCCTTTTATAGGGTTTTGCCTGCCGGCTTGTAGCCAATGACAGGTATTTAGTTTTGCCGCCTTTGAGCAGCTTTGTGGATTGGTTCCTATTGAACCAATCCCCATTCAGGTTTTTTAGCCAATCAGAATCCTGTATTAGGAATCTACTATTCTTTATACAGAACAAGATAAATTATATATAATAATTTAATACTTATATTTTTTGGTCCAGATTTTTTTAAGGCCTTCTCTGAAGGCGTAGAAGGCCCTGAAGGTTCCTCTCTGCCTGATAAAGATGGAAGTAATTTTTTACATATCTTTTTTCTTCTACATTTTTTCTTTCTTTGTTTTTTCCTTTACACTGTTTATATATTTTCATTTTTAATGTTTTTCTTGATTTGTAGTAATTCTTTATCTTGTTTTTGAACTTTAATAAAATTATTATTAATTTTATTGATATTGCTATGGTAATTCTTAGAAATAGTAACATACAAACCAATAATTTATGTTATCACTGAACTTCTCCTACTCATCAGTAGAAATTCAATGAAAATGTGTTATATCAGGATACTTTCCATCTTCTATAGCTCAACCTTCTCCAACCTGGTACTCTACAGATTGTTTGACTCGCAACTCTAAGGGACTTCCATTCCCAAAATATCTGAGGAATATCATGCTGAGAAAGCCTGAAGTAGACATTTTTGCCAGGTCAGCTGACTGCATTGTGTATCCAGGATAGCCAACATAGGCAACACAAGTTATAAAAGTGCTGATTTTAAAAACCATAACTTTAAAATTAGAGAAATTCATGTTTTATTTGTTTGCAATAACTATCAATAATGATTACCTACCACATCAGAGGCCTCACAGTATTAGTTGCCAATATCCAATTAGCTATTGGATCATGATCAGAATGACTTCTGCCATTACTGTGGCCTTCCTGAAGGTTTCTAACACATCACTGCAACAAACAAGATGCCAGGATATATAAAATTTAAGTCTAATCCACCAGCTTTCTTCTATTTTGGGGGGACTTTCCCTATGTGGATCTAACTCTGCCTAAATAGGACCTTCCAACTTTTTTGTCCTCTTCTATTATTGTGACTTTGACTTCAAACTTTTTCCTAATATACACCTGAAGCAACTTTAAGTTGTCCTTAGGTGATGCAGAGTTAAAGTAATGTTTTACCTCTTCAGCAGGCAACAAGCCATTGGAATTTACTGTGGGTACAACCTCGGTCACTTTTTTGACCATTCTATTGGAGCCAGGGGATGGAATCAGCCCAACACCTTCTGAGCAATAAATGTTATGCCAATGTGGTTTAGGGTGGGTGTCTATCAGTCAAAGGAATGGCCCATATACCTTTTAGGGGATGAGGTACCCCAAACCCATGAATTTCTAAACCTCTTTTTTGTAGTCTCCCTTCCTAGAATCCTCCAGAATACACTGATGGGTTAAGGAAAATAAGTATGCTAAGCTTCCAAGCAGTGCTGTAAGTAAAACTCCCCCTATCTTCATTCAAATATGGGAAAATAGGTCAGAGAGACTCTCATCAGTTCTCAGCTAATAAAATAATAATAATTTTAAAACTGCAGGTCCAACCAAAAATAATTGCATGGCCCTGTCTTAGCGGTATATTTTTCATTTTACTGATTATTGTAAGGGAAAACTACAGCACTAAAGGATCCAAGTTAAAGCATCCCCACTGGGCAGTTGCCCCCTCCCCCACTCAAATAGACAATGCATAAGTAAAAGCCTCAATAAAAGCCTTCATAAAAGAATATGGAAACTGTTTCCTAAGATGTCATACACCTGTATCAGACATCAATTGAGAGGGGAGCATTGATCCTTACTTTTCTGTGCATTTCATCAGTTCCAAAATCTGCTTCTCAAAAAAAAGGGCCCCCAAATCCCTTGAGACACACTGAGTGTGGGTGTGTGCACATAAATAAAGAAATAGCCTTGTCTCATGCTAGATTTGAAAGACTAGGAGGAGTTTTCCAATGCAACAAATGGTCTATCACTCCTAAGAGCTAAAAAGAAGTCCAAATTTCTCCCAAACAGTTCTGTTTCCTATTTATATTTCCATTACATCACAGAAGGTGTTTTCTAGATAGAAAAAAAAGCATCTCTGCAGTGTGCACAAGTGCATTTTATTCTGGTGGTGGGCAAAATATATAGTTTATTTATGCCAGAAGGCACATGGTGAGGTTTATTTATGTTAGGATGGAAACGCACAGAGGCAAAAGAATACTAAGATACCTTATTTTGTTTCTTAAAACTTATTCAGGGCTGTAAACTTATCCTTGGAGGGCAATGCCTACAGAAGAGTCAGAAGTATTCTGTACAATTTCTACCCTGTTAGTTGGCGAAAGCCAAAGATAATTGTACAAAATGATTGTTCTACAAGAGCCCAATTTAAACATAGTCTGGAAATTCTGAAATGCAAATTTGGTTGGCAAAGAATTCAAGGTTGAAGGTAATTGTTTTTTAAACGGGCAAGGGGGGTATATCGTTGGTTTCTCTCTTTTTGCAAATAAGCCTTCCACTTCTTCATGCTTAACAAGTAAACCAATTATTTAACATGCAACAGGGAAATTTCTGCCAAGTCTTTTGATCAGTGCACTGCTATGGTTGAGCAGTTCATTGTGATTTAATTTAGTACATGAACCCAGTTCAGTTCCATATTAATGTATGAAAATGGGGACAGAACATAGGAATTTTGTTAAGTAAATTGTGGAAGAAAGATGATGGCATTCTGATTAATAAGCAAAGACTATGGTTAAGTTAAGAAAAGCTACAGTAGTGCCTAGATTCTTTCCCCCAAAATTCTGGCTTTCAGATTAAGATGTAGTTCCCAAATTAGGACAGGAAACAAGATTTAAACAAAGAAAAGAAAATTTAGGACCAATGACAAACATTATTCTATTCTACTCTACTCTACTCTACTCTACTCTACTCTACTCTACTCTACTC
>BLBF01000003.1:109761801-109789377 GCA_015471245.1 Laticauda colubrina | reverse complement strand
TCTACTCTACTCTACTCTACTCTACTCTACTCTACTCTACTCTACTCTACTCTACTCTACTCTACTCTACTCTACTCTGTCATCCCTTTCATCACACACAAAACATCAGACAGAAACAGCTTGCTATCTGTCTCCAGGCCCTTTGCATGAGGTGCTGAAGAAAACAACAGAAACACCAGAACAGATATTGCTGCAGCAAAATTATTATGGAGTAATAATATGAATGAAAATCCACCATGAACTGCAGTAGAAGGGACCTTTCTTTCTACCTCATTTACTATATCCCCTCAGTCCTCTGGGCTGGAAGAGAAACATGTTCTGAAGAATGAAGAAGGGGCAGAGATTCCCCCCCCCCTTTAACATCTTTGCATCTTTACTATCTCAAAAACTCAATCTACAAAACAACAAAGAGAGTATAAATCCTTGCTCATTGATTGTTTTAAAACAGCCCAGGAAGAGACCTCCTGCCAGTTTTTAAAGGGTTATAAACCTTTGCTCAGATATCAACAGTTAAGCAAAACAAAGCAAAGCATTAACCCTTTACTTACCAACTCTCAATACTACTTCATATACAGGACTTACTTTTATTATCTCAAAAAAATCAATTTCTTTAAAATATTTTTTATCAAATGATCAATTGATTTATTGTTTTTTGCTTAGTATAACTGAATGTTTCGTGCATATAGTGTAAATCCTGAATATCTGATCAGTAAAATCAGTGATTTAGTAAAATTAATTGACCAGTGTGTTTAGTAATCCCCCTACCTTTCTCCCTTGGCTGAAAACTAGAGTCTCAATAGTTCAGTCTCTAAATGTAGCTCAGCCTAGGCAAAGAATTCAACTTGCTGAACATTTTTGACAAATTTTCTTTAAAGTTAATTTCTTTACCTTAAAATTATGAAAGTAAATTGCAGTGAAATTCTTCTAATAACCTTAGACTTCTACTATTGACCTCACCCCTTTCCTAAGAGGTCTGTAGGGGGCGTGCATAAGCGCACCAAAGTGCCTACTGTTCCTGTCCTATTGTTTCTTTTATTTTTTATTTTTCTTATATGTATCCATGTATTCATAACTATGTTTTTACTTATACCTATTATCTTGTGAGCAATTGACAAAAATAAATAAATAAACAAACAAATAAACAAACAAACAAACAAACAAATAAATAAATAAATCATCCCTTATGATATGCCAAAACAATAAATGGTGACAGGAGAAGAATTCATGGATCAGTGGGCAAATTCAGGGTAAATTTCATACTGCTCTCTCTCCTAGGCAGATGCCAGAAAAATGAAAAATATGTAGAATATGCACAGCTAAATTCAACAATTCTTGACAAAGAATTGAAACTCAGGTTGATATATCTTTTCCTACACACACACACACTTATACATAATAAAAGAGTATATACATAGTCTTATCAGGCATTAGAATGTGAATTCTACATTCAGCAATGTATGTAGGTGGGTAGGAATCCTACTTGTCATTTTGGAATGAAGAATATAAACCTTCAAATCCTCCCCAAAGCCACAGCAGCAAAAGAAGAGTTCAACCAGTGGCTTTGTTTCCATGGGCTATGTAGCCCTTTCTGAAGAAGTTAGCCATTACACCAATTTGCAGATTAAATGTACTGATGTAAAACTAAATGAACAGCAGCTTTTCCCACAAGAGCACCATCCAGATGGCTTTTTTAGTCTGCAAATTCCATTATTCTTAGCCACCCATATAATGGTCACACTGGCTGGTATTTCTACAGAGTTCTAGGCAGTGGAAGATTGGGAGATTTGTCAAAGAGTGATTTGTTCTATTCCCAATTGCTCCTGCTTTCACCTCTCTGGATAACAGATGGCTTAAAGGCAGGCAAGAGACCTTTTCTCCCAAACCAAAAGAGTACACAGACCTGCAAGATAACCCAGTGTCCTTCTGCTGCTGCCAGGTCGAGGGCTTGTTCTGCTACTATCTCTTGACCTTGCCCCAGTGAGACATTATGGAAATTCTGGTTGTTAAATGTGTAGCCAAGTTTCTTTCCTGAAAGGAGAAAGTAAGCATTTCAATCCAGAGAAAAACAGGGCCAGCAACTCGCAGTGGATTGGCAGCCACAGAGTTAGCTTTGTACCAAATCTACTACCTTGAGTGCAGGTTGATCCTATCTAGGATCACAGTGCACAACAGATATGGGTGTGTGTGGGAGTTAATCTTCCCCCATTTCTCTTCCCATGTAAAGTCTAATGCCTAAACCTCATGGCAAAATCTGCTGTTTAATTCCTCAAGTGCACTACTACAAATAGTACTTTATATCTTCATAGATTGAGATTGTGTTTGGGAATAATTTTGCCCTGCCTGCTAAAATTATTATCTCCCATGGTGCTCCTGGATGTTTCTTAAGGCACCGTGCTGTGAGTTGGCAGTGGTGCCTGAATAGCTATTCTCTTGCTTCTTGGTCCTCCCATCCATGCAAAGAAGGCAAGCCACTTTAAATAACTCCCAGGTAGTCTTTCCTAACAGTCTTTAAGGACTGTTCCATCCTCACAAATCTCTTTGCCTTTCCTTCGATATTTGTGCATGGATGCTTTCGTACCCCAGTTACCACAGTAACTCCTTTTATACTACACAGACCTTTTTTTAAAAAAAAAAAAAATTTCCCCCCACTTACTGTGCAGTTATTGCTCTGGTGCTACAGTAATGAAAGGAATAAGAAATTGGAAGTTCTTTTGCACCTGTATTCCTTTGTAAGATAATGGCAACTTTCCAGTAAGGAGGTACTGTAGGAGAATGATGGGTGGGGTGGAGTGGAAAGGCAAGGGGTGAAAAAAAGCACAGAGATTGTGTGCTTTCTTTTAGAGATATTTGTTTATATATTTTTAAAAATAGTTATTAATTGTTGACCCACAGTGACTTGCCATTGGAGGGAAGGGATAAACTAAGCACCACAGCCAATTGGATCTGTGGTTGCTACTAAAATGCCACAGAAGCCATCCACTTAAAGGGCTTAAGAGAGCTTGGGTCAGAAAACAGAAGTTTTGGATCAAAACTGGAAGACACTGGTGCTGTTATATTTGCAGTGGACTGGGATTGGAAGCCAAGCAGAAAGTGTGGATCTGACTTTTGTCCGACGCTTCACTGGCAGTCCAACTTGCCATGGGTCAAATGGAGAACAAGTGAGTCCAAGTGTAATGCACTATATGCACAAGGGATTTTAGAACAATCCAAGATGTCTTTGGGATTTTTGCGACTGACAATTCAGAATTGCTACAAAGGTAAGAAAAACAATATTCTGTATAGGTGAGGAACTAACACAGCTTTCTGTGATTAACTGCTGCAGACAGTTCTAATGAGCTTTTCTCTATTTAGATGCATGCTCTTAGAAGTTGCAGTGCAATCAGATGTGCATTAGATCCTTCCAATTAAAATAATAAAAAGCTCAATGTCTTTACTGCAGTTGAACTAATAATTCATACATCAAAACCAGATGTTGACATCTGGATCTATATTGGTCCAGAGAGAATAATGTGGGAATAAGCCATGGGATTCTTTCACACATCTAAAATATATAATGACAAATATTTATGATGCAAATCCATCTGTATCCTACATACTCTGATTGGCATATATTCCCATCCAAGACAGCATGCCAACACCAGCGCTTGGTGTAAAAACTGTGATTATTTTCAGAGGTACAAGTTGTGAGTTCAACAAACAACAAAAGGAAGGCTGTAACTCTTGTTGTGTGTTGCGTATTAATGGATTATCATGACCCACAGGGTCTGCAAGTACAAATCCATTTTCCAAGTCTGCACAATGGATGTTAACCTCAAAGGCTTCCTAATCTTTTTGATAACATGGCTTGCATACAAGCATGCTGCCTTTGCCTTGAGTCAAAATCCAGTAAGTTTCTCAATGTATCTTTCATTGGAGTGGGATAAACATATGATTGCACATACTGGATCAAACTGAAATCCAGGTGAATATAGCCTATCTCAGCCTATATTTTGCAGCTCTTCGATTCATCCTTTTGCATATCTTTATGAGGGTGTTTGATTTTGTTCAGGTAGCATTCAAAACATCTTGAGTCTTGATCTTTAAAAAAAAAAAAGATTTCTATTATGTTTTTTCAGCAAATTTCCCCAAAAGGGGATGCAAGACATTCACAACAGAACTCTTTCATCATAACCACAGAGCAAACCTCATACTAAGAAATCTGGTCCATCTGTATCTCAGACTCTTAGAATCAGGAAAAGTTTTCCCTTTGGGATTATTCACTCAGGAGTTCCTAATACAATTACTTTATGTAGATCTCTGTTATCAGTGGTCTTGTCACACCCAATCAAAACAGAGGTTGCAGCAGGCTCTGTTTTGGGCTGCTATACACAATTCAACAGTCAGCGGAGAGATGTGAAAATAGGACTGCTGTGCCAGGTGTTTGAGCAGAAGGGACAAAAAATGGAGGTATAAATAAAGTATAAGATAATGGTGTTTGTGGCAGTGTGCTAAACTGAAAAGATGCCTCTCCCTGGAACCAACAAAGAAAGGGGATTTTATTTGTTTGTTTTTGATAAAGCAGGTTCATATGCAGTAGTGTCATTTGGCTTCCGATGTGCTGTATTTACCATGTTTCTCTACATCTTTCAAGGGATCCACTCCAGGTGAGAGGATAAAGAACATGGGGGTCGCAGGTCCTGACTCTTCATATGATGTTGCAAAATCCACAGATCGTCCTGCCACATATTTGCTCCCAAGCTTTTCTTCCACAAAATCCCTGTTGGAATAGATTGCTAAAGAATTATATGTGGCAATTACAATAAGTGTATTAAATTAAGGAAACAAATTAACTATAAGATATGAGAATTATTTACTGTAGACTGAAGACTGACTATCTCTACCTCCCAAATCCAGTAACAGAAAAAAAGTAAGATGTGGAAGAAGTGCCAGCTTATTCACCTAATATGCCAGCTGGTAATACTGAAAGAGAATATTGACTTGAGGTCCCAGAGAGAAAAGTGAATGATTTTTTTTCTTAAGCATTGCATTGACCAATCATATGCTCTGCCCTTGGGAAAGGTTAGATTTCCAGAAAGCTCAAGACTGCAATAAGCTCCACTTCATCCATCTTATGAAAATAATGAAAATGTATTTTAAACAAGAAATGTTTATGGTTTTAATAAGATGTCTTAATGTAGCCAAAACTGTGGCACCAATATTGTTATTGCTTATTGCTACAAACTATCCAAATTATTAAAACTATTAAAAATTTAGATGCATTGAATGCAAGATACTTAAACTTTAAGAGCCTCAGTGGTGCAGTGGTTAGAATGTAATATTGAAGGCTATTTCTGACTGCTGGCTGACTGCAATTTGGCAGTTTGAATGTCATCAGGCTCAGGGTTGACTCAGCCTTCCATCCTTCCGAAGTCGGAAAAATGAGGACTCAGATTGTTGGGGGCAATATGGTGATTCTATAAACTGCTTAGAGGGCTCTAAAGTACTGTGAAGCAGTATATAAGTCAGGGTGGGATTCTACAGGTTTGCACCTATTCGCTAGAACCAGTTGTTAGAAGAAATTACTGGCCTAATCCTGTAAAGAAGGCAGGAAGGAAACATTCTGGTGTTGCTTACAGAAACTGCCTCTCTGTTAACCCTTATTACATTCTTGGCAGGACTAGACTTCCTGTCTCAGGAACATCTCTGGAGTGTTTTTTCCTCCTTTGCTGGTACTTTGCTTGTGTGGAGTGACATTCAAAGTTACAATGGCACTGAAAAAAGTGACTTATGACCGTTTTTCACACTTATGACTGTTGCAGCATCCCCACAGTCATGAGAGGCCAGGCAAGGAGATGCGTGCCTCAATGTGAGTGATGTTGAGTTGGTCATGCTCATCCAGTCACATGACCACCAAGCCATGCTCACGCCCACAGAACCGGTTGTTAAAAAATTTGAATCCCACCCCTGGTATAAGTGCTTACTGCTATTCTGTGGTGGTATGTTGCCAGTTTGTACCAGTTCTAGCGAGCTGATAGCACCAGTCAACAGGTGGCCCCACCAACCCATCCCCACCCTTTTCTGTCCTATATTTATTTGTTTGTAGCTCAGCTGATTCACATGGCAGAGAGGATTAACATGCCTCAGCTGTTTTACTCACCAGCACTGACAGTAACTTAAGTTTTCAAGTTTAAAATTGCCCAATTAACGCTCCGCATTTGTGCAAAGCACGTATTAGGCGCGTCCACAGAACCAGTAGTAAAAAAATTTGCATTCCACCATTGCTACTATTGCTAAAATGGTGTGGAGAACCATCAGAGACTAAGTCAGGAAATGGTAAAGAACATGCTTATATTGCAATATATTTGCTATCCAGTCTCGTATGCAATCTACCATCATTATTCTTAGTCATGATTTAGAAAAAGACAGCTATTGGTGGTGCCATAAAATCTATATTTTCTCAAGAATTAAGTCATGTATGAAGGCAATATTTTAAAAATATGTTTAAAAAGAATACCAATAAATGCATCTTCTTAATTCCACTCCCTTCCTAAGGACCACTGCGAAAAAACCACCTTCTATCCATGGAATCTTCTCCAACACCAAAGTTCCAAATCATCAATAGTCATTCTGTTTTATTCTTTAAAGTCGAGCTTTTCTTTCCATAAAGCATCATATCGGAAATTAATACCTTTTCCTTCATTGATGTACTACCAAGTGCTGGTCTGCATTGTATTTCTTAACTACTGTACCTTAATAGTTAATCCACTATTTTGATATCTTCACTGTCACTTCTAAGTCTGTTTGTTGTGGTTCTCATATTTAATTTCATTCCCATTTTTCCCTATGCTTCTTGGCTTTCATTGTAACAGTTCCGTTTCATTTGCATTTTCATCATTCAGAATAATGTCATCAACATTGTGAATTTATTGATGTTTCTCCCTCTAGTTTTAAAATCACACTCATTTTCCAATCCAAACATAAGACGAGAGGAGAAGAGAAGTAAGTAAGGGCAGAGTATACAACTTTGTCTTAAGGCTAGGTCCCACTGGCCGATGGATGCAAAACGTATGCATAAAGGACACAGAGGACGAGCAAAATTTTGGAGGTGGCTCCATCCATTGTCATCCGCTCCAAAAAGTGGCAAAAATTTGCATAAATAGAACGGAAAAGAACGGAAAAGAATGGACGGGGCTAGTACGTAACAGGGATGTTAAACAGATGTTCATAAGAAGCCTTACGGATGACAGCGGATGGAAGCGGATGACACTTCTGAAGGGCTTCCAGGGGAGAATTGCAAAGCAGACGCATAGCGGAAAGGGCGGATACGTAGTGGATGACGCGGATGCATCACGGATGCCTATAGGAAGCAAAGCGGATGCCGCGCGGATGTATATCGGATGCAAAGCATTCACTGCGCATGTGGGGAGTATGAATTGCGTCAGCTCCGCGGATATAAAAGGATGCAGCACGTATGCAGTCAGCATTCAGAGGAAAGACGTGCTGCCACATACATCTTCAAGGAATACCATGGTTCATCAGTCAGGCAAGAAGAGGAAGCCCGTGCCTACTCGTTCCAGCCCTGGCAAGAAGGACAGAACCAGCATCCCACCCCCTGGCATTGACTCTGAACCTGCTGCTGGTGGTGTTGGTGGTGCTGCTGGTGCTGCTGGTACTGCTGGTGCTGCTGGTACTGCTGGTACTGCTGGTGCTGCTGCTGCTGCTGGTGGTAGTGCTGCTGCTGGTGCTGCTGGTGCTGGTGCTGCTGGTGCTGGTGCTGCTGCTGCTGCTGTGGTGGACCAACCCAAGGCCCTCAAAGCCCTGCTGCTGAAGGCCCTGCCAGAAGGAGGAAGAGGCAAGGGAAGGAGAAGGGAGAGAGGAAACAGTACACCATTTCCGAGGACCATGACGATGAGGTGCTGGAATGGCTGAGGGAGAACGAGTACCTCTGGAGAAAGGGCCACAGACACTACTGCGACACCAAGAAGAAGCAGGCAGCTCGGAGAGACAAGGCAGAGAGCCTGGGCTACACTTCAGATGTATTCCTGGGATGGTGGAAGCACATGCACACCTGGTATGGCAAGCTACACCTCAAGAAATCCGGGCAGGCCGCTATCAAGCTCACTGACCGGGAGATGTACGTCATGGCCAAGTGCAGTTTCCTGGAGGGTGAGATCCACCACCGAGGAGCAACCCCTCTGACACCCCTCTCCCTCAGACAGTCCACAGACAGACAGTCCTCTTCCAGCCAGGAGCCAGCGAGCCTGTCCAGGCAGGTGTCTTCAGAGGGCCCCACAGCAGAGAACCCCCCTGACAGCTGCACTCCCCCCATGCTGGCGGACTTGGAGGATCCCCTGTCACAAATGGAGGAAGAAGCAGCAGCCACCAGAGACCAACCCACCCCCACCCCCAGCTCCACAGGATGCAGGCAGAGAGGCAGACTGGAGGGCCAGAACCACACTGTCCTGTTGGAGATCAGGGACACAATGAAGACCAGCACAGAACTTCTCTCTCAGCTGGTCCACTTGGACAGAGGATCCTCGGGCCGCCACACCTTCATCACCTACATGAGCCACACCCTCAGGGACCTGCCCAAGGCCCAGTACCAGGTGATGAAGCAGAAGATCACAGCACTTCTGCACAACCCTCAAGGCCCAGCTGAACCTGCTCCTACCCACTCCAGGTCTGCTCCTCCACCCCAGGCGATGTCACAGCCCTTCCACGGCTTTCAACAGCATCTCACCTACCAAGGCTATGACTACCAGGACTTCCCACAGCAAAAACAGACCTTCCCAGTCCAGGCCCACGTTCATCGCATGCCACAGACTCCAGTCCTCACCCAGCTGCAGACCAGACAGCCCCACTACACTCCTCCTTCCTCCACCCCACAGCCAAGCCCGTCAATGGATAATCTGTCATCAGTCTTGTGCCTCACATCTCAGGTACTTGATGAAGGGCCTCTCAACCTCACGGGACTGAGTCAGCTCTCGGAGAGCTTCCTGAACACACCATCCCCTGTTGTACTCTAGGGGGCCAAGCACCCCAATGGCATCTCAGACCAGCACTCAAGCCACAGCCACCTCCACAGTCCCTGCCCGCTTAACGGTTGAGACCATGGACATGACTCAGAGTGACTGAGAATAGTGCCAGAGACTGAGTTGTTTATTTGTTCATTTTATCTTTGCTTAAGACACTTTACTTGGTTCATTTTGCTTATTTAATAAAGTCATACAGTTTACTTAAGAAAAGTAAAAGTAAAGGTTATCTTTGCTTAACACACTTAATTCAGTTTACTTGGTTCATTTTGCTTATTTAATAAAGTCATACAGTTTACCTAAGAAAGTTAATAAAGGTTATTTTTGCTTAAGACACTTGGTTCATTTTTTTTACTTAATAACTTAACTTGTTGGTGAAAACTTTGAAAAAATGGTTAAGCCTTTGCATGCTTGTGGGTTAGATGAGGATAGTTGTGGGGTAGATAAACCTCCAGTGCAAGCATAGTGAGACTGTATGGTCCACCATTCCAGGTGCCACACATATGGACCTTTTTTATCAATAACAATTTATTCATTGATCAACACATTTCAAAATAAACAAAGCTCTTTATTAATGCCCTATTCATTGTAGGACCACTCATCATACATGGCACAATCTCATCAGTGTTATGCAACGGGCTCAAGGAAGCATCCATTAATCATCTATCATCCTGTCTTGCCACTCCACTGCTCCAGCTGGGGAGTTGCACCAGTGTCTCAGGAGGTTGTGTTCCTTCTTCCCTTCACATGAAGCTCTGTTGGGGCCTTGTACATCCACAGTGTCTATCAGGTTTCGTCCTTGCCTCCATTCACCAGGCTCCATGTCCCCATTCCCTTGTTGACAGTCGACAAGTCTGTTCTGCAACACTGGGTAGTGGGTGCGCATGAGATTGTGCAGGATGCAGCAAGCTTCCATGATGCTCCTCACAGTATGTGCCTCATGCTGAATGGTAGTGAGAAGTATCTGGAACCTGTTGGCCAGGATGCCAAAGGCGTTCTCCACCACCCGTCTTGTCCTGGACAGCCTGTAGTTGAAGATCCTCTCTTCACGGGTGAGGTATCTTGAACTGTACGGCTTCATGAGGTAGGTTCTGAGGGAGAAGGCGTCATCACCAATAATGAAGTAGGGCACATCTTGTGTGTCATTGGGCAGGGGGTCTGGATCTGGAAAACCCATGATGAGGTTGCGTTCCAGCCCATCCTTGAGGTTACTTGCGTTGTATATCTGGCCATCTGAAGCTGACCCATTGCCTGAAGCATCGATGTACATGAACTTGTAGTCAGCATCAACCATGGCAAAGAGGATGATACTGAAGAAGCCCTTGTAGTTGAAATAAGTGGACCTTGAGTTGGCTGGAGCTTTGCAGGCCACGTGCTTCCCATCTATGGCTCCAATGGTGTGGGAAAAGTTCCACCTCTGATACCACTGCTCTGCAAGTTTCCTCCAGCCTTGTTCAGTGGTAGGGCACTTGAGGAGCTCCTCCACGTATTCTTCAATGATGGCCTGCACCACTTCTCTGACCACTTTGCTGATGCTGTTGTGTGGCACCCTCCATGCATACTGCATGTTTCTGTATGTGGTTCCAGAGGCCAGGTGCTGCATAGTCAGTGCCACCTTCAGCCCAGGGTCCAGGCTGGGACGGAAGTTGGTGCTAGGCTTGATCAACCTGGGTCTCAGACACTCTACAAGTTCGTCAAACATGGCTGGTGGCATACTCATGAAGTGATGGAATGCACGAGGGTCTTCATTCCTCAGCTCCATCATCAACTGGTCATACAGTCCAAATTCCATTCTTCTTATGATCCATCCTTGGACACATACAGCTCTTGGACGTCTCCTTCTTCTCTTTCTGTATAAAAGGTGAAACAGGTCTGAACAGGTTTTGGTTCTGGTGATGAATGATCGCAGCTATCATACGGACTGTGGCATGATTCAGGGTGGAGAACAATTGATGATGTGGAAGACCAAGACCAAGGGTGAAGAGGTCTGTACACCACAGCTGCTGGACTCATACTGAGATCCAGATGATTTTCTCCCCATTTTTACAGGAAATATCGGTAGTCCACTAGGTTTTCTTCTACATACTCTTGACATGCTCCAGACATCCTAAATATCTGAGATACATCCCAGATACAAAAGTTTTGTCCATTTTAATCCTTTATTTACGAGATGCATACGCTTACATCCTTTCTATTTCCTTGCTACTAACGCTGTGTAGACGTTCCGTGTACCTTTTGTTTCCTCCCTCTTTCCGTTTTCAGCTGCAGCGGATGTGAGTTGAGGGGATGGCCAGAGGATGCAGAGAGGATACAGCAGATGTTTAATGGATGATAACGGACATAGAAAGTTTGTTGCCCGTATATGCCGTGGATGTACATCGTACGCAGCGGAAAGTTCATCCGTTCAAAAAGTTTTGTTCAGCTCAAAATTTCTTGCGCGGATGAAATCTCAGTGGATGGATGCTCGAGGGACAGAGTGTATGAAACACGTATGCAGTGAGTACACAATGGATGCATAGCATTTTCCAACAGATGGCAAGCTTTTTTTAACATTTTACATCTTCTTTGCATCCGTTAGTGCAGTGGGACAGGGGCTTTACCCCTTTGCCAGTCTGGAGCCAGTTTGTTTCAACATTTCAGTTGATATTGTGACTTCCTAATCTGTCCATAAGTTTTACATTGGGACTATGAGATGTTCTGGGTTTCCCATTTTTCCAAACAAATTCCACAGCTTCGACATGATCTACAAAAAGTGATGCTAATAACATGAAATAGAAATTATTTTACTGCAGATGTCAAGGTTGAAAACCCACTGATAAATCCTCTATGTTAGACGTGTTCAAAATGATTTTGAAGAAAAGTCTTGGCAGACCATCAGATATTCCTTCCTAGTGAGAAAGGCTGAATTAGATAATTGATTTTCCAAATTTTGTGATTCTTTAATTCATGAGTATGGGATTGTTTTTCTACTATAATCACGCAGCTGCTGAAAATCAAATTAAAATCTTTGAGTCCAGGGACATAATCTGATATCCAACAGATGACTAAACTGTTAAACCATTGTTTCCCAAACTTGGCAAAATAAGCCAAAATCAGTAAAGATGTTTTTTCTTCAGATAACAACACACAAATCCATTACCCAATCACAACATTTAAATAAGGACCTTCTGATCATTGGTTTTGAGTAATAAAGTAAAAGATTCTGGAAGCACTGTGTTAAACAATAAAGAAATCCTGGTGGAGCAACAACATTTTGCTTTTCTCTTGTACCATTGTTGTGTGCCTGCCTGTATATTGCTAAACCTGTTTTATTAAATAATTTACAACCATTCAACAGTAACTGGCTTCTTGATATTATTAAATTATTTATTTGTTGTTGTTGTTTTTCCTGTAGGGATAAATAATGCTACAAGCCCTATTTTTTCACAGAACCTCAGAGAAATAACAGACAAAAATGTTACAATCAATTATAGGGCTTACTTGTGCCAGAAGAGTTTATTTTTAACATTTGAGAGATAGAAGGTATATGTCTTGCCCTCGGATGTGCAAGAATGCAACAATCTGCTTGTCGTGAAGATGCCAGGATGGGCTATTCTTTTCCTTGCTGGCATTTTTAATAACAGGAATTATTGTAGAAAGGCAATAATGTTTAATGAGAAGATATAAAGGAAACCATTCTGTAAAAGTAGTTTCATTTTACAATAAGCCAGGAGAGTGCAAGGAGGATTGCACAGGATAGTTCCAGTAATTATTACGATTGTTTAAACTGACATCCTGCTTTTTTTTTAACTTGATGCTTGACTTGCATAAAATATCCCTGGGACAATTCAAAAACCTTACAAAATGCAAAACAGTCAGTATCAAATGGGGGAAAAATAATTTTGTAGTAATTGTTATGATTTAATTAAATGGTTGAAGAGAGGCTCATGTTAGCAAAATGTCAAGTTTATGTATATTTTATTGGGAGCATTTCTGTAGAATTTATAATTCATTAGGGAAGAAGTTTGGGATTTTGACATGATTCCTCTTCTACAAGTGGAGTCTGCAGGGATACTGTAAGATGGATGCTCCTTCTTCTAGATTCCAGCCACTTAGCCAGTCCTCCATTTCCTAAAAGCACTCTGATATGTATCTGTATCAGTTTTTCTGAACCTTGGCCATTTTAAGAGGAGTAGACTTCAACTCCCAGAATTCCCCAGCCAAAGTGGCCAAGATTCAGAAACACTGGTCTATGTCATAACTGTTGTGATAGAAACAGTATTTTCTATTATGTACAGGGATCTTTTCTGACTGAATGGATTTAAGAATAAAATATATTGATAGGGTCCTTTATTCTAAAAGTTGCTGAAGAAATATCTGCTCAGGTGTTTCTGTGGTGCATAGTTGTTTTCCTCTTGATGTAGTGGTTACTATACCAGACTAGAAAACAGGTGACTATAGGTTTTAGTTTAATCCTAGGCTCAAAGCAGGCTGACTTTGGGTCAGTTACTCTCAGCTCTAAAAAGAACAAATGTTGCCAAAAAAAATTGTAGCGGGTTGACCAGGCAGTTACCTGGAATTAAAACTGATTTAAAAGTACACATTTTCTTTTTTCTGTCTTGGGTTTACCAAAGATATTACAAGTCCAAGAATTCTCAATAAAGTATTCAAACCCTAAAACTATAGACCAAATTCATCAGATCATCAAATTGGGATGCTATGGTATAAAGCTACCCAAATTTTTACTTTGTATGGAAAAATTACTTGCATGTATTTAAAAAAAAATCAAATGGAAATTGAGCATTAGAGAAACATAGCATTATTTTCCAGCAGTACAACTTACTTTCAAAGAGACTCATGACAAAGATAATGCAATTATTACCATCAAGTATCAGTAATACAAAACTAATGTGAATAGAAAATATCCTTACTAGAATAAATAAGAATATCATTGTGTCTTGCACAAGTCAAGACCTTAAGCTAGCTAAAATTTGGCTCACAAACCTTGAGCAAACTCTTATGGTCTGTGTTACCTGGAAACACAGAAATAATTTTTCTGTATAATCAGTCATTCTGAGAGAATAGAATTGAAGAGATCTCCATCTCTCCATATTATTTAGAAATATTCCTTTTCGGTGAAAAATAAAATTTTCATATTTAACATATCTGGCTAGCTTTAAAAAAATAATTATTAATTTTGAGTTTTTGTAATGTCGGCAATTTTGTTTTTTAATTAGAAAACCACCCAGTATTGATTTATTTGTGGGGGAAGAAAGGAAACAGACTAGACCATGACAATAAATTGTGTATCATTTGCATCCCATTCAGACAATCAAAGCTGAAAATGGACATTATTAAGTCTATTCTGATTAATTGGAAAATGAGGAGGAAATCACAGTGCAAAATTAAAAATGATTCACTGTAAGCCAGAAATGGGAGTCTAGAAGGACCAGAGATATGATTCATCTGGCATTTCTTGGGTGCTTAGCATCAGAAGCTTAGAGTCTCACTCTATTGACTAAGGCATCGCTCAGAACTTTATGAACTCACCGGACAGCATAAGTCATACGGTCAGGTCGTAGTGCTCTCATCATACACAGATGCTGTATAGCTGACTTATTCTTCCACTCCTGAGGGAACTTCTCCTTTTCAGGGCATTCAGACTCCACAAACTTCTTCCAGCGCTTGGCAGACCCTTCAATGTCACGATCCAGGTTCCGAAATTGTTCCATGGCTGACAAGGCCTGGAAAAAGAGAAATGGCCATAAATGAAAAATGGTATGGCTTTGCTCAATGGTTTCTGAAACTGATAAAAAGGAAATAACTGTTGGAAATTCAAGAATCAAGATTTAAAAACATTTTGTAACAGTTTTGTTTTCCAAAGATGGGATTTGTAGGTTTTAGAACTGTTTGGTTTTAATCATCCAAATTTTAAGAACATCCATGCAAATTTCTCAGAACACCAACAAGTCTTTTCAATAACATCATTACAAATTTATTCTTCAAATTAACCATTGACAAATACAGGGAAAACATGGACAAAACATTGAAAGAAACAGAAATATGCCCCCTTCTCAAGAGGCCATTCTTGGACCAACAGTCCTGAATCATTATCATCTTTCTTCAACTTTCCCTTTTTAGTTTGCAGTTGATAACACTAGAGGAGATTGCTTATTTGAACACATAGCTCCCGCTTGGTGAGCAGGTGGTAGCTGTGGTCAAGAACTTTGCACAGCTTTATCTAATATGCCAGTTATGCCTTCTCCTGAATAGGGAGGCTCTTCAGACAGTTATTCATTTTCTGGTTACTTTATAATACAGCTACTGTAGTGCATTCTACATGGGGCTAGCCTTGAAGCTTCAACAGGTCAGAATGCAGCAGCATGAACAATGATGAGCATTCTCTGCAAGCTATAGTGGCTATTGGTTTGCTTCTGGGTACTATATAAAGTGCTGATTATAAAATACTTCATGACAGACCATCTGTCTCTTGTGATATCTGGAGCCAGCACAAGCCAACAGTGTTGGCACATTTCAGGTCCCTTCAATCAAACATTTTTTTGGAACCCAAGAGATTGGACATTCACTGTCCTCTGGAATAAAGTTCCCTATCAAATATGGGTAACTTCCACCCTGATAGCATTCCAGAGAGCCTTAAAAACCTGGCTATTGTCCTAAGCACTGAGTTAGGATGGTTGGAGCCCTTATGAGTTTTGCTGATATAAATTTTTTGTGTTGTCAGCTAGATTCACTATCTTAGTCTTCTCCTTTTCTTATCCATCTTTGTGGGGAAGCAATTTTCTATCCAATGTTATTTCCATATACATTTTGTGTATGTTAAAAAGTACTTTAGCAGTAAAAATAGCTGGATATCTAGATCTCAACTTGTTTTGCTCCAGGCAGGCTACATCAGTCAACATTGACAGCTGGGACTTATCAATAATCTTCAGCTATTCTTGTCAAAGTTTGCCTTTTATCTTGGAAAAACCACCTGAATTTTGTTAGCCCTGTGCAATGTGGATAATGCTGAACTGAATTCGCACTGGTAACAGTAGATGTACAGCTGCCCTCTATAAGTGGGGCAAAATACCATCAACCAAATTGTGACTGTGAGGTCAGAAAACAAACTATCCAACATATAGCGTCAGCCTACTAGTACATAACCTAAAATGGAGACTTTGCTGATTTCCTGGCTGTGACAAATAAAAAAAAATTATATCTGTAATCTAGACATATGTTTATAATATTTTAGATTTTATGCTTTGTATTTTGTATTTTTATCTCTTGCATTTTTATTGAAATGTGGTGTGAACGTTCCATACGATATATAAATCATGTTTTTGTTGATTTTCTCTTTTTGACTTGTATTGTATTTTATTCTCTTTAACACAATGTGAGCTACCCAGAGTCATTCTGTCATCAGGCAACACCCAAATCAAGTAATTAAAAAAGTAAAATTAAATAATTAAGGTAAGTCAAAGAATACGATATGTGGTAACATCTCTTCTTTCTGAACAGTTCCCAATGGACAACTGTGTGTATGTAAAGTTTTCAAATGTAATATTTTAATGCAACAGCTTTACCGAGTCCCAAATCTGCAAAAATGTTTACAATGTTTCCATGTGCATCTGTAACATATCCCACTATGAAAGTTTGCTTTTAACAGCATGCATCTTGCTGATCTGATACAAAAGTGGATCCTGGCCTGTAAGGGAACTATTTTTCTCTCTGCTACAGTTCCTCTCTTTCCTCCCCCGCCCGTTTATTTTGTGTCGGGATTACTTGAATGTTTCAGTGTTCAGATAAGTTATAAAAGCTTAATACTTCTTTTCCTTCTGTTTCCACTTTTGCTTGGATTAACAGAGAAAAGGGACATATGGGTTATTTAGTTATATACATTCCCATTCATTGAATTTAATTTTTATAAAAAAAATTAAAAACTTTAGAGAAATAAAAAAACAGACACTAATGGCTTTCCCAAAAGGTATTCTTAAACGGGACTACCATTTAGGGAATCTAATCTTTCATTTTCTGATGTCCAGCTGTTTAATCCTAAAGTCCAAAATCTCCTTATTCTGAACTGCATAGAGAATATTTCAAGAGTTTTCATACTGAGTGACCAATCTACTTTCCTCATAAAACCATACAGAGAGAAAAAAGGAAGAAGCTGCAGGCATCTCTACATGAATCCAGGGTTGTATTAATTTACTCATCGTGACACCAACATTCCTTTCTAATGAAATGCCATGATTATTTTATGTAGCTGGGGATACCACCTGGTAGTCATCCATTAAACACCTAAAATGTCCCAATGCTCAGGGGGAGGGAGGACAGATAAAGATCAGGGAATCCATAATCGGTGTTTTATGTCAGAAAAGTTCTACAAAGAATCAAGCAACAAAATGGAAAAATTAAATTATGACTCTGACATTCTAGTATGTTAATATTTTTAACATAGCTGCTCAATAAAGGTATAGACAGATTTTATCATGTGATCTTCATTTGAAAAACTAAAAGCATTAGCAAAATTCAGTGAGCATGCATACATGAAGCACATGAAGAAAAATTACTTTCCTCTACATTTATTACACAATACTTTTGCAGTCACTTTTTCATTTCTGCAAAATGACAAGAGATGATTGGACTGATAGGGTAGAAGAAAATAATCCCAACTATCCAGGCATACTCAGCTCATACTAAAGTGCTTCCTAACTAATCTAACTAATCTTGATTTGGTTGGGAAGTTAAGGAATAGGCCAAATTAGGATTTGCAGAAGTGACCACCACAGAAGGCCAGGGTTTAGAAATCCACTGGGAAATCAAAAAGCATCCCAGAAGAAAATACTAACAAGCCACTTCTGCAATATTGTCAAGGAAAATGCACTGAGGTGTCCACAAAAAGGACCAATGATCTGAATCCTTGTGAAGCAATGTCTATGTGAGGAAAGAAAGCAGAAGTTGAGAGGAGATTTCTGCCTGAAGGAACTCAGATGTGGAGAAAATCTTGCACACTGGATAAGGGGATTATCTGATGAAATGTGCATACAAGGAAAGACAATGGGGCTAAGGCTGTGTCCTATAAGGTCTGCTTAAATATAAATGAGCAAATAAATACATTACAGTTTGTTCAGTGAAGAACTCCTCCTACTTCTAAAATTAAATCTTCCTCCAGAAGTTGTGTGTTCTGTATTGAACTTGGTAGGTTCCAAGTCCCTCATTCTGATTGGCTGAAAAGGCCACTTACGGATTGGTTCACTAGGAACCAATCCGGGAAGCTGCCAAGCAGCGGGAAGAATTAAACAAGTGTCATTGGCCACAAGCCGGCAGGCAAGCAGCTATATAAAGGGCTGCCGCAGCTTGGGCTATGTTCCGTATCTTTTGCCTAGCGGTTTGTAATAAAGATTTGTTGTTTGGAACCCGTCTCACATGCTTCTTTCTGGACGGAACACTGGCGACGAAGGTGGGATTGTTGTAGAAGCAGAGACCGAAGCACATGACGATCTGAACCGAATGAGAGAGATGGCCGGTAATAACGCGCCACCCGTGCCCTTCAATCCTGATGAGGAGGATTGGGAATCATATATCAATCGCTTTCTTATGTTCTTAGAAAGTAACGAGATGGAAGAAATCTCAGACCAAAGGAAGAGGGCTTTCTTCCTTACACACTGCAGACCGGCCGTATTCAAAATGGCGAAGGTGCTGGTGAAACCCAGAGATGTCAAGCAGAAGACCTGGTCTGACCTGAACCGATTGGTCCGAGCACACTACACCCCGGTAGTCTCGAATTTTATCAAAAGGCACAAGTTCCACAAGAGGGACCAGAAGGAAGTTGAAACCATAGCAGATTTTGTGGAAGTCTTGAGACACATCGGAGGAGCCTGTGAGTTCCAAAACATGAACAAGGCAATGAGAGACCATGTAGTCCTCGGCCGGAAAGACTCTAACCTTCAGAGCAAACTACTGAATTGGCCGAACATAACCATGGCCGAGGCCATTGCTGAGGCAACCACCCCCGAAGCAGCAAAGAAATCCGCAGCCACCATGCAGGAAATGAATGCAGTTCCAGACCTGCCAACCTAAACCAGGGAGAAGAAGGCAGAGGGAGGAAAGAAACAGCCCACAGCGACAACCCACCACGAGGACATCGAAACCCAGAGTGACACTGAAGACAATGACGAAGATGTCCATAGACTCTATTCAGATAAAAAATGGTGCAAAAAGAGGAGGAATCAGCGGGAATTTCAATGTGCGGGCTGCGGAGGCAATAACCTGCGGTCTGAATGCAGGTTCCTCAACGTAATATGCCGGACTTGTAATAAAAGGGGGCACATCAAAAGGGTCTGCCGCAACAAAAAGAGCTATAGTCCAAAAAGACACGGCAGCACACACACCCCCGACAGATGACAGACAAGCCGGCAACAGATGGAACCGCAATAAGAGTACCGGTGACAGAGAAGAAACACATCAGACAGTCACCATTGACAATACCAGGGTGGAAAGCGGAAAGAAGGTTCGGATAGAGATGACATCGAGGGGAGACCCTGCGAGATAGAAGTCGACTCAGGGTTGTTCCTATCGATGGTATCTTGGAATACCATCCGGCGCCTAATTCTGAACATTAAGCAGAGAGAACTAAAGAAACAAAAAATAGTGCTAAAAGACTATCAGGGAAATCGAATCCCAGTGGTTGGCCTTGAACATTTTTTAGTTGAATTTAAACACCACACCAAAGTCTTGCCTCTGACTATCGTCGATCGCGACTGCCCTCGCCTATTAGGGTTCGAATGGTTCGCACCTCTGGGAAACGGGGTGACCGGTATCAACCGCATTGCCACAACCAACTGGGAGGAGAGCCTACTCCAAGAATCCCAAGATGTTTTCGATGGGACTCTAAGCAAGTACAAGGGGACCCCAATTTCATTTAGCCTAGACCTGAAAATAGCCCTCATTCGTTTAAAGGCCAGATGCGTCCCATTCACACTTAAACCGAAAATCGACGAACAGCTAAATAAGTTGATAGCGCAAGGGGTTTTAGAAGCAATCGACCACACCAAATGGGAAACCCCTATCATCACACCGGTGAAGCCAGATGGGTCAGTGCACATCTGTGGGGACTATAAGGCAACCCTGAACCACACGCTCTAACAAAGCGCATACCCAGTGCCAGTAGTGCAACATTTACTCCACTCACTAGGGGGAGGAAAAATATTCCCAAAACTCGACCTAGCACAGGCTTATCAACAGCTACCCATTGATCCCATAACAGCAGAGGCATAAACGATAGTAACGCACAGAGGAGCATTCAAATGTAACCACCTCCAATTCGGTGTAAGCGTTGCCCCAGGCGTGTTCCAAAACCTCATGGAACAACTACTAAATGGAATCAAAGGTGTCATCCCATACTTCGACGATGTACTGGTCTCAGCAAAAAATGCCAACCAGCTAGAGACCAGGTTAAGAGAAGTCTTAACATGCTTTAGAAAATCAGGCCTAAAAGTAAAGAAGGAAAAATGTGAACTGGCCACTAACCGGGTTGAATTTTTGGGCTATTTAATCAATGAGCAAGGCATTCACCCCACCGAAAAAAAGGTGAAGGCTATCAAAGACGCTCCCAGACCCAAAAACAAAACCGATCTCCAAGCGTTCCTAAGCCTCATAAATTTTTACAACGTGTTCCTGCCCCATAAGGCGACAATAGCAGAACCCCTACATCGACTGCTAGCTTAAAAAAAACCACTTGGACATGGGGCCATCGGGAACAGAAAGCCTTCCAAGGTATCAAGGAACTATTCATGTCAGACACCATTCTTATCCAGTTTAGCAACACCCTGCCTCTGATGGTCACCTGCGATGCTTCATCTTTTGGGGTCGGTGCCATCCTGAGTCACCAACTTCCAGACGGGAGAGAGGCACCGGTCGCCTTTTACTCAAAGACGCTCTCCAAGGCGGAATGCAATTACAGCCAACTTGATCGGGAAGCTCTAGCAATCGTCACTGGGGTCAAAAGATTCCATGAGTACCTTTATGGTAGACCCTTTTCTATCGTAACTGACCACAAGCCTCTCCTTGGAATCCTAGTGGGAAACAAACCAACCCCAAACATTCTGCCTCCTAGAATGACGAGGTGGTCTGAATTCTTCGCTGCCTATTCCTACACACTACTCCACAGACCTGGCAAAGCAATCTTGCACGCCGATACCCTGAGCTGTTCCCTGTTGCCCATCACAGGGGACAACCCTGCCCCAATTACCTCCACATTTCAGCTTGAGACCTGCCTGGAGCTACTGCTGACTGCAGCCGATGTCGCGAGAGCCACAGCCAAAGACCCTTTGACAGCGCGCATACTGAACTGGGTAGGTAAAGGCTGGCTGGAGGGAAATAAAAAAACTGAGACTTTTAAACCTTTCCGTTCCAGACAGACCAAACTGTCTATTGAAAAGGGGTGCATTTTATGGGGTGACAGGGTGGTAATCCCAAGCAGCCTCCAAGAAGACGCCCTGGGCATGTTGCACGAGGGTCACCCGGGCATAGTCAAAATTAAAGCCCTGGCCAGGAGTTACATCTGGTGGCCAGGACTGGACAAAGACATTGAACGCTGGGTTGCAACATGCCATGACTGTCAGAAAGCGAGGCCTACCCCCCCACAGGCACCAATCAGGAACTGGGAAACTCCCCAGGATCCATGGTCTAGAGTGCACATTGACTTTGCTGGGCCAACGAAGGGGAACACCTTTTTGATTGTAATTGATGCATATTCAAACTGGTTGGAAGTCATCCTCATGGCTTCCACACCCACCGAGGCTGTTATGAAACAGCTCGACAAACTGTTTGTGATGCATGGGCTACCTGATGTACGGGTTTTGGACAACGGGCCTCAATTTACTGCCTTGCAGTTTGAACAATACCTGGCTGCCCAGGGTATCTGTCACGCCTTAACCATGCTGGCCCACCCAGCTGCGAATGGCAGGGCCGAACGCATGGTTCGGTACACTAAAGAGGGCCTAGAGAGAATGGACAAGGGGGACGTGCAGGACAAACACAACCGAGTTCTAACCTTGCAACATATTACCCCTAGTAGCATTACAAATAAAAGCCCGGTTGAACTTTTAATGGGTAGGAAACTACGGTCCTACCTGGACAGGTTACACCTCACTTACACATGGGACAAGCCCCCCGACTCCTCTAGCAAGTACCGTACCTTCGAAATCGGTGACCTAGTCTATGCCAAGAACTTTACCGAGGACCCTCTATGGCTGCCATCACACAAGTCCATCACACAAGTCACAAGCCCCCAGTCCTACCGACTAACATTAGACGATGGGAGGGAATGGAAGCGGCACGTAGACCAGCTTCGTTCCCGCAATCTTGAAAGACAAACCACCGCAGAACCCAAAAAAATAAATTTCGACAATAAAACTACCAAGGGGGGGGGAGTACAAATAAATAAAAAAGGGAGAGACAAACCTTCCATAACAAGACAACAAACTCTGCAAAATGACAATCTAACCAAACAAAAAGAGCACTCAGTTAGATGAATCCCAAGAAAGAAGTCTGGGAGCAGGAGAGCGAAGCGAGGCCTTCCTGGAAGATGGCAGGCAGGCCAGCTCAACTAACCTGGCCAAACCAGGAGGGTGTGGCGGAGCCATCTCAACTGGCCTAAGAGACTCAGGCGGGAGCGGCATGGCTGACTCACCGTTCCAGGAGGTTCCATGGAGAAGGTCGAGAGAAGCAGCGATCCCGTCTGAACCGCTTGAAGACCAAAACAAGACTGAGCCGCGCAGGTCAACTAGAACTAGGAAAAGGCCCACCTACCTACGCAACTACGTCACCCACGTTGGACTGAACTAAAGGGGGAGGGGTGTTCTGTATGGAACTTGGTATGTTCCAAGTCCCTCATTCTGATTGGCCAAAAAGGCCACTTATGGATTGGTTCACTAGGAACCAATCTGGGAAGCCGCCAAGCAGCGGGAAGAATTAAACAAGTGTCCTTGGCCACAAGCCGGCAGGCAAGCCGCTATATAAAGGGCTGCTGCAGCTTGGGCTATGTTCCATATCTTTTGCCTAGCAGTTTGTAATTAGGACTTGTTGTTTGGAACTCAGTCTCATGTGCTTCTTTCCAGACGGAACATTGTGAATGATCCAACATTGGAAGTTTTTAAGAAGAGATTGGACAACCATTTATGTAAAATGGTATAAGGTTTCCTGCCTAAGCAGGGGTTAGACTTGAAGACCTCCAAGGTCCCTTCCAACTCTATTCTATTCTATCTATTCTATTCTAGATCAGATCCAAGTTAAGATGTTAATGTTTGAAACTTAAGATCTTTGAATCCTAATTTCTCTCTATTTTATAAAGGCATATTGTTCCCATATGATGATCATTCATCTGAAAGTTGTTTGTTCTTAGTCAGGAGAAGGACAATATTTAGGAACTTGGCTGGTCAGATTTGGCCTTCAGAGGTGGTATTCAGCAGGTTCTGACCAGTTCTGGAGAACTGGTAGCGGAAATTTTGAGTAGTTCAGAGAACCGGTGGTAACTTCCCACAAGAGTGGGGTGGAAATGGAGATTTTACAGTATCCTTCCTCTGCCACACCCACCAAACCACGCCCACAGAACCGGCAGTAAAAAAAATGAATCCCACCACTGCTTCAGGTCACTATTTTCCTCAACTTGAAGCCAGCAAATGCTCAATAATATTTTCCATAATTTGAATCTGAAGGAGGCCCATCAGCTTCCCCACAACAGTTCTATTACCAATGACTATACTGCAGAGAACCGCTTATCCTAAAGTGATTTAGCTTTTTGATTTCTCACTTCTATAATTACAAACCTACTGGAAACACTGCTTTTCGGGATGTTTTTTGTTTGTTTGCTAGCTTGTGGATGGAGGGATGGAGGAATGGATGATTAAAGCAAATTTCTTCTTTCATATGGAATACAAATGATCACGTGCCTATTATCAATTTTATATTCTAAATTCCTTTAATACAGCAAAATAGGACAAGCAGACAAAAAACAAAAAGAGAGTGATGTGTGCAGAAGAATAAATTTCAGTTTTAAATCTAATTAAAGTCAAAGCAGATGACCTACATCACTTTCAACCCATCAACCAGCCATTACTGTACTCATCACTGTTAGTTTGACACCATGATAGATACAGCCACCAGTTTGTTATCGTGAAGGTGCTGGTCTAGAAATCAGGAGACTGTGAGATCTAGTTCTGCCTGAAGCATGAAAGCCAGCTGAGTGACTTTGGGCCTGTCCTTTTCTCTCAGCCAGCCTCTCACAAAGTTGCTGTTATGGGGAAAATAGGAGGAGGAAGGAGTATTAAGTTTGTTCACCACCTTGAGTTAATTATACAAATAATAACAGTGGGATTTTTTTAAAAAAATCTAATAAATAAATATGAATACATAAATAAAATACTGTCTCTAGAAGACACTATAAGCTGCTAGTGAGTGAAAGACATTAAACGTGCATAGAAAAATAGTGTCTTAAAGCAAGAAACATTAAAAAAAAAAGTCTTGAACTACTTATCAAAAAATATGGTTCAGCTCCACTAATAAATTTCAGGCAGAATTATAGATCTGATCTTCTGAGGCACTTCTAGAATTACAAATTTTGTTTTACTTATTTTTCCAATGGTGGTGAGTATGTGAAAAAAAAAGGGGAAACTTATCACAAGCCCTGAGCTTAGTTTTAGTGCATAATATATATTACACGTACAGTTCTTAAACTGTCTGCAGGAGAATTAAAAACAAAGATAGAGCTGTCTAAATATGCAGAATAGTTTTGGCTGAAGTAATGTTAAATGGAATAGAGTTGTTTGCTTTTCCCAATACTGTCTATGGCTTTCCTCCAATAACTTCTTCATTTTCCTTGTTGAAGAGAGAAGCCAGAAGCAAGACTGGAAAACCTTCACTTTACTGAATCTCCCATAATTATTTATCTTTTCCCCAAAGGCAGAAATAGTCCTTAATGGGGATAAGCAACATTTTTGGCCAGGGGACATTTGGAATTTTGAGAGCATGTGGTGATAGGGACATTATGGCAGCAAATGTGGCACCAAACAACAGGGTGTATCAAGTGGTACAACTTTATTTTTCAGAGCTGCTCCAATTCATCGGGCTCAGCACCAACATAGAAAAGACAAGTCCTCTACCCTCATGCCTCCCATCAAGTCAGTTCTGCTAAGGTTTTCTTTGCCTGTCTATTTGCCTCCAAAGGGGGAAAAAACACCGCAGTCTGTTGCAAGACCAGCAAAATTGCCACTTCACTCCAGCATGGTGACTTTAGCACCTAGAAGCAGGGTCACTTTTTTCCTCTGCAAAAGTACATCCAAGTGGCACTTCATCAGAAGTTCAATCAAAGCAATGCACCTCTTGGAGGCACCTGACAGGCCTATTAAACTTGATAAGGGAGACTGATGCTTTGATTTGCATTTCATCAGTTTCATCTGCCTGCCTGCCTGCCTGCCTACATGCCCTTCCCCCCCCCTCTCTCACACACACACAATCATGTAGGTCAGGAAACCTGGGGGCCAAATTGAATGAGGTCCCAGATTGTTAGGAACAATTTGCTGACTCTGTAAACCACTTAGAGCGGGCTGTAAAGTACTATAAAGCAGTATATAAGTCGAAGTGTTATTGCTATTATATTACTTACTTCTAGATGATAAC
Source organism: Laticauda colubrina (assembly GCA_015471245.1). Taxonomy (NCBI): domain Eukaryota; kingdom Metazoa; phylum Chordata; class Lepidosauria; order Squamata; family Elapidae; genus Laticauda; species Laticauda colubrina. The sequence continues at coordinate 109,763,710 of BLBF01000003.1, read as the reverse complement.
GATGGTCAGAATCTCTCTTGATAACAATCCAATGGCATCTTGCTCCTTCTACAGAAAGTTTCTGTAAAGATCTTTGATGATTTCTAGTATGCTTCCAGAAGGAACAGCATATGCCCAACTTAAAGCATGCTTGAACTTAATTCTTTTATAACAGAACCAGGGGTAGGATTCTACCAGTTCACACCTATTCGTTAGAACCGGTTAACATTCTAAGCAGTTCAAAGAACTGGTTGTTAGAAGAAGTTACTGGCCTAATCCTGTAAGGAAGGCAGGAAGGAAACATTCTGGTATTGCTTACAGAAACTGTCTCTCCGTTAACCCTTATTACATTCTTGGCAGGACTAGACTTCCTGTTTCAGGAACATCTCTGGAGTCTTTTTCCCATCCTTTGTTGGGATTTTGCTTGTGTGGAGTGACCATTCAAAGTTACAATGGCACTGAAAAAAGTGACTTATGACCATTTTTCACACTTATGACTGTTACAGCATCCCCACAGTCATGAAAGGCCAGGCGAGAAGATGCGTGCCTCAATATGTGTGATATTGAGTTAGCCAAGCCCAACCAATAACATGACCACCAACCCACACCCACCAACTTAGCCACACCCACAGAACTGGTTATTAAAAAGATTTAATCCCACCCCTGAACAGAATGTTTAGTTTGACTAAAGCAAAGCTTATTTCAGTCTAGCTTGTATATTTCAGAAGTTTTCAAAAGAACTGCAAACTTATTCCTAGCCTTTTTTGATCAGGTAACAGCAGGCCTAGGATTTGTATGCAAATAAACACAATCTGCAAGCCACCCAAACATAGCCTTGGATTTTATGACTATTCTAAGAGGCCAGAACATCCCTGATTAATTGTTTGAACCAAACCCATCTGAGCTACACTCTCACTTTTACTTCTCTTCTCTTTGTTTTTGTTTCCAATCCATTCCAGCATTTGATGGATTGGATAAGAGATATGATGAGACCACATCTTTTTTTGCCAACTCCATTCTCTAACAATTTAAGGCTCGACCCTGAGTTGTTAGGCAGAGTCAAGCACTTTCCTGAAGTTGATGAAGCAGGAAAGCATTTCCTTCCCTTCTTAAAAGAACATGTGAGGAATTTTATATTGTAAAACTGATTGGCACTATGAGACCAATTTAGTTTTCATGGATCATTTTTCTACTTTATTCTGTTATGGAGGACACTGCAAAACACTTTGCTGGTATTGCAGAAGATCTTCATGGGGGCAAGTACTGATCCATTCTTACTTTGCCATTAAAATATGAAAGGCTGTTTGTTGATGTGACCGTGTATCTGTAAAATTCCCTGTTCCTATTGCAGATTACAGGTCAGAGGGACAAGAAGGGCAGGAAGTTGGGGTCTCTGCTTATCCAAAGTTTTTAAAAAGACAGTACTGTTCTTCTGTAATATAAGACAAGAGCCACAGATATGAGTCTCCATTAGAAAAGGCAGAAATATTGCTTGTTAGCAACCAATAAATGTTTTATAGAGTGATGCAAAAATAAAGCAGGGAGAATATATCTAGGGTGACAGAGAGATCAGGTGATGGTCATTATTAGAAAAGGTGTTGGTTGCTCCACTACAATCCCTCAAGTTGCCTTTGGTGTCAATCCCAAGATTATGCAGTTGTTGACTAAATCATATAATTGGGAATCAGCCATTCAAGAATTAATCCTAATAAGCACAACAAATTGACTTCTATTGTGGAATCTAATTGGAATGGATTAAAATGTGTCTGTCATGACACACTCATTCTGTTTGTGTGCCCAAACAGCATTTGTGTCTCCAGGCGACAAACATAGATTTTTAAAAAGTCAAATAAATAATAGAAAATAATATAAACATGAATTCAAAGCCCATAACCCTACGTCCAACAAATTATATATATATATATATATA
>BLBF01000003.1:109740373-109755751 GCA_015471245.1 Laticauda colubrina | reverse complement strand
GTGTGTGTGTGTGTGTGTGTGTGTGTGTGTGTGTGTGTGTGTGTGTGCGCGCGCTGTTCAGCTTCCTTCGGGTATTATCCCACGTCATTGTAGTGCTTTTAAAAGCTACCCGAAGGAAGCTGAACAGCACACATATAAGTACCCGCGAAAACTTAAAAAAACATACATACATACATACATACATACATACATACATACATACATATATATATATATATATACACACACACATACAAAAAAAAAAAACATGTTCATCAAATATCTAGCCTCATGAATACAAAGGTCTTTAACAATTCACAAAAAGCCAGCAGGGTCAGGCCCATAAGAATCTCATGAAGAATGTGTTCTAGAGAGAAGGTACCTCCACAGAGTAGGTATAAGTCCTCTCAGATAGCATTTTAGCATTTAGCAATAACACTTAGACTCACAGTGTTCCATCCGGAAAGAAGCGCGTGAGACCGGGTTCCAACATAATCTCTTTTATGAAACTTGCTAAGCAATAGTAATGGAACAACAGCGTGATGGGCAGCGGGGAACGGCTCAGGGCGTCAGCATGTGTGATAGCTTTTCCGGAGTGATGAATCAGCATGTAGGAGTAGGCAGTGAGGAATTCAAACCACCTCATCATTCTAGGTGACAGAATGTTCGGGGTTGGCTTGTTGCCTGCTAGGATTCCTAAGAGGGGTTTGTGATCAGTGATGATTGAAAAAGTTCGACCATAAAGGTACTCATGGAATCTTTTGACTCCGGCGATGATTGCGAGGGCTTCTCTGTCGAGTTGGCTGTAATTGTGTTCTGACTTGGAAAGCGTCTTTGAATAAAAAGCGATCAGTGCCTCTCTGCCGTCTGGTAGCTTGTGGCTCAGAATGGTGCCGATCCCAAAAGGCGATGCATCACAGGTGACCGTCAAGGGCAGGGTATTGCTATACTGGATTAAAATGGTGTTAGACATTAATAGGTCTTTGATACCCTGAAATGCTGCTTGTTCCCGGTGCCCACATGTCCAAGTAGTTTTTTTATCTAGCAGCCAATGTAGGGGTTCTGCTATGGTTGCCTTATGGGGCAGGAACACATTGTAAAAATTTATGAGACCTAGGAATGCTTGAAGGTAAATTTTGTTTCTAGGTCTAGGAGCATCTTTGATTGCCTTTTTTTTTTCCGGTGGGGTGTATGCCTTGCTCATTGATTAAATAGCCCCAAAACTCGACCTGGTTGGTGGAAAGATCACATTTCTCTCATTTTACCTTGAAGCCTGCGTCTCTAAATCTTGTTAAAACTTCTCTTAATCTGTTCTCTAGTTGGTTGGCGTTTTTTGCTGAGACCAGAATGTCGTCAAAATAAGGGATGACTCCCTTGATTCTGTTTAACAGGCATTCCATGAGGCTTTGGAACACGCCTGGGGCAACGCTAACGCCTAACTGGAGACGGTTACACTTGAATGCCCCTCTATGTGTCACAATAGTCAGTGTCTCTGCGGTAATGGGGTCAACTGGTAGTTGTTGATACGCCTGTATGAGATCAATTTTCGCAAAAATTCTTCCTCCCCCTAGTGAGTGCAGTAAATGTTGCACTACCGGTACTGGGTATGCGCTTTGTTGGAGCGCATGGTTCAGGGTTGCCTTATAGTCTCTGCAGATGCACACTGACCCATCTGGTTTCACAGGAGTAATGATGGGTGTTTCCCACCTGGCATGGTCGATTGGCTCTAACACCCCTTGAGCTATTAATTTGTTCAGTTGTTCATCAATTTTTGGTTTTAAAGCAAACGGGATGCGTCTGGCCTTTAAACAGATGGGGGCTATTTTTGGGTCTAGGCTAAATGAAATTGGGGTCCCCTTGTACTTGCCTAGGGTTCCATCGAAAACATATTGGAATTCTTGTAGTAGGCTCTCCTCCCAGTTGGCTACGGCAATGTGGTTGATCCCAGTCATCCCGATTCCCAGGGGTGCGAACCATTTGATCCCAAGCAGACTAGGGCGATCACGGTCGATGATGGTCAGAGGCAAGATTTTGGCATGGTTCTTGAATTCGATGGGGAAATGTCCAAGCCTACTATCAGGATTTGATTTCCCTGGTAGTCTTTTAAAATCAGTCTTTGTTTCTGTAATTCTTTTTGTTTAATGTCCGGTATCAGGCGCCAGATGGTATTCCAGGATACCATAGATAGGAAAGACCTTGAGTCGACTTCCATCTCACAGGGCTTCCCTTCGATGCTCACCTCTATCCGGACCTTCTTCCCAAACGCCCTGGCATTTCTGATGGTGACTGTCTGATGTGTTTCCTCTCTGTCACTGGTTCTTTTGGTTCAGTTCCATCTGCTTCCAGCTTGTCTTTCTTCATGTCTTGGAGGGGGTGCTGCCACATCTTTTTGGACTATTGCTCTTTTTGTTGCGGCAGACCCTTTCGATGTGCCCCCATTTATTACAAGCCCTACAGATTGTGTCGAGGAACTGGCATTCAGCTCACGGGTGGTTGCCCCTGCATCCTGCACATTTAAACTCCTGCCGGTTTCTCCTCTTTTCGTGCCATTTCTTGTCTGATTGAAGTCTATGGACATCTTCATTTTCGTCCTCGGTATCACTCTGGGATTCGAGATCTTCGTAGTGGGCTGTCACTGTGGGCTGTTTCTTTCCTCCCTCTGCCTTCTTCTTTCTGGCTTTGTTTGGAAAATCTGGGATCGCATTCATTTGGCGCATGATGGCTGCGGATTTCTTTGCTGCTTCAGCAGCGGTTGCCTCTGCAATGGCCTCTGCCACGGTTAAGTTTGGTCTATTCAGGAGCTTGCTCTGAAGGGTAGTGTCCTTCAAACTAAGAACCGCACAGTCCCTCATGGCCTCGTCCATGTTCTGGAACTCGCAGGCTCCTCCAATGTGTCTCAGGGCTGCTACAAAATCTCCGACAGTTTCATCTTCCTTCTGGTCCCTCTTGTAGAACTCGCACCTTTTTATCAAGTTGGAGGCCACAGGAGCCTAGTGTACTCGGAGCATTCTGTTCAGCTCGGGCCAAGTCATCTGTTTGACATCTCTGGGTACAGCCTGCGCCTTCGCCATTTTAAAGATGGCTGGTCCGCAGTGTGTAAGCCCTCTTCCTTTGGTCAGAGATTTCCTGCAGTTCGTTGCTTTCCAAAAACATAAGAAAGCGATCAATATATGACTCCCAATCCTCCTAATCAGGATTTAATGGTGCGGGTGGCGCGTTGTTACCGGCCATCTCTCTCGCTCGGTTCAGATCACTGCATGCTTTGGTCTCACTCTTCTATGATGATCCCACCTTCATCGCCAGTGTTCCATCCGGAAAGAAGCGCATGAGACCAGGTTCCAACAATAAACTCTTTTATTAAACACTCTAAGCAATAGTAACAGAACAACAGCCCAAGCCGCGGCAGCCCTTTTTATAGCGGCTTGTCCACGGCTTGTGGCCAATGATACCGCTTTAACTGTTCCCACCGTTTGGCGGGCTAACCGGATTGGTTTTCTAACAGCCAATCCACAAATGGCCTTTTTGACCAATCAGAATAGGGAACTTGGAGCCTACCAAGTTCCATACAGAACACACAGTGCTTTTACAGTTCTCTCTAAGTGGTTTACAGAATCAGCATATTGCCTCCAATAATCTGGGTCCTCATTTTACCGACCTAGAAGGATGGAGGTCTGATTCAACTTGAGCCAGTTGGACTTGAACTGCCAAACTGCTCGCAATCAGGAGTCAGCAGAAGTAGCCTACAGTACTCTAGCCTAGTAAGTAGCCTACTGTACTCTGTACTCTATACTGTACACTGTGTCACCACGGCTCTTATTTTTAAGTGTGTATGTGCATTTGAATGTGTGTTTGACCATGTTCTGTTCGTAAATAGCCTAACATCACTTTCTAACCTACCTAGTTGTTTTCAAGGATTTCATTACTGAAGAAATCAATGAATAGATGTCCTACAATGAATGGATCAAGACTTCAAGACCACCATGGCAAGCAGAGGTTTCTTCCAGGTCTCCATAATGACCAACTAGACATAGGTTGTCCTTGACTTATGACCACAATTGGGACCAGAATTTCCATTGCTAAGTAAGGCTGTTGTTATGTGAGTTGCAGCCAATCTTGCGACCTTTTTGTCATGGTTGTTAAGCAGGTCACTGCGGGTGTTAAGTGAACAGGTAGTCATTAAGCCAAACTGGCTTATGACTTTGCTTATCATAAGGTCACAAACAGGACACTGCAATAGTTATAAATACATGCCAGCATCCCAATTTTGATCACATAACTATGGGGACTACAATTATTGTAAGTATGAGGATGGATTATAAGTCATTTTTTCACTGCTGTTGTAATTTTGATTGGTCACTTAACAAATGTTGTAAATGAAGGGTTACTTGTAATTCTTGACTAGCTATTTTACAGTACATATGCTTGGTACAACTTTCTTCAATGGAAGAATTCTGATCGGTGCATGAAGTAATTCTCTTTGATCATAATATTTTGGATTTACCATATTGGGAGATCTCTGTGGAGGTGGTTACCAATTATTAAGCTGATCTGTGCAAGGAAACTAACAATGAAATGGCTTCCTGCTCAAGTTTCCCTATTAATTTGCTATCAGGTCTTCTGAAAATCTAGTTGACCTTTGAGATGGAGAGATAATTGACTGGTGGTTCTTGGGTCCTATCCTGTTAAGTATAACCAAATAAGTTTCCTGGTTTTCAAATGCAATTTTGGTAGAAATCTCCAAATAAGTCTGGCAAACAATCTAACTCATAATGGCCATTGTTGTGAAGAAATTGATTTTACTATTACATCTGACAAGAACTGAGTCTCTTCAGAAATCAGAAGCTTACTGCATTTTATTCTATCTGATATCCTATTATAAACTATTTCATATCAGATTCCAGATAAAATCACCCAACTGCATTTAAAGTTACATCAACTGGGACCTTCATTAACAATGTCTTCTTACAATATAAAGATCTTTCATGATGCCTAGAAGAAATAGTAACAATTCTGGGTTGCTGTTTTTTAATCATCCAGATTCCCACATCATTTGATAATTTCCAACCATACATAGCAAGATATCTTAATATACCATTTGGACAATTGCAAAGCATTTTACAAGGGTGAGCACTGAAAAATGTTCAGAAATTTCAGCTAAAAGGTAATGCTGCCAGGCAAGCAGAAGTTAATTATAAAAAGCACATTTTTTAACTTCCTTGTGAAAAAATTACCCTGGCCATTAGTTTATTTCCTGACACTATTATTAAATGGTTCCAAAAATGTAAGACTGACCTTAATAGTCATATAGTCCTTGATGTTTTCCTTCAAGAAAGCAAATGTATTACAGGTCAAGACAAGAGATCCTCCTCAGAGCGGTCAATTTATGCCTTAACCTTTTTTACTTTCTTCCTTCTCTTAGTCAGTTCTTCGTTTATTGCTGAAGGACAGCTTGAGCTCTTGTGATTAGCTGGCCGTACAGATCATGCTTTGGTAAGGATGGTAAATGTAGCCCAAAAAATAATCTACATTCAATCACACCATGGTTTTATGTTGCTTTAATAATTTGACCTCAAGCTGGAAGCAGTTTATAGTAGTAGTAAAAGTGCTGGCCTAGAAACTAGGATGGCAAAAAAGCCGTCTGTAGAGATGGGCCAGCCATTCTCTCTACACTCGACTCACCAGGTTATTGTTGTGGGGTAAATAAGAAGAGGAAGGAGTATTGGTGTTCTTGCTACCTTAAGTTGTATAATGGAAAAAGGGCAAGATGAAAAAAAAAAAACCCAGCACCAGCAACTGGGGTGTAAAAATGACTTAATAGCAGAAATGTTCTGTGTGTATGTGTATGTACAGATACATACATATATACATACATACTTATTTATTCAAGACAATCATTACTAGTAAAGACATTTGGAGTATAAAAGTTACCTTGATGCCACCCCAGGAATGATTTGTCAAAAATTCTATAGGACTGGTGACTCCTGTTTGGGCAGGATATCGCAGCAGGAAGTTAAGTTCCATTGCACTGATTTCTTTGTTCTTCAGAAGTATCTGAAATAAAAACCCAGATTGAACTATAGAAATTTGCCTACATTTCATGGAGGCTACAAGGGCAGAAGGAAAACTCCAGATGTTGAAAAATATCAAAATGCTAGCAAGTGGGTGGAAGAGAGAAGTTGGGAGTTGCAGACATTTTGTACTTAACCGTCTCACTTCCATTTACTGAACCACAACACAATGAAGGATCTAGAACATCAATTTAACCATCATACAGAGACTCAAAGACAATGATCTACCACTGAAAGTATTACAGAATTTCTTATCTACAATCTGATATATCTTAAGCAAAATGTTGCAGCATGGAGAACATTATTTACCAGTGCACACTGCTTAGAAAGTAACTGGTATGAGAGTTAACAAACCCACAAGTTACCTGGAAAGTGACTTGGGCTATGTAAGTCAGTTTGTCACATTCAAAGAGTCCACGAGTTGCATATTGAAACACTGAGAATGTGATACTATCAATCAGGTTGTTTACTCGCTCTTTCAGGATTTCATCTGGTGGAGCTCTTGAGACAGCTTTCTGGAAGACCACATTAAATGCCTAAATGTAGTGAGAAAGAAAAGACAATGAGAATGGAACACTTTGAATACTTTTAATAGATTTCCAAATACACCTGGCTTAATAACAGAGTAACAGAGTTGGAGGAACCTTGGAGGTCTTCTCATCCAACCCACTGCTCAGGCAGGAAACTGTATCAGACAAATGGTTGTCCAATCTCTTTTTTAAAACTTCCAGTGTTGGAGCATTCACAACTTCTGGAGGCCAGTTGTCCCACTGATTAATTGTTCTATCCAGTAATGGGATTCAAACATTTTTACTACCAATTATGTGGGTGTGGCTTCGTGGGTGTGACATGGCTTGGTGGGCATGGCTTGGTGAATGTGGCAGGAGAAGGATACTGCAAAATGCCTATTCCTTCCCCACCCCATTAACCTGCTTTCCAGCTCCGTTCTCCTGTACAAGGCAACAAAAGAAGACCCAGCCGATCAGCTGGGACTTGGGAGGCAGAGAATAGATGGGGGTGGGGCCAGTCAGAGGTGATATTTGCCGGTTCTCCAAACTACTCAAAGTTTCTGCTACTGATTCTCCAGAATTGGTCAGAACCTGCTGAAAACCACCTTTGGTTCTAACTGTCACGAAATTTCTCCTGAGTTCTTCTTTCCTTGATTAGTTTCCATCCATTTCTTCTTGTCCTGCCTTCAGTTGTTTTGGAAAATAGGTTGACCCCATGTTGATTCCATTTTAAGGGCCTGTCACATAGGCCGACGGATGCAAAAAGTATGTAAAAAGGACACAGCTGACGAGAAAATTTTCCATCCGTTGTTATCCGCTCTCAAAAGTGCCCCAAATTTGCATAAACAGAGCGGACAACAACGGAAAGGAATGGATGGGGGGAGGACGTAGCCAGGATGTAAAGCGGATGCTCCACAGAGGTCTAGCGGATGGAAGCGGATGGCACATCCGCAGGGCTTCCGGGGGAGCACAGCGAAGTAGACGCGCAGCGGAAGGAATGGATGCAGAGCGGATGCCTAGCGGATGAAGCGGATGCATAATGGAAGCCGAGCGGATGCCTAGCGGATGCCTAGCGGATGCAAAGCGGATGCAAAGCATTCACTGCGCATGCAGGGAGGATGCATTGCGTCAGCCCGGGGTTATAAAAGCAGCTCGCAAGCAGGTCACCATTCAGAGGAAACACCTGCTGCCAGACACATCTCCAGCCAACAACCATGGGGAAGAAGAGGAAGCCTGTGCCATCTTCTGCCAGCCCTGGCAAAAAGGACAGGGCCACCATCCCACCCCCTGGCCCTGACTCTGCTTCTGCTGGGGCTTCTACTGCTCGGGCTGACTCTTCTGGTGCTGAGGCTTCTGCTGGTGCTGCTCCTGGTTCTGGGGCTTCTGCTGGTCCTTACTCTGCTGGCACTGCTCCTGCTGCTGGTGCTTCTGCTGGTGCTTACTCTGCTGGCGCTGCTCCTGGTGCTGGTGCTTCTGCTGGTGCTTACTCTGCTGGCGCTGCTCCTGGTGCTGGTGCTTCTGCTGGTGCTGAACTCTGCTGGCGCTGCTCCTGGTGCTGGTGCTTCTGCTGGTGCTTACTCTGCTGGCGCTGCTCCTGGTCCTGCTGGTGCTCCTGATCCTGCTGGTTCTGCTGGTGCTGCTGCTGATCCTGGTGCTGCTGGTGCTGCTGGTGCTGCTGGTGCTGCTACTGTTGTTGTTGCTGCTGCTGCTGGTGGTGGTGTGGTGGAGCATCCCCTAGAACCTCGAAGCCCATCTGATGAGGGCCCAGATTGCCCTGCCAGAGGGAGGAAGAGGCATACGCGAGAACGGGAGAGGAGGCAATACTCCATCAAAGAGGAATATGAAGATAAGGTGCTCGAATGGCTGAGGGAGAATGAGTACCTCTGGCGGAAGGGACACAGGCTCTATCGAGACACCAAGAGGAATCAGGCTGCTTGGAGAGAGAAGGTGGAAAACCTGGGCTACACTTCGGAGGTCCTCCTTGGGTGGTGGAAGCACATGCACACCTGGTATGGGAAGCTGCACCTCAAGAAGTCTGGCCAGGCCACGGTCAAGCTCACTGACCGGGAGTGATGGCCAAGTGCAGCTTCTTGGAGGGTGAGATCCGTCACCGAGGAGCAGCCCCTCTGACAACCCTCTCTCTCAGGCAGCCCGCAGAGAGCCAGTCCTCTTCTGACATCCTGTGTCCAGGCAGGTATCTGTGGAGCGTCCCACAATGGAGACCCCCCCAACAGCTGCACTACCCGTGGCAGAGCGCGTGGAGAACCCCCTGACACAGTGGGAGCAAGGAGAGGGCACCTCCACCAGAGACCAACCCACACCCACACCCAGCTCCACCTCCACAGAAAGCAGGCAGAGAGCCAGACCGGAGGGACAGAGCCACACTTTCCTGCTGGAGATCAGGGACACCATCAAAAGCAGCGCAGATCTCTTCTCTCAGCTGATACACACCGACATACCATCCTCAAACCGAAAGCCCTTCCTCACCTACGTCAACCAGACCCTCCTGGACATGTCCGAATCACAGTACTAGATGATAAAGGAGAGGATCACCGGTCTTCTGCACAACCCTCCAGGCCGAGCTGAACCTGCTCCGACCCAGTCCAGGTCTGTTCCTCCACCCCAGGTGATGTCACAGCCTTTCCAAGGCTTTCCACAGGCCCTCACCTTCCAAGGTACGGCTACCAGGAGTTTCAGCAGCACAGGCAGCCCTTCCCAGTCCAGGCACAGATTCATTGAATGCCACCGATGCCACTGATGCCACCCACACCACAGATGCCACCCACGCCATAGATGCCACCCATGCCACAGATGCCACCCACGCCTCACCTCGCTCACCTGCAGACCAGACAGCCCCACTACACTCCTCCTTCCTCCACCCCACAGCCAAGCCTGGGCTCAGAACATCTGTCATCGGTCTTGGGACTGATACCCCATGTCATGGAGGAAGGGGCTCTCAACATCACAGGACTGAGTCAGCTCTCTGAGAGCTTCCTCCACACACCATCCCCTGTTGTCCTCTCAGGGCCAGGCACCCCAATGGCACCTCAGACCAGCACTCCAGCAGCAGCCACCTCCACAGCACCTAGACCCTTCACCCCTGAGACTATGGGCACACCTCAGAGTGACTGAGAAGAGTGCCAGAGACTGGGTTGCTACCTGTTGACTTTATCTTTGCTTGGGACACTTTACTTGGGTCATTTTGCTTTTACAGTTTGTTATTAATAAAGGTTATCTTTGCTTCACACACTTGGTTCACTTCTTTCAGTAAATAAAGTCTTGGTGGAAACTTTTAGAAATGGTTTAAGCCTTTGCATGCTTGTGGGATGGGTAAGGATAGCAGTGGAATGGGCAGGGATACCTGTGGGATGGGTAATAGCTGTGGGATGGGCAGAGATACCTGTGGGATGGGCAGGGATACCTGTGGGATGGGTAATAGCTGTGGGATGGGTTAAGATAGCAGTGGGATGGGCAGGGATACCTGTTGGATGGGTAACAGCTGTGAGATGGGCAGGGATACCTGTGGGATGAGTAACAGCTGTGGGATAGATAAGCCTCCAGTGCAAGCATAGTGGGACTGTATGGTCCACCCTCCCAGGTGCCAAACCTAGGGCCCTTTATTATCAATAACAATTTAATCATTGATCCACACATTTCAACATAAACACAACTCTTTATTAAATGCCCTGTTCATTGTAGGGCCACTCAACATACATGGCACAATCTCATCAGTGTGATGAGACAGGCTGAAGGAAGCATCCATTAAGCATCTGCCATCCTGTCTTGCCACTCCACTGCTCCAGCTGGGGAGTTGCAGCAGTGTCTCAGGAGGTTGCGCTGCTTCTTCCCTTCACGTGAGTCTCTGTTGGGGCCTTGCACATCCTCAGTGTCTATAGGTTTTGCCCTTGCCTCCATCCCCCAGGCTCCATGTCCCCATTGCCTTGTTGGAGGTCCACGAGCCTGTTCTGCAAGACTGGGTAGCGGGTGCACATGAGATTGTGCAGGATGCAGCAAGCTTCCATGATCCTCCTCACAGTCTCTGGGTGATGCTGCATGGTGGTGAGAAGTACCTGGAACCTGTTGGCCAGAATGCCAAAGGCGTTCTCCACCACCCGTCTTGCCCTGGACAGCCTGTAGTTGAAGATCCTCTCTTCACGGGTGAGGCATCTGGAAGTGTAGGGCTTCATGAGGTAGGTTCTGAGGGAGAAGGTGTCATCCCGCATGATGAAGTAGGGCACATCTTGTGTGTCCTTGGGCAGGGGGTCTGGATCTGGGAAGCCCATGATGAGGTTGCATTCCAGCCCCTCCTTGAGGTCATTGGCGTCGTATACCTGGGCATCTGAGCATCCTGGGCACCCATTGGGGTGCCTGGCCCTGAGAGTATTACAGGAGATGGCGTGTGCAGGAAGCTCTCAGAGAGCTGTCTCAGTCCTGTGAGGTTGAGAGGCCCTTCATCAAGTACCTGGGATGTGAGGCCCAAGACTGATGACAGATGTTCTGACGAAGGGCTTGGCTGTGGGGTGGAGGAAGGAGGAGTGTAATGGGGCTGTCTGGTCTGCAGCTGGGTGAGGTGAGGGGTCTGTGGCGTCTGTGGCATCCGAGGAACCTGGGTCTGGACTGGGAAGGGCTGCCTCTGCTGTGGGAAGTCCTGGTAGTGGTAGGCTTGGTAGGTGAGGGGCTGTTGAAATCCGTGGAAGGCTGTGACTTCACCTGGGGTGGAGGAGCAGACCTGGAGTGGGTAGGAGCAGGTTCAGCTGGGCCTGGAGGGTGGTGCAGAAGAGCTGTGATCCTCTCCTTCATCACCTGGTACTGGGCCTCAGGCATGTCCATGAGGGTCTGGCTCACATAGGTGATGAAGGGCTTGCGGTTCGAGGATGGTATGTCGAAGTGGACCAGCTGGGAGGGGAGATCTGTGCTGACTTTGATTGTGTTCCTGATCTCCAAGAGGACAGTGTGGCTCTGTCCCTCTGGTCTGCCTCTCTGCCTGCTTTCTGTGGAGGTGGAGCTGGGTGTGGGTGTGGGTTAGTCTCTGGTGGTTGCTTCTTCTTGCTCCATCTGAGACAGGGGATCCTCCACATCCTCTGGCATGGGGAGTGCAGCTGTCGGGGGGATCCCTGTTGTGGGGCCCTCCAAAGACACCTGCCTGGACACGGTAGCTGTCTCCTGGCTGGAGGAGGAGTGGTTCTCTGTGGGCTGTCTGAGGGAGAGGGTTGACAGAGGGGCTGCTCCTTGGTGGCGGATCTCACACTCCAGGAAGCTGCACCTGGCCATGACATAGGTCTCCCGGTCAGTGAGCTTGACAGCGGCCTGCCCAGATTTCTTCAGGTGCAGCTTGCCATACCAGGTGTGCATGTGCTTCCACCACCCAAGGAGTACATCTGAAGTGTAGCCCAGGCTCTCCGCCTTCTCTCTCCATGCTGCTCCCTCTTGGTGTCACGATAGAGCCTGTGGCCCTTCCTCCACAGGTACTCGTTCTCCCTCAGCCATTCCAGCATCTCCTCCTCATGGTCCTCGGAAATGGAGTATTGTTTCCTCTCCCCCTTCTCCTTGCCTTGCCTCTTCCTCCCTCTGGCAGGGCCTTCAGGGCCTTCAGCAGCAGGGCTTTGAGGGCCTTGGGATTGGTCCACCACAGCAGCAGCAGCAGCAGAAGCACCAGCAGCAGCAGGAGAAGCACCAGCAGCAGCAGGAGAAGCACCAGCAGCAGCAGCAGAAGAAGAAGAAGCACCAGCAGCAGCAGCAGGAGAAGCACCAACAGCACCAGTAGGAGAAGCACCAGTAGCACCAGCAGGAGAAGCACCAGCAGCAGCAACACCAGGAGCACCACCAGCAGCAGCAGAAACACCAGTAGCTTCAGAGTCAGTGCCAGGGGGTGGGATGGTGGTTCTGTCCTTCTTGCCAGGGCTGGCAGGAGTAGGCACAGGCTTCCTCTTCTTCCCTATGGTGTTCTCTCAAGATGTCTCTGGAAGCAGGTCTTTCCTCTGAATGCTGACTGCTTGCAAGCTGCATCCTTTTATATCCATGGAGCTTACGCAATTCATCCTCCCCACATGTGCAGTGAATGCTTTGCATGCGCAGTGAATGCTTTGCATCCACTACACATCCGCTATGCATCCTATAGGCGTCCGTGATGCATCCGCATCATCCGCTACGCATCCGCTCCTTCTGCTACGTGTCCGCTTCGCTATTCTCCCCCGGAAGCCCTGCGGATGTGTCATCTGCTTTCATCCGCTAGGCTTCCTACGAACATCCGCTTTACATCCCCGCTACATCCTCCCCACATCCATTCCTTTCTGTTGTTGTCTGCTCTGTTTATGCAAATTTGAGGCACTTTTGAGAGCGGATAACAACGGATGGAAATTTTGCTCATCTGCTGTGTCCTTTTTGCATATGTTTTGCATCCGTCGGCCAGTGTGACCTCGCCTTTACAGGCATAGTAGAGCTCCAAAGCTAATTTTTTTATAAAAACCCTTTGCTGTTCTTGATGAGCCTTCCAGAAATTATTTTCATGGGTTTCATGAATTTTCATATTAAAGGATTTTTTAGGCTTGTAACAAACATACCAATTATCAATCTATAGATTTCTGAAAAATATATGCAAAAATATATGCTATCATATATAGCATTCTAAGTGTGTGCTATTAGTTTGTGGAAAGCTGGCAGAAATAAGTTGGCTTGCAGGATAATTATAAGATTAGAGGTCCAACTTGCATTGAATAGCATAAACATAAATGAAATGAAAATTGGGCTGTAGTTGCATATATGGCACACTGGCTAAAATGTACCAGAACTGGCCAATACTATTCTTAACGTTAGCTGCAATGCTTCTTGTAACAAGGGTATCTCAATGGATTGTGACCTAGTGTGCACTTTATTTATATTATTAAAAATGTTAAGTGAAAGTTTGAAGCCATGATGGGCACCAGAGATCAACATCTATAGGCACAGTATGTGACAACCATGAAGTCACATGTGAAGAATATGAATTAACAGAACAAAAAAAAAGTAGGAAGGCAAAAAGGCAAGCAAGCAAGACAATCTTTGTACTATAAAACAAAAAAATGCCAGAAACTGTAAGAGATTTAAATGTTGATAGTTTGATCTTGGATAGTTGATGCACAGATGCATGGAAGTGAATATGAGGCTTAATTAGAGTGAAAAGACTAAGATTAATATCAGAAAACATGGATTGAGGTAATTGAAAAGTTTGACTGATTAGATTGCAGTGAAAATTTGGGAGAAATAATGCACCCTTTCCTGGATCAGGTGTCCCTGCACTCAAACCTTCAAGCCCACAGTTGGACTACTGCAATTTCTTCTACTCAAGGCTATACTTGAAAAGTATCTGGAAGCTTCAGCTGGTGCAGAATGCAGCTGGATTGGGGCACTAGGGTGGCTCATGTTAAACCGCTGTTATGCAAGCTGCACTGGCTGCCAGTTTGCCCCCTGCTGCAATTCAGGTGGTTGATTACCACCTTTAAAGCCATGCATGAAAAGGGCCCAAGCTACCTGAGAAATCAGATCACGCTAATGGGATTAGTTCACTCTACCCAGGTCAGCAGAAGTATCCCATCAGCCAAGAAATTTCAGCTGGCAGCATCCAGAAGAGCATTTCTGCCATGGTTCCTGCTCACTAGAATATTATGTCCACCAAGATGAGATTCACCCTCTTGGCCTTCCAAAAGGCCTTGCAATTTGGTATTGGTATTTTGGAAGTGGCTAATAGAACAGATTACACCCCACCTTCCTGAGTCCACTTCATTTCCTTCCTTTCCATCCTGATTAGTTTTAATTTAATTTTAAATTTATGATTCTTACTTATTGTTCTAATGTTTCATAGTGCATTTTATTTGAATGCCTGTAAGCTGCCTAGTGTCATCTCTAGCAGGATGAACAGCATGGATGGATGGATAAATAGATGGATGAAAATGATTTAATTACTCTTCAATTCTTTTTTATCCCATTGCACATATTTCCTCAAGGATTTAACAAGCTTCTTTTGTAGATTCAATAAAAACATTTTCCAGGTCATAGTCTTGGTTTATCATTCATATTTCCCTTTTAGTTTTTAAAGCTTCAGCCAATTTTTTTGCATATCCAGCTTAGTAAAACAGTGCAAGTTTACTCCATTTCTGCTGCACTTTTAAGATTAGTGGGTGTTTTTCTTCTAGTGAAGAAGCAGGCCAATAAAGCCAGAAGAAAAAAAAACAGTCTATCACAGATAGCACATGTAAAAATCAGGATAGTGCCCATTTGGGAGTGTTTTCGATCAGAAGAAACAGAGGCAAGATAGGGATTGGGAACAGAGGCACAAATTTCATTTCGATATTGTTTCTGCCTATTGAGGGATGGAAATCATATTATAAAAACTAAGAATTAGAGAAAATCTCCATGCAAACACACATGCACAAAAATATCTCACAAAATGTCTACTTTCCTCAAGCAACAGAATTTTTTCCCTAAAATGATCAATAATAGGCAATTACCTTGCATTATATTTCCTCAAGAGAAAACAAAGTTCAATTAAAAAAAAACCTTAAAAATGTAAAGTATCCTTACATACTTCCTGTGATAGCTGAAATATTCAAAACCAGAAAAGCAAACAATTGGGGCGGGGGGGGGGGGGGGAGACTCTAAGCAAAATAAAAACCATACACAAAAGTAATCAGTTGCCATAAAATGAAATATACAATAGAGCAATTATGGATGGAAAGGAATTTGGACTGAATTCTAAATTGCTACATATATCTCGCTCTTAAGTTAAATGCATGCCATATTATGTTGTAACTATGTATCATTTATGTGTTTGCAACTGTGTATCAATA
>BLBF01000003.1:109715372-109740363 GCA_015471245.1 Laticauda colubrina | reverse complement strand
ACAGGGCACGTACAGAGACAAGGAGTCAAGCATTCACTTTGTGATTACATCGACTGGCATGCAGCTTTGTAAGGAATGTCTTGATCAAATTGTAGATCGTGCCATCTTGTCTGACTTGGTATTTTGCCTTATCTAAGTCTTGCATATCCTGTCTGACCTGGGCTTGACCTAGGCTCTGAATAAACAATGATAGTGACCCCCCCCTTTTGAAGGAGCATAATAAAAGAGCGTGTACCCAGACATTCTGGGCGCACTCATCCCGAGGAACTTCGTCTCCTGTCGTTTCTTTCTCCTTCGCTCCCTATCATGAGACGCCCATCTGATGCGGGATAGCAGATACCGCAATATTCACCCTTAAAGAATGAAACCCTTGTTTCATAGGAATGAAAGTCTCAGCAAAAAATTAAAAATAGTTTCTGGTAATATTTTGTTTAGCATGCAATATTGTCATAGGAGAAGGTGTTTTTTTTCCACAGAATGTTCTTAGAGCTTTCTGTAACTTGAGCTATTGCAAATTGTAAAGAACTATTTAAATCTCTGGTGGAAACTTAATGCAATAACATTTGTTTCTCTCGTCTTCTATAAAGTGAAATTCAGCAGATTTCTACAAAAGTTTAAACAATTTAATCTGCTGCATTCAGTGTCTGAATATTATAAAAACATAAAGAATGGCACAAAGGCCAGGAACCTTTCTGTCATACATTTTCATAATGCCCAAAAAGAACCGATGAAAGATGACAAAATTCACAGCTCTGAATATCCTTAAATATCCTGAAAACTTAAGACCTAGGACATTAAAAATACAATCTCAATCTATTGATATATTTTGCATTAGCTCATTAATGAAGCTAATTAAGGGAGAGAGTGCTGGGAGTAAATAGGCCCTTGTGGCTGACATGAATAATTATGAGTCAGTCAGAAGGTCTGCAAAGCACAAAAATATTTTTTTTAAAAAAATTGCTGAAATTTTGCTGGAGAAAAACAAGATGTCACAATGAATGTTGAAATCTTTCCAGACTCAGTGAAATTTTGGCTGTTTTGAATTATCAAAGTTTAGTGACATTTTCACCTGAGATTACTATATGCTATAATGTTTAAAGTACTGGCAAGATTGCCAGGCCCTTCCTGCTAGAAAATTCAAAATATTCTCAAAGATCCATCTCATTCTGGGTACTCTTTTTTTGAACTATTACCATCTCGCAGATGGTACAGGATAATAAAAACAGGAACAAATCGGCTGAAAAACAGCTTCTATCCCAGGGCAGTAACTCTATTGAATTCTATTGTATAGTGCAATATTAATGTAACATCAGGGGTTTCAATTCAATGTATAGAATGTGAAGGATGTATGTTTATTTTCATAGTCATAATGTACACTGAAGATGGTATTTAATTTCATTGTATGAAGTGCAATGACAATAAAGTAAAGTAAACTAGTGGGTCTCTTTAGACTCAGACTTCTTATCTGTCTTTAAAATTTAGAGAAGATTTGGAATGGAAAAGAGAGAGAAGGGGGCAAAGCCAACTCTTATTGTAGATGAAACTATAGTACCTTTAGGGAAAATTGGTACATGGGATTGATGGTATTGAGGTCATTCATGATGAAATACAGTAGGGAAGCACGAGCTGCTGCTGGACGGTAATGTTCCCTTGCCTCATTAATCTTGGTTTCTGTTATCTTAGACTCCTGGACCTGAAAGGAAGTAACAATAAAATTATGAAGAAGCAAGATAGCCACACCTACTGTAGCTACAGATTTTCTTTGTTTGCATGGAGATGGCATGGTTTTAGATAAATTTGTGCAAATGCAGTGCATGACATATATCTCCTCTCCTGCCTGCTTCTAATGTGTCAAATCCCAGCATTTCCAGATAGAATTAGAATTTTATTGTCATTGTTACAAGTACAATGAAACTATGGATGCACCCCAGCAACTGTTCGCAATACAATAAAACCAAAGCACTTAAAAATGAAGATAAGAAAAATAGAGTACCCACATCTCCATTTACAATTTGAGAGCACAACATACATTCAACCATCGCTTCATCTGTAAATTAATTATTGAATTAACTTCCATTAGATTCTCTTCTCTTTCCAAGGTCATTACTATGCCCACATTAAATTTTCACATTTCTTAAAATGGAGGTGTTACATAACTTTATCAGCAAGGATGTCTGGGCGTCAGCTACCAAAGCTTGAAAGTACCCTCTGCACAAATAGTCCAGAAACATCTCTCATTTGTGCTGAAGGGCAAACTTGGCAGTGCCCATTCCCATGGCTCTTCAGTGTGGTACAGGTGGAAGATTTCATCAGTTATTTGCAAAGCAAATCATCGACATCAGATGAGTATTGAATAGATAATTTTCAAAGCCAAATTTTCACTCAGGGAGCAGCCAAGATGCTGAATTTCAGCCAATTTAATACAGACTGTGGAAACTTCAGCAGATTCTGCCACACTGTATAGCCTCCACTTGATTCCTAATTTAATTCAGTAAATGTAATGCGTGTGAATTAACTCAAGTAAAACACTTTGAAATTAAACTTAAATGCTTTAAAACATCTTGTTAGAATTCTGTAGTTGTATGGTCTTTGCATCCAGTGCTACTATTTCTCTTAAATTGCTCATTAAAGGCATCTGAACTAAAACAAAAATGCTCAGTAAATCTTGCCAGAATGTGGTTTTATCGTGATTTCTAGTCTCCAAGCTGCAGAACAAACAAGATGCATTTAACCAATGTATTTACTTTTAAATTTTATTTACAAATTTCCAGAAAATTGACAAAATACCTAAATATACCAACACAAACACATATGCAATTAACAAAACAATATTTGAAAAAATTGAAATAAAAAAATATTAATAAAAAAACCTAAACAAACTAAAAATGAGAGAATAAGAAAAAAAAATCTACCTTATATATTATATTTATCAACAGTCACTAGTAAGTTTTTTTTTTCTTATGCTCAATCATGTCTGATTCTCAGAGACTGTCTGAAAAAGTTCCTGCAGGGTTTTTTTGGTAAGGTTTTCAGAAGCGGTTTACCATTGCTCTCTGCTTAGGGCTGAGAGAAAATGACTGGCCAAGGTCTCCCTCCTGACTTTGTTCCTAAGGCAGGTCTAGAACTCATGGATTCCTGGTTTTTAGCTTAATTCCTTAACCACTAAACAAAACTGGCTATCAATAAATATCAACATTTAAACAATTCATATTCACTCAGTGTCTCTTAACATAGATTTTTGTTCCTGGTCACACACCAGACTCAATTTAGCAATTTTACCTTATCTTCAATTTCCGCAGCTGTTTGTTTAGTGACTTCCAAATTCTCCACCAAGGTAGTATCTGCTAAAAAGTTCCCTGAGGCAGACGAGAGACGGGACAGCAAGTTGTCCTCCAAAGTTTTCAAGGTAATTTTGTAACCATTCTGCTGCTTTGTGAGATCAGACTGTAAAAAGTTGAGATATGTAATATATGTAGTATATTATATCATTTTCAAAGCAAATCAAAGCAAATCAAAAATCAGGGATCTCTAAACTTGGCAACTTTAACAATTGTGGACTTTAATTCCCAGAATTCCTCAGCCAGCCATGATGCTGGCTGGGGAATTCTGGGAGTTGAGGTCCACAAATTATAAAGTCAAATTTGGAGATCCCTCTGTTAAACTATCATATGCTGGAAACTCCCTCTTTGGAAAAATGAAATGCGACATGGCATACCCCTCCAAATTTAAATAGATGATGTATTGGGGAATATTTATGCAACATATAGTGTACTACAATTAAAATTAAGGACTGCAGATACCCTTCATTTTCATTCAAGGGCCCAGCCCAAACTTCCAAAAATCTGTATTAGGGTGATTGTTCCAGAGACAATCCAATCCAGTTTGATGCCTAGATCTGGCAAGAATTCCAGAAAAAGATATTAGGAATAAAACCCACAAAACAGATATAATAAATTCAGTTGATTTTTATTTTTATTTTTTAATGACCCTGTAATCTCTTGCATCAGGATAGAGTTGGGGCAACAGAATGAGCTGAGTGTTTACTGGCCAGATGCTCTTCCTGTTGCCAATGCAGAGTTCGCAGCTGATATTTAGTCATTGTGTCCAGAGAGAGGTCACTATACCATTAACACATTCAGCTGAATGAAAGTGGATAAAATGTATAGTGTTTCAGCTTAAACTAGAATCTTATGCTCAAATTTTCCAGAATCTACAGGGATTTTCTAGGTCCCAAATAAATGTCATAGACTGAGCAGCATTGGAGATGAAAGACCACAGACCTTTCTGAATTTGAAATTGAAAGACCACAGACCTTTCTGAATTCGAAATATTTCTAATCAGTGTAATGTCAATGTGTACATGCTACCCATGTAGTATGGCTATAATATTATTATTTATCCTTATTATCTCCTTTACACCTTTCCCTCTTATTGGGATGATGATAGATGATGGTGATTCTGTTACTTTGCATATACACAGAGAGTTTCTGTGTCGGTCATGAATTCCTTGTGTATCAAATCACACTTTGCCATATAAAGTATTCAATTCAATTCAATTTCTGTTGCAAGAAAATGTGATTGATATAATTAACAGTAGTTTGCTCATTATGATCACTCTGTTTTGAGAAGAGGCCAACAATCACTGAATCTAAACCCCATTTGTTCTATCACAGCATTTCACTCAAAGGATAACTTGGTTTGTTTGCTCCTCTGTGTCTCCCCCCACCCCCAGGTGCTTTTGGGGATGGAGGAGGTATCTCTCACTGCAATGTCTTTTCAACAAGAGCTCCAAAAGAAAGAGATTAGGAATAAAAATTTGATGGAGTCTGCAACTGTCAAACATCTCCATGAACATATGTTCTGAATTTCCCTCTTCCTCTTGCTGCTCCTCCACTTCAAGTGCAAGTTTGCCATTCTTACCTAAACTCTAATTTACTAGTCAGGATTGCTATTCTGATATTACAGATGGGAAGGGAAAAGTCTTGGATATGGGAAATGTAGAAACGGGCTTGCCGAAGGCTGGGATTTGTTTAAAACACAAATGTTTCCTTCTTTCCTAGTTTTTGAAAATGTTGTTTAATTAAAAAGAACTTTTCTTATAAAAGCTACTATGATGAAGTAATTAATAACTTTTTTCTTAGGCCATAGATTAACTATAGATCTGTTTGGGATAAAAAAGACAAAGCAAAACTATTAAGCTATTATTTTTCTTACTTCAAAGAAGTAATTAATTTAACTGAAAAGCATTGCTTCTTCAATAGATTTAATGATTCCTTTTCGCAACTGCTTAGCCCAATTTGGTTTTCTTTGCATAGCCAGGTTGGGGTAAGATATATGGGATAAGAAATGTAATATATAACTTCAGAACATTACTTTCTGCAGTACAAAATAACAATATGGTAAACTCAATCTTTCCAACTTTCTCCACAGCAATACCAATTCTCTGAAATAAAATTGACAGCAATAAGAATAACAATAACCCAAAGTCCTGTTGTGCTGCTAAAATTAAGACGCCTAAATCCTTAATTTGTTATGCTTTTCTAACTGTACAGGCAGATTCTTTCATTTCCATTAATGATACATTTCTTTCCAAACTCCTTATTCATTATTGTGAACTCTCCATCCTGCATTTTTAGTCTCTAGGACAGATCAGCAGATGGTTGGCAAATCATTTAGCAAGAAATTTGTTTTTCTGTGCTATATATTAGGAAGCCTGATTAAATTTTAAACCCCTCCCCCACTTCCCAAAACATGGACTTCCTTCTGTGCATCTAGCAAGATATGGGTTTTGTCATGCTCCTGTCAGAGCCTGAATCTGAAGAGGAGGATGAGCTGGATGTAGAGTTAATGGAGATTGAGGGGGTGGCTTTGGAGGAATGTGGAGAGGAGCAGGACGAGGCAGCTCAGGGCCCCTCAGATTGAGACAGCTTGTTAGCAGGGAGGAACGGGGGCAGGATGATCAAGAGAGGGCAAGCAGTGGACATGAGGAGCGACAGAACTCAGGCAATAAGCAAGGACCGTCCCCTCCTGATCCCCAAGCAAAAAGAGTGGTTCACAAAAGAGTGAACCCGATGATTCAGGAGGTGAGTGCCCCACTCCTTTTCACAACGCACACTTGAGAACTGAGATTTAAGGAGGTGCTGTGGGGAGGGGCATTTGTCAGGAACAAATGCTGAATTGGCAGAATTTGGTGTGCCGTTACTGACATTTAGAATTTGCTTTTTCACACTTATGACCATTGCAATTTTCCCATGGTCACCTGATTAAAATTCAGATGTTTGGCAACTGACTCATACTTATGACAGTTGCAATGTCCCAAAGTCATGTGATCAGCTTTTGTGACCTTTTGACAAGCAAAATCAATGGGGAATCCAGATTCACTTAACTCTGTTATCAAACTTAAGGCCCTGCCACACTGCCCAACGGATGCAAAACATTAGTAAAAAGGACACAACAGACGAGAAAAATGTTCCATCCGTTGTTATCTGCTCTCAAAAGGGGAAAAAATTTGCATAACCAGAGCAGATAACAGGGAAAGGAACGGACGCAGGGAAGACGCAGAGCGGATGGAAAGCGGATGCGGAACAGAAGCCTAGTGGATGGAAGCGGCTGGCACATCCGCTAGGCTTCCGGGGACCTCAGCAAAGCAGATGCGGAACGGAAAGAGAGGATGCAGAGCGGACGCCAAGCGGATGAAGCGGATGCACAGCAGATGCACAGCGGATAGGACACACCCCGGACAGGACACACTGTCCTGCTGGAGATCAGGGACACCATCCGGAGCAGCATAGATCTCCTCTCTCAGCTGGTCCACACCGACTCCTCATCCTCCAACCGCAAACCCTTCCTCATCTATGTCAACCAGACCCTCACGGACATGGTGGAACCCCAGTACCAGGTGGTGAAGGACAGGATCACCGAGCTGCTTCACAACCCTCCAGACCCAGAAGCACCTGCTCCCACCCAGTCCAGGTCTGCTCCTCCACTCCAGGTGATGTCCCTCCCATTCCAAGGCTTTCCACAGCCCCTCACCTACCAGGGCTTCGGCTACCAGGAGGTCCAGCAGCACAGGCAGCAGCCCTTCCCAGTCCAGGCACAGAGACATTGGACGACACCGTTGCCACCGGTTCCACTGATGCCACCGATGCCACCCATGCCACGATGCCACCCACGACACTGATGCCACCCACGCCACAGATGCCACCAATGCCAGTCCTCACCCAGCTGCAGACCAGACAGCCCCACTACACTGCTCCTTCCTCCTCCCCACAGCCAAGCCCGGCCTCAGTACATCTGTCCTTGGTACTGGGGCTGACACCACATGGCATGGAGGAAGGAGCTCTCAACATCACGGGTCTGAGCCAGCTGTCCGAGAGCTTTCTCAACACACCATCACCCGTTGTCCTCTTGGGGCCAGGCACCCCAATGGCGCTTCAGACAAGCACTCCAGCACCAGCCACCTCCACAGCACCTGGACCCTTCACCCCTGAGACTGGGCACACCTCAGAGTGACCAAGAGGAGTGCCAGAGACTGGCTGGCTGGCTACCTGTGGACTTTATTTGGATACTTGACTTGGGTCATTTTTCTTTTACAGCTTGTTGTTAATAAAGTCTATCTTTGATTCACACACTTGCTTCATTTCTTTTTTTTAATAAAGTCTTGGTGGAAACTTTTAGAAATGGTTTAAGCCTTTGCATGCTTGTGGGATGGGTTAAGATAGCAGTGGGGTGGGCAGGGATACCTGTGGGATGAGTAATAGCTGTGGGATAGATAAGCCTCCAGTGCAAGCATAGTGGGACTGTATGGTCCAACCTCCCAGGTGCCACACCTATGGTCCTTTATTATCAATAATAATGTAATAATCATCCATACATGTCAACATAAACACAACTCTTTATTAAACGCCCTGTTCATTGTAGGGCCACCCAACATACATAGCCCAATCTCATCAGTGTGATGAGACAGGCTAAAGGAAGCATCCATTGAGCATCTATCATCCTGTCTTGCCACTCCACCACTCCAGCTGGGGAGTTGCACCAGTGTTTCAGGAGGTTGCGCTGCTTCTTCCTTTCACGTGAGGCTCTGTTGGGGCCTTGCACATCCTCAGTGTCTATAGGTTTTGCCCTTGCCTCCATCCCCCAGGCTCCATGTCCCCATTGCCTTGTTGGAGGTCCATGAGCCTGTTCTGCAAGACTGGGTAGCGGGTGCACATGAGATTGTGCAGGATGCGGCAAGCTTCCACGATCCTCCTCACGGTCTCTGGGCGATGCTGCATGGTGGTGAGAAGTACCTGGAACCTGTTGGCCAGGATGCCAAAGGCGTTCTCCACCACCCGCCTTGCCTTGGACAGCCTGTAGTTGAAGATCCTCTCTTCATGGGTGAGGAGTCTGGAGGTGGAGGGCTTCATGAGGTAGGTTCTGAAGGAGAAGGCGTCATCCCCCACGATGAAGTAGGGCACATCTTGCGTGTCGTTGGGCAGTGGGTCTGGATCTGGGAAGCCCACGATGAGGTTGCCTTCCAGCCCCTCCTTGAGGTCACTGGCGTTGTATACCTAGGCATCTGAAGATGAGCCGTTGCCTGAAGCATCAATGTACATGAACTTGTAGTCAGCATCGACCAGGGCGAAGAGGACGATGCTGAAGAAGTCCTTGTAGTTGAAATAAGTGGACCCCGAATTGGCTGGTGCTTTGCAGGCTACATGCTTGCCATCTATGGCTCCAACGGTGTGGGGGAAGTTCCATTTCTGATACCACTGCTCTGCAACTTTCTTCCATCCTTCTTCAGTGGAGGGGCACTGGAGGAGCTCCTCCAGGTATTCTTCGATGATGGCCTGCATCTCTTCTCTGACCACAATGCTGATGGTGTTGTGTGGCACCCTCCAGCCATACTGCATGCTCCTGTAGGTGGTCCCTGAGGCCAGGTGGCACAGAGTCAGTGCCACCTTGAGCCCAGGTTCCAGGCTGGGCCGGAAGTTGGTGTCAGATGAAGGCTGCAGAGGTCTGCACAGCTGGGCTGCTGGGCTGAAAGTGAGATCCAGATGAGTTGCTCCCCCTTTTTATAGGCAGCATAGGTTTTCCACTATGTGTCCCTTTGCATCCTCTAGGCATCCTCTGGACATCCTTAATATCCGAGATAGGTCCCCTCTGCGAACGTTTTTTTCATTTTAAATGCTTTCTTTGCAAGCTGCATCCGCTTTCATCCTTTCTCCATCCATTCTGCATCCGTTCTGCATCAGTTCCGCATCCGTTCCGCTTCCTCCCTGCGTCCGTTTACCGCTGGAGCGGATTGAGTTGCGCGGATGCGTAGCGGATGCCTAGCGGATACAGCGGATGCGTAACGGATGCAGAACGGATGCCTAGCGGATGCCTAGTGGATGCAGAATGGACGAATTGGATACATTTTCCACGCAAAAGTTTTGAGCAGCTCAAAACCCTCTGAGAGGATGAAATGTTAATAGACGGATGCTGGATGGATAGAGAGGAAGCAAAACGGAGGCAGTGAGTACAGAACGGAAGCATCGCGTTAACCAACGGATGGCAAGTGTTTTTCTCCGTTTTACATCCTCTTTCCATCCGTTGGTGCAGTGTGACAGGGGCAATAAATGCAATGACTCATTTAACAAATGTTTCACTTAGCAACATAAATTTTGGGCTCAATTATGGTCATAACTCTAAGACTATCTGTACTGTACTTTTTCATCTCACAAACATATAGTAATTCCTCCTGATTTCTCTATCACTGTGAATTTGGAGACAGTTGTCCATAAGTCACACAGTTTAATATGAACTTCAAACACTGTAAGCACTAATTACAGAATTTCCCTATTTGTTTATCCAACTTTCTTTTTTTCTTTGATCCATTTATATCATTGATCACTCACCAAGTTGCTCTAATGAATATACTCTCAGCATTGGGTTTTTAAGGCTAATTTTACCAGCTTGTACAGGTTTCTAATTTTTAAAATATGCAAATGATATAATCGTGACTGAAGATTTTGACTTTTCCTTGTGTCGAGACACAAAATGGACCTTATGATTAATTATTTTTTAGCTGACACAATATTCCCTGAGAAGCCAGAGAATGGAGAGAGAGAAAGAGAAATGATTTGCTACATTGAATGGAAAAATTTTATGCCGTCTTGAGTTCTTCTCTAGGGGCTGTTGTCTGTGCCAGCAGGTTTCTCTAGACTACTGTTTAGTGACTATATTATAACAAGCCACACACAATTTTTTTGCAAGGGCTCCTTATGTGTCAATAGCAACATATTGTTTAGCTACAAGAAGAAGGATGACTATTTTCAGTAGAACCAAAAAATATTGGTAAACCTGTCTCAATTTGCTAAAATACTCAGAGGACAGCTCAAGTTTATAATGTTTCATGCACAGCTTGAGAATTAATTGAAGTAATCACTCTAGGACATTTTATGTTTAGGGCATTTTATGCATGTACTATTGCATCTTTCAGCATTACTACAACCTAGGCAATAGCATTTGCTGAGCTGTTCATTGATTCAACATATGTACATTTATTTAGTCAAGGGAAAAAAAACAATCAGTAGCAAGAAAAGCCATAAAATGCCTGAACTATGTCATTTTGTGTATCTCCTTTGAGCCATAGAAACACTCCAAAAAGCAGAATTAATGATGCTGTCACCAACTGTACTAATTGAAAAAGTGGTGTTGCCACCATCAAAAAAAAGTTTTATCTCATTTGCCAAGTGAAATTATTGTAGTTCCAGTGGTAGGAATTTTGAAAGCTACAGTCCCAATGCTAGATAAAGGAGCTTCCAGTTTTGGATAAAGCTACACTAATGATCTATTTAATGTTAATTGCCAAGATTGAAAGTGCTGGCTCAAGTTGGCCAAATGTACATTAAATCTTTTTATAACAAGACACAAAATCTATTTAATATTTATCCTAAATTCTACTAGCTTCATGCTGAGGCCTGCAGAAATACTACTTTGGGAATAGTTACTTTAATTTTTCTTATCTCTGATAATAGATACAAGTAATGGTTTAAAACATGGGTAATGCTGGAAAGATCAAAAGGAAATTAATTCAGTTCATCTTGAATTCTGCTAGTTACCTTTAATTCTTCCAGGTCAGGCCTCTCCATGCTCACAACTGCTGCCAGCAGCTGGTCTTCTAGGCCATCCCGAGTCACAGTAAAGTTGATGAGGGTGCACTGTGCTTGCATTTCTGGCTGGTAATGGGGATTGGCTAGTTTTGTATGAAGGATTAGTCGGAAGCTGGGGTTGTACTCACATTCTTTATCTCCAATTTTAATGAACCTAAAAGAAGATCAAGCATGATTATTCATGCCTGCCTTATCCAGATGCCATGATAAGATGATTAATCAGATTCCAGAGGTGGAATCGATCATTCTAAACTAGCTTTCCCTGATTTAGTCCTCCACATATAGTAGACTGATTCGCATAATCACCAAAGGTCCTTCTGGCTTTTGAAGTCCAACTTATTTGGAGGACACATTTACCATTGTAATACCCTCCTTGTCCTTTAGGAAAGGAACAAAATATACTATGTAGCAGCTCCTATAATTTATGCCAATTAAGTTAAATCAAATCCATCAGTGTGCCATACTGGGTTAAGGTATTGGACTACAGGAGCTCACTGGGAGAGTTTGGGCCCACCCCTGTCTGTAAGCCCAAACTATTTACAAGAAAAATGAAGAGAAAGGAGGGTTATGAACACCAGTTTGAATTCCCGATTGAAAGGAAGGACATAAATCAAATCGATAAATATTAAATCTCTCCATTAGACTGGTTGTGCAAAATAGTTTTACAATTTTGAGGGCTTCAGAAAAGTTTTTGAAACCTGATATTGTTATCTTAGGCCTTGGGGTGGGGAGGATAACAGATGTCATACGCATCTTTCAGAGGATGATGGCTATAGAACCCGGTCGTTCACTATCATCTCACCTTCCTTTTTTTATTGTCTCTCGACCCAGCAATGGACCTAACACTGGATCAACGGATTCTTCCAAATTCTCAATCAGAACAACTTCTCCAGCAGCAAGAGCTTGTTCCACAATGTCCAGATACCTAAGAAATACGGCATCAGGATGTTGAGAGAGAATTAAGGAAAACCTTGAGAAACTCCCAGAGTAAAGAGAAGGATGAAATCATTACTAAAGGTGTAGATGGGGAAGAGTTGGTGATCATGAATGAGGCAGACCAATGACCTGCTCTAGGTATTTATTGTTATATTCTTATTTAAGGAAAGTGGACTGCCAGTATTTCAGTATTCAATACTGAACAGTATTTCAGTTCCTCAAAAAATTGGGTTTTGCAAAATTCAAGTGACTTAGAAAGTAACTGGAACCAAAAGCTTTTTTTTTTTAATAGAGACGTGCCTCAGTTTTTTCCATGCATTATCTTTTTTAAGAACATAAAAATCCAGGCTTCTATAACAAGAGCACCTGGTGAGTTCCAGATGTTCTGGGATTCCATGATGACTGAGAATTCTGAGGATAATAGTTTCAGTCAGTGGTGGGATTCAAAAAATTTTACTCCAGGTTCTGGGGGTGTGACATGGTGAGTGTGGTAAGGGAAGGAGACTAAAATCTCCAGTCAGAGGTGGTATTTGCCGATTCTCCGAACTACTCAAAATTTCCACTACCAGTTCTCCAGAACTGGTCAGAACCTGCTGAATACCACCTCTAGTTTCAGTACTCCTGGAAAATGCTAGGTTACATAAAATAGCTTTACCCTATTAATGTATTGTCTCTCTCTCCCTCCAAACAGCAAATTGAGTTTCCCTGAACCCTGATAGCCTGAGTATATAGAATACTAATGTTATGTTTTAAAAAGTTCACCAATGGCTGTAGATAAATAATTATTTCAGCCAGGAGAGAGAATTTGGGTACGGCTCTTCAATTATGACTTTTAATCATTATGAACCCCTAAAATTCAGGCTTTATACTAAGTTTGGCTATAAATCTTCCAATCTTAATCCCTTGTTCAGAAGACAGAAGGCTCCCAGGCACAACCGACTAAATTTATCTTTTTGTTACTGACTAGGAAGAAGCTATATACATTCAGAAAATTGGCTCCCTACAGAAACAAGCCTACATTCCAAGATTTAAGTTCTAGATTTTTTTTTCCCTGCCTTTTCAAGTCAACATCCTCTTGATGACCTTGCAATTTGATCTATGCTGACTTAACAATTCTCTCTCAAATAGTAACTACTGGATTCCAATTTTATTCCTTACCCCTAAGTACCCCTTTATCTGGCAATGTACTGAACAATTTTAAACAGTGGAATGATTTACTTGAAGGCATTTAATAAAAAATATGTGAGTTAACTAGTTAATTTTTATAACTTCATCTTCCTACTGGGAGCTTTTATTTTTGTAGATTGTGTAGTATATATTCCTTAACTTGTTTAAAAACTATATTGGTTATTTGAATTAAGCATTTTCCCCTTTGTGTTGGTAATCCTTTGTCCTGAATGAGCAACATTGAAGATCTAACATACAGCATATTCATATTTGATGCCTAGATGCATGTTTCATCTCTGAATGGTTGGTTATGCCAATGGACACTTTATTTAATCTAAACATTTTATTGGTTTGTGTGCATATATACTTCCTCATGTTAGATACAACTTCATTCTACTATATGCTAAATAAAAAACAGAATCATTCTGATTACCCTCTCTGGCAAAGTCTAAGCAGTAGTAATTGTGCTTAGGGCCTGATTACTTGAGGCACTATTTATCTTCAGCAGTATCTTTCTAGCCAATTTGATCCTGCAGGATTGGCATAGTCCAGGTTCCTTCGATGTGCCATCTGTTGGGACCCACAAAACTCAGTTGCAATGCCTGTCCCTTGGAATGAAGTTCTTCTTCAAGATCTGGATGGTGGCCAGCCCTGCTAGTGTTTTACAAAACCTTGGACATCTGGTTCTTTGCCAAGGCTAAGGTGGTTGAAGTCCCTTCTGAGTAGTATGGGTGAGTCTCTCACTGTTGCCTAGTTATGCCATGTTTTGTTTGTCTTTATTGTAGTATTATTTTATTGCTATTTTTCTCTATTTTAACTTTATTAGCTGCCTAGACTCACTGGGAATTGGGTAGTATACAAGTGTAATAAACAGTACATTAATTAATACATTTGCTGTTTTACTCTTGGGAAACAGTTGCGTTGTTTTTTATTTTACACAATGTTGTAGTCATATATTTGTTCTATTCCTGATTTTGCTTTGAAGTTTGTATTCTTTTGGAAGGTGCTTAGAGCTTTCTTCAGATTTCAGAAGAAAATCTGAAGATTTTAACCCTTTCTTTGTTTTTTGAGTTGAGTTTGACTACTCAACTCAAATTGCAGTAAATGTTTTAACCCTTTCTTTGTTTTTTGAGTTGAGTTTACTATAACTTATTTCAATCAGTGATCTATCCTATCACAGCATTGCCTAGCTTACCCTATCTGTTAAAAGAACAGCATTAATCTTGAGTTTCTTTTATAAGATATAACAACACCCACTGTCTGAAAGATGGGATATCCATAAATCATGAGAGATACAGGGCAAAAATACTTTTCCAGGCTGATACAGATGTATCTAATAGCCAGCTAAACTCACAGCAACAAAACCTATAAGCAAAATTATTAGCACTGGTTAAATAAAAATTAAGAACTGTAAAAATATCTGGATTTCAGCATTTTTAAAATCTGTGACAATGCATCTAAGGCAGGCCTCTTCATTAGGACACATAAAACAGGAGATTAAAAACAGCCAGAATTTGCTCTCTTTGAATTCTTTTTAAATCTTCTCAAAGATAATTTGTTAGGCAATCTTCTAAGCAGGGGACCAATGAATTACTTCTACCCTCACACTAATAAACTTCCTTTTGAGAACTCACAAAGGTCTGGAAGACCCTTGTCTCTCAGAGGCCTAGATCCCTCTATTTCTTTATCTGAATTACAGAAAGAATAGAACAGAGATTAAATCACTGGCACTCTGACGTACAGCGTGCCGGTACCTTCTTTTCATTCTCCATTCAGTTTCAAGTTTTTATAGCAATCATGACAAGTTCTACAAAGTTCCTCCCCATTTGATAAGAAATTTCTGTCATTTTTAGAGTAAAAAAAGCAGGTTAATGCCCCAAAGTGTGATATAGCATCAAGTTGGAGAGCTTTTTCTTAAAATATAGTTGGTTCCCACAATCGGAACTACATACATCAAACGTGATATCCAGTTATGAGGCTACTATTGAACAAATCCATTATTTTCCTGCTGTTTTGTTTAATCATGCCTGCTCACCCCTTCTGGCCAATCCGAGTCACTCTGAGGTCTTCTCCATACTTGGTTTTTATCCACTTGATGCCCTGCAACTGGGGGTCAACGATGAGTGGCCATCGCTCACAGTTGGTGAGAATGGTAGCATTTTCAACAGACATGCGATCAGCTGGTAGACCTTCATTTTGCCAAGTTGCTATGTCAGCAACATCAGTGAGCATCTTCAGAGGGTCCAAAGAGGGAGTGACAGGAATTGCAGCCTGGGACAATCAAAACATTATCACCTACAGCCAAAAGAGAATGACTCTGCATTTCAACTATGCACAAAAAAGCACATGTGACCTGGTTATAACGTAAACTGTCATCCAAGACACTGAAGGTAACAATGTTCAGGAAAGCACTCTTGAGTGGCTTTTATCTAAGAACAATAGGTTTCTTTTTCTTATTATTCCAATGAAACAGAATAAAGTAGAAGTTTCTCCCATCCAGAAATACTCATGCTTCTCCTTTTGAAAGTGGAAGGACTCTGAAATAGCTGGAATAACATAAGTCCCTCATATTGTCATACCAACAACATAGATAACACTGTTCCTTGTTCTTAATAGATAACTAAAACAATATGGTCAAATATTCAATTTATGTGCCAGCAGACTTATGTTACCTGTCCTTGTGCATAGAGTTCTAATTTCACTCTGATCTTATTTCCAGATTTTGGCATCAATAATATATATTTACAATGCATCAGCCAACTTTGAGATCTGACATTGTAGGAGGGAGAAACTGTTCCTTTATGGTGTCCAAAAGTTAAGAATTTGGTAGTACCTTTTCCAGCTAAAGAATTTTATTAAAAGGCACTGGTTTTCATGAGCTATAGGTCTCAGATTCATCATCAAATCCATTTTAGGGCTGAGGGAATGTATGTTTTCAGTGGTTGGAAGAAGCACAGAATGACTCCATCCATGTACTGCTTCTTCCTTGAGCAATGGGAAAAATTCAGTGGCAATGGCTTCATGGAAGGTCTTGACAGTTTGCCCTTGGTTATTAAAAAGGAATTAACCTACAAAGGGAAATAATTAGACCATCTTTCTCTTATTCCCATGTTACTTTGTATTTTTTAATTTTGATTAAAATATTCAGTAGGTGAGCTGAAAGTTAGTGTGTACTATATAGCTATACTAACTTTTTGTAGATATATCAAAAGTTAGTGGGCTGGAGGCAACCAATGCCCTCTTCTTTTGCCTTTATGTACACAAATACCAGTCAATGACACAGAAATCTCAAAGAATGAAGCCTGGAGCAGACAAATCTGACAACTGGGTAAAGAAAGATATGATTATCATTACAAGTTGTTCTTTAGAAGAATGTAATTAACACATTCACACATCTGCTGTTCTGCTGCAAGGCAATATTCACAGTTCTGAGAAGATGCAAGTCCTACATGCCAGCCCACATTGAAGCCAATCAAGCATTGCTAGAATATTAGGGACTAGAGTCATTAAAGGTCTTTCATATCTATTCAATCAATATGTGATTTCACATTACAATAACAAGATATTAAAATAGTAATTTTATTAAAAATTACAATTGCAAAGGTACAAACTAATACATACTAAAACATTAAAGAATAAAAAAATAGAATGGGCAGGAAAGAAAATAATAGAAAGAAAAATATAGGAAAGAAAAAGGAAATAGCTAATGTTTTCTCCCTTCATCACAAGTATAAACAATTTTAGTAACTTATCTTCTCTTAAATACAACAAATGATCTCTTCTTCCCATAACCCTTAAAGCTTCATCATTTCAGTCCTGATCAGCAAAAGTATGTTAAGGTTGGTTGGTTGGTTTGTAAAATTTATTGGCCACCCATCTTACCACAAGATAACTCTGGGCAGCATTATCAGGATTACCAGAGATAACAGTATATCAATTTCAACCTTGGCCAAATAAACCAACTTTATATACCTTCCTTTTATTTTTAATAACCTTGAGCTTTTTCCCCTTCAAATAATGTCCTAGAACTTGATTTTTTCAATTTTTATTTGTCCCTTCTCATAAAATTCTATAAAGCTTTAAGAAGCCTATTTTTTTACATCCAGTATCAAAAAATTACCCAGTTCACTTTTTGGGTTTGTTATTTCTATATTCCCTTTAATTATTAAAAGATCAGTCAGTTTCTTTTACATGTCCAGCATAGGTGCTTTCTCCATATTATTCTTATAGCCTGTTAGTTTTAAAAGTACTTTCAGATTGGTCGCAATATTGTCAGGTAAAACTTGTTTTTCTTTCATAACATATTTTAAATAGAGTCTCTCTATTAAGGCAATTGACTTAATAGACACTATGAAAATTAACTTATGAGTCCATTAATTACAAATCTTTTAATATGTCCAATATTAAAATATTTTGCTTCATTCTGTATTAATGCTACTTTTCAATGTTTCTGTTCTAATTGTAATTTTTAGATCTTTCCTAACTGCCAGTCTTCTGATGAGGAACAACTGTTTGAAGTACTTGTGGACTATCTCAATTCCTCTCTTTACCTTGAAAATAACTGCAAAGAGCCAATATACTCGCCATCATTTCATTCTGCTATTTTTGTCCATTTTTAGCAGAGATATCTTCAGTTCGTCATGTCTTCCCCCAAAGAGCAACAGCCAGTGGTGGGATTCAGCTGGTTCACATCAGTTCAGGCAAACCGGTTGTTAAGTTACCCCTACCATCCCACTATCAAAGTGGATCCTGGGCACTGTGCTGCACTGCAATGGAGAAATGGGCAACGAAGCGGCCAGAGTGAGGGAAGGAGAAGGTCACTTTCCCTGCTTCTTCTCCCTGCTCCTCCTTCCCACGTGCTGGCTGCTCTGTTTCCTGTTTCTCCATTGTAGCACAGCACCTAGGATGTACTTGGATAGTAGGAGGAGTAATTTAACAAACAGTTAACTCAGAGTCAAGTTGGCCATCATGGGAGGCCCGTTCCACATGTGTGGTGGAGCTGGAGGATGGGGATGGACCATGCCTCCCACAACACCCAACCTGAGTCTGGGTGAACTGGTTGTTAAATTATTTGAATCCCACCATGGCAACAACATATTACTTTTGGCATCAAGTCACAATATGAAGGATAGAAGTCAGAAAGAGGGGGAAAAGAAGATGATGAAATACCCTTCATTCTCACAGAAAACAACCTATGTAAAAAGGAAAGCCTCCCTAACTATTAATTCAAAATACGTTTTGGCAATTAAAGAAGTATTTCCCAATACCATCTTGGCCAACAACAGCAACTAAGGCATTTTCAAAAGAGAGTCATGTGAAAATAATGTATAACATTTGCCTTCTGCTCACTTTTAGTTGCTTTAAGTATGGTTTCCATGCATGGTCCATCAGGTCTTGTCTATATTTCTTGCTGAAATAACCCAAGTAGGAGACAAAGGCAGTAATCAACAAGACATCACCACACAATGCATTTTCTTGCAGTTTGAAATCTCTTACTGAATCAGCCCATCTCACATTTTCAGAAGCCAGGCCCCCAACCTAAAACAAAAAACAGGAAATTGGACTTCACCAGATTCCATATCTGACATGTCATGGAATTTCTACCATAAGAATCATTGTGGAAAGAGTAGAGAAACAAATATTGCTTAAGAAGAGAGGAGATAGTTTTTGGTTTCAATAATCTTCTATTCCTAATCAACACTAAAGCACAATTTTAGAATATATGTATCCCCTTAAATAGCCAAGACACTTGCTGGAAAGCGATGGAAACAGCTTGCATCTCCACTGGAACTCTTTGAATCTTCCTTAGGGAATCTATTTCACACTGTTATAAAAGGGGATGAGTCAGGCAATTTAGGAACATAGTACATTTTAATTCCTGTACCTTTGTCTCTTGGAAAACACTTTTCTTTTTTTTAGGCTGGACTTGAGTTAAATAAAAATCATAGCTGTTAGCATAGAACATTTACAACTCAGAAGGAAGAAGTAATATAGAAGCTTTTTCTCTTCCTAACTCTCAATGGAAAAAAATGTGGCATGTC
Organism: Laticauda colubrina; assembly: GCA_015471245.1. NCBI lineage: Eukaryota > Metazoa > Chordata > Lepidosauria > Squamata > Elapidae > Laticauda > Laticauda colubrina. The sequence continues at coordinate 109,721,082 of BLBF01000003.1, read as the reverse complement.
TTTATCCATAGCAATGACTGAGTAACAGGTATAGTTGGACCACTAAAATTATTTCTCTCTAGGAGGAGAACTGACCCAAAGAAAGCAGACTGTACCTCAACCTTCATATGCATATAGTCAGAATGGCTGTTCCTAAATATCAATATAGGGTATCAAAATGCAAAGTAAAATATGAGTCTTCTTACAAACAGATAACCAAATGGACAAATAACCAAGGGACTTCAAATGCCAGTTCTGAACCAAAAACATAAGCATTTACTAACATGTACGTATTTCATCAGAAATATATTAAGATGAACAGGGTAATGTTCAAAATTGTCCAGGTTTATATTTAACAGAAAAACACAGCTATAGCATACTGTGTTCAAGCTTAATTCTGGTCTATCATCATACCCAAATCACAGACATCCTGTAATTTTATGTGTTTCTATATTTATAGTTGTCTTTATATTTCTATTTTTGTTGCATTGTACTGTAAGCCACCCAGTGTCACTCTGGGTAGTGAGGTGAGCAGAATATAAACTGATTAAATAAATTCTTTTCACAAGTACTTCTGCCAAGTCTGGTACCACTTACTGTGGACCAAGGCATCTGGTTGTCCCAACCTAAGTGCCCTGTCATTTTGACAAAATTAATGGAAAAGGGCATCAGTCATGTTTCCATGCCAGACTGGACAAAGAGTGATATATGAAGTCTAAAACAGAAAAAAGGGTCTACAACCAGACCACAAAATGAAAAATTGAATTTTAACAGCTTCATCTTAATCATGTTCACCTTCCATGCTAATTAATTCTTATTGCTTTTTTCCTAATTTCAAATTTTAACTGGTTCTTCTGTGACTGACCTCTTATGCAATAGTTGCAGCCTAAATTCTCATTCCTCTCTAAATAAATAAAAACACAAATGTGAAAATCATTAGCCTTTGTTTATTGGCAAAAATGCACAATGGCCTAAGATTTGTACTGAAAGTCATGATCTGGGAGATCTCATACTTGATGCTTGTGTTAATTATTCACAGTGTACTATTTAAATATATGACATTTTGTGTTCAACATTTAATTAGGAAAACTGTGAATGGATGTACCTAGCTTAAATTCGCCATGACATTTTTATGGCAAAAAGCCAATCTGAGCTTTAGTGGCGGGTAAATTCCATTGTATTAATAACACATTTTACTAGAATATCTTCAAGCATCTTGATGTATTTCAAAAATAATGAGGGAAATAAAGTAGAATACTCTTAAATCTCATACAGTGAAATTCACAGAACACTTAAACCATTGCCCTTGCAGTTATACTGGCTTCATTTCATTAAAAAGCAGTCCTTAAGTTCAGACTGGAAAGAATTGGTAGACTGCAGCAGTAGTTTTTATATGCCCTTGTAGCTATGAATTGTGATCCTAGCCTCAATTACAGTTGGTTAGTAAATTTAGAGGACACTGCATTGCCAGTAGTTTGAGGGTTACAGTAGTAGAAATTGAAAATCGCCAGAAAAAAACTGCCAATCCAACAGCAACAGTTTAAGCTGTTTGCTGTTTCTTAATCAGGCAAGTCTGATCTTTTGCATAATACAAGGTTATAGCACTGTACACCTGAAAGAGACTTATTGCAAAATTATATGGGAACAGTGGTTTTAAAAATCTTGTATGCTCATTACAAATACAAATTAAAACCTTCCTGTCGTGCCAGCTGGAGCTGATGCATGATTATCATGCTGTTAAAAAGCATCACAAAATTAGCCATACATTTGTATAAATGTTTAAATATGAGAAAAGTATCTATTGAAATTATTGCATCTCACTTTGAAGGTTAGGCAGGGTTGTATATTTGTGATCATTTTTAAGGAAGATCTGTCCGTTGCTCCTATATGATGCATGTGCCATCACTGAAGTATTGTTACGTTCCTACTAAATGCATTTCCACTATCTTTAATGCACTTTAAATAATTAGGGCTGAAGCTTTTATGTACTCTCATGGATTAGATCCCTATCATCTTTTTCCTGCTCTGCTGCATGCCAATTCATTGGAAAAGTAGGAAAACCTAGCAGTTCTTTAATTTTCTCTTTGCCAGTACTAAAGAATGAAAAATTACCCACAAAAAACCATACAGTATTGAATTCCAAACTACTCCCTCATGTAGATTTAATTTAGAAATATTTATCCTTTATTTAGACTTGGAGTCCTAAAACTTTCCAGACTTGCAAACACTTCTAGTTTTCTTTCCAGCCATTCAGACCAAGAAAGACATACTTCAAGAATCTTTCTACCCCACCGGAGGCTTCAGCCAATGATACTCACCAGGCGATTTGCAAGGGAGATGATACGTTCAGTGGCTTCTGCATCTTGCTGACATTTCAGCTTCTCCACGGTGGCCTTCTCAAATTTAGCTGTCAGCCTTGCCAGATTTTCATTAAGGTGCTAAAGTTGGGGGAGTAGGGGAAAGGAGGAGGCCATTTCACACAGCATAAATATCATAAAGAAATACAATCTCAATATATGCACCAGCACATTGTGGCCTCTGATTTAGATAGCACTGGAATTTTTGCTCATGAGGTGATTCAAAAAAAGTGAAGAATTTCATTAATAAAATTAGTCAACCAAGTGGATTCACTTTATGGGGTAGAGTGACATAGGTAGCCTACAAGGCCATTCAACTATGAATAGATATTTAAAACCTAGATGTGTTGAACTGTTAATAGCAGACAACTAGTACTTATCTGCACTGTCAGGTTGCCCTATCATAAGAATGGGCCATCAACTGTTTCTGGAGGACAAGATAACATTGTCCTCAGGTTGCCCCTGCCCACCATGAATATGACTTCTGCCATTGTTTTCTTGCTCTATGTTTGAAATAGTATTTGTTGGTTTAAGCCAACTCAAATGTAGCTGTCCAGTTTCCCTTCTCACTAATGGAATGAAGGCAGATATACCTGTCCTAGGATAATGTTGCAGAATCCAATCTGGGTCAGTCACTTGGACCAGAGGTTTAGTCTTATGAGCTTTCAGACTCATGCTAGATCCCATTCTTAGGGAACTTCTCTCTAGCAGAGTGTTTCCCTTCTGATTTTAATTTCCTTCAAAACAAACATCTGTACTTTGGATCTGTCCCTCATCTCAGTTTCTCAGTTCACCTCAGTAAAGACTGCTGCAGCTTCTGCTCCTGGCTTTTCCTAGTAGCATAGTTATAAACACACTTGGTTGACATGCCGAACTGCTCTCATTTGAAATCCAGCAGAAACCTTTTTATTATTTATTTTTTCTCTTTCTCTGAACTACCATATCCACTTTTCTCCCAGGATTGTTTGTGTTTATTTACTTGGATATTGGGTGGGGGGGGGGAGGGGGTTGTATTTGTTTTTTTCATAAGTCCACCTATGTAGTAGTTTATCCTTTTTCCTTCCACCTCAAAAAGGTTCATCTCTGCTCTCAAATAGTCCAAATAAATAAATAAAACCCGTCTAACTCAACTGACTGGAAAAATGATTGAACAGTACACCACAGCAGGAATCTCCAACCTTGGCAACCTTAAGACTTGTAGACTTCAACTCTCACAACTGCTGCTGGCTGGGGAATTCTGAGAGTTGAAATCCACACGTCTTAAAGTTGCCAAGGTTGGAGATTTCTGCACCAGAGGACCTATTTAAAAAGCAGTACAGGTAGTCTTTGTTTACCAACTGACTTGCACCATGGCTATTCAAAGCTATGAGGTGCTGAATTAAAAAAAAACTTTGCAGCCAATCACAACTTTCCAAAGTCACATGATGACCATTCATGTTCTTTGTAATCAGCTTGCAAAGGCAGAAATAAAATCATAAGAAAATATAATCATTAAACGCTAATGCTATGGCAGACCTTATTGAAGCATAGTTAAGAAAAGAAAATTATATTTTAAAGTTGGCTGCTGTGCCTGCATTTAGGTGCATTTTGATACTTCACCATTATGTATATTTTTAATGTAACTTTGCATACATTTGGTGGTGCATACACTTTTATACATTTATGCATGTCCCCAAGAGGAAAGTGAGAAGCAATTGTTTTCCTGGCATGGAAAACTGCGGGAGCACAGCATGAGGAAAGCCTCACTATGTGGACCAGAACTGCTGCAAGTCTGGACTGAACATCTGGCAACTTGTTGCCAAAATGTCCCCATAAGACAGAAGTTTCCTCAACTGCTGTAGAATCCAGTGACCATCAATCCAGGTGGACATCAGGTGCTCTTCTGGGAAAAAGTTTCATCTCTCTAGCTATACCATTCACCTGTATACATTCAACACAGCTTATTTTGCCTTTTTTCTATTCTTAACTTCATAATATTTCTATCTCCATTTCCATTGGGTTAGATACAAGGGAATTGGGGATATCTTATAGCTTTAATAGCTGTGCAGAAATAAAATATTGGCAGGCGTAGCTTGTTAAGTTACATTGTCCTTTGCATCTTGTACTGATTTCTGGCCATTGATATAAAATTCCAGGCCTAAAAGCGCATGTATCAGTACTGTTTATAGCCTAAGTGAGCAAAACTGCTCATGGGAGTTATTTAGAAAGCCAAGTGGAAAGGCTCATGCAAAAATAGCTCTATTAGCTTTTTTTCAGTGGTTGAGAAATGGCTTTCACAATGGGTCTCCCAATCTTTATTGCTCTAGTTGATCATTTTTGTTACTTCACTGTAAAACAAAAACAGAGTGGTCCCAAATTATTTTACTCCTGTGACAAAAGAAGTTAACAATTGATTTTTATCAGCCTTTACACCAATAGCTTAAAGTTAAGTGTCTCTAAATCATTTTAATACTGCTTGAACAATACTTGAGAAATAAACTTGAATTTGAAAATGGTACGTACTTTGTTAGTAGCATTTGGAACGACTAGATCTATGAACAGAATTATCCCTAAAATCCCAAGCTACAATTTCTATAAATCAAATGTTCTTCCTCCCTTTCTAAAAGTACACATGTTCATGTGTCTGTATGTGTGCTTCGCCACTATACAGATGCAAGCATACAGTTTAAATTAGCTCTGTCTAAAAACTTGATGGAGCTTCTGATTTCTTTAAGCAGGACTTTTATTTGTGAAGGAAGTACTTTTGCACTACATGAAAGGATTTACATTGTTATAAAATGATGGTCTCTCCCTAACCTTTCCTCTGCACCCTATCACATTCCCCCCCAGCTGATTCAGAAAGAATTTTAATCTCCTGCACTCAATTTGGAGATCTGAATGGAAGATTCAGTTGGAGAGGAGGAGGATCTGTTCAATTAAGGATATCAATTATGCTGAAATTCAGCCACAAATGCTTTGCTTAGCCTAGTTGACAAGTAAACAGCCTAGTAGACAGTCTACTATCAAACTTAGTAGGAATGAGCATATTGGTTTCTGCCTATCATGTAATTCTTAAAAGTCACGATGTTTATAATACATAGACTTAGTTTATTTTTTTTAAAAAAAGTAAAGTCATAGTCCTACTCACAAAGTTAACAAAAGTAGGAACCAACTCTCTGAAAATATTTCATGATTTTCCCTTCTATAATATACATCTTAATATGTCATATTAATTAGTGTATATATACATATATATACTCAATACAGAAACCTGATGATGGCAGATGAGATTCTGCCGAAACCTTGCTACAACTTTAAAAGCACTACAATGACGTGGGATAATACCTGAAGGAATATATATATATATATATATATATATATATATATATATATAT
>BLBF01000003.1:109662220-109706710 GCA_015471245.1 Laticauda colubrina | reverse complement strand
TTGGTTTGGTTTGGTTTGGTTTGGTTTGGTTTGGTTTGGTTTGGTTTGGTTTGGTTTGATTGGTTGGGTTGGGATGGGTTGGGATGGGATGGGATGGGTTGGGTTGGGTTGGGTTGGTTGGGTTGGGTTCGGTTGGGTTGGTCTGGTCTGGTCTGGGAGTTGCTGCATAGTGGATGCCTTTCTGTAATCTGGCCATGTTTCATGATATTTCAATTAAATTTGCTAGTAAGGATTTATGTTTGTTTTCTCCCTTAATATCATTCAGTTATGAATAAATAAACATGAGGGCTGAAAATTATGGAGTTGTGATCCCCATCTGCCTGGGTAGAAGCAACAGTATTCCAGTTCTAGAATGTCTATCAAGCATTGTCTTCTTGACTTTATCTTGAACTTCTAAGAGCATCATCCAGATATCCAATATGGGCCTAAAAGGCTGAAATCAGCTTGTAACTCTAATAGTCCAAAAATGTTTTCATTTTGGCATTAATTCTTTTAGCCAAGAAAGTATCTGCAGCAGGATACAGATTCCCATAAAGCAGCAAGGTACAAAAGCCAGGTGGGAATATTAGGTAGGCAATCTTTTTTTTAAAAAAACTGTTATACAAAGCATCAGAGCATTAACGAGAAACTATTCCACACAGGTAGCAGTTGATTCCATTAGTTATGATTAAATTTATTAGACAGCAGTACAACTGCATGCTAAGCAATTGAAAGCTAAGTCCAGGCAATCTATTTCATTACCTCCATCCCTTCTCCCTTCCTGACAACCTGTATTTTTCATTACTTTTAGTTAAAAAGGAATGCTGATACTTTCCCCTGGTGCTGCTTCATTAAAAAGCACAGGGATACTAGATCTGGATTACTAGTTGAAACTTATGAATAAACACACATCCACAGCCAATCATTCATGTCAGTTGATGGGCTAAACTCTCGGATGCAGGTAAGAAGGAGCATGTGGCATTTAGTATCTGCAAATGCTGCTACCTTGTCTCCAGGGAAGCTTAAAGCTTCCCATTAATCTTACCTTAATGAGATGTTGTACAGAAGCAAATGGGAAATTGCCACTGTTTCGTACTTTTGCTTAGTTGCCACCCCTTTTTGTTTGTGTATTTGTTTCTCAGCTGCCTCGGTTTTTAGGAAGGGGTAGTTTAGCTGACTCATAACACAATCAGGGAACAATTCAGCTGATGAACAGCTAATAGAATATCAACATTGGCTTAAGGAACTTCCCCACACCAGCCATATTAAGCCCACTATATAGTGGCAACTTTCAAATCACCTCCTCTCCCTATTGTTGGCTGAAGTAGCTTACTGATGTGAAATGATCCTCAAATTTCAAGTCATATTTGCAACATTTTTTTCCAAATGGACTCCCTGAATAGGAGTCTAATTTTAAAGCAAGATCCATTTGATAGCTTAGTTTTGGGAAGATTTATCTGGATCCCCAAGCACAGGGCCATGAACTGTTCAGAACAGGACCATGGAAGTGGCAGCTGAGCACACATGTGCAGCTCCATTTACGTGTGGAATGGGTGGGCTAGCGCATGTGTACACAGCTCCATTTGTCCAAGCAGTTGCGTGTGTGCTTGCGTCTTGTGCAAATGGAGCTGCACGCATGTCACTCATGCAGAACCATCCTCTTCTCCCCTAGCTGCAAAGCTGAAAAAGTTGGAGATTGCTGATTCCATTCCAATTTCTACAATGAAGTATCTGTTTACATGCCCACTAGATTACCTCACACTAGTGGTTTTTCAGCTGTGGTCCTCAGAAATCTTTCAAGTGGCCCAGAGCCTTTCCACCCATTAGCTATCTAAAACCCTGCTCAGTCATTCAGCATTTCTGTCCCTGCTCGCTCTCCCTGTTCCTCCCTTTGCCATTCAATTCCTTTGACATCTTACAGCTTCTCCGGCATGATGTCACACAACTTCCATTTCTAACAAGAATTCACTCTCAGTGGAGTTTGCAGACTGCAGCCCTCAATCATGTGTCATGCTTTTCAGTGCCTAGAGCTCATGAGTCAGTCTCGCTAACAGGAAGGCGATGTAGGTGGCTGCATCTTGCCCCCACTGCCTGCTTTCTGCAAAGGAAAGGTCACAGGAGCTGTTTGTGCTTTACAGAATTGTTTTTTAAGTTCAACAAGTTCACGTTCGAGTTGCTTATCATGCTAAGTTGTCTTTACTGATTCACAAAAAAATGAATCAGTGGTTAAAAACAGGTTCGCTTACGTGTACTGTGTCAAGTTGAGAGTAAAACTCATTCTGTTGAATGGGTCTTGAGTTCAAGACTATGAATCCATGTAGAGGCATGCAATGTGAAATTAAGATCTTTCACTGACAATTCACAAAGAAAGGTATGAATAGGAAACATAATCAGCATCTAAAAACTGGGTTTCCATTGGGATGGAGACACATTCAACCCTAGCTCTCTGCATATTGTGAAAATTTGCAAGCAATGCCATTAAGCTAAAAGGTTGCTACTAAATGTCACAAAGTACATAAATCAATTCAAATGCATACCGAAAAGTCCAGCTTTAAATGTTAAGTCCATAAACATGAAGAATTATGATTACAGATGATCCTTGACCTCATTTAGTGACCGTTTGAAATTATATCAGCATTGAAAAAAGTGACTTATAGCTGGTCCTGAGATACTTAAGACCATCATAGCATCTCTGTTGTCACATCATCAAACCTGAGTGCTTGGCAACCATCATGTATTTCTGTTAGTTGCAACAACCTGGGGTCATGTGATCACCATTTGCAAACTTCCCAGTTGGCTTCCAACAATCAAAATCAATGGGGAAAGTTGGATTCTCTTAATGATTGTGTGACTCTCTCAACAATTGCAGTTATTCGTTTAACAATCACAGAAACAAAATGGTTCTAAAATCAGGCCCGACTCACTTAACAAGCACATTGCTTAGCCACAGAAACTGTGATTGTAAGTTGAGGACTACCTATGAAACCAAAGTAGGTTTTTATTTTCTGAACTAAGGACAAGTTTGTAATTAAATAATAAAGAGAGGAAATTCCCTTCTTCATGCTTTTTTTTACATCAATTAGTCACCACAAGTGAAGGAAAACATGGGATATGAAAGTAAGGTTCTCCCTGTACGAGTAAGTAAGTGGGGTATTAGGAAACATTACTCCACCCTCCTTAAGTACCTTATTCAACGTGTTCAGGGCTTGCTGGGCAGCAGCAAGGGCAGGTTCAGCTTGTGCCAAATCTTTCTCACAGTCCTTCTGTTTCTGCTGCACCTCCTCAGTAATCAAGGCCACCTTCTGCTCCTCCTCATCAGCAATGGCCTTCTCCTTACTGACTTTCTCGGTCTCAGTGCCCACCACCTGAATCAGCTGGTCGGCATCTTCATTCTTTTGCTTCAGCTCCACCTCCTGAGCTGCCAGTTTGGCCTTCAAATCATCTACCTGGAGCAAAGGCGAAGAGAAGTCAGTCAGGAATCTTTACACACACAAACACACACACACACACACGTACACACGGATGCAAGGTTCAAATGAAAAAGAATAGATGTTTTTTAAAACCAATACTGTAGCAGCGAGTAATATAATGCATTATAATACTATAAAGGTAACTTATAAAATACTAAGGAGTCTTAGTATTGTAACAAATAAACAGGATTAGGAAAGTACTTTGTAGTTTTTAAAAAATGATAATGTTTCTAAATACTAAATTGTCAAGGGTGTGTATGTGTGTAAATGCATGTAAATCTTGTTAAGAGTCAGTGACTGGTGAAATATAGAAGGGGGCTAAAATCATAAAGAAACAGAAACACATTATTTTTAATTGAATTGTCCATTAGTGAAGTCCTAACACTTAAAGGAATAGTTTCTGGCATAAAGTAATGAAGGTCAAAAATAATTTGCAACTTCCCTAGAGATGGTATGGTTCCTGCCCAACAGTAAGAAGCAAATTAAGTCATCCTCACAACTACTAGAAAGTTACTACTTTTTACCAGTAGAAAGTGGAGTTATAAAAATAGGATGCAAGTTGCTATGGAAAATATGACTAAGAAAAGCATAAGCGTAAGAGTTTCAGGTTTCTCCAATGGGTGGGTTCGCTCTGCAAAAGAGTTATTAATAACACTTTCCCTCCAAGATTGCAAAGGGCAAGGCATTAAAATGAGCTAAGGAAAAAATATACTGGGCAGGTAATATTGCATAGATAAATTGTGGGGTGAATGGTTTCCTATTTATGTGTTGCCATAGTGAGTGACCCAATTTGTCCTGCTTTACTTGGAAGGCTACGTCAAATGCCTATTTGACGTTGAGTAGCATCTCTAGCTCTTGGAAACCTCTCAGTCAAGAGAGCTGCACTTGAGAAGCCTCACTGGCATAAATTTTCCAGGAAGAGGAAAATTTATCAAGTAGGCTCACAACAGTCAGAGAGTCACTAGAAAAATGAAAATTGAGCCAAAAATAAATCAGCATATGCCAGCTTTGGATTCCAGGGAGATCATTCCAGTTTTTAAACTAGAGTGCCTCTGTTGGAGACAGCAAAGTACTTGGAATAGTGTTCTTAGGAATCTCAACTCGGTGGTGTCTAAAGGCTTTAAGTAATTCTAAGAAATAGATTTTTATTTTTTACTTGTGAAACTTATTTTATTTTATTTATTTCTCAAATTTATATGGCCACCCATTTGTTCTGAGCAGCTTACAACAAAACCTACTACTAAAACCTACTACAAATCAATTAAAAAACATGATTCTTGGTGCTCTCTGAGCATTTGTTGTTGTCTTGCAGACCTTCCATTGCCCTAGATAACATCATCATCACCAATGGAGAAAGGAGACGGACCACTCCCAATCCCTGAAGTTGGTCCAGAAGAAGACCATGGTGAATAGTATCATGACTGAGGGATCCAGAAGGACCAGACAGGGACACCACTCCATCCTGAGCCCTCCAGCCACACATATTTGTCGAATGCCATCTGTGTCCTGTAACCCACAAAAAATGTAAAAAGGATGGACTGAATGTGGAGAGGGAAGATTTATTTACCAAGGCAACAAACAGATAAATGTGGCTTGAGCCCATATGAAGGTAAAGATTTATGATGATGCCTCAGATATACATTCATACATACACACACACACAATTCACATGAAGATAAAAGGGGAGGAAGGGAGGCACATTCAGACTTGCAAGATTCTCTTACTACATGGTGTCATGCTCATGATATACAGCTTTGCTTATTCTCCAGTCCCGTTCTGATAGGAGGCGTATATACTCTTTGTTTGGAGAAATGGGATAAGCATTTCACTCAGAAAAACTCTGTTGCAGCATTTCATCTATTTATACATCTTTGGGCAATTGTGGGGGGAAATGAAGAAACACTTTTTCTTCCCATATTTCAGATACAGCTCATACCTTTCAAACTGAATAAAATAACATTGTGGAGTTGAACGTGTATATGAATAGAACGTTTATCAGGTTTAAAATATTCTGATGAGGCATTGAGGTTTTGATTTGTAAGGCTCTACCAATCCATAGATCAAGTTCCCGAAAAGAGAGAATCTAAAGTTGCAATCACCTCTTTTTCTCCTTGTTAAGAAGAGATAGAATATATAAAGAATAGAGACAGAAAATAATATTTTAAAAGTATCACAAAGCTGCAGAGCATACAGTAGGATTTAACAACAAAAGGAGGAAGGCCAGCTTTTTAAAAATACACATTTTTTCTATTATATTAAGAATGGATGTAAGAAATGGCAACAGAGCAAAAGTATTGGTCTTATGGATAGAAACTCTAGAGAAAACATTTTCAGAACAAAACAAACCCTGACAATATTTATGCTCAAATAACATAGTACATGTTACAGTATGTGACAATACTTGTCCAATATATTTTTTTAAAGAGGTTATCCCAGTGGGGAGCAATTTGTGAGTGTAGAAGCAACAGGAACAGTGGCACTTCTGCTTCCTGGCCTAACATTTTCCTCTTTCAATTCACTAAATAAGGCTGGTTTTTTTACCCCCTGAGAAAGTTTTAAATGTATATTTGTTTCTGCAAGTGTGCACTGAAGGCAGATGAAGAAATTCAAGATGAGAAATGTTGGGAGTGAATTTGGAAGTGCCCTTCCTCTACATCACCCCCTCTGCTTCCAAGTATTACCCTCAAAATTATATCTCCTGTTTGAAAAAAAAATTATCAAAAAATGTATATCCATAGGCTGATTTAACACACTTTACTAAACCATAATGTGCCTTGGTCGGAACTTAATTGAGACAAAAGATGCCACTGTGATGTTTAAACCAAGGTTTATGCAGGGGGGGGGGGAGTAAATTAGATGACCCCAACTAACAAATCTAAGAGCTTGGAATAAATTTTGCTATCAGCTACATAAAAACCCTGCAAATTGGAGCACTAAACTTACAAGAAAGGCCTGTTGAGAATCATTTCTAGGGTTGACTCTGCTTTGAGGAAGATTTGGGCAAGTGTTCCTTTGGAGCAGTTTCTGCACATGCCAGAAGATGCTTCAGTAGAAACAAAGCCACTCAGACTCAGACTGATCAGCCCAATGGTTCTCCGACACAGAGCAATTCACTGCACTGAGATAGCAACACACAAAGTGAACAATGCCATGAAGGGAGATTGATTATTAGCTGCTCAGGTTTAGGAAATGTTAAGGAAAGTAGTCAGTAAGTAAAAGGCAGGTGCTTGGCTTTGCTTGTGTTATGGTTTTGTGTTAATTTGGTTAACGGCTCAACTTTGTCATCCCTGTTCACAAGTTGATTTTTCTCCAGGGTTTAACAAAACCTGTACACACAAAGAGGTTAACTAGTAATCAAAGCAGCACAAGCCATTTTTTTTAATGCAGAAATAACATACAAACCCAGAAATATTCCTCTTGCTAGTTCCCTCTCTATAGGCAGAACTGAGAGAACCAAAGCAAATCATTTCACTTGACTCAACAGACATTATCCGCAATAATCATCAAATTGTAACTAATTAATGTGTACAGTTTGCTTTGTTAAAGAAAGGGGAAGATCTGTCTGCTTTAAGAAATCTTAGGTGGAAAGGAGAAGAAAAAGCATGCTACATTTAAGCAAGCCTTCTGATTCGGTGTGTATAGAAAGAAAACCCATATTCTAAATAAAGAGCTTAAAGTAGAATGCCAGCGTGCCTTTTAATTCCAACTGTCTATGCCAAAAGACAGGATGTAATATACTACATCAGAAAGCTTGGCAATTAATTGATATAGCAGGAGAGTGGACAGCCCACCATGCTATTTTTTTTTAAAGAAAAGCAGTACCAACAAGTTGCCACACATACAGAAATACTAGTACAAGGCAACCTCCCTTTCACAGCAGGAAACATGCTGAAAAATAAAGTGATTGCCCAAAGAATTCTCTTTCCCAGCATGTCTCATCTTCACAGGAAGAAGGAGGAATGAAACATCAAACTTTTCTGGAAATAAGGAGATAGTTGCTGTTCTGAATGGAACTTGGTAGGCTCCAAGTTCCCTATTCTGATTGGCCGAAAAGGCCATTCACGGATTGGCTGTTAGAGAACCAATCCGGTTAACCTGCCAAATGGCGGGAACAGTTAAAGTGGTGTCATTGGCCACAAGCCGCGGGCAAGCCGCTACAAAAAGGACTGCCGTGGCTTGGGCTGTTGTTCCGTTACTATTGCCTAGCAAATTTAATAAAAGAGTTTATTGTTAGAACCTGGTCTCACACGCTTCTTTCCAGTCGGAACACTGGCGATGAAGGTGGGATTGTTGTAGAAGAGTGAGACCGAAGCACATGGCGATCTGAACCGAGCGAGAGAGATGGCCAGTAACAGCACACCACCCGCACCATTAAATCCTGATGAAGAGGATTGGGAGTCGTATATCGATCGCTTTCTTATGTTTTTGGAAAGCAACGAACAGCAGGAAATCTCTGACGAAAGGAAGAGGGCTGTCTTCCTTACACACTGCGGACCAGCCATCTTTAAAATGGCGAAGGTGCTGGCTAAACCCAGACATGTCAAACAAATGATTTGGCCTGAGCTGAACAGAATGCTCCGAGCACACTACGCACCTGTGGTCTCCAACTTGATAAAAAGACACGAGTTCTACAAGAGGGACCAGACGGAAGATTAAACTGTCAGAGATTTTGTAGCAGCCCTGAGACACATTGGAGGAGCCTGCAAGTTCTAGAACATGGACGAGGCCATGAGGGACTGCGTGGTCCTCGGTTTGAAGGACACTACCCTTCAGAGCAAGCTCCTGAATAGAACAAACATAACCATAGCCAAGGCCATTGCAGAGGCAACTGCCACCGAAGCAGCAAAGAAGTCAGCAGCCACCATGCGCCAAATGAATGCGATCCCAAATCTGCCAAACCAAGCCAGAGAGAAGAAGGCAGAGGAAGGAAAGAAACAGCCCACAGCAACAGCCCACTACGAAGGGTCTGTCTCAACAAAAAGAGCTATAGTCCAAAAAGACGCAGCAGCAGCAGCACCCCCCCCCCAGGACATGAAGAAAGACAAGCCAGAAGCAGATGGAACCGAAGCAAAAGAACCAGTGACAGAGAGGAAACGCATCAGACAGTCACCATCGGAAACGCCAGGGCAGAAAATGGGAAGAAGGTCCGGATAGAGGTGAGCATCGAAGGGAAGCCCTGTGAGACAGAAGTCGACTCAGGATCTTTCCTATCTATGGTATCCTGGAATACCATCCGGCGCCTGATACCGGACATTAAACAAAAAGAATTACAGAAACAAACACTGATTTTAAAAGACTACCAGGGAAATCTAATCCCAGTAGTAGGCCTAGGACATTTCCTCATCCAAGAACCATGCCAAAATCTTGCCTCTGACCATCGTCGATCGTGATCGCCCAATCTGTTAGGGATCAAATGGTTCGCACCCCTGGGAATCGGGATGACCGGAATCAACTGCATTGCCGCAGCCAACTGGGAGGAGAGCCTGCTACAAGAATTCCAATATGTTTTTGACGGGACCCTAGGCAAGCACAAGGGGACCCCAATTTCATTTAGCCTAGACCTGAAAATAGCCCCCATCCGTTTAAAGGCCAGACACGTCCCGTTTGCTTTAAAACCAAAAATTGATGAACAACTGAACAAATTAATAGCTCAAGGGGTGTTAGAGCCAATCGACCATGCCAGGTGGAAAACACCCATCATTACTCCTATGAAACCAGATGGGTCAGTGCGCATCTGTGGAGACTATAAGACAACTCTGAACCATGTGCTCCAACAAAGCGCATACCCAGTACCGGTAGTGCAACATTTATTGCACTCACTAGGGGGAGGAAGAATTTTTGCGAAACTTGATCTCGCACAGGCATATCAACAACTACCCGTTGACCCCATTACCGCAGAGACACTGACTATTGTGGCACATAGAGGGGCATTCAAGTGTAACCGTCTCCAGTTCGGCGTTAGCGTTGCCCCAAGCACGTTCCAAAGCCTCATGAAATGCCTGTTAAACGGAATCAAGGGAGTCATCCCTTATTTTGACGACATTCTGGTCTCAGCAAAAAATGCCAACCAACTAGAGAACAGAATAAGAGCAGTTTTAACAAGATTTAGAGACGCAGGCCACAAGGTAAAACGAGAGAAATATGATCTATCCACCAAGGTCGAGTTTTGGGCTATTTAATCAATGAGCAAGGCATACACCCCACCGAAAAAAAAATAAAGGCAATCAAAGACGCTCCTAGACCTAGGAACAAAACTGACCTTCAAGCATTCCTAGGTCTCATAAATTTTTACAATGTGTTCCTGCCCCATAAGGCAACCATAGCAAAACCCCTACATTGGCTGCTAGATTAAAAAAAAACTACTTGGACATGGGAGCACCGGGAACAAGCAGCATTTCAGGGTATCAAAGACCTATTAATGTCTAACACCATTTTAATCCACTATAGCAATACCCTGCCCTTGACGGTCACCTGTGATGCATCGCCTTTTGGGATCGGCACCATCCTGAGCCACAAGCTACCAGATGGCAGAGAGGCACCAGTCGCTTTTTATTCAAAGACGCTTTCCAAGTCAGAATGCAATTACAGCCAACTCGACAGAGAAGCCCTCACAATTATCGCCGGAGTCAAAAGATTCCATGAGTACCTTTACGGTCGAACTTTTTCGATCATCACTGATCACAAGCCCCTTTTAGGAATCCTAGCAGGCAACAAGCCAACCCCGAACATTCTGTCACCTAGAATGATAAGGTGGTCTGAATTCCTCACTGCCTACTCCTACACGCTGATTCATCGCCCCAGAAAAGCCATCACACATGCCGACGCCCTGAGCCGTTCCCCGCTGCCCATCACAGAAGAGGACCCAGCTCCAACCATCTCCACACTATAACTAGAGACCTGCCTGGACCTGCTGCTAACCGCAGTGGATGTCGCGAGAGCCACCGCTAAAGACCCTTTGACAGCGCACACATTGAATTTGGTAGGTAAGGGCTGGCTGGAGGAGAACCAAACTGGGACTTTTAAGCCATTTCACACCCAACAGACCGAACTGTCTATAGAAAAAGGTTGCATTTTATTGGGTGACAGGGTGGTTATACCAAACAGTCTCCAGGAAGATGTTCTGTGCATGTTGCACGAGGGACACCCAGGCATAGTCAAAATGAAAGCCCTGGCCAGGAGTTACATCTGGTGTCCAGGGCTGGACAAAGACATTGAACGTTGGGTGGCAACATGCCATGACTATCAAAAATCACCTACCCCCCCCCCACAGGCACCAGTCAGAGAATGGGAAACTCACCGGGGTCCATGGTCTAGACTACATATTGACTTTGCTGGGCCGACAAAATGAAACACCTTCCTAATAGTTGTGGATGCCTACTCGAACTGGTTAGAAGTCATCCTTATATCTTCCAGAACCACCGAGGCTGTTATGAAACAGTCAGACAAACTTTTCACTGCACATGGGCTGCCTGATGTACTGGTGTCAGATAATGGGCCCCAGTTTACAGCGGTAGCATTCGAACCGTATCTGGCTGCCCAGGGTATGTGACATGCTTTAACAGCGCTGGCTCATCCTGCTGCAAACGGCAGGGCTGAACGCATGGTTCGGTACACTAAGGAGGGCCTAGATAGAATGGACAAGGGGGACATGCAAGACAAACTAAACCAACTACTAACTCTACAGCATATTACCCCTAGCAACACAACCAACAAAAGCCCAGCAGAACTCCTAATGGGTGGGAAATTATGTTCCTACCTAGACAGACTGCACCCCACTTACACCTGGGACAAACCCCCTGACTCCTCCAGCAAATACCGAACATTTGAAATTGGCGACCTGGTCTATGCGAGAAACCTCACTGGGGAACGGTTGTGGCTTCCAGCCACAATCACCCAAATTACAGGCCCCCGGTATTACCGACTACTCCTAGACGATGGTAGAGAATGGAAGCAGCACATAGACCAGCTTCGTTCTTGCAATCTCAAACAAAAAAACACCACAGAACCAAAAAAGATAAATATCAACCAAAAATCAACTGAGGAGGTGGGGGGAAATACAAAATAATAAAAAAAGGAGAGACGAACCTCCCATAACAAGACAACAAACACTACAAAAAGACTATTTAACAAATCAAAAAGAGCACTCACGGTTAGATCAACCCCAAATGAGAAGTCCAGGAGCAGGAGAACGAAGCGAGGCCTTCCTGGAAGGAAACAGCCAGGCCAGCTCAACCATCCTGGTCAAGCCAGGAGGGAGCGGCGGAGCCATCTCAACCGGCCCGAGAGACTCAGGCGGGAGCGGCAAGGATGACTCACCCTTCCAGGAGGTTCCATGGAGAAGGACCAGAGAGACAGCGATCCCGTCCAAACCGCTCGAAGACCACACCGAGACTGAGTTGTGCAGGTCAACCAGGACCTGCGTGACTACATGATGCACGTTGGACTAAACAAAGGGGGGAGGGGTGTTCTGTATGGAACTTGGTAGGCTCCAAGTTCCCTATTCTGATTGGCCGAAAAGGCCATTCACGGCTTGGCTGTTAGAGAACCGGTTAACCCGCCAAACGGTGGGAACAGTTAAAGCGGTGTCATTGGCCACAAGCTGCAGGCAAGCCGCTATAAAAAGGGCTGCCGTGGCTTGGGCTGTTGTTCCGTTACTGTTGCCTAGCGAGTTTAATAAAAGAGTTTATTGTTGGAACCCAGTCTCACACACTTCTTTCCGGACGGAACAGTTGCAGCAAGGAGAAGGAAAAGAAGCAAAGGTTATTCCCCAAAAAAGAACCCAAAAGACTTAGGACTATTCTGACTGTCTAAAAATATTTCCAAATTTTTTTTTTTATAAAATATATATTTTAAAGAACAGCTAAGCAGCAAATTAAGTAGTGATTCAAAGTTGTAAATCAGAAACTGGCTGCTTCCAAAGTAAAGCAGTATCTCAATCAATGAAGATCATTCTCCACAATTACGTTCTGCAAGAAACCAGAAAAGAATCAAATCAGGGAATCTTAGTGGTGCTTTCAGACAAACTACAACTTATAAATTGCTCTGAAAGTGCTTCAAAATTTGCCCTATTTTTTGGGGGGGGGATCTTCAGTTCTTCCTTCATAATACAATACCAGCATTCTTCTTCAAATTTAAACTATTTTAATTCTTATTAACCTATCTATAAGAATATGAAAGAAACATTTGCATCAAATTATAGAAGTGCTTTTAAAGGCCATATGGCTTTTAGTTTGGAAATGATTGTCTTGAAGATCCACTTTGAGAAAAGAGTGAAAGGTGATAGAGCTGTGATCTCAATTCACACATCTTGTAGATTTTTGTTGGTGGTGTGTCTTTACAACACTCTCTTGATCAGAGATTTGCATATACCAGGTCAGGAAGCAACTATCCATAATATAAAATTGGCTTGGGGGTTTCTGGTTGTTCATGTTGGGGGGGCTAAATTTAAAATCTCATGACCTACTGAACATAGGGAGAAGTAATCTTTGGACAGACACTTAAGGGCTTACTCTGGGCATTTATTTATTTATTTAGCATATGGCAAATACATGGACTTATAGTAGTTCAAATGTTAATATCCAGTCCACCCATCCATTTAAGGACTGGGTGGTCTATGTTGAAAAAAATCAGACATCAGGCCGGTGTTCGCCCTTGATGGACATTCAGACTCTGGGCAGATACACACTTTCTGCTTGGCTTTTTTCCAATTTAGGCCACTCATTGCTTCCTGAATGCAAAAGTGGACAATCTTCCCACTCATTCTACTGAAATGCACCCAGTGCATATGATTTCCAGCTTTGAATCAGAACTGTATTTTCTGACCTGAGCAGGCTTCAGACCCTCAAGGTGGATGGTCTCTGCTGATTAGGTCTGGTGGCAGCCCAGGTCCAACTGATGCCCTGCCAAATGTTTGTTTGATTTCAATCTTGCAATTGATGCAATGATGCCCTCTTAAGTCCCCTTTTGGCCCTAGAAATTCATGTTCCAATCAATCCTTTCAACTCCCAAGGCACCACACTGATTTCTGCTCAGCTGGATGAAGCTTACTCTTCTTGCTTTTTCACTCCCTGCCCACAACACTGCAAAACTTCCTTTACTTTTAAAGCCATCTTTAAGCTGAAATATTGCTCCACTATTCTTATACAATATAATACTTCCCCCCCACAAAAATCAGTATTTTCTTCTACAAAGTCATACAAAGAAATGTAGGAACAAAAGAGCTACCTGTTTCCTCACTGATTATTGGGGCACTAAAGCTTCAACATTCTATAAGAAAAAAAAAAGCAAGGGCCTCCATTGGTGTCAAAAGTCATACTACAGTGTGTGTGTGTGTGTGAGAGAGAGAGAGAGAGAAAGCATTGCTAAGCAAATCACTGTAGGTCAAGGAATGTAAATAAAAATTAAGCAAAACAAAATGTTGAGGCCAAGTAAGATGTGTCAATCAAGCCAGTATCTCTCTTTTTCCAGAAACAAACCAAAACCTCTCCAGTTCCTGTTGAGCAGAATAAGGAAAATCAAAACTGAAAATGGCAGGAAATAAAATGGCTTTCTAAATGTACTGTCTCTCCAATCTAAAAGGTTACCTGCTTATTAACATTTCACTACAACTCATGTGATAATACCATGAAATCCAACAAGAGTTTATACAGCTGAATGCAAGTATCTCTCCACTAGCATTGCATAGATCATCTTTTACTTCATTTTAGAATGTTTGCATACATCTCCAGCCTTCCAGCTAAAACAGGAGCCTTCTCACCTGTGCTGATGTGCTGCTGAGTTTCTGTAGACCATTTTCTAGTCGCTCCATCTTTGCTGTTAGTTCTTTTCTCTTTTTAAGCAGCAAATTCTGATACAGTTTGATTTGCTCCAAGAACGACTTGGGGGTGGTGTAATTATAACGACGTTCATTAGTCAGGTAAGAATAAGACATCTCATTAACACTGGTATGAACATAAGCCATGAACTTGCTGATAGATTCTTTCACAGGAGGCTTGTTCACAATGATGATAATGAAGATGATGACAATGATGAGAACAATGTTAAAAGAAAAACTATTTCAAAGTGAATAACAAGGCAGTTTGACTAAGTTTCCTGGATATGTCTTACATAAAGCACTGATTACCAAATTAAAATACATAATATTCCAGAAAATACATGAAACTCCTTATCAGAATTTCCTGATTTTGATATGATATGTGAAACTTGATTAGACTGTTCCAAATTATTAGTAACTTCAAAATACCAATTTTATGCAGGTAGTGTTTGTCCAATTAGTACCCCACTTTTCCTTTAAGAACTCAAAGCAGATTACATTGCCCTTCCTCTTTTATTTATTTTTTTCCCAAAACAACAAACACGTGACTCAGGGTGGAAGTGAGAGACCAGACCAAAGTTACCCAGAGAGCTTCCACAGTTGAGGTTGGGGTTGAGCCTTGGTTTCCACAGTAGCTAGCCTAACACCTGAACCACTACATCATACTGCTGGAAAACATCTGCACATAAGTACACCTACTTATGTAAAAATGGGGTGAGGTAGATTTTCTTCTTTGCCTGCAGCCATAATGTGCCTGAAGCACCAGATTTGCCTTACAAAGTAAACAGCTGTTCAGCCTCACAGTCGAGAGAAAGCATTTGATGTGCTCCTAATCTTCACTTACCTCAATACCTTCTGTCCCTTGCAAGAAACGCAGGCTGACTGATTCCAGAGCTTCCTGAGGCCACTCATGGAACCAGTCAATCACTGTACAGTTCACAATGGCTGGGAACTTCCGGCTACGCACTCTCAATTTGTTCCCCACTGGAGAAAAGCAAAGTGCTACCTGGGGCAAGTAGAACAAGCAATGAGGAAAACAATGTGAGCAGAATTATGATGAAAGAAGGTTTTTGCTTTATGACTTTCAAAACTTTCCAGCTATTCTACGGTTTGTCAAAGATGCATGGCTCAAAATTGTTGAAAGGAAAGCGTTTGCTTGTGCACGTGAGCATTTCTTGAGAGTGAGACTATTCCCTGAGCAATTATTAGTAAAGTAGGGTTTTACAACTGTAACAGAAAAGTGATTTTTTTAAGGATACACAAAATAGAGATTGGCAAAGCTTAGGACCTAACTAACTGCATCCCACCTGGGGGAAAGTCAAAGAACTAGAGCTCCATGCTTGCATATTTGGGGACCAAGTCAGACAGAAGCAATACTGGGATTAATTTCTTATAGACAAAGAATGATCCACAAAGTGGGAACACAGAGAAATCCCTCACTATCTACATGCTTCTTTAGATTGCCCTTCTAATTGTGGTCCCGCAGCAATTGAAATTCCGACTAACTTTGCCCACTGTCAGGAGTTCAATCCTGATCAGCTCAAGGTCACTAAGCTTTCCATCCTTCCAAGGTCAGTAAAATGAGGACTCAGATTGTAAATTCCCTAAAGAGTATTGTAAAGCACTATGAAGCGGTATCTAAGTCTAAGTGCCATTGCTATAGTCAGAAACTTGTGCAGAACAGTAGGTGCCACTGAAGTCATCTTTCCAAGAAAAGAGCAACCCAGAAACAGTAATGGACAGCATCTCAGCCTAATCTCTATTATTTTTCTTGAATAAAAGTGAGGTTATTATTCTTATTATCCAAGATACAGATATTTCTCCCCCCACCCCCGCAAAAAAAATACAGCATGGATTGGAGCAGCAGCACTTCATTGATTGGAGATAAATTTTATAAAGATCATCTTCAGAAATATCACACAACAAAACAGAGCAGGGTCTACCTTGAGTTGTCGTCTAACCCGATCAATAAAGAATTTCCAGCAGGCCTCCCTCGTGTCCATCAGACCATGAGTTTTTACTTCATTCCTCATATTACTTATGATATTTTCTATTTCTTCATCAGGAAAAAGATCAGGAATTTCTCCTAGAAACACAAGATAACATCTGATTCACCATAAAATTCCATACCTGCAGAATTCCCTACCTTGCTGAGGACAAAGGAAAAGAGAAAAGTAAACAAATACATTTTGTTTATTTCCAAGGGTTCTATAATACGTTCACCTGATAAGTGAAGAAATATAAGGGCAGAGAAAACAAAGGAATTAAACAATGAAAAAAAATGTTACATCTCTATCACACAATGGAAATATTGCTGAACAATATCATTGCTGGCCTCTAGTTACAGTAATTTGCCTTATAACTAACAGAAAAAAACAATACTGTTCAGTAACAGCTACCACGATATGTGGTTGAAGGGCATCTTCCATCCTGGAAGTTGTACTGTGACTGCTTTGTTAATAACGTATCACAGATTTCCCTTTCCTGATTCCTCTTTCTGCACTTGTGACTGGGACAATCCTGCAGTGTTAGTTGGGACTCTTTTTGGCCTGTGGACTCCAATGAAGTGAATAGGTGCTACCTAGCAGGTTTTCTGCCTTCTACCTGGCTCCTTCAGGAGGCATAGATGAGAATGTGTCTTGTTGGATCTGGGAGATAGGCCTTTTCACAAGGCCCTCCCTATCAATTATGACAACTATCATCTGTTATTCAACTTTCCCTATCTTGAGATGGTGGTATAGATGATAGTAGCTTGGTGATTACAAAGGCCCACAGAAGAAATGGATTGACTGAATCCTTTTCCGTCAATATTAAGGCTTAATGTGAAATAGAAGTATTATTGATCACACAAATTACTTTTCTCCATATTTAGATGGAGGTAGCACGTGTTTCTACCCCTCCTGAATCTCTCAGTGGCATTTGATATCATCAGTCATGATTGCTTATAAGGATTGGAGGCTGGGAAAATTTTTCAGTGGCTCTATTCCAGGGGGTTTCAAAATTGATTTCATTGAGGGCCACATCAGGATTGTGTTTGACTTTGGGGGAGCAGGGTGGACATGGCCAGCTCTATGTCACTTATGTTGGGGGTCCCTGTGGTGGCCTGACTGCTCTGTCAGTAAAAATGGGCTCCCAAGCTCCATATTCGGCTGTGACAGCTTCCTGCAACCCTCTGCCAGCGAAAATGGAGCAACCCTTGGCCCTCCTGAGTTCCATTTTTTGCTGCAATGACCTCCTCTGGCAAACCTCTACTAGCAAAAACAGAGCTTAGGAACACCACCCGCAGCCCTCATGAGCTCTGTTTTTGCTGGCAGAGGCACCACGGGCCAGTCCTTTACTGTTTCCAGGACAGCTCCACTGGCCAGATCTAAGCATCCCATGGGCCAGACCCAGCTCACGGGCCTTGAGTTTGACAACCCTGCTCTATTCCTTTCTGAGTGAGCAGTTTGAGTTAGTTGATATAGGAAAAGAGAATTCAATCTGGTGGCCTTTCTTTTGTAGAATCTAAATTATAGAACAGCATCCCTTCGGGTGTCAGATTGACCCCTAACTGTATGGTTTTTTCAGAACAGCAGTCACCAACTAGTGGGCTATGGCCCATTGGTGGGCTGTGAGAAAATTTTGGTGGGCCACAGAGAAATTTCACCTCCAGAGCACCCCCCAAAGCAATTAATCTAGGCTGTGCAGAAACACAAGTCTGAGCAGCTGGCATGTTCCATGGAACCCTCCCCGCCCACTCACTCCTTACCCAGCAAACTTGCCTGCTAAATTGTTAAATTTTTCCTTTTTCCGACCATCATCTGTTCTGCTGTGCCAAAAGATTTAGATTAGCTAGGAAGCAGGAAATGGTTGGATTTCTTACTTTCTAGCTAGTCTTTAGATCTTCAGCTCTGCTTTTAAGCACAGCCGAACCTCCCTTAGGACTGAAGGTTCTATTATTCAGTGCTGACTCACAGCAAGCAAATTTGAGAGAGTGAGCTAGTTGATGGCAGATCGATTGATCACTAAATGATTCTGTGAGCAATTCAATGTGCCTGCCTGCTTTGCCTGATTTTGGGTAAAAGTCGCTCTTTTTTTATAAAAAATTCAATATTTACATACATGGTGTGTTGTGAGTTGTTTTTGTGAGTTTACTGGCAAGCAAATTTTATGTGACTGACTGAGCTAGCCGATGGCAGATAGATAGATCTCTGAATGAATCTGTGCTTCTGTGAGCAACTCAATCTGCCTGCCTGCTTTGCCTGATTTTGGGTAAAAGTTGCTCTTTTTTAATAAAAAATTCAATATTTATATAAATATTTACAATATTTACATACAAGCCATGCCCAGCCAGTCACATGACCACCAAGCCACACCCTAAAATTAGGCCACGCCCAAGAACCAGTTAGTGGTCCCTGGGATTTAAAATTATGAGTTTGGTGGTCCCTGAGATTCAAAAGATTGGTGACCCCTGTTCTAGAAAACATTAAACACTGAATTATTCCTGATGGTCTTTGGAGGTTGAATGTTGTCTTATTTTTTAATATGCTACTGTTATAGAGGTAGTGATATAGGTATTATGATTTATTTGAACTGTTGTTGATTGCTATTTATTAGCTTATTGTCACGGATGGCTTAATGTTGATGCCTATTGTTTTAGATCACATGATAGAAGTTTTATTGTTTAGATGTAGAAGTTTTCAATTTTGTTACATGTTACAAGACAATAAATGGAGTTGGTGGCCTATAAATATAAAGTTGGTGGCCTATAAAAATTAAGAAGTAAAGAATTATTTTACTTTAGTATTAGTTAACCCACCTCACGTTTTAGCACCACATTTGAAGAAGAATTTAAACAAACTGGAATTGGTTTAAAGAGGCACAATCCTTAGAAATTAAGTTTTATGAAGAAAGACTGAAGTAGCTGGGAACATTTAGCCTTTACAAGAAAACAGTGAACAAATATATGATACCACTTTTCAAATACATGAAAAGCTGTCATGTGGAAGATCAGGAACTATACTTCATTGCGGATTTAATGGATTTAAATTGTAGCAAGGTAGATTCCAGATTTTTGAAGAGCAGCTTGATATTGGAACTTACTACCAGAGAGACAGATATAGCAAATCTAGTCACCCACATGTCTATGGTGCTTCAATTTGGATTCTGTACTGACCAGGAAGTTGGAACTGATACTCTAAATGGACCACCCCAAATTTAGAATTCTAAGTAGAAATGCATATGCCTATAAACAGAGAAAGGGCAATGGAAATTGCTACGTGGCAAATAATGGTGCTGGAAGAGAAGCTGGAATGACATGTAAATTCATTGTATACATCTTTCTAGCTTCATAGTATAGTCACACAAGATGCTGTGTCCTATCCTCAATTATATCCTCAGCATAATGTTTGGTGCACACAATGTGGTAATCCAAAGGCCAAGTTCCCAGAACATACTGAGCCATAACCCAGTCAACCCCATTTCAGTCTAGCCAGCATGTTGTGTGAACTCAGATATTCTGGGGCACATTTTTCACAATTCTAGTTTCCTATTTCCTTTAAATGAAATTTAAATTACTATGAATACATACCTGAAGCTAGCAAGTCATTAACCAGAACTAAGAATCTCTCATCAGCCAGCTGAGTATCAGTCAGAAGAAAGACAGTGCCCACATTCTTCATTCCTGCCGTGATACATTGTGCTGCTAAGTCAGCCTGCAAGTACATGAATATTTCAGACTCCAATTTTTAGGCAACAGCTGTAAGAGGAGACTCAAGTCATCTTGGGTATTAAATTTAAAGTTCATTGGCTTCTCAGAGTCAAGTCCACACCATTAAAATCACACTGCTGATCACACTGGGGTTCATTGTTATTCACATAACAATTATATTTGAAGGAAATACATAAACACAGTCTGTATAACAACATAGTGTAACTCTCATTAAAGAATCTGTATAAAGTCTTTTTCATTAGGAGGCCAATCTCTACTACTGTAACTTTTTTTCTCTTTCTCTCTTGGAATATTCATATATTTCTTAAACACATCTTCATAACCTTGGTTTTTAATGAAAAAGGTGCTAAATTCAAATTCCCTTGCTATTTGTTCTGCTATTCTTCTGAGGGCAACTTAGAGCAGAATCAGATATTCTGAATTAAACACCACCATGATCCTAGATCACTTCCCAAAACAAAGGGGAAAGAGACACTCTCATATGAAAATATCCTTCCTGGGAAAGTTCCAGCTGAGCATTATTGCTCAACATGTTTAGTGTATCATTTACAAATTCTGACCTAGAATAACTTTTGAGTAAACAACCACTACATATACTCTGAGATAACATAGTCATATATGTTCCTGAATGCGGGAGGAGGAGGAGGAGAAAGAGGAGGAGGACAAAGAGGAAGGAGCCAGGAGCAAGAGGAATAATAATCACATTTTTGACTAATGTTCTTTGGAAATTCAAGTCCAAACTAGGAAACTAGGAATTATTAAAGTGGTATTAAGATGTAACATGTGCAAGGTGCTTTTTTGTAAGTCTGCAGTTCATATAGGTGAAAATATTTAGTTCTTGTAAAAATGTATATGTTTGTTATGCTGCCTAATGCACTATTAACTATTGGGATGACTGTGCAAGATCTTTTCCATAATTTATTTTGATTGTTCACTCTTTAGATTTTGTAACTTTTTACAATTCTTTTTGCTCAGTTCTGTTGGCCCTGGGTATTGCCACATCCACAAAAATTACTCTTTTGTTTTCTTTTGATTATTGTTATACCTGCAGTGTTACATTCCAGGTGGTAAGTTGTTGTTATACGAACATGACATAAAATGTTAATGTCATCATTTTCAAAAACTGTTTCAGTGTTGTGATTATACCACA
Organism: Laticauda colubrina; assembly: GCA_015471245.1. NCBI lineage: Eukaryota > Metazoa > Chordata > Lepidosauria > Squamata > Elapidae > Laticauda > Laticauda colubrina. The sequence goes on along the minus strand of BLBF01000003.1, from coordinate 109,685,588 downwards.
TTGTGAAAACTCAGAAATTATAATTTTTCTACAAATACCAATGCATTATAGTGACTACTCTATCATCGCATTCATTATAGCAAGTCCAATCAATTTTGCTTATGATTATGGTTTATAGTTATGTTACAGTATTTATTAATTTTACATTTACATTTTACAGTCACAGAGAGAGATCATCCATCAATTCATAATCAAGCATCAACAGTGTGGTAATAGTACTCAACCATGCATCTCATCCCTGGAATTGGGTGAGCTATATGGTTGACCTCATGTCCCAATACCTGGAAGCAATGAGAGTATGAGGGTGTAGGAACAACCTCAGACTCACTTTTAGGAAGACTGAATGGTTGTGTGTATTAAAGCCTCCTAGTACTGAGGACTTTCTATCTTTGGCCCTGATTGGGCAGGCACTTTCCCATTTGGGTCTACTGAACAATCTGGGTTTGCTCCTGGAATCAGGGCTCCTGCTTAAAGGCAACAGGTGAGAAGTATAAACAGGAGGGCTTTTACACAGAATCACCTTGTGTGCTATTGTATCTTTTCCGAACTAGAAGGCCCTTCACATTTAGTCACCTCATGATTGGACTACTGCAATGCATTCTACATGCAGCTTCCCTTGAAATCTATTCAGAAGCTATCTATAGAATGTAATGCCACAATCAGTGATAGGTTAATCACACCTTGCTCAGGTAATGCCCAAACTCTGTGAATGCACTGCTTCCAGTTGGCTTCCAAGTATAATTCAAAGAACTACTTGCCACATTTCAAACCCTAACTAGGATAGTGCCTATGGTTAGTCTCTTCTTGGTTCTAAGCATCTCACCTTCAGATCAGGAATCCCATAGCCTTTCCTCAAGGTGATTTGGAAAATCTCCAGAGAGCTAATGAAAGCTGCCAATCTTGTCAGGCTCTGTTTGCCACTTCCACCAACACCCACTAGCAGAGCATTCCCTCTGGGAGATTCCAGGATACGGTTGATTCGGCAACTAAACAAAAAGATACATAATCCTTTCACATCCAACATTTCTTCTGTGGAATAAATATCAATATATGGCACATGGATTAATCTGTTAGGTTCAAAACTTGCAAAATCTTAAGTCATAATGTGTCTGGATGAGTATAGAGGAGTAAAGAGATAATTTGAAACAAGACATGCAAGAAATAGCAACAGCACTTAGACTTATATACTGCTTCACAGTGCTTTACAACCCTCTCTGAGCAGTTTATAGGGTCAGCATATTGCCCCAACAATCTGGGTCTTCATTTCTACTGACCTCAGAAGGATGGAAGTCAACTTTGAGCCACTCAGAATCGAACTCCTGCAGTGAGCAGTGAATTAGCCCTGCAGTACTGCATTCTAACCATTGCGCCACCATGTGCCACCTCTTAAATAATTTTCAACTTCGTCTTTGGAAAAAAGATGGGATAAGAAAGAAATTCAAAATAAGTCTGCCTTCATCCTGTTTGATATAAGAAGGGATGGAGGAAATCTCTGACAGGCTTTTAATATTCTGTTTATTATATTCTACAACAATAAAGTTCCTATAATCCTTGCAGGTTCTGACTTCTGGCCTTGCCTCCTGAAGAGCTGACAATTAGAATTTAGTTCCAGTTCCAATTTGGTGGCCTTGTGAGTTTTAACTTCTTCTTTTTCCCTCCAAACTAATTTTTAATGCCCATTTTAGCCACATCAATTAACTTTTGTTACGTTGTTGACATATTCCAACCTAATTATGTTCATTTGAATCTCTTTAAAATATCATTTAAATTTACATGTCTGCTAGATCTTGTCAAAAGAGCTTCAGTTAGCCAATGTCTTTAACTTATGTGCCTGAAATATAGTGCAGATATAATTCTTGTCTCGGAAGCCTGCTTGTTTGTTTTCTTAAGATTAGGAGGATATTTCTTAATGGATAAACTTCTGACTTGGAAACCAAGAAAGCAGAATGAGAGAGTAACTTCCTGAGAGATGGCAATTACCCATTAATTCTCATTTTATCTTTGTGAGAGGAATTTGCCGCTGCTGTGAAGTCACCAGTTCTGAGTCTTTTTTTCCCCTTTATTTGATCTGCTGGCCATAATGTGGCCTCTGTATTTATCACAATTATTTCAACTTGTTGCTTTGTCATCCTGGAGAGTGATGGGACTTGTCATAACCCCACTTTTCAGAAAGAGGCTCACCTGGTTGGCTTATTCAACATGATTGCTCATTAACGTTCATGAATTAGGTAACCACCCTTTCCTGATTCTGACCCAAGCTTAAAATAAACGATGAATAATCTATAAGTAATCAGTGTTGTAGAAAGATATTCACTTAAATTAGGAATCAAAGGGTTAGTGATAAATACAAGAAAATATATTTTAGTGGCATGCACAACTGTAGTGCTTGCTAGACTCCTTGCTAAAGAATTGCAGAGGTTTTGCATAGAATTGCATAGATTTGCATAGAAAGGTTACAGGTTGTGTACTTTGGTTTGTTAAGTAGGAATGATAAAGAAAATATTTTCAATCACAATAAGACCTCTAAACTGGAATGCCTCTCATAATACATTGGAGATTATGGCCTTATTTTAAGCACCCCTGCAACCCTCAATAGTATCTGAATTCAATTTGTCTCAGATACTATTATTAAGTTCTCTAAACAATGGCACTTATTGTGCCCACATACTGACCCCTTTCATACCATGCTTTTCAGGTTGTTAAAAAAGACAATAATTTGAGTTTCATGATGCATCTCCACTCCAGGGTCACAGATCCAATCTCCTGCTTTTACTTATGAGTTCATTTCAGGAATGATTTTATTCTTTCTGATGCTCTCTCTACTCATTAAATTAAATTGAATCTAGTGAATTAAACTCCCCATCAGAATCATTGGAAGAGTGCATTCTGGCTGGCAACATATTGTTCTTTCTATTACCCACATATTTTCATATTTCAGGAGAAGACTGAGGTGGGAGGGCAGGGATGGAAGGTATGAAAGGTACCTGCTCCGACCTCGGTTTTCCCATGTTGACTGGGAAGGTCGAAGAATGATTCTAATTAACCAAGTTGCAATATCTAGGAGAATGGGAACCTAGTTGTGCAGTTTCCAGTATCTGAAAATCTTGTTATTATGGTAAATATGTGGATGCAGTCAAATATCCTCCCACTTCAGATGATTCCCCTTAACAAGGAAATGTCAGTGTGAAATTTCCTATCTTGGCTCCATGTCTTTTTTCCCTAATACCTGGAAATGTGTGTGTGTACACACACACACAAACACACATGTGTGTATAATAATACATTATATATATATATGTGTGTGTGTGTGTGTGTGTGTGTGTCTGTGTCTGTGCCCGTATATGTATATTTATGTATATGTGTGTGTGTATGTGTGTGTATGCAGGTCTTGGTCTTTTCCTATGTAAGATTGAGAGTATCTTGGTGATGTTTCGATGAGGTTGCACTCGCCATCTTCAGGCTAGTGTTTTTGGCTTCGTGCTTGTGCAAACAAAGCATGATCAGAGCTGCCGTCTCTCTATAAATACTGGTGGGGAGGTTGGTTGGGTTGTCATTTCTTGATTGGTTGATGGAGTTGATGTTTGCAGATTGGCTGACTTTTTCATAAGAACATGTGTGGCTGAAGTAATTACTGTGTGTCTATCAGCCTCCTGTGTTGTAACGACCTGGGTAATGGGCTGTGTGATTAATTTACCAAATTAATCTCCAATACTGAACACTTCAACATGAGAATAATCTGGGAAGCCATCGAAATAGAGAAACACCCCCATAACATGAATAAACGGGATGATACCCCCTGCCTACCAGACATCTGGAAACTAGCCCTTATCAACAAACAAGTCCCCAGCCACGAAAACCAACACTGGACCCAAAACAATACATGATGCCACCACCAATCTCCCTCACCAGACTCAAACCCAAACCCACCCCAAAGACAGAAGGCAACCACCGTCCAGAAACCAGACCATGGCTGCATCACCAGCTGCTACACCCCCCACCCCCCAAACCAAGCAAACGGACACACACCATGAACACATAGCCAGGCCTCAAACTCGGAGCCAAACCAAAACCCAGAACATCATATCACAGCCACCCGCTCAGGATATCACATCACGGAACTCAGGAGGTTACACCACAAAACCTCAGGGTGTTACAACACAGCCAACAACCCAGAAGATTACATCACAAGACCCAAGATGTCACAACAATAGAACTCAGAAGGTCATCACACAGCCCATGACCCAGGTCATTATAACCCAGGAGATTACAGCACAAGACCCAGGATGTCAAAACAATAGAACTCAGAAGGTCATCACACAGCCCACTGCCCAGGTCATTACAACACAGGAGGCTGACAGCCAATACTTCAGCCACACATGTTCTTATGAAAAAGCCAGCCAATCTGCAAACATCAACTCCATCAACCAATCAAGAAATGATAACCCAACCAACCTCCCCACCAGTATTTATAGAGAAACGGCAGCTCAGATCACACTTTGCTCAACAAGCATGAAGTCGAAAGCACCAGCCTGAAGATGGCAAGTAGGACCTCATCGAAAAGTCACCAAGATACTCTCAATCTTACATGGGAAAAGACCTGAACACGCCAAGACCTGCATGTGTGTGTGTGTGTGTGTGTGTGTGTGTGTGTGTGTGTGTGTGTGGTATTCAGCTTTGTTTGGGTATTTTTCCACGTCATTATACTTGTACTTTAAAAGCACAACTATAATGACGTGGGAAAATACCCGAACAAAACTGATATACATATGTTTTCTCATATAATATATATATATAATACACAAGACACACACTATCTCTTCCATCACCAATATCTGACTGCTTACATACCAAGAAATTGTTCTTGAGCAATTATGACAAAATCCAGTAGTTATTAAGGATGAGGACATGCAGAGCAATCTTTTGCTAATTGAAAAAGATGAATATCAACTTCTGAGCCAATGATTCAAGGATTAAGAATTATATTATATCTTCTAAGTCTAACATTCAATTCATACCATATAAAGTTTAAAGGATTTTTTTTAATGAACTGAAGTTTCCAAATCAGCATAAGCCAATATTAGAAATAAAATTCACACACAAACAATAAAACCAAATATGATAGATATGCTAATGCTATCAATGAGATAGAAATTGAGTCAGGAAAATACAGAAATGTGGGTTGTTGTATTTACATATTCATTAAACAAATGTGTTTTTAGAAGAGGAATTAGAAAGATTTTTTACATATTTTGAAAATATTATAAGGATAGGTTTTGATGTGTCTCCTTAGACTAAGCATGTTGGAGCATGAAGCTGCCATCCAAAAGGCCCCCACTGTTTAAATAAATAATCTTTCTAATGTAGAATCTATAAAAAGATCATTGTGAACATTTTAATGGATGGGCATGCTAACAGTTGATTTTCCAGACTATGAGCGGAGGCCAAATCACTATGACTGCCTCAGTGCCAGGATAGTGCTTGGATTGAAAATCCAAGTACTATTTTGCCCTGCTTGTATTAAATAGATCTGCAAATAAATTCCCAGCAGCTGACTTTGGTGGCTTGTTTCCGTCTGGAAAAGCAGAGATTGGAGAATCCCCTGTAGGGTTCTTGCAAGGAATAGGCTCAATATCTGACAGTTAAAGTCACTCAGATCCATTTTGGGTTGGACTTCATCTGGGAGTCATCTGGCAGTCTTATCTGGTCTAAATTTGACTCAATTACTTCTGAGGAATGGATGGGGTCCTTCAAATGCGAAATTCCATTACATATGTGTTTTATCCAAGTCTCTCCTGGCTAATTAGAATGACACATAAATGAGCTCAAATAATGGAAAATGACTAATTTACAAGAATGGGTAGTTCTGCCTGCCCTGAAGAAGATGATGGTCAGCCCTGTCCTCAAAGAGAGGGGACCTTTTTAGGGAAGGCTGTTGAGAAGAGGACAACCAGCAGTTTTCAAGAGTTCTGGAGAAAATAGATTACCTGAACCCATTGCAGTTGGCATTCAAGCCAAGATACAAGAGATACAACAGTATGCTCAGGGCAGAAATAGGTACCCATTCTCTCCCTTCTTGATCTCTGAGCAATTTTTGATACCATTGCTTATGGTATCCTTCAGAGCCAAATGAAGAGGTTGGGAGTTGGTAGCATTGTTCTTCAGTGCCTCTCCTCCTTCTTTTGTGACCGCCTTCCAGATGGTGTTAATGGGGTGAGGAAGGTATAGCCCTTTACTTCTGTTATGTGTGGTGCCGCCACATCCTCCCCAAGCTCTATTTAATATCTAAATAAAACTACTTGATAAGTTATCTATTGGCATGGGGTTAAGTTTTGTTGGTATATTGATGACACTTAATTGTATCTCTCTGCCCTGGAACATCCAAGTGATACTGTCAAAGTGTTTTTACAGTGCTTGGAGACTCTTTGGGCACTGTATGGTGAGGAACCTGCTTCAATCCAATCCTGAGAAGATTGAGCAACTATGGATTTGGGGCCTCTCCGTATCTGATGATATTCCATCATTCATTCTCATTTGAGGCATACACTGTAGCAGGTGGCAATGTAGCCCCCAAAGCCTTTACACAAATACAGCTTGTGAATAAGTTGAACCACTCCTAGACTGGGAGGCACTACTCAAATTACTTATGTCACTTCCTGACTGGGCTACTGCAATGAGCTCTGCATGAGACTGCCCATGAGACTGAAGTGTCTGATAAACATTCAGACACTTCAGCTGATCCAGGATGCAGTAGCAAATGTGGAATTGGGCAATAACAGTATACACACATAACTTCATTGCTATAGGAGCTGCATTATCTCCTAGAAGGCTTCGGAGTGCCATTCAACGGGCTGATTTTCATCTTTGAGGAACATTGTTTGAAAGATTGCTTTTCCTTGATGGTTTCTACACATCCCAACAGAACTGGTAGAGTTGTCTCGACAGTTTCACCTGGTGAATGCTAAAAATATGCTTTCTTTCTAATGGCACCTAACCTATGGAGAACTCCCACAGAGATACAGAAAGCCCCAAGCTTAGTGGTTTTTAGAAAGCTATGAAGACTGGAATTGGAAGTAGGCTACTAATTTCTATGCTCTGATAGGGATGTGGAAGGGTGAGGTCCATTGAGATTTTTTATGAAAAGACCTTAGTTTGGGTTGGTGTGTTTTACAATTATTAAATTATTCAATCTTCCTTTGCTACCTAAGGTTTTGCTAGATAGATGATACATGACAGAGAGAGAGACAGAGAAAGACAGACAGAGAGAGACAGAGACAGACAGACAGACAAATAGATAGCTGTCTGCCAAATGAGAGCATTTTTAATTTGGGCAGATGAAAAGTGCAAATCCAGATTGAAAATTTAGCCCTATAAAGAGTAATGCAAATTGATACTTAAATTGTCCGTTTTTTAAGGGAGAACAAGTGTATTATTAGAAAGAATAGATTTGGTGCCTCAGCACTAGACAGAGAGTCTCTAAAAGAAATTTTTATTTTATAAACCTAGCATGCAAATTCATTATGGGGACCTGCTTCTGAACACTGAATACTAGGTCCTAATACAACCTGGTTGACACTGAGCTACTGAAGATAAAAACACTTGCTAGTAATCAGATGAATAAAAGCCCAGTAGCATGCATAGCAGTGCAATTGTATTAAATTGCAATGCCCTCTGGTGTGGGAAGTGAAAGGATGTCTTGCCTCCAACAGAAAGATATAAGCAAAAAAACCAAGGACTCTGCATACTGTTTGCTTTTGTGAGCATGACTGAATTTGCTACCTGGAGTTGGAGAAACAGTTTGCTTGCCCTTTGTGCTTGTTTCTAATGGAAGAAGTGTTTTGTAACAGCTGAGAGAATAAGTTGAAGATAGTGTATGTGCTCAAAACAACTTAGCTTATTTATTTCTTGGATAAAACCCACTTACAACCAAAACACAGTCCTTAAATTTTGGGATAAGGGTTGACAAGTAATACAACTACATAAAATAATGTTTTTATTGGGCCACCATTCCCTTTCTTAGAAGGACAGTCATCAGTGAACGGCGATTGGTATTCTGCTAAAACATGGACCCTTTCTTCTATATAGTTGAAAAAATGATTAAAATATGTTAAGATTCTCTGTACAGACAGTGAATTCAGGTCTTCTTTGTGGAAGTTCATCCATTGTTCCTACTTCTGTAGATACCACCCAAAACCTACAGTATCTAAGGAAAATCAGAGTCATCTGAAAATCAAAACTCCTCTTACATGTGGCACATGGCATCTTCAAACAGCACCAGGTTCATGGCAGCATTAACTTCATTGTGGTTCTCCAAAACTTCCACAAGAATCTGGCTCAATGATTCCCAATTCTGGACAGGCATATATTTGGGTTCTCCTACCCCTTTTGCAAAATGACAATAGATATTCATCTTCTTGGTTTGTTCCAAAGTTTCCTCTATGTCCTAAGGGGTAAAGGAAAACACAGTGTTCCAGTTTAGGAGAGATGCAGCAAACAAAAATGTCATCAAGCATAAGCCATTGCAGTCTCTCAACTCTAGAGAGAAGGATGGATAAAATAGAATACCAAGGATCTACCCATCACCAAAACCTTCTTGCATACCACACATATCATATACTTCTCTTTTGCATTGTTATGTAATTATTGTTTGTCAGCCATCGAAAACATGTTTCAAAGAGTTATTTTATCTCAAATAGATAAAGAAGCAGGATGCCCCATAACACCCATAACAATTTAGAAAACATAAATGGTTTCTAAATTGTGCAATATTTCTTCTTTATGATGAGGAGGAACCTTATAAGCTTTGCTTTTTTTGCAACACACATATTAGTCATTTTGTTTTTGGTGAGTGATCGAACACTTACATCATAGAACTTCTTCACTGCCTCTGCTTGCATTTTATCGAAAACAATTAAATCCTTGTCATCAACCATCTTGTCACGGTAAACACGATTGGATTCATGTAAATATAGCTTTACCAAATCCTGAGGAGTCTTCAAACATTCAGGAATTGAAAACAGAATACCCTAAAGAAAAGAAATGCAGATGATGATACAATCTGCTTTCTGGATGGATTAGCCATGCAACTACAACTGATCCATATGGTTGTCCCTGCTATTGCTGAGCAATGTCATTTCCAGTCTGCCATACCACTCTTGATTTCTGTGACATACATTAAACTGGCATCCATCCATTTTAAGCTGTCTCTGTACATGAGAGCAGAATCCCCAAGCAAGCAAATATATAAGGCATCAGTACATGTACAAAAGTGGATATGACAAAAATAATATACAAAGTTCCTAACCTTCACTTTCCTTACATAAATATTCAACCCAATTCTAAATTTATTCTCACAATGAGAATTGTCACCCCATATTGAAAAGATAAAATAAAAGTTCATCACATTATCATAGGTAATAAAACAAGACTAACCTAACATAAATGAATTGTACTGAGATGTATCAAGTCAATGTGAAGTAATTTAAATGTTTATTCTTTTCTCAGATTTAAGGGTAAATTGCTCCACAGTGGCTGATTTTATATTTCAACTAACACTCAGGAACAAACTGCAAATAAAAACAAAATAATAATGATATGGTAATAATATGTTTATACAAGGAGGAGAATAGCTTTTTATATTTAAAAAAAGCTTACTTTTTTTGAAAGAGAAGGAACTTATTTTTGGAAGTTCAGTTGCAACAGAGATTGCAGCTTTAATATATATACACATTTCTGATTGAAGTGAAATTATTCAATAATAATTAGGCCCAGGATTCCCCAAATGGTTTAAAAGTAGATTACATAGGCTTGTTGTTCGCTAAACTCCTTATCCTGCACTGATTTAAACTGCAGACTGAAAAAATGGAGGGTACATTATTGCCTCAGATTCAATCTCTCTCTAAGTTAACCACATTATTGAAGTTCCTTCTCCTTTTGTAGGAAGAAAAAGAGTCACTATATTAGACTAAGTGGTGATAACTTTAAAAAATAAAATTTAACAAGGAAGATGCCGCCTAGAGCTTGCATTAATTACTCTCAGGTAACTGTGGTAAATTTACAATGTGCCCTTTAGCATGCACAAGCAGGTGTCTCTTAAAAGGAAATAAAATGTAACTATCTATTAACAATAACTAGTGGGGTAATGAATGTACATATTTAAAACATGTTATTTCTTAATCCTAATTCAAAAATTCTAAAGGCAGCTTGAAGTCTGACTGTACATGAGCAAGCATTATTTCAACAAAAAGCATTTAAATGAATGTTTGAAGAGGTGCTATTAGGGTACTTTTTAAGTGGGAACATTTGGAATTATTAATCTTCTTTGGAGATGAAGCATATAAGAACACACTTTCTGATTTTTATTCTGTAGCAACCAATCGGAGGAAATCTATGCACAACCCCATCATATAAATCCAAGAAGAGTACCATTTATGTGTTAAGAATAAAGCTGCCTTATTTAAGAGAACAGGCAAATCCAGTACTATAATTTCTAAAGCAAACAAAGCTTCAGTTTATATCCCAATCTCCCTAACCCAAGCAATGTTAGAATAATTTATGGTTGCTCAACAATAAGGAGAAAGCACTCCAATTATGAGTAATGGCACTCTTATCTTTTTTATATCTTATGATCCAAGGTTCAGTCATTGAAACAGAACAAAAGTTCTGGAGATTTTGGGCACATTACATTTTGAATCAGAAAGGTCAGGGCTAGCTTCTAACCTTCATAACTGATTCCCTTATCATTTAATTGATGCAGTAGAATGACATATTGATCAGAAAATACAAATGATTAAAATGGGCACACAGAATCTGTTAAAATTACCCACCAGAATTAAGCCAGATTCTCTATATTTTCACATCAAGTCTAGCACATACTCTTCAAATATATCCTCATTAGGATATATTTAATAAGATAGGTAGAAGACATTAATTAATAACAAATAATATTACCCTAAATCCACATTAATAGCAAAGATTAAGAATCTTAGCTAGCTATGATAATAGTAGGGAAATACAACTACTTGAAATAATGTAAATACCTCTTTTTGCCCATATACTCAACTATATGAATTGTAAATATTCAACATAAGGATCTTCTATTCTCAGGTATCATGTATTTTAACTGTATCTATTAACAATACCTAATAACTGTTAGGGGTCCACTATCAATTTCACTAGTATTATTCCTTGCCACTGGTTGAAACTAAAGCCCCTGTCACACTGCACCAACGGATAGAAAAAGGATGTAAAACGGACAAAAAAGCTTGCCATCCGTTAGTTAATGCGATGTATCTGTTCTGTACTCACTGCCTCCGTTTTGCTTCCTCTCTATCCGTCCAGCATCTGTTTATTGACGTTTCATCCGCTCAAACAGTTTTGAACTGCTCAAAACTTTTGAGCGGAAAATGTATCCAATGCGTCCATTCTGCATCCGCTAGGCATCCGCTAGGCATCCGTTCTGCATCCGTTACGCATCCGCTATATCCGCTAGGCATCCGTTCCGCATCCGCGCAACTCGCATCCGCTCAGACGCAGGGAGGAAGTGGAACGGACGCAGAACAGATGCAGAACGGATGCCTAGCAGATGCAGCACAGAAACAAAGCATTTAAAATGGAAAAAACGTTCGCAGAGGGGACCTATCTTGGATATTAAGGATGTCTAGAGGATGCCTAGAGGATGCAAAAGAACACCTACGGGAAAACCTATACTGCCTATAAAAAGGGGGAGCAACTCATCTGGATCTCACTTTCAGCCCAGCAGCCCAGCTGTGCAGACCTCTGCAGCCTTCATCTGCCTCTTCCTCTTCCACAGCATCCAGTCATGTCCACCGTAGATCGTAACACACTCCTTTTGGCAGCCACCATCGTTCTGCAACAGTGTGAAGCCATCTACAGGCTCTGTGAACTCTACTACGGGAAGAAAAAGTGGCGGCCAAGAAGGGTCTGGGTCTGAAGATGGATCACCAGAAGAGCAGAGTACGGACTGTACAACAAGCTGATGGTGGAGCTCAGGAACGAAGACACTCGTGCATTCCAGAACTTCATGAGAATGCCTCCAGCCATGTTTGACGAAGTTGTGCAGCGGCTGACACCCAGGTTGACCAAGGCAAACACCAACTTCCAGCCCAGCCCGGAACCTGGGCTCAAGGTGGCACTCACTCTGTGCCACCTGGCCTCAGGGACAACCTACAGGAGCATGCAGTACGGCTGGAAGGTGCCACACAACACCATCAGCATTGTGGTCAGAGAAGTGGTGCAGGCCATCATCGAAGAATACCTGGAGGAGCTCCTCCAGTGCCCCTCCACTGAAGAAGGATGGAAGAAAGTTGCAGAGCAGTGGTATCAGAGGTGGAACTTCCCACACACCGTTGGAGCCATAGATGGGAAGCACGTGGCCTGCAAAGCGCCAGCCAAGTCGGGGTCCACTTATTTCAACTACAAGGGCTTCTTCAGCATCGTCCTCTTCGCCATGGTCGATGCTGACTACAAGTTCATGTACATCGATGCTTCAGGCAACGGGTCAGCTTCAGATGCCAAGGCATATAATGCCAGTCACTTCAAGGAGGGGCTGGAACGCAACCTCATCGTGGGCTTCCCGGATCCAGACCCACTGCCCAACGACATGCAAGATGTGCCCTACTTCATCGTGGGGGATGACGCCTTCTCCCTCAGAACCTACCTCATGAAGCCCTACACCTCCAGACTCCTCACCCGTGAAGAGAGGATCTTCAACTACAGGCTGTCCAGGGCAAGGCGGGTGGTGGAGAACGCCTTTGGCATCCTGGCCAACAGGTTCCAGGTACTTCTCACCACCATGCAGCATTGCCCAGAGACCGTGAGGAGGATCGTGGAAGCTTGCTGCATCCTGCACAGTCTCATGCACACCCAATACCCAGTCTTGCAGAACAGGCTCGTGGACCTCCAACAAGGCAATGGGGACATGGAGCCTGGGGAATGGAGGCAAGGGCAAAACCTGATAGACACTGAGGATGTGCAAGGCCCCAACAGAGACTCACGTGAAGGGAAGAAGCAGCGCAACCTCCTGAAAAACTGGTGCAACTCCCAGCTGGAGCGGTGGAGTGGCAAGACAGGATGATAGATGATTAATGGATGCTTCCTTCAGCCTGTCTCATCACACGGATGAGATTGGACCATGTATGTTGAATGGACCTACAATGATCAGGGCATTTAATAAAGAGTTGTGTTTATGTTGACATGTGTGGATGATTATTACATTATTATTGATAACAAAGGGCCATAGGTGTGGCACCTGGGTGGGTGGACCATACAGTCCCTCTATGCTTGCACTGGAGGTTTATCTATCCCACAGCTATTACCCATTCCAAAGGTATCCCTGCCCATCCCACAGGTATCCCTGCCCACCCCATTGCTATCTTAACCCATCCCACAAGCATGCAAAGGCTTAAACCATTTCTAAAAGTTTCCACCAAGACTTTATTAAAAAAAAGAAATGAAGCAAGTTTGTGAATCAAAGATAAACTTTATTGAACAACAAGTTGTAAAAGAAAAATGACCCAAGTCAAGTGTCCAAATAAAGTCCACAGGTAGCCAGCCAGCCAGTCTCTGGCACTCCTCTTGGTCACTCAGAGGTGTGCCCAGTCTCAGGGGTGAAGGGTCCAGGTGCTGTGGAGGTGGCTGGTGCTGGAGTGCTGATCTGAAGCCCCACTGGGGTGCCTGGCCCCGAGAGGACAACAGGTGACGGTGTGTTGAGAAAGCTCTCGGACAACTGGCTCAGACCCGTGATGTTGAGAGCTCCTTCCTCCATGCCATGGGGTGTCAGCCCCACTACTGAGGACAGATGTACTGAGGCCGGGCTTGGCTGTGGGGTGGAGAAAGGAGCAGTGTAGTGGGGCTGTCTGGTCTGCAGCTGGGTGAGGACTGGCATTGGTGGCATCGGTGGCGTGGGTGGCATCAGTGTCGTGGGTGGCATTGTTGGCGTCGGTGGCATAAGTGTCGTGACTGGCATCGGTGGCATCAGTGGAACCGGTGGCAACGGTGTCGTCCGATGACTCTGTGCCTGGACTGGGAAGGGCTGCTGCCTGTGCTGCTGGACCTCCTGGTAGCCGTAGCCCTGGTAGGTGAGGGCCTGTGGGAAGCCTTGGAATGGGAGGGACATCACCTGGGGTGGAGGAGCAGACCTGGACTGGGTGGGAGCAGGTTCCTCTGGATCTGGAGGGTTGTGAAGCAGCTCCGTGATCCGGTCCTTCACCAGCTGGTACTGTGGATCTGCCATTTCCTTGAGGGTCTGGTTGACATAGGTGAGGAAGGGCTTGCGGTTGGAGGATGAGGAGTCGGTGTGGACCAGCTGAGAGAGGAGATCTATGCTGGTCCGGATGGTGTCCCTGATCTCCAGCAGGACAGTGTGGCTCTGCCCCTCCTGTTGTCTGGCTCTCTGCCTTTCTGTGGAGGTGGAGCTGGGGGGGGTGGATGCGGCTACGACTGTGGTGGACGCGCCGTCTCCTTTCTCCCACCGCACCAGGGAGTCCTCCACGCGCTCCACCATGGTTACAACACCTGTCCGCAGGTTTTCCACCATGGCACGCTCCACAGAAACCTGCCTGGAGACAGGAACTGACTCTTGGCCAGAAGAGGACTGGTTCTCAGCAGGCTGCCGGAGAGAGAGGGTTGTGAGAGGGGCTCCTGGTGCTCCTCGGTGGTGGATCTCACCCTCCAGGAAGCTGCACCTGGCCATGACGTAGGTCTCTCTGTCCGTCAGCTTAACCCTGGCCTGGACAGATTTCTTCAGGTGCAGCTTCCCGTACCAGGTGTGCATGTGCTTCCACCAGCTGAGGATCACCTCCGAAGTGAAGCCAATACTCACCGCCTTCTCTCTCCAAGCAGCATGCTTCCGCTTGGTGTCCCTGTACAGCCAGTGTCCCTTCCACCACAGATAGTCATTCTCTCTCAGCCACTCCAGCACCTCATCCTCGTGTTCCTCCTCAATGGAGTATTGCCTCCTCTCCTCTTGCATACGCCTCTTCCTCCCTTTGGCAGGACCAGATGGACCCTCATCAGAGGGGCTCCCAGGTAGTAGGGGCTGCTCTTCCACACCACCAACAGCAGCAGAACCAGCAGGATCATCATCATCATCATCATCATCATCATCATCATCATCACCAGCAGGATCATAATCATCATCATCAGCAGCAGCAGCAGAAGCAGCAGCAGCAGGATCATCAGCAGCAGCACCAGCACCAGCAGAAGCAGCAGTACCAGCACCAGCAGCACCTGGATCAGCAGCAGCAGAGTAAGCACCAGCAGCACCAGCAGCACCAGCAAGACCAGGAGCACGAGCAGGACCAGGAGCACGAGCAGGTCCAGCAGGATGAGCAGGATGAGCAAGACCAGGAGCACGAGCAGGACGAGCAGGACGAGCAAGTCCAGGAGCACAAGCAGGACGAGCAGGATGAGCAGGATGAGGAGCATCTTCAGCAGAGTAAGCACGAGCAGAAGCACCACCGCTAGGAGCAGCTTCAGCAGAGTAAGCACGAGCAGAAGCACCACCGCCAGGAGCAGCTTCAGCAGAGTAAGCACCAGCAGAAGCACCACCGCCAGGAGCAGCGCCAGCAGAGTAAGCACCAGCAGAAGCACCACCGCCAGGAGCAGCGCCAGCAGAGTAATCACGAGCAGAAGCAACACCGCCAGGAGCAGCGCCAGCACCAGAAGAGCGAGCCCAAGCAGCAGAAGCCCCAGCAGAAGCAGAGTCAGGGACCCGGGGTGGGAGGGTGGCCCTGTCCCTCTTGCCAGGGATGACGGCAGGTTGCTGAGGCTTTTGCTTCTTCCCCATGGTTGTGGGGTTGCTGGCTGGCTGGGAGGCTGGCACCAAGGCTGGCAGGCACCAAGGCTGGCAGGAAGGCTGGCACCAAGGCTGGAAGGAAGCCTGGCAGGAAGCCTGGCAGGAAGGCAGGCAGGCAGGCAGGCAGCAAGGCTGGCAGGCAAAGTGACTGGCAGGGAGGCTGGAAGGCAGGCTTGCAGCAAGGCTGGCAGGCAGGCAGAGAGCAAGGCTGGCCAGGAGGCTGGGAGGCAGGCTTGGAGGCAGGCTGGCAGGAAGGCTGGCAGCAAGGCTTGCAGCAAGTCTTGCAGGCAGGCATGCAGGCAAGGCAGGCAAGGACTCGATGTATCCAGCAGCAGGTCTTTCCTCCGAATGGTGACCTGCTTGGGAGCTGCTTCCCTTTATATCCGCGGGGCTTACGCAATGCATCCCCCCCCCCGCATGCGCAATTAACACTCGGCATCCATTCGGCTTCCACTGTGCATCCACTAGGCTTCCGCTGTGCATCCGCTTCATCCGCTGTGCATCTGCTGTATCCGCTTTGCTTTGCGTCCGCTTTGCTGAGACCCCCCGGAAGCCTAGCGGATGTGCCATCTGCTCCCATCCGCTTCCATCCGCTGGGCTTCTGTTCTGCATCTGCTTTCCATCCGCTCTGCGTCCTCCCCGCGTCCGTTCCTTTCCGTGTTATCCGCTCTGGTTATGCAAATTTTAGTCCCTTTTGAGAGTGGATAACAACAGATGGAACATTTTGCTCGTCCGTTGTGTCATTTTTACTAACGTTTTGCATCCGTTGGGCAGTGTGACAGGGCCTTAAGATTGTCATATGCCTGTCATAATTATAGGAACAGAAGTGGATCTTGGGGAGAAAGATAAAAGGCAGAGAGTTATCTGTCTCAACAAAATCATATGGAATCAAATCATTTGACATGTTGGAGCTTAAATGCTGTAAGTGCTGATTTCTATTTGTTTCCGGTGATACATTTGAATCTAGTACTATTTAAGAGAATTAACCCTTGACTGTAATTGTGTAGTGCGGTGGCCTAGAGGTGAAGATGCCCACCTCCCACTTAGGGGGGTGGAAGTTCAATTCTAGGCAGTTAATGCAGTCAATGCTCGGTTCTATTCAATCACCTCAACTGCATCCCAATAAAAGGTATTACAGCATGAGTGGAAAACTTGTGATGTCACATTGTCATCATGTGACATATTGTGACTTTTCCCCCCCTTTGCTAAATCAGGAGTGAGTGTGGCCAGCATGCATCACATCCGGCCCGCGGGCTGCCAATTTGACCATATGTTTCTGATAGAAGAATGTTCTCTCAAAATATCTAAAAAGAAAAAAGAAAAAAAACCTTCTGGCTGAAATTCACTCTATGCTTGACTTAAGGCTAGGTCCCACTGGCTGACAGACGCAAAACGTATGCATAAAGCACACAGTGGATGAGCAAAATTTCGGGGGTGGCTCCATCCGTTGTCATCCGCACCAAAAAGTGGCAAAAATTTGCATAAACAGAACAGAAAAGAATGGACGTGGGTAGTATGTAGTGGGGATGTTAAAAGGATGTTCATAGGAAGCCTAGTGGATGTATATAGGATGCAAACCGTTCACTGTGCATCCTTTCTATTTCCGTGTTACTAACGCTGTGTAGACGTTCCATGTACCTTTTGTTTCCTCTCTCTTTCCATTTTCAGCTGCAACGGATGTGAGTTGCTAGGATGCCCAGAGGATGCAGAGAGGATACAGCAGACGTTTAACAGATGATAAATGGACATAGAACGTTTGTTGCTCGGATGTCACGGATTTACATCGTACACAGGGGAAAGTTCATCCATTCACAAAGTTTTGTGCAGCTCAAAAATTCTTGTGGGGATGAAATCGCAGTGGACAGATGCTTGACGGATAGAGCATATGAAACACGTATGCAATGAGTACACAACGGATACATAGCGTTTTCCAATGGATGGCAAGCTTTCTTTAACATTTTACATCCTCTTTGCATCCATTAGTGCAGTGGGACAGGGGCTTTTGATTCACAAAATATTGCAGGGGAAATCTTGTGATAGAGAAACTATTTGATCTCTATCTGGTTTAACTATCACACATGGGGCATGCTAATTTTTCCAGTCTGAACTTTAAAATCTGTTCTATAAGTTTTTTCCTGCCTCCTTACCAATCTGACCATCCAAAAGTCTATCCAGAAAATGGGAAAGTTTGTCCAGCTTCTCTTTAATGTCTAACAACTTCTTTAAAAAAATAATCACACAATCTCTACAAATAATATACTCTTTTTTGCCAACAAATCCAGGTGGAAATTCAAACACTGGAAATTCAACACTGTTTGAGTTCTCATTGTTTGTGAATCTTGTGCCTGTTTGAGTTTCCTTTGAAGTGGAATCGTTAATCAGAAGTTACCCATCCTTGCACACTCTCCCTGTTCAGTAGTTCAAATTGATCATCTAGTCAAAAAATGTCATCACTTATAGTTAAGCCTCCTTTCAGTGACAGCAGATCCTCTATTTTAAGTTGTTTAAGTGCTCTCCTTTGACTTGCATGCTTGAAACTTGTTCTTGATTTTTTTTTCATTTTCCCCATTTCTAATTTTTAAGCTCAGCAATATAACAGGAGTATAGCATATATAATACTAATGCTAATAATAACATCAATATTGCCCTACTTGGTGACAGCAGAATCAACGAGAAACAATTTGAAAAAAATAACCAGATATCAGAACTTGAGAATTGAACTGCAGAGACTCTGCAATAAACCAGTGCAGGTGTTTCCAGTGGTACTCAGCACACTGAGTGCTGTGCTTAAAAACTTAGGCAAGCACTTAAAAACAATTGGTGCTGACAAAATTACCATTGGTCAGCTGCAGAAGGTCACCTTACTGGGATCTACTTGCATAATATGCCGATACATCACACAGTCCTAAATGCTTGGGAAGAGTTCAATTAGTGATTTGTGATACAAAACCCAGCATAGTTATCTTGTTTGCTGTGTGCACTGTTGTTCTTTGTTTCAACAACAGCAACAATAATAATATATCCACTCTATAAAAGCTGGCAAAGATAAAAGAGTATACTTATGAAGAGGGAATAACTGTGATAAAAGAGCTAAAAAAAATAAACTGTAGGACTGAAGGAACTCATGCTAAATCCTGGGCTGTCATGTTAGGGAGAGAGAAACTATCTTAAGGCTAGGTCACACTGGCCGACAGATGCAAAACGTATGTAAAAAGGACACAGCGGATGAGCAAATTTTCTATCCGTTGTTATCCGCTCTCAAAAGTGCCCCAAATTTGCATAAACAGAGCGGACAACGGAAAGGAACGGACGTGGGGAGGATGTAGCGGGGATGTAAAGCGGATGTTCGTAGGAAGCCTAGCGGATGGAGGCGGATGACACATCCACAGGGCTCCCGGGGAAGAACAGCGAAGCGGACGTGTAGCGGAAGGAGCGGATGCGTAGCTGATGATGCGGATGCATCACGGACGCCTATAGGATGCATAGCGGATGTATAGCGGATGCAAAGCATTCACTGCGCATGCAGGGAGTATGAATTATGTAAGCTCTGCGGATATAAAAGGATGCAGCTCACAAGCAGTCAGCATTCAGAGGACAGACCTGCTGCCAGAGACATCTTGAGAGAACACCATGGGGAAAAAGAGGAAGCCTGTGCCTACTCCTGCCAGCCCTGGCAAGAAGGACAGAACCACCATCCCACCTCCTGGCGCTGACTCTGAAGCTGCTGGTGCTGCTGGTGGTGCTCCTGGTGCCCCTGGTGTTGCTGGTGCTTCTCCTGCTGGTGCTGCTGGTGCTTCTCCTGCTGGTGCTGCTGGTACTGCTGGTGCTTCTCCTGCTGCTGCTGCTGTGATGAACCAGCCCCAAGGCCCTCAAAGCCCTGCTGCTGAAGGCCCTGAAGGCCCTGCCAGAGGGAGGAAGAGGCAAGGCAAGGAGAAGGGGGAGAGGAAACAGTACTCCATTTCCGAGGACCATGAGGAGGAGGTGCTGGAATGGCTGAGGGAGAACGAGTACCTGTGGAGAAAGGGCCACAGGCTCTATTGCGACACCAAGAGGAAGCAGGCAGTGTGGAGAGAGAAGGCGGAGAGCCTGGGCTACACTTCAGATGTACTCCTTGGGTGGTGGAAGCACATGCACACCTGGTATGGCAAGCTGCACCTGAAGAAATCTGGGCAGGCCGCTGTCAAGCTCACTGACCGGGAGACCTATGTCATGGCCAGGTGCACCTTCCTGGAGGGTGACATCCGCCACCAAGGAGCAGCCCCTCTGTCAACCCTCTCCCTCAGACAGCCCACAGAGAGCCACTCCTCTTCCAGCCAGGAGACAGCTACCGTGTCCAGGCAGGTGTCTTTGGAGGGCCCCACGACAGAGATCCCCCCGACAGCTGCACTCCCCATGCCAGAGGATGTGGAGGATCCCCTGTCTCAGATGGAGCAAGAAGAAGCAACCACCAGAGACCAACCCACACCCACACCCAGCTGCACCTCCACAGAAAGCAGGCAGAGAGGCAGACCAGAGGGACAGAGCCACACTGTCCTCTTGGAGATCAGGGACACAATCAAAGCCAGCACAGATCTCCTCTCCCAGCTGGTCCACTTTGACATACCATCCTCCAACCGCAGGCCCTTCATCACCGAAGTGAGCCAGACCCTCATGGACATGCCTGAGGCCCAGTACCAGGCAATGAAGGAGAGGATCACAGCTCTTCTGCATCACCTTCCAGGCCCAGCTAAACCTGCTCCTACCCATTCCAGGTCTGCTCCTCCACACCAGGCGATGTCACAGCCCTTCCACAGATTTCAGCAGCCCCTCGTCTACCAAGCCTACCACTACCAGGAGCTCCCACAGCAGAGGCAGCCCTTCCCAGTCCAGACCCAGGTTCCTCGGATGCCAAAGACGCCACAGACGCCTCACTTGACCCAGCTGCAGACCAGACAGCCCCACTACACTCCTCCTTCCTCCACCCCACAGCCAAGCCCTTCCTCAGAACATCTGTCATCAGTCTTGGGCCTCACATCCCAGGTACTTGAGGAAGGGCCTCTCAACCTCACGGGACTGAGTCAGCTCTCTGAGAGCTTCCTGCACACACCATCTCCTGTTGTACTCTCGGGGCCAGGCACCCCAATGGCGCCTCAGACCAGCACTCCAGCAACAGCCACCTCCACAGTCCCTGGCCCCTTTACATCTGAGACCATGGGCACGCCTCAGAGTGACTGAGAAGAGTGCCAGAGACTGAGTTGTTACTTGCTCACTTCATCTTTGCTTAAGACACTTTACTTGGGTCATTTTGCTTTTTCATAAAGTCATACAGTTTGTTATTAATAAAGGTTATCTTTGATTCACACACTTGGTTCATTTTTTTTACTTAATAAAGTGTTGGGGAAAACTTTGAGAAAAGGGTTAAGCTTTTGCATGCTTGTGGGATTGGTAAGGATAGCTGTGGGATGGATAGCTGTGGGATGGGTAAGGATAGCTGTGGGATGGATAGCTGTGGGATGGGTAATGATAGCTGTGGGATTGGTAAGGATAGCTGTGGGATTGGTAAGGATAGCTGTGGGATCAAGATAGTTGTGGGATGGGTAAGGATGGCTGTGGGATAGATAAATCTCCAGTGCAAGCATAGTGGGACTGTATGGTCCACCCTCCCAGCTGCCACACATATGGCCCTTTATTATCAATAACAATTTAATCATTGATCAACACATTTCAACATAAACAAAACTCTTTATTAATGCCCTATTCGTTGTAAGGCCACTCAACATACATGGCACAATCTCATCAGTGTGATAAGACAGGCTCAAGGAAGCATCCATTAAGCATCTACCATCCTGTCTTGCCACTCCACTGCTCCAGCTGGGGAGTTTCACCAGTGTTTCAGGAGGTTGCGCTGCTTCTTCCCTTCACGTGAAGCTCTGCTGTGGCCTTGCACATCCACAGTGTCTATCAGGTTTTGTCCTTGCCTCCATTCACCAGGCTCCATGTCCCCATTGCCTTGTTGGAGGTCCACAAGACTGTTCTGCAACACTGGATAGCGGGTGCGCATGAGATTGTGCAGGATGCAGCAAGCTTCCACGATTCTCCTCACGGTCTCTGGGCGATGCTGCATGGTGGTGAGAAGTACCTGGAACCTGTTGGCCAGGATGCCAAAGGCGTTCACCACCCGTCTTGCCCTGGACAGCCTGTAGTTGAAGATCCTCTCTTCACGGGTGAGGTATCTTGAAGTGTAGGGCTTCATGAGTTAGGTTCTGTGGGAGAAGGCGTCATCACCCACGATGAAGTCGGGCACATCTTGTGTGTCGTTGGGTAGGGGGTCTGGATCTGGAAAACCCATGATGAGGTTGCGTTCCAGCCCCTCCTTGAGGTCACTGGCGTTGTATATCTGGGCATCTGAAGTTGACCCATTGCCTGAAGCATCAATGTACATGAACTTGTAGTCAGCATCAACCATGGCGAAGAAGATGATCCTGAAGAACCCCTTGTAGTTGAAATAATTGGACCCTGAGTTGGGTGGAGCTTTGTAGGCCACGTGCTTCCCATCTATGGCTCCAACGGTGTGGGGGAAGTTCCACCTCTGATACCACTGTTCTGCAACTTTCCTCCAGCTATCTTCACTGGTGGGACAATGGAGGAGCTCCTCCACGTATTCTTCGATGATGGCCTGCACCACTTCTCTGACCACAATGCTGATGGTGTTGTGTGGCACCCTCCAGGCATACTGCATGTTTCTGTATGTGGTCCCAGAAGCCAGGTGGTGCAGAGTCAGTGCCACCTTCAGTCCAGGGTCCAGGTTGGGATGGAAGTTGGTGCTTGGCTTGGTCAACCTGGGTCTCAGACGCTCCACAACTTCGTCAAACATGGCTGGTGGCATCCTCATGAAGTGCTGGAATGCACGAGTGTCTTCATTCCTCAGCTTCACCATCAGCTTGTCATAGAGTCCAAACTCCACTCTTCTCCTGATCCATCTTCGGACCCAGACAGCTCTTGGACGTCTCCTTCTCCTTGCGTAGAAAAGGTGAAACAGTCTGAAGAGGGCTTGGTTCTGGTGTTGAATGATGGCGGCTACCAAAAGGAGTGTGCGATGATCCATGGTGGACATCAATGGATGATGTGGAAGATCAAGAGCAAGGCTGAAGAGGGCTGCACACCAGGGCTGCTGGACTGATAGTGAGATCCAGGTGATTTCCTCCCTCTTTTTATAGGAAATGTCAGTTTTCGGCTAGGTGTCCTTCCACATACTCTAGACGTCCTCCAGACATCCTAAATATCCAAGATACGTCCCATATATGAACGTTTTGTCCGTTTTAATGCTTTATATCTGAGCTGCATCCGCTTTCCTTTCTATATCCGTGCTACTAACGCTGTGTGGACGTTCCGCGTACCTTTCACTTCCTCCCTCTTTCCATTTTCAACTGCAGCAGATGTGAATTGCGCGGATGGCCAGAGGATGCCGAAAGGATACATCGGACGTGTAACAGATGACAACGGACGTAGAACGTTTGTTGCCTGTATATGTCACGGATGTAGATCATACACGGCGGAAAGTTCATCCGCTCAAAA